>JALDNG010000039.1:845000-1445000 GCA_024349245.1 Neodontobutis hainanensis | reverse complement strand
CTTGGTGACATTCCATGTCCCTAGCGCCAGATTCTGTATTCGGGGATTGGGCCGTCGAGTTCCTCCCGCAGGTGGTGGACCCACGGGAGGTCAGCCCCACGTCGCTCTTTCGGGCTGAGCCCGGCCGAGCCCCGTGGGGAAACGGGCCACCAGGACCTTGCATACAAGCCACAACCCCGGGCCTGGCTCCAGGGTTGCGCCATACTGGGCGACGTCACGGTCCTTGATATTTTGTTATCCATAAGGGGTTTTTAACTGCTTTTTGTTTGGCCCGTCACCTAGGACCTGTTTGCCTTGGGAGACCCTACCAGGGGTACATAGCCCCCGACAACATAGCTCCAAGGATCATTCGGGCACTCAAACCCCTCCACCCCGATAAGGTTACAGTTCAAGGAGGGGCAGCAACAGGCCTGTAATGAAAAACTTAAAACTAAGCTAGCGGACATGGAGGAAAGAAACAGGTGTAAAAATGTGTGGGTCTACCAGAGGGGATTGAAGGTCCTCAACCATATAAGTTCCACCAGAGTTGGATCGTGCACACCTTATCCCCAAATCTGGTCCCGGGGAGAGGCCGTGGTCTGTTATCATTTGTTTTCACCGTAATCAAAATAAAGATCTGCTTATCCGGGAGCCCAGTAAGAGAGGCGAACTAAAGTACCAGGACCTGTAATTCCATATATATGAGGACGACATCCCCGAAGTGGTTGCCCAGAGAAAGGTGTACAAATCGGTGATGTTGGACTTATACAAGATGGGACTGAGACCGTCGCTGTTGTACCCGGCGTGACTCTGCAAAACCAAAACAGATGGTACCCGCTCCATGTTCGGCACTGTGGCTGGGGCTGAAAAGTTTGTGAAGGACTTCAAGATGGACTGAAAACGTTTTGAAGTGGGTGAAGTATGGGACGATTTTAACTGTAAGAAGTTTTAACAGTGGTGTATCATTCACTATGCTAACCGTTAAGCTAATGTCTCTTTGTGTGGTAGGTTTCATCTCCTTTTATTTTAATCTCTTTATTATGGGGTTCGGTGGAGTTTAGTTGGAATTAGTTTATAGAAGTTTTGCAATTGGATAGGGTAGGTGTGCTGTTTGTTCTGGCAGCTGATGTCACCTGGGGGTTTAGAGATTTTTTGGGAGGGCTTTTGTGCATCGTTGTGAATGTTAACAGACCAAAATTAAATTTTTCTGAACTTTGTCTCAGAAATTTCAGCCAGGATATTATTAATACTACAATTTATTTTCACTTATTTTATTTAATTATGTGTAATTCAAGTTAATAATGAAACTTTTGCATTTTTTAAAATACATATTGCCCTTTAATGGCTTGCTCACTTGATATTACCTAGAATGTTAAAGGCCTTAACCACCTAGTCAAAAGGAAGAAGGCTCTCACACACTTAAAAAAATATGAGGGCAGAAATAGCATTTATTTATTAAAACATTGATCTCTTTTTTCTGATACTAACCTGTTAAAAGTGTAACACTATAATACAAGTTTTACTTGTGTTAATGCCTCTGTTAGCGGCTGGATGTAAATAAGGTACGACAAGCAATGATAATCTGGACTCAAAGAGTTGGCATAGACCACTGTTTTTATTTTTATTTTCCTTTCTTTTCCAATAAATATACAAAAAGTGCTGGGTGCTAAAGTGCAAAAATGCAATGGAGGTAGACAAAGAAGAAGCACACCTATTGACTGAACAGGGCACCTTAACTACCTCCCCACTAATTGGATGAAACCAAATAAACCCCACAGGTAAATTCATTAACATAAGCTTTTCCTAAAATCAATGTTAATAACCTCCAAACAAATAAACCAAACAATAAATCAAATTCCCTAGCCGTGGTTTGGCCCGGAACCTTTTTAATGTTAGTTGTTCCCCCGGGGACTTTTTTAGCCAGCCACCTGAACACATGGAACAGAGAGGTGAGTCAACCCTAACACAAAGCACCACAACCTTTTACACCAAACACAACAAACACAAGTACACATATTGCACATTTCTCAATTAGTTCTAATTGTTTGTTCTCTTTCCAGACCGGCAGCCATCATCCCAAGTGCAGGTCTGCAGGTGGAACCACAAAACAATTAATAAATTATTTCTTAAAACCAATTATGTGCAATGTCATTCTTTGTGCCAGTTCACATTTGTTTAAAGTACTGTGTGCTCCAGTACAGTTCGTTACAACCTTAATGCCTGGATGGACTGTTATGCAGCTCAATCACCAACCTGTCACACCTGTGCATTACCTACAACATGAGAAACAATATTTATTACTACTTTGTTGGGATGTTTATATTTTATTTGGTGAGGGTTGTGTCTTTTGTGCATATTACTTATTAAATTAAAAAACTGAACTTGACACTGGTCTTATTTCATAGCTACACCTTGAGTATGTCTCTATAACACATTCTCTTTCAGGGCCAGTGAGCTGCAGGTGCACAGATGCTCCTGTTGAGACCACAGTTTTACAGTTGTACCAGGGGGACTTGAAATCTCTTTTTTGTGCAATTATTAACACTAAATCCTACCAAAATTATACTAAATGCATAGGTTTGCAATTTCTGAAATTTTGTTGGCATTTGCTGAGCATTAGCCTAAATTAGACAATGCTAACGTTGTATAACTGGCCCCATTCTCTCTTGCGCTGCCTCTTAAACTTCTACTACTACTCGAAGCCCATGTGGTCTTAATGTCTGTCAATTTCCCCAAATTGTATTTGTCTTTGTAGATAATGTGTATAAGTTTATTTTGTATTGTTTTGGACAGACGCTTTTATTTTGGCGGTGCCACTACTTCATGGGCTTTCGTGCCCAGTGCTATGAGGAAATCAGAGGGGAGGTAAGCGGCAAAATTTGCTCTTGTGATTTAGATGTTAAATATTTGATTAAAAGTTCCGTCTAACAGTATACATACGTTGTTGGTGATTTATAAGGGCCTTGCCATTGGTTCTGTTGGTAAAATAAGTGTGAAATGGCATTTTATATCTAAATACAGCTCTTTGAAGAAAGCTAGCAATAACATGTGAGTACAGGCTAGCAAGTGTGGTCTTATGTATCTGTGGTGCTATATTTTATGTTCCTGCAGACTTGTGGGAAAGTGAGACCTGGAGTGCCTGAACGACAAACCCCTGTGTGTGACTCGGTTCATCTACACAAAACACAAAGTTCCTTTAGTCAGTCAGCATAGACACTCGAATACCTCCAGTCTCCATCTTTGCGAGTCTGACAGCTGCTGTCATTCAGTCACTGCGGGTTTCATGGGCACGCCCCCGCTGAACCCCGCCCTCGGTTCATCTCCTTTGTCTCTAATTTGTCTCCCTTTGCCAAAATACAGCGAAATACGGCAATATACCGCCATTCACCAGAGGGCAGGCTCCAAAAGCAAAAATAGGAGAAGAAGGAGAAAACCAATGGCGACTTTACAAGTGTAAAAAACATGTTTACAGCCTGGTACAAAAGATGGCTCCAGTCTCCAGAGCTAAGTTTTTACTACATGACAACTCTGAAGGGGGGGTTGATTATTACGTCCATTTATGCTATCTAAAAACGATTGTTTTACTATGGAGTAAAAGCCGAAAATCCCGGATGTAACGGCCATTTTATTGACGAATCGTAACAACAATATCAGTAAATAGGGGACCAATGGACGGATATCATCCATATTTATACTATCCATGGTCTCTACTAGGCTCTTCCACTTTTCCAGCATTTTT
Source organism: Neodontobutis hainanensis (assembly GCA_024349245.1). Classification (NCBI taxonomy): domain Eukaryota; kingdom Metazoa; phylum Chordata; class Actinopteri; order Gobiiformes; family Odontobutidae; genus Neodontobutis; species Neodontobutis hainanensis. The sequence continues at coordinate 1,441,282 of JALDNG010000039.1, read as the reverse complement.
CAAATTTTATCAGTGGGTGGAGTTAGGCTCTGACCAGGGGTTTAGTTACACTTTTAGTTGTTCATCAATTTCATGGCATTCTCCTCTAAACGCAGTAAAGTTTGGAATTACTTTGAACAAAATAATCAGCTTTTCATGTGCAAAATTTGTCAGATGAAACTAAGTCATCACAGTTGTAAACACTGTTTAATTTTCAGCTTCAAAACACAGGAAAATATGTGTACTTTCCTGTATTTTGGAGCATTGTACATGAAGTTAATATAATACTAAATGGTGTACATTGTGGGAAAATTTATTTCTGACTCAGTGTCAGCTCTCACACTCACATTTGTGTTTAAAACAAAAGTACAGAGATCTAAGCTCTGAGAAGGGTAGAGCCTATCTCATGTTGAGTCAGATTTACACAGACTGTTGATGTAACCTGTTTATTTGACTCTAACAGGTGAGAGAGCCCTGTCTATCCTCCTCTGTCTGCAGCTCTCAGTCTCTGACAAAAAATTGTTTTATCAACGCTGCGGAAAAAGTATCAGATTTAAATATTAGCCGCATTAGCTTTATTGTTAGCACTGTTTAGCCATGACCTTACTTTAGCTCCATTTACTGTAAATGGAGCTAAAACCCTTGTTTCTTCATTAAGGCTGAACTTTGTCAACACTCGGACTTTTTATGACCAAAACATGTCTTCAGTCTGTCTCTTAGTTTTTTATTCATTATTACAGCAGCTAATTGTACAGATTAAACTGTAAATATAACCCATCTCCACAGTTTGTCTCAGTTAAACCGGATCCTTTCCAATTTTCAGATTTTCTTTTTGGAATAGTATGCAAATTAATGTATATTTAAGTATAAAAGGCCTAATTTGCATTTGTTTTCTGCAGTACACTGTTATAGTTTGAAGTGGAATACATATACGAGGTTTTCTAAGTGTCTGCTTGAGTGTTCAATGAGATTCAAGATGTCTTAAAAGTCAAAACTGATGGACAAAGTCAGGGTATTTCTTTTAAAGTTCAGCACAGAGGAAATCATTCCCAGAGCGAGGGAATCAGAATGCATGTGTAAAATATGAGTGTGGCCTGCTCTTGAATATTAACGTGAAAATAGACGCAGGAAATTGAAGAGATGAATGATAGAGCAGGGATGGGAGGTAAGTCCTGCCCAGTCCTGGAGGGAGGCTCGGAGATGGATGAGCACATCAGTGGGAAGGAGAGAGATGAAGAGGTGATGGTGATGAGAAATGAGATGCAGGGGGAGAATAGAGAAGTGTTGAGGTATTTGCCGGTCTCTGGAGCGTGAGATTGAGGTGATGCTGTTCAGAAGAAAACAGCTGGTGGAGCTTTTGAAGTCCAGTCTGGTCCAGGTGGAGCTGTCCCTCATGCACACTACAGCCACTGTGCACATCCTAGTCACTCACATCTATCATACCACACATCTATTCAGATAATAAAAGCGTTACTATATCAGCCACATTTTACAGGACTCTGCCCTGTAAAGTTAGGTCATCACATTTACTGATGTGTCCCACTAATTCATACAATAATAAATGTAAATATTCAGTTAATATGCTTTTATTTAGTGGTTTCTCAAGCATGTTCTATATGAACAAACCTGAGTGCCTTGAGTTTTTATTAATTTTAATTCCTGGTGTCCATTTACCACATTCAAACTTAGTTATAATTTCTGATCAATATATTGCATAGCTTTTTTAGACATGTCTTACTTTCTCAATATCTTACTGCTGAAATTCATTAAACAAAAAATTAAAGTAATACCAGTGAATAAACTAAAATGTGAAAAAATGGATTGGATTTAATATTTACAGAAAGTAAGGTGTCACACTTCAGGTATGCTACAGGACTTCAGTGGAGATGAGCTAATGGCTAATCAGGAGACCCTGGAGAATTCCCGGTGGGCTGTGCCTTTGTTGGGCCAGTCTGTTCAATGATAACACAACAGATCCATCAGGGAATAAAACAAATGTTTGTTCTGTGCAGCCTCGTGGCTTTATTTATTAATTTTGTTAATAGTTTTCAGTCAGTGCATTCTTTCCTCGTGTACTCTCACCACACGCCAAAACAGCAGCCAATCCAAGCAAACACTGACACCTCACACGTATCTGCAGCCTGTGCACTGTAAACATTTACTGTAGACGTCCCGTTAGCTCCACGCTGTCTTCCACGAGCTGTAGCTGCTGGTGGGCCTCTACAGCTTGTGCGTAACCACCTTGAGTCATCGACACTTTCTTTATTCTTTAGTGCGCATCTGAGCTGTGGTCGGCTGGAGTTCTCCTGCAGCAGCCCATGAGACCAGTTAAAACGTTTTTTATCTTGTTCACTTTTATGTTGTAGATGTAAGTCCTAACCTCAGAGAATAATCAATATTTCGTACTAAGGCCTGTAAAGAGGCTAAAGTTGCTGCCTGTTGAGGGGTTAGTCTAAAAACAGAGACAGAACAATGTGATGGGTTTTCAGAGAAAAAGCCCCCAATTTAGGGCAGCTCCATTCCATTGACATAAAAGGAATAAAGGGTGGGTTTTATTTATTTTTTTTTAAATTGTCTTGATTGTTTCTGTTAGAAAGCCTTCAGTCTGTGATGCCAGGGGCCACAATGTCCAGCTAAAATAATATATCACCATCTAAAACATATGTTTTGATTCAGATTTTCTGGGGGACCCCTAGATGCCCCTGCTGTGCAGTCCCACATACTTGTGTCTAAATACACACTTTTTAAAATAATTTCATAACAAAAGGAGACTAAAATGAGTTATACAAGTTTCAGTTGAGAAATGAGACTATTAACAACAAACTCCAAATAAAATGCCTTTATTTAATAAAGACATTTCAGAAATGGCATAACACTGAACAGTCACATTTTACTTGCAGATCAATGCAGAGATGACCTATAGATAAATGCGTATGAAAAAATGATGGTCATCTAATTTCTTGTGACATTTCTTGTACAGTAATAAATCTCTTTCAAACAACAAACTATCTTTGAACATGATGTCTGCAGTCTTGATCGCAACATTGTAGATTGAACACAGAAATAAAATACCTTTGAATGCAACAGGATAGACATACAGGTCAACCAATTTGAATGAAGACGGCACATAGAATGAACTGGTTGTGGACAGCTGTTACAGAGTCTGTAGTGCTTGCATCCGGCATTTGTATGTAAAAGATTATTCCAGATATTACTGCCCCTGACTGAGAGAACAGTAAGATGACGGATTGTCACGGTCTTTTTTTTTTCTGTGTTTCTTGGTGTTTAAAATAAGACATTAATTTGACTCTTGTAGTACCAGAACAAAATTACTGTATTCCATATAACTATGTACAATTATGAATACATAAACATTTAAATGATTGCAATGTTTGTGTTCTAATTTTTATTTTAAATGCATAATGTAAGCTGTAAAAACAAAATAATAAAATATATAGAATACAGTAATCTTTTAAAATAAAAGAACATCCTACATATAACACCTTTAAAACACACCTCAAATCAAACCAACACTGTACTCATCAATGCTAGTATGATCTCACAAAGTACGATACGTATACAGATGTGCCATGCTCCACAAATAGCAATACACAATAACCATTATGCATGCATTACATCTATTTACTCGGCATTGTTATTGTTCTTGTAAGTATGAATGTTTGTTTCGGGACACACATGCTAGAACACAATGTCTAGCTCTTCTCCTAACAGCAGAAAAAAATGAATACATCTGGATATATTTACTTATTTTAAAGCAGAACTAAGATTATTCTAAACTAATTAACCCCCTATGGCGCATCAATGCCGAAAACAGCACTTGCAAAATGAGCTGCAACGACTCAACACAAGTCTCACATCATGGACAGTTTCAGGAGAGAGAGACAAACTGCTAATGCTAATTGGAGCTAAGTGTTGTAGTCCAGAGCTGTGCTAAGAGTATTTAGAACAGTGTGACTCACTGAAGGAAGCTGTAAGGGAAGCGTCACTAATCTAGTTCTGCTTTAATCTATATTCTAGCAACTAGACTTATATGTGCCTATCTGCTTGTATGAACTTGAACTGTGAGAACTGTTGTATTGTAGTGCATTTTGTATCATCTGCCATGGGACAACAAATGTAAATTAGCCGTTTGATTGTCAAGTTTAGAGTATTTTATACTGATGTTTACATGTCCCTAATAAACACAAATAAAGTCAAATGGACAAATAAAAATATAGTCACTCAAAATTGAATTCACTTTTGACTTCTCCAGGACTGTCTTCCCATCAGATATTTTTCCATGTTTTCCAAAGGAAACAGCATTTTTTCACTCTGCCGTCATGAAAAACTCATCAAAAAGTAGATGAAAAAGGCAACAGTCTTTTTTTGGCCTCTGCATGTATGGCTGCCAGGAGATAGGAAGAGACCACTTTCTGGTTCAGTTCTATACACCCTAGCTTTGTTTTTTGCAGCCATCACACTGGTGCAGGGCAGCTGATCCACTTTATCTAAGAAGTTTTGCATTGCCTCAAGTTGTCCAGCAACACAGAATAACTACAATTAAGGTCTTGGATTGGACTGCAATCTAAAATTATAGTGTCAGCACATGACCCAGGTGTAGAATTAGATGAACTGGCCTGGTGCTCTGGTGTATGAATAGTAGGGGGAGTGCACAACATATTAAGAAAGCTTTCCTTGGGTGTCTGAAGAACAGGAGATGGTTCATTCCACTTTTGTTCCAAAGAAATTGATCGGTGTGACCGGTAAAGAGGAGATCAGTACTCTTGCTGGGAGGGAGGTGACTCATGTAGAGCAGGAGGCTGGCTGAGAGAAGGACTGTAAACTGGCTGGGAATTCGAAGGCTGATGGAGTGCAGGTAGCTGGTTTAGTACAGAAGGATGGTGTAGAATAGAGCTGTACACATTCAGCATAGGGCTGCACACTGGCTGCAGCCCTATGCTGGCTTTTTGCACCGCTTTTGACGTCAGTGTTTCCAATATATTCCACAGTAGCAGGATAAAATTTGTTGTCAGACCAACGAGCAAGAATCTCATCCCCGGGTTTGAAGTCCTCAAATGCCTGGATCGTCTTTTCATTCTTATTTAGCACATCACATACTTTAAAAATTTTGGCTGTGTACCCATCCTCAAAAGTCAAAAATATGAACAGACCTAAAAAGAAAAGTGAGTGAAAAACAGTTGTATTAAATGTATGCAGTATATTTGAGTTTCTTAAAACATAAAAATGTATGTTCAAGAAGGTAACAGCATGGAGCTGGTGTCTGCTCTACAAGGTCTTCATAGATGCCCATTACACTTCTGCAACAAGCAATGAAACCATAGAGCGGTGTCCTTTTTTGTGTGTTATGCAAATACACAAGTGCGTTATTTTTTTCTTTAATTTTTAGTCCACGCAGAAGTTACTCTGTTTCATCTAGTATAGCCTTGACATGGATTTTGGTGTGTGATTTTATTGGCACTTTGGATCCTTTGCCAAGTGGGTTGCGGCTGTTTAAAACATCAAAGGTTGCATCAATTGTCCGTAGGAAATGGACAGTCGCTGCACAACCACTGAACTGTGGATATTTTAAGTGCTGATTGCAATACTCAAGAGCATCAGCTATGCTCCTACTAAAAAGCTGGGCAGCAATATTCATTTCATTACACCACTGAATATGAGCCATTTTAAGCTTGTTCCACAGACACAGGCCTTTTTTATTTTGAAGCAATCTATCAAGCTGTTAATCTATGTACTTCCACTTTATTTCCTGGCCAGAATTTTACCTGAAGAAAATACATTTTGTAGAAGCTTGAGCATGTGTCATGAATCCAAGAGTGCATGGACTTTTTGAGTGTCATCTTCTGGATGGAAAAAGAAAGATGTCTGATTTGGCACCTAGTTCTCGGAGCATAGCAAAGTTTTGAGATGGCCCATCACATGTCAAAGACACAACCCTCACACCGATTGTATGGAGCCTAAAAAGGCTCTTACGAATTATGCTCACTCTTTCTGCCCCATTCATAGAGTTTATGAGAAAATAGGCAATTGGGATCTTCCAAGACTCATTAATTGCCACAACCATGAGAACAAGTGCTTTTGTGGCAACAACATCTTGTAACTCACCTGCACCAATGTCCACATAGCCATAAATCTGATTACTATCAAAATGTGTTTACTTATGAATGTACATCTCATCAAGGAGTAAACAGTTTCTTTACCAACCCTTTTCTGCTCAGATACATGACATTTTAAGGCTGTGAATGAAGCAACTGTAAAACCTGGATCTGCAGAAACACTACTATACCATGTGCATATGGTCCCAGGATGAGGCAATGACAAGAATGAGGCAAGAAGATTTTTTTCTCTCACATAGTTGTAGGCCTTTGGTGAGTAAAAGTGCAGTGTAGTGGCAAATTGTTTCAAATCCTTTGAAAACACTGACTTATTTTTATTTGTGATTCTTTTTGAAGGAGAGAAGCACATTCAGACAAAATAAGCATTTCCTTCTGAAGCAGCTTTGTCACTTTCTCCAGTGAAAGAACTTTTGCCTTTAATCTTCTTGTTTGGCATGTTTAAGATGTAGTTTCTTACATTTACATTTACATATTTAGCTGACACTTTTATCCAAAGTGATTTACATTGTTCTACAGTAATTACCAGTGTTACAGCCACAATAAGGCAAGGTGGGTTAAGTGTCTTGCCCAAGGACACAACAACAGTATGAACTGTGGGGAGAGCAGGAATCGAACCACCTACATTCCGGTTGAGAGATGACTTCTCTACCCACTGAGCTACTGCCGCCCCAGTCGGCAGGCTACACAGAGTTGTTGCTCCATATCCACAGCTTTTCTTTTAATAGCTTTTGGAGCAGCTAACTAGCCACTTGTTAGCCAGCAAATACAGCACCCAGAGTTGTCACATAGTAAAAACTTAGCTCTAGAGACCGGAGACATCTTAAGTACCAGGCTGTATGCTTTTGGAGCCTGCCCTCTGGTGGACAGGTGTATATTGCTGTATTTTGCTGTATATTGCCGTTTGTTGGTGGCTTTACTCGAGGACCATTTAAGAGGTTCCGTGAGAGAAGTTTGAGTGGAACGGGCGGGATGAGTCTAGTAAGCCAATCAGAGTGCGCCTTGTTGTTACGCAGCGGTGCCGAGAAGCTAACCGGCAACGCATGAAGACGACATAGCTACATGTAGTGCATACTGTGAAAAATGAAAAATGTTGGCGGCTGGAAAGGGGGAAAAAAAGACGTGTTGACCTGTGGTCTCATTTTATGTTTGAGAATATATAAAACATAGAAAACAATATGACGTGTGTACCATGTGGAACCTCTATAAAGGTCTAAAAACACTACCAATTTGAATCGGCATTTGCAAGCTAGTCACCCTGATATTTATTCAAAGGTAAGCTACTGCTACCGTTAAGTTAGTGTAGACGTGGTTATTTGTGTTTGTTCATTTTATAAATGTATAGATTTACGTGTATTGGAATATCAGCCAAATAATTGTGTAATGCAGTGAGAGCACGTAGCTTAAAATATGGATATGCTTGGTTGGCCAAGGAGGTGCACATGGCAGAATGGTTAGCACTCTTGCCTCACAGCAAGAAGGTCATGAGTTCAAAACCCGGCTAACTCTAACATTCTCGGCCTACTCCGGTCTTCCTGTGAGGAGTCTGTATGTCCTCCACGTTACCGTGTGTTCTCTCCGGGTACTCCGGCTTCCTCCCACTGTCCAAAGACATGCATGTGTAGGTTAATCGGCAACTCTAAAGTGTCCCTAGTGAATGAATGTGAGAGTGAATGGTTGTCTGTCACTGTCTGTCTCTAAATGTCAGTCCTGTGACTAACTGGCCACTGTCCAGGGTGTACCCCGCCTCAGGCCCAAAGCTGCTGGGATAGGCTCCAGTCACCTGTGACCCTTAACGGGACAAAGCAGTAGAAAATGAATGAATGAAAAACGGACTGACATCTTAATTTCTGGGCAAAAGTTGCTGCTATTTTTGCACAGAAGAAAACAAACCAGAACACATATTGCTAGCTCTTGAAAAAGTTGCCCATCCACATTTCAAATGATAAAATTGTCACTGTGATAACAGAGAATTGCAGTAATATGGTGGCAGCATTTAAACAAAACAATCCAAAAGATGATGGCACCAGTTCTGAAGACCAAGAAGAGTCCCTCCTGGATGCTCTTCTATTACACCCTCTGATCAGTAAAGTACAGTCAGTAAATTTATTTTCTAATGTTTATTTTCTTGTGTTTTTTTTAAGTACAATGACATGGAGATGGAACGAACGCCATGTGTAGTATACATGCTAAAGCTTGCTGTCCACAGAAGAGAGTTCTGGATAAAGCACATTCAATAGTGATGCTTTTTTGTCATCATTTGCAACGCAGAAGATTATTGATGATTGTGGTCTAATTGTTGTGAATGATTGTCCCACATGCTGGTCAAGTACATACAGTATAACATAATTGCACGACTCCTCAAAGTAAAAGACTGTATTTGCAACGTAGCAAATAAAATGGGATGGGACAGCTTACTTCCTAGTGAATGGCAGAAGCTCAAGTCGGTGTATGAACTCCTGTTGCCTTTTGCAGAACACGCACAAACTTCAGAGTGATACAATGTATATGTCATTAGTGGTCCCTGCTCTGTTTGATTTGCTCAGCCACCTTATTGATTTTGAACAAAACACTGATTATCAGGACTTTGCAAATTTGGCACGTAAAATGAAAGTGAGTGTGAATCAGCATTCAGGAGCATTCAGAAGTTTCTTAAACAGCCAGAAGGGTATGTGGTCTAGTGGACTCAGAACCTCACGCAAGAAGATGAGCCTGTAGATGTTGTTGCGGAAGAAGTGAATGACCCAGATCTGGACCTAGCCTAACAATCCTTCATCAGAGAGGCCAAAGAATCTACAGGACGAGGATTGAGGCCCACTTCAACAGTAACAACAGCTTGCAGGTGTGTTGAAGTTACTGCACCTGAGGCGGCGCAGCTACACCACACGGTGCACAGCAGCAATATCCTCAGTATTGAACATGAGGTGAGACGTACCCTGCGAGCCTTCAACCCGAGGAAGGCGACTAGTCCTGATGGCGTCCCAGGACGAGTGTTGAGGGACTGTGCAGACCAGCTGACTGAAGTCTTCACAAAAATCTTCAACCAGTCCCTGGCACAATCCACTGTCCCACCCTGCCTGACGTCCTCCACCATGGTACCCTTGCCCAAGAAGTCCGGGATCTCTAGTCTCAACGGCTACAGACCAGTGGCGCTGACCCCAGTCGTGTTGAAGTGCTTTGAAAAACTGGTCCGTAGTCAAATCACAGCAAGCCTGCCCTCAAGACTCGAGCCACACCAGTCTGCTTACAGAGCGAACCGATCCACAGAGGATGCCATAGCAACATAGCAACACACGTATACATGCTGCACTGTCACACCTGGACCGGTGGGTGAGCTATGTGCGGATGCTCTTTGTGGATTACAGCTCGGCTTTCAACACCATCCTCCCACACAAGCTGGTGGCCAGGCTGGAGGACCTGGGGCTCCTCCATTCAACCTGCATGTGGATCAGCAGCTTCCTCTCTGGTCGCAGACAGAGAGTCAGAGTAGGCCAACATACATCCACGGCCTTAAATCCTCAGCGCCGGTTCCCCCCAGGGATGTGTGCTGAGTCGGCTGCTCTACTCTCTTTACACACACGACTGCACCCCTGTCCATCACTGCAACACCATAGGAAAGTTTGTGGACGACACTACAGTGGTGGGGCTCATCTCTGACGGGGACGAGGCTGCCTACAGAGATGAGGTGGAGCAACTAACAACGTGATGTTCAACCAACAACCTTCTCCTCAACACCTCAAAAACCAAAGAACTATTAATAGAGTTCAGGAGGAAAAAGACAGATGTTCCACCATTACTTATCGGCAGGGACTGTGTGGCAGACTTCCGCTTCCTGGGAGTGCTCATTGAGAAGAGTCTGTCCTGGAGCGCACACACCTCTGAGCTGCTGAAAAAGGCCCAGCATAGACTGTACTTCCTAAGGTTACTCAGGAAGAATAACATCACACAAACACTGTTGGTGTCTTTCTACCGAGCCAAGTATTCTAACATACTGCATATGTATTTGGTTCACCAGCTGCACAGTGGCTCAGAGGATAGCTCTCCAAGGGGTCATCAACACCGCTCAGAAGATTGCTGACTGCCCTCTCCCCACGCTGGAAAATCTACACAGCTCCCGTTTAAACTGTTGCCTTCAGGGAGATGGTACAGATTATACAAAGCCAGGACAAATAGACTGAAACACAGTTTCTACCCAACCATAATAACCGCACTAAACGCTACAAAAAAAATAATGCTTAATGCAAAGTCTGGACCAGGGGCGCAACTACCCAGTGCTAGGGGGGTATGCAGCAACAATTTTGCCCAGTGAATCAGTGTTTATAACTATTCCAGGGAGGAGCCAGTTCTCATGCCTAATACCTGTCACAGTACTACTCCTGACTGAATAGCTCCTTTGGTAAGGATAGGACTTTTCACACGGGGGACCCAGGTACGAATCCCCCTTGGGACAGTATGCACTATCCAGTGTGGATTTGTTGTTTTACAAATTATTGTTTTTTATTGTACATGGCATGCTGCCTTATATTTTCTAGTTTTTAGCACAGTAACCTCGGTTTTGCAGATTAAGTTAGACTTAATTTAAACACATTTGGCTGCTACATTCCCAGTGTTAGCAGAAGCGCTAACTTAGCTAGTTTGTTATCATGAATATTGCAAGCCTCCAAACACAGACGTCTTACTTTAAATCCTACCTGTTTCCTTTCACCATCCACTTGTTTAGCTGCTGTCCCATACCTTGACCACTATCTCCTTTTCCCTCTTTCTTTTTCTATTTTTAGCCTCCGATAGCTTTTTTGCTTTATCCATCCATTATCATGACAACTGTACACACCTGCTCACTGAGCTGCTCACAGCGCCCCTGCCAGCCACGCCCACTCGTGATATTCCATTTATTCTATTAATGGAATCTAATGAGGGACCTACTGTACCCTGTTAGTCCTCTAAAATGTTACATAGTATTGAGGAAATACTGAAATGATTTAGAAACGCACAACAGCTGCTAAGCTTCATTTAGATTTAAATTACTTATTTATTTTTTTTTTTATTCCATCGCTTTGGCGCCCCCCAAGGTGCTGCGCATACCCCCTTTTTGCGCCACTGGTCTGGACCAATGTTTTGTTTGATGTATGTGTGGGTTTTTCTGTGTTTTTATTCTTAATTATTATTGTTTTAGTGTTTTTTACAATTGACTATTAGTATTATTTTAACTATGTATGAGTGATGCACTGACTGGAGAGCACTTTTTAATTTTTGTTGTACATATGACAATGACATTAAAGATCTATCTATTTATCTGAGTCTGGAGACAATGTCAGCACTGCTCATGATTTTCTTGTCAGTTTTGGTCTGATGCATGTTGGGGGTCCTAGGCTATTGCCTACTCTTGGCTAATGGTAAGCACAACTTTACAAGGAAATAAACTATTTACAGCAAACGCAAAGATGTATCCACCCATTTTCTTCAACACAAAACTGGATCCTTCTTGTAAAAATGGTAGATCAACAAAAATGAAAATGTGGCACTGGAAAATGAGGCTTGTAAGGTTCATTTACATTGTAGAAATGTATGTACGCAGTGCATTTCTAATGTTAATTTGTTATTGTGGCTCATAATGCCCTGGCTGACGACCCTCTCTGTTCTCTTCAGCTGTTTCACAGTATTGCTCAACATATTCTTCATTGTTTTCCTCACAGTAGTTATGTAACACACAGCAGGCAGACTCTATGCGAGTGATAAACGTTATGTGGGTTTCATTTCATTTTCAAAGACAGCACCAGCACCCTTTGAGGTGCCCAAAGGCACGCTAACTGTCATCCGGGTTTGAGTCAATCTGTGATTGAAGTTGAGCTGCTGCGTTGTTACCCCTGGTCCCTCTGGGTAAGGTTTCATCCGTCAAGTTAAAAGAGGGTAAGCTGAGTCACCCAATAGAAGAAGAGGCACATCAACTCCCTCAAATCTTTCAGTCCAGCTGGGAAAAAGGTACCTTCACTGCCACATTGAAACAAAGACGAAAGACCTTCCCTGGTCGGCCAACATTAATATCCCAAAATCTTATATTATGGTCAACCACAGCCTGTAAAATAATGGAATAGTCCCATTTTGATTATAATTCTCATGTGGAGCTTTGATCTTAATGTTTGATCTAAATTGCACCAACTACCTGACAAAATTGCCATTTGTCTCTATAATCTTGGATTATCTGAATGTGGGAGGCTTTATGACAACATTGATGGCAGTTACAATCTCTCAGGTGATCCGAATAGCTGTCTAATTGATCTGTGGTCTTTGGCTAGTCTCCAGATACAAATTGCCACATGAGCCTCTACAGGTACTGCCCTTTAGTATCTTGTATTTTGCCGCGTCAGCCAGGGCCGTAGAGTGACACAAAGTCGATCAAAGGTGTCTGTCTGTGTATTCTGAAGTGCTTGCACCATACATCATCTGTCCAGGTGGTGCAGATGTTTTGCCACCAACTACTGCTACGTGGAAATGTCTATATGCTCCTGTGAAACACAGGTAAAGCTGGTTTGCCTATCAGTTATGGTAAGTTAATGTACTGCATTATGAGTCGGGTGGTGGAGTTCAGTTTAAATAATTTGTCTTTTAATTAACTGAATGAGTACCCTTAGGACAAGTATTTAATTGTACTTGTTGCACTTTGCATAATGTTTATTGCACCACAATGTATATCATAATTTTCAATTACATATATGAAAAACATGTAATATTTATAATATAACATTATTATTATGATACAATATGCTACCTATTATGTATAGTTTATTGTAAATAAACTGAATACATTTTCTTATCTGTTAAAAAGGGCTTTCCAGTGACTCCACAAGTTCAACATATATATAGTTCTGACATAACATATTACTTCTTATAATAATTTTTTTTCAACCTACCTGGTCATTTGGCATTGTTTCCTGTAATGCGTCAGCACGTTTCTCTTCCATCGCAGGTGCGCCTAATTTTCAATTTGTACAATTTGCCATAAGTTAAATAAACAATTTATATAAAAACATATGGTCAACAACAGGGTCAACAGTGCTTGGTGCACACCAACATGTGTGAAAACAGCCTTATAGTGTCAACTGGATGACTGATGGTGTTTAAATTAAGAAGCAGTATTTAGTCACACATGTATAATCTAAAAGTCTGCTTACGTACTTTGCAGAAACATATATTTTTATGTTTTATTGACTAAATATTAATGACGGTATTTTGTTTTTTTCCCTGTCTCTGTGGCCTGTGAGGTAGGGTCGGACCTCCTGTAAACCACAGTGAAAGCAGGTACATGAAGATTAGACCTTTGTCAAACCTGTGACTGTGACAAAGAAGAACCTGAGCCAGCTTCACCTGCAGCTCCCTGAAAATAAAGATCAGGTCTGCCACACCTCTGAATCTGTTTTATATTTTGTTATCAGAACTAGACATTTAATAGAAACAGCCAAACTGTCTCAGCTACTTCAAGTTTGCGGTTCATAAGGGCTCTGCACTCTTTATAAACTAGACACTGTCTACATAATTTAAAGGGGCATTTTGTAACTTTTTAATATATCAAATAGCGTTTTATTTGCCCATATATGAGCCAACCATAATGAGGTGAGACCTCCATCTATCCATCTTCTACCGCTTATCCGGGGCCGGGTCGCGGGGGCAGCAGTCTAAGCAGAGAAGCCCAGACTTCCCTCTCCCCAGACACTTCCTCCAGCTCTTCCGGGGGGATACCGAGGCGTTCCCAGGTCAGCCGAGAGACATAGTCCCTCCAGCGTGTCCTGGGTCTTCCCCGAGGTCTCCTCCCGGTGGGACATGCCCGGAACACCTCCCTAGGGAGGCGTCCGGGAGGCATCCGAAACAGATGCCCGAGCCACCTCAGCTGGCTCCTCTCGATGTGAAGGAGCAGCGGCTCTACTTTGAGCTCCTCCCGAGTGACGGAGCTCCTCACCCTATCTCTAAGGGAGCGCCCGCCACTCTGCGGAGAAAGCTCATTTCGCCGCCTGTATCCGGGATCTTGTTCTTTCGGTCATGACCCAAAGCTCATGACCATAGGTGAGAGTAGGAACGTAGATCGACTGGTAAATCGAGAGCTTTGCCTTACAGCTCAGCTCCTTCTTCACCACGACAGACCGGTACATCGACCGCATTACTGCAGAAGCTGCACCGATCCGCCTGTCGATCTCACGCTCCTTCCTTCCCTCACTCGTGAACAAGACCCCGAGATACTTAAACTCCTCCACTTGAGGCAGGAGCTCTCCACCAACCTGGATGGGGCAAGCCACCCTTTTCCGACTGAGGACCATGGTCTCAGACTTGGAGGTGCTGATCCTCATCCCAGCCGCTTCACACTCGGCTGCAAACCGCCCCAGTGAACATTGAAGGTCCTGGCTTGATGGAGCCAACAGGACAACATCATCTGCAAAAAGCAGAGATGAAATCCTGTGGTCCCCAAACCAGACTCCCTCCGGCCCCTGGCTGCGCCTAGAAATCCTGTCCATAAAGATAATGAACAGGACCGGTGACAAAGGGCAGCCCTGCCGGAGTCCAACATTCACCGGGAACAGGTCTGACTTACTGCCGGCAATGCGAACCAAGCTCCTGCTCGGTCGTACAGGGACCGGATAGCCCTTAGCAAAGGGCCCCGGACCCCATACTCCCAGAGCACCCCACAGGGCACCACGAGGACACAGTCGAATGCCTTCTCCAGATCCACAAAGCACATGTGGACTGGTTGGGCAAACTCCCATAAACCCTCCAGCACCCTGGAGAGGGTATAGAGCTGGTCCAGTGTTCCACGACCGACGAAAACCGCATTGTTCCTCCTGGATCTGAGGTTCGACTATCGGCCGCATTCTCCTCTCCAGTACCCTGGCATAGACTTTCCCGGGAGGCTGAGGAGTGTGATCCTCTGTATTTGGAACACACCCTCCGGTCCCCTTCTTAAAAAGAGGGACCACCACCCCGGTCTGCCAGTCCAGAGGTACTGTCCCCGACCGCCACGCGATGTTGCAGAGGCGTGTCAACCAAGACAGCCCCACAACATCCAGAGACTTGAGGTACTCAGGGCGTATCTCATCCACCCCCGGTGCCTTGCCACCGAGGAGCTTCCCAACTACCTCAGTGACTTCAGCCTGAGTGATGGACGAGTCCACCTCTGAGCCCTCGGCCTCTGCTTCCTCATTGGAAGACGTGTCGGTGGGGTTGAGGAGATCCTCGAAGTATTCCTTCCACCGTCCAACAATATCCCCAGTTGAGGTCAGCAGATTTCCACCTCCACTGTAAACAGTGTTGGCAGGGCACTGCTTCCTCCTGAGGCGTCGGACGGTTTGCCAGAATTTCTTGAGGCCGACCGATAGTCTTTTTCCATGGCCTCACCGAACTCCTCCCAGACCCGAGTTTTTGCCTCCACAACCACCCGTGCTGCAGCCCGCTTGGCCTGCCGGTACCTATCAGCTGCCTCAGGAGTCCCACAAGCCAACCAGGCTCGATAGGTCTCCTTCTTCAGCTTGACGGCATCCCTTACTTCCGGTGTCCACCACCGGGTTCGGGGATTGCCGCCACGACAGGCACCGGAGACTTTGCGGCCACAGCTTCGAGTGGCTGCGTCGACAATGGAGGTGGAGAACATGGTCCACTCGGACTCAATGGCTGGTCGAAGCTCTGTCGGAGGTGGGAGTTGAAGTTCTCTCTGACAGGGGACTCGGCCAAACGTTCCCAACAGACCCTCACAGTACGTTTGGGTCTGCCAAGTCTGTCCCGCCTTCTCCCCCCGCCATCGGATCCAACTCACCACCAGGTGGTGATCAGTTGACAGCTCCGCCCCTCTCTTCACCCGAGTGTCCAAGACATACGGTCGGAGGTCAGATGAAACAACTACAAAGTCGATCATCGACCTCCGGCCTACGGTGTCCTGGTGCCACGTGCACTGATGGACACCCTTATGCTTGAACATAGTGTTCGTTATGGACAAACTGTTGCTAGCACAGAAGTCCAATAACAGAACACCACTCGGGTTCAGATCAGGGGGGCCGTTCCTCCCAATCACGCCCCTCCAGGTGTCACTGTCGCTACCCACGTGAGCGTTGAAGTCCCCCAGTAGAACGATGGAGGTGAGACCTTAATTGTTTAAAACTGTAGTCTCTGTGAGCCTAAATTCGGGCCTTTGTCGTGAAATTTACTTGGATGTAGTATTAGTGTTATTTGAGTTTTAGTATTCGAGCTAGCCTCTGTGAGCAACAATAAACGACTGGCCTCTAGCACAGCCCAGACACTGGGCAAAAATGAAAGATGTTAGCTCGAGCGAGTCCCGAAGAGCAAAACAAGTGTGACCGGCATCGAGCTAGGACTAGAGTCAAGTTTAGCTGAACATAAAGTGCCTAAAAAGGGACTCGAGTATGGGCGACACCATAAAGCAATATACCTCCGTCCACCAGTGGGCAGGCTCCAAAAGCAGAAATGTAAGGAGAAATCCAATAGCAACTTTACAAATGTAAAAAAACTGTTTACAGCCTGGTACAAAAGACGGCTCTGGTCTTGTTATTGTTACGTGACAACTCTGGGGGAAGTGAATTTTTGAAAATTTCTTTGGTTAGCCCACAGCTCATCTTTAGAATTATGCATAAGTAAGGGAGGGGCTACTTTGATTGGCATGTGGGTGCCATCTTGAGCACGGGCAGCCACTAGGCCAGAGGATGCTAACTTCTGCTAGCACTGAGTGCTAGTTGTTAGCTGTGTCTTTTTTTGCTGCTCAGAGAAGTTTGGCACATTCCCAGTCGACCATGGTCCCATGTTGCTTTGGACTTTGTGACGGCCTTCCGCCGTCCAACGGACACACGGTAATTCTGACAATTGTGGACCGTTTTTCCAAGGCTGCTCATTTCATCCCTCTGCCTAAACTGCCGTCCGCCAGGAACACCGCGGATCTATTAGTACAACATCTGTTTCGACTGCATGGCATTTCCTCCGATATCGTGTCTGATCGAGGGCCCCAGTTTACCTCCCAGGTATGGAAGACTTTTTGTTCTGCCTTAAATATTAACATCAGTCTCTCGTCAGGATATCACCCCCAGACTAATGGACAGACCGATCGGGCAAACCAGCAGATGGAAGTGGCGCTGCGTTGCACATCGTCCGCCAATCCTTCCAGCTGGTTCCCATCTTCCTTGGGTTGAGTATGCCCATAACACCCTGGTGAACTCCTTCCTCGGTATGTTCCCATTTATGGCTCCCAACCTCCGTTGTTCGCAGATCAGGAACGAGAGCTCGCTGTACCTTCAGTTCAGGATCACGTCCGCCGGTGTCAAAGGGTCTGGATCCCTTAAGATTCACCCCACATTTCATGTCTCCTTAATCAAGCCTGTCTAGTCCAGTTCTTTGTTCCCTCCCAGTCCTCCCCTGCCTCCGCCCGGACTTATTGATGACCATCCGGCCTACACAGTTTGGCGGATCTTGGATGTGCAGCGCTGGGGTTGGGGCTTGCAATTTCTCGTGGATTGGGAGGGCGACGGTCCGGAGGAACGGTGTTGGGTGGAGGTACTGTCAGGACGGCACATGCTACAGCACAGCCCTAGCCTCCTACTCCGGGAGTATCTCAATTTACCGTCGATCTACGTTCCTACTCTCACCTACGGTCATGAGCTTTGGGTCATGACTGAAAGAACAAGATCTCGGATTCAGGCGGAAGAAATGAGCATTCTCCGCAGGGTCGCGATGCGCTCCTTTTGAGATAGGCTGAGCAGCTTGGGCACTCGGGAGGAGTTCAAAGTAGAGCCGCTCCTCCTCCTCACTAGCCTGGTGCTGGGCAGCTCTTCCCGCTGGAGAACGAAAGTCGGGAGTGCTCTACGCGCAACAACCATTGTGCCCACTAGGCTGGTGTTTTGTGGGAGCAGCCTCAAAATGAGGGAGGGGGTTGTGAAGAAATGATCCACCGTAACATTTCTTGCTTTGCCCAAGAAGGGCTTCATCAGTTTGAGTACAACACTCTCCCCCAGACACTGGCCAACAAAAAATTCAGAAAAGCTGTTCAGAATTTTTTTTGTGTCAAAGTTGACAGCAACCCAAATTTTGACACAACTTGTTGGCCAAATGCTGTATAAAGCGGCAGCACACCTTTGTCAGGAACAGCTGCTTGTCAATGTCCACTATGATGTTTTCCCCTGGCTTGTAGCAGTGGATGCAGTTTGTGAAAGAAACGTGCCACACGTCTACAACAAGCTCAAACCTATTCGTGCTAAGTTGGGCACGTCTTTCCTTTTTCCTATTATATGCAAAGCAAGGCAATTTTTTTTTATATAGCACAAGTCATACATTGGGTAACTCAAAGGTAGCTCATTATATCTCGGTACCTGCTCCGCACCATGGTGGTTCTAAAAACGCAGCCCCACTCCTCAGACCACAAGCTCGCCATCTCTAAGTTTCAGTGCATGAAACAAGGTTTAAAGTGTGTGAAGCATATCTCTGATGTGGTGGTAAAGTGATATATAGGACGTTAAGTGGTGCCTTGTGATACACCTAGGTGACCCAAGTTTCTTGTTCTAAACACTCAAGATGGCATGCGAGACTGACGAGAGTTTGTTCGCTTTAGCTCTTCGATCAGTTTTAAATAATCAAGACAACTTATGTTTGCCACACGCAATGTTGGATTAACACCGGGCCCTGCATGTGCACCACTTCTGTTTGTTTACTTCTTTGAAGATTGTAGCCTTACTAACGTCATGCCCCGCCAAGCCCCGCCTTGAGAAAACAAACTGGCAGTGATCCTTTCCAAATTCCTTGCTGATACAGCCATGGAGCCAGTATATTCACTCTGAGAAATTTCTTACCCCTTTCTTTCAAGTATGGTCCTCAAAAATCTCCAATTGGAGGGGTCTATAACCGTTTTATTTAGCCCTTTCCCCTGTAGCTGACTTAATACCACAAGATTTAAATTTCTGTGGTATTTAAAAATGTATATATCAATTTTAATGCCGGTTTACGTCCCACAGACCAACTCATTGTAGGGATTTGTGAGATGAGGGCATCTAACCACTAGAAGGTAGTGTTTTGACATCAGCCATTACTAACCCTCTAATTGTCATTAGAGGGTTAGTAGTCAAGTATTACACTGTCATAGTCATAATGTTAACAATATAAAAATAGTCCCAAAAGTACCAGAAACCACTTAAAGAGGACAAGTAAGTGTGTCTTCTTTAAAACAAGCATTTTTGCTCATAGAATACAATTTATGTAATTTTGACAAAACAAGAAGCAAAAAAGGCTGACCTTAGCTCTGAAGAAGAGCAACAAAATGACTAAGTCCCTGAGGACTAGACACAGTGGTGCAAAAAGTGGGTATGCGGCATATGCAGCGCATAGGGGCGCAGCACCTTGGGGGGGCGCCTAAACAATGGTATAAATATATATATTTAGTTTTTTTTGAATTTCCTAAATGTAGCTTAGCTGCTTTTGTGCGTTTCTAAATCATTTCAGTTTTTTCTCAGTACTATATAACATTTTAGAGGACTTAGCCTGTTAGTCCTCTAGTAGGTGCCTCATTAGATTCCATAAATCCAATAAATGGAATATTGAGAGTGGGCGTGGCTGGCGGGGGCGCAGTGAGCAGATACCGTTGTCATAATAAGAAAGAGATAAAAAAGAAAGATGGAAAAGGAGATGGCGTTTCAAGGTATGGGACAGCAGCTAAACAAGTGGATGGTGAAATTTAACAAGTAGGATTTAAAGTGAGACGTCTGTGTTTGGAGGCTTGCAATATTCACGTTAACAGACTAACTAGCGCGTTTTCTACTACTGGGAATGTAGCAGCCAAATGGGGTTTAAATTAAAGGCAAATGTATTCTGCAAAACCGAGGTTATTGTGCTAAAAACTGGAAAATATAAGGCCGCATGCCATGTACAATAAATAACAATAATTTGGAAAACAACTAATCCACACTTGATAGTACCTGAGTCCCCTGTGTGAAAGGTCCTGTCCTTACCAGCTGAGCTATCCAGCTGGGAGCAAAAGTGTGGCTAGTATTGGGCTCAGAACTGGCTCCTCCCTGGAATTGTTATGAAAAACTTTTCCATCTTTTCATTTCTTTATTGGAAACTGATCATAACGTTAATGCTTAGTGACAGTTTTTTTATTTGTCAACCTTGTTATTAATACCGTATATTAATAGTAGGCCTACAGTTGCTGATATACTTCAAAATAAACCTCCATTTACAGCCCATACATAATGATGTCCGGCATTTTTTCTTTTCTTTGTCCTGACTAGACAGATCAGTTTGTCATTTAAAGTAGAGCTGTAGCCTTTTAAAGGTTTATAGTAAGATTTTCAGCCCAGACCTTGTGTTATGGCCTCCTCTATCTTGCGAATCAATTCTCACCAAAATCTCATAACTTGCTTGAGTAAAGATATACTGTTCCATCCATCCAGCTCTACTCTGGCCTCCTTCAGGGACCAAAGGGCTGTTAAACCCCAGTCTCAAAACATGTATTTTATAATTAGACATGTTGGAGAAAAAGGAAAAAGTCATACTACTTTCTGAACTGAGTTGTTCCACAGTTGTGAGTTACTTCCTCACAAAGTGGGGTGATAAAGGTGTATTACGAAACATCTGGAGTTTTTGTTCTAGTGTGCAACCTCTTGCTTTAGCAGTACTGCAGGTAAGAAAAGGTACACTTTTTTAAGTTTATTGTTTGACAAACTTTATTGAGCGTAAACTATATTGGACTCTTGAGTGCTGACAAATGTTGGTTTGGTCAGCTAATGTCTAAACAGCTGCACTGTTCCTAAACCTTGTGGAACACATCAGTGACAAGCTCCACAGTAAAACAAACTCTTATTTGCTGTAGAGAAAAAATAATATGACCATAACTACTAAATTAGTTTTGCATTAGGTTGAGACAACATAAATGTAACCTCGCTGTATCATTTTAGCTTATTATTGTTTATTTCACTGTTAGTGTCATTCAGAATACCTCCAACATGAATTTTAGCTCAATAAGATGTATGTAATTTATTTTATTTTTATTGTTGTTTTATTGCTTCTCAGGACTTCAGCTCAAGAGAGTTTTAAGCTCTCGTGGAGGAGAGCTCTAACAGTGACTCAAGAAGAAGAGCTGGAGCTGTGAGTGAGGAGGACAGACTGAGGGTGGCTCAGCTGCTGCAGGACAACAGAGAGGCAGACAAGACAAGATAAGAGAGTCCAGGTTTGTGTCTACCCTAAGAGGAGCTAAAAAAGAAAAAGAAGTGCTATGTACTACTACAACAATAGGAAGGTAGGCCATGCATCGAGAAATACACCCAGATAAACCTCTGCAATTTAAACAATGCTTGTTTTTCCATTTTCAGGCACAGCTGCTGATGCAGGAGAAGGATGAAGTTCTCCAAATGGTTGTAACAGGGTGTCTCAGACCACTACATGTTCTGTACTGTACTGTTTTTTATTGCATGTTTCATACAGTGTTTATGTATAGACAGACATTCTTTTATGCACATATTTATAATAAAGAAATGTTGCACTAAAGCACTGTCTTTTTGTTGCTGCCTTTGAGTCATGTCCTAGAGATAGAAAGAGACAGAAAGCAAAAGAAAGGATTGGTGTCAATTTGACAGTAATAACATTAATTTTATAATTTTATTTTGGCATATACTGTATTACACATACATGAGAGGTAACACACATGTCTTCAGCAGTGTAGGTAAGCAATAATCCTAACCTTGATATTCTGGTTTAAAGCTGATGCATAACAAAAAACAGGCTAGACTTCTACACTGCTGCATGTTCCCTAAACATGGTTCCTGTGAGAGATTGGCCTAAACCTACATATACCTAGAGCTTTGACCTCTTTGACCCTTTTTTGTCTGCAGAAAAATACTTTTAACATTAGTACTCAAAATGCACACTTGAGTACATTGTTTTGAAAGGATTTGAAATCAGAAGTTGACCTACAGAGCAAAGGGATAACATTGTCAAAGTATTAAAAAAAATAAATAAACATCTAACATCAGAACCTATCCAGTGCAACAGCCATGACTGCACAAATGATAAAAATAACAAAACATTAGTATTATGTTGGGTTGATAATATTAACAAAAACACTGTATTCACACATTCAGACTCTTATTGAAAGGTAAGAAACATCTCCAGATCCTTTATCCACTGTCTGTTGAGTACAGTCTGTGACAGGGTCTCATGTGCTGCTGAACTGGCTGGTATGACCTCTGTCAGAGCTTCTCTCATCCAGAGGCTCCACTCGTGCTCCCCGCTGACAAGCACCAGTACACCTCAACACAGAACCTAAAATATATTGAATTTAGAGTCAACGACAAATGTTCACTTTATTCTCATCTTGCTTCGCTGTATTGTGTTTTGTCACAACTAAGAGACCAGTAGATGGGATTTCTTTATTACAATAAACAGACCACAATGATCTGATATGACGTGAAGATAACGAGGCAAACAATGATAACAATTACATCCTATATTTTATTATTTATCTTTAAAAAACTGAAAATAAAACACAACATATTATACATGCTCTGTAATAATGTCTTTCTTTTTCAATGAAAGGAAAGCCAGCTCAGGTTCTGTTTTTATTGCCATAGCAGATCTCAGCTCTCTGATATGACTCTCTTATTCTAATGCCATTCGGACTCAAATTTTGCTTTTTGGGTCGCACTTAATAAAACCTTTATTTTCTTAGTCTTTCAGGTACACAGGAGGCATGTCTGTTACTTGTGTTTGGCATGATTCATTTTGCCGCTAGTGTTACCTAGTTTAGTTATGGCAAATCAGGTAAAACAGGTAAACGTGCATGCACGCGCATTACGTCACTTCCGCTGAAACAATGCTGGAGATTAGCTCCCAAAACCTGCTCATTTAATTGACTGTACAAACTTACAGTGGCAATTGGCAAATTGAGAATTCAGCTCATTCTGCATCAGACTGTTGCTGATGTATGTATGTGTTAGAAAAATTGTTATTTGAAACATTAAAACGTCCGTAATGCATCTTTAATTTCTTCTAACAAACATGTGAAAACAAACATTTTTTCTGTCAGGTGGGTTGTCTGATCTGGTCAAAGTAAGATAAGTAGGCTTTGTCCACAATTGAATGTTGACATACAAGTTACAATTACGCTTACCAGTTCTTGCATTGCTATTTATAATGCTTCCTGACAGAATCAAATTTAGATTTTAAATAGATAGATAAATATTTGTTATTTTTTTCAGTATCTGATATCTTTTGGAGAATCTTCTTTGGATGCAGTAGGCACACATCTGTTGTTTGTGATGCTTTAGGAAGAGAGCTGACATGTTTTAACAACACTATGTGTGGTACCAGATAGCATCATAACACCGCCTTTTTTTCTGTAGAGGTCATAGTTGTATTGCTATGCTGTAGTACACGCATTGCACAACTCAACTCATAGTTTTCTACACCTACCAGAGGCTGACATTACAACTGGCCCACGAACAACTTTTTCCTGACCTTGCCAGTGTAACAACATGAATGAGTTTTGTAGACCTCACAGGTCCTCGGAAGGACTGCATCTCATGCTTTAAATTGCAATGTCAAATGTTTCTCTAAAATAACTAACCATATTGCAAACCCAAAGTAGCGGGCATGTCACAGCCACATGCAAAGAGTCATTAACTTTTGTTTTGCGTGTCTAGGTGATTTCCACAGATATTGACGTTTTTTAGAAGAAAAATGTAGGAGATTGTCATATTATGAAGACTATAGATCAGGGTGGTCACATGTTCAATTCAAAATGGCCACCCTCCTGTGTCATGTCCGCTCGGGAAGGAAGTGCACGACCTGCGGATTCTCCGGCTGGGTCCGCCTCCGGCTCCCCTGCCCCTGCAGGCTCGCAGAGTGGAAACAGGTGTGCGGGAGCTCCGGCAGAGACAGACAAGCTGTGCCACGTTGGTAATCAGCAAAGTATAAGAAGATCCGCCTCCAGCTCATCGATGCCAGATTGTAATACTAACTACCATTGGTAAAACTTCTTGCGTTAAACTTACCCGTGGTCTTTTCTGCATGTTTACCTGTTCTTCTTGTCCGTCTCAGATCCATCCAGTCTCACTGTCCGTCCTGTTCCTGTCCTGCCTCGGTCTACTCCTCCTAGTCCTGTCGTCTGTTCTCCGTTCGTTCGGTCTCTGTCTGCTCTGGGTATTCCTCTTCGTCCCTGAAGAACCTCATCTTCCTAAATTATTCATCTAATAAATATGTTTTGTGTTGTTGCAACTGGTGTCTGCGTTTGAGTTCTTCGCCCGTACATAACATCCTGTGTGTGATAGAGCATCATCCTTATAGGCCAAATCTGAATACCTCTAATTTATTAGGCGATGTCCTAACTCCTTTGTCCTGACCCGGATGTATTATCTGGTCGCTATATTAAGAGCTGTTTGAATTCCCATTTTAGTAAGGAAGGAGATTAAGAAAGGAGCTTCAGTGCTTCCATTCATAGCTACTTTAGCATAGGGACCTCTGGACGTTCCTTACTGAAAGGTAAGGAGCTCATTGGCATCCACTGCACAACCACCCAAACTTTTTCTAAAATGTCCAACTGAAGCCACTGAGTGTATAATGAGTTTTCCTATTCTAAACAAAGAAGTTAGCCTGGTACCCTGTTCCGTGCATTAAATTTTGACAAGAGGAATGTTAACCAATCAGAGAAACACCGTACGTGAAGCAAAAAAAGGCGATACTACATAGCCAATTGTCAACAAGGGAGCCACATCCCTTTGGGATTGTTAACGCTTCCTCAACAGCCACTAGCATATATTCTTTCACTGTTTCTGCATCGGTGAATAATCTTTTCTTTTTAGTGTATCCATGCAGTTCTTTGTTTGTAGTTCAGAATCTTTAACTGTATCTGTATTGGCGCCAGGCTAATCCAAACAAGACAAAGACATCACTTTGCACTACATCTAAATACTGTCCAGGGACAGGTTGTCCTGTACACTTAGTGGCATATACACGTAAACTTATTCACACCTATGAATACACGTCCATCTACGACCCTGGAGCTGAGAGGCAGGCATAATGTACACCTATAAAAACTTCATGTGTTGTAAACATGTTAAGCAAATCACCATGTACCATTGTTGCATGTGTCTGATTTGTTTCATTCTTGCAAGAATTAAACCAGTCTTCCATTTATAAATTTAACATGTACGGTCTCCGTTGTCTCGTTTGTGATCCAAAGCAAATAATTATTTTAACATACCTGACTTGCACGTAGTAAATCCAAAACTGCGTCATTTAAACTGACCAGGTTTCACATGGGTCACAGGGCAGTGACGGGGCCATCACAAAACGAGGGACAAAAAAACGAGAGACTAAAACAAGTAATTTAGTTTAGGTTAAAAAGATTGTTGCCTTAAACTAGAACCAAATTGACGGAGAGAACCTATATCTTGTGACTAGTGTAAGTTTTTCCTAAGCTAAAATAATAATAAAAAAAACTCTATGAAAAGGAAAATCTGCGTGAGACGCAGAAGAATATAAATGAACAGAGAGAAGTGCAGAAGTAGGATGTGAAAAAGTGAAGAAATCACTGACTAGACAGACAGGTGAAGAGACAGACAGGTGAAGAAGAGGCAGACCACAGAGTGGAAAGACAGGTGAACAGATAGAATGAGACAGACAGGTGAAGAGACAAGGAAAAAGAAAGTGAAAAGACAACAGAGGAGATGTTCTAATTTGTATGTGACACATGAGTGTGTCGATTAATAAAACATTTTTGCTAAACTACATATTTTGCTAAACTATTTTATGCATCTATTAGGACAAGTATCAGTAAAAAAAAGCACTCCAGCACAAGAATAACTGAAACATAGTTATTGGGAATAGAATGAAAATGACCACTTTGTAATGGAAAAACCTTTTGGAGACAGTGAATAGAGCACAAACCGTTGTTTGGGTTAAACACCAGTGTTCCCACAGTAACACAAGATAACAGAGGTTTCTTATCACCCTCCCATTTCTTTGCTCACTCTTACAATAAATGCTTTGTTGGAAATATCAGTTACAGAAAAAGACTGCACTGAAAGGTTCATGATATGAATATAGTCCAAATTTGGGTTTTATTGATTCTATGAAAATAAAAAAAGTAAACTAAATGACAAAATGAATGGGATTAAATATTGTTTGAGAAATTAGGAAAACTGAAATGAAGAAAATTGAAAATAAACAACCAAGGGTTTATTAAAATGGTATTTCATAATAAAGGTACAATACCTGACACTAAAATAGATGCTGAGTGTTATCTATGCAATAAAGATTTAAACTGTAATGTCAACTTTCAATCTGGTGAGTTAAAACATATGTATATGTTAAAAAGGTTAAAACAATCATGGATAATTGTAGGCGTGTTTATTTAAAACAAATTAAATTTAATGACAAGTAAATAAATAAAAAGGTAATTGTTAAACTAACAAGGTAAATTGTTAAGGTTTAAGAGCATAAGCCAAGTTGCTCACTGTTTTTTAATATATTGATTTATTTAAATTTAATTTTTGTTGGATTTATTGATTTTAATGTTTTGGATGATTCATTATTGTGAGTACTAGGAGGACTAACACAATAGTCTGTCCTTTTGAACAGAATTAAATAATTCTCTTTTACCAAACCCCTAGAGGTGTTAATGGTGAACACTGCATCAAATCTTTAGAACCTAAAAATATTAAGTAAAAATGTTACATGTAGCATTTTGTAATGAATAGTAATGACTATTACTGACTGTAATTTTGGTGAATTTGAATAAATAAAGAGAAACAAGTAAATTTAAGTTTACACTTAATGTTTAAATTTAAGTAAGGTGCATTCTTTATTTGGAGAAAAATCTGAGTGCCAAATTAGTGGAAACATGACTGTAGCAATTGATAATCTGTTTGAAATTGTTACGGTTGAGATTGATATTGGAAAAATGCAAAAACAAAATGGTTTATCGTAATTATAGAGTTCTTCTATAAAAAGTTCTTTGTTATGGAACCAATCTATACTGAACAAAATCCTAAAGATATTTTTATATGTGGGGATTTTAAAAGTAAATAATGCACAACCTTCACAGAACATTCTTGATTTTATGTACAGTCTTTTCTGATAAACGACAATCACAAGGATGATGGTGTTTCGGGGGAAAGTGTGTGACCAGAGCATGCCAAAACTTGGAGGCTGTGTGATGCACACTGCCCAGTTACTGCCGTGGGTCTGGCTCATGGAGGACAAAGACAATGTACAAAGAAAATACTAAAGATTATTATAGAAATTGAATTGGAGGAAATAATACAATATCCGGTGAATATTTCTTTCCCTAATTATATTATTTAAAAAGACAATATGGAAAACATTGTCAATTTGAAGACTTTTCATAAAGCTTGTGAACCAAAAAAACATGCTATAATATTTATGATTTATTTAAAGAATTTGTTTGTATCAACTAAGTTAAAATTTATCATATTTGCGGATGATACCACTTACAGTTACAGGTGAAGACCTAATACCAATGGTAACTGAGATTACAACAGAGCTGAACAAAATGAAGGAATTGTTCAACAGTAAAAAAACAGTTCTCATTAAAAATAAACTTACAAGAATGATACTATGTGGAGAACAAAGCAAAGATGAATACATAGAGATATTAATTGATGAACAAACAAATACAAAGATTTAATGAGAAAGGTTCATTGCGCCATGGATATCCCAGCGGTAGCTCAGTGGGTAGAACAGTCGTCTTTCAACCGGAAGGTAGGCGGTTCGATTCCCACTCTCCCCACAGTTCATACTGTTGTTGTGTCCTTGGGCAAGACACTTAACCCACCTTGCCTCCAGTGCCACAGCTCTGGTGTATGAGTGTGTGAGAATGTCTGGAGGTTGGAGAGTCTGCAATGGCTGCCACGTCTTCACCACCAGTGTGTGACTGTGGAGTGAACGAATAATAGACTCTGTGAAGCGCTTTGAGAGCCTTGAAAAAGGCACTATATAAAACCAATCCTTTATTATTATTATCCCATTTCTCAACAGGGGGTAGAAGAAGATTTAAACAAAACAGTATTAAAGTAAGGAGGCTTGGTTAACCTAATGCCTGGTTAACATAATGCTTTAACAACAATGGTTTAATACAGTTAAAATATTAGTTGAAAATAAATAATAAACAAAATAATTGTAACATAACTTTTCTGGGGAAGCACTATTTAGTCTGATTAAATTAAAACTTTTAGATTAAAGTAGATTTTCAGCAGTCGTCCAGCAGACCCTCTCTGTGGAAACAGGTTATGCATCTGCTGGTCCATTTTATGTTTTGATAATTTTATGTTTTGATATGAAAAGGACCTTGGAGGCACCTTTCTGACTTTATTAGTTTCATGTGTTAATGATTTTATATGTTTGTTCTTTATTTGGATGGAAGCCTACTACAACTGCATACCAGTTCAGAACAGAAGCTCTAACAATTACTATAGCCACCAGTAAGAGCTACTATTAACATAGTTCTTCTATGAAGGGAAATACACCTGCGAGCTGGACTAGAGACATGACACATGTCACTTAACTTCCTGTGACATCACTCTGATCTTGACAAATGGAGAGATCAGGTACATTTTCAGCACCTCATTTAATTGATTCTCCTGTTATACGTGTTCAAATACAATTAGACAGAACACCGTGAGCAGAAGCTCACACCTTAGGAGCAAGAGAGCAGCTCCCTCAGGTTCATTTGATAGCCACATATACATCGACATCACAGGTGTCCCTCGAGTCCCTAATGAATATAAGGCTAGAAATTAGATAGCAGCAGGATTTGAATCTATTCACTTTTGAGACATTTTATACAAATGTGGATTTGATTGACTATATTTATTACAACCAACCAGGCCTTTTAAAAATAAACTTCACACTAGCAAATGAGTGTTGTTATGTAGAAACTGACTGGGATTTTAAAATCTGTATCGATATACATATACTTGCTGTTGCACTTCCATGCCTGATAACTTTTGCTTGTGTTGCATTCCATGTGTCCGGAGCTTGTTGGTGAGAATGATGGATGGTCTGGGGGACATAATCATTTGCACATACACCAACGGGACAACAGCTCCATGACTGATCATACTAAGTCCTAAAGGGGCGTATGGTTCACTAAATTTATTAGGCTTAAGATAATTGATTTTAATTATTCTGAATGTGCTTATGTCTCACTCCATGTTTTGTTTCTTTTTGTTTTAGGGACAGAGATGGATAGGCAGGGACAGGCCAGAGCTCTGAGTAGGAATGGGTTGACCAGTTCATCTTCGGCATTTCTGAATTTTATTTGTTGTTTTGGAGTGATTCTGTGTTTCTGATTTATTGAATTTTAATGTTACGAATGGATTCATCAGTTTGACTTTCTTGTCTCAGACCCTATAGTGGTTACACTGTTAAAATAGTAACCCTGTTATACATTGATGTATTTATTGTCTTTAATTTTATGGTCAAACCTCCTCGAAGTGAATTGACACCGCCTATGGCAGAGAGGTGGGCAGGAGAGTTTTCCCCAGCGATAGGTCATTTACCGAATGGTAATATGTACTTAGGCTAGGTCAGCTGCCCTGCTGGGTTTTTGCTCCTGTCATATATACAATTCACATCCAAGCTATTATGTTGTTTTATGCTAATGTTTTATCAGCATAAAGAGGAGGAAGATGTCATTGTAATTGTATATTATATATTATGCTCTCACTCCTACTCCAGCCACCTGTTGAATAGGCCTGGTCTATGGCAAAATTTTGGTTCCCATTATAAATTTGTTGGGGGTAGTTGGAAGCCCATTTATGGAGAGAGACCTTTTATTGTCATATATCATTCTGTTGAGGTCGTTGATGTAAACAACCGCTTCATTGGGTCCAAGCAGATCTGACAAGAAAAAGAAAGAAAAGAAATTGTGAGAATTAGGAGATTTTATTGTCCTCAAAATGGCTCCTCATTATGGCCACATCCACATATTTATCAAAAAAATGCATATGTGTCAAATGATTTTGCCCAAGTCTAGATTCTTTGGAATAAAGAACATATTTTTAATTTTTTTTTGGAACGAGGTGTGTGATTTTTGGACTTTGTATGTTACACCCAAAATGACTGACTTCTTTTTGGGTTTAGGGTAATGCCATAATATAATTTTTTGTCTGTCTTGAGATAATATATGTGTGTGAAAGATTTCATTCTTCTACGATTAAAGAAATGTTCTTTAGCTTTCCATAGGCCCAATGTATTTTGATTATCCAAGGGGTTGCCACTGAGCCATTTTTCAATATTTTTTCTTGGGGAGGGCTGACAAAATTTTATTTTTATTGACAATGTCTTTATAAGAGGAAACTGAAACTTTTTGAAGTAGTTTCTGTTTGTAGATGTGTGCAACCATCAAGCATTTATTACAGGCCGTTTCAGAACATAACAACACATAAGCTGTCAGCATCAATGAGTGACAGACACATCTCTATTACTCACACTCAAAGCTGAGTACACACTCTTGTCTGTCTTTCTTGACGGCGGCGGTGTGGGTAAATTAACTGACACCAAGTGAGTCAACATCCACAAGGAGATGGATTCAAGAAGATGGATTTCATGGCGGAATTGATGGTGGCCACTTAAAGATGCTTTTTGCTCTGAGTATCAATGCCACTTTGTGTATAAGCAACACAATACACATTTTCAGGCTTGTTTTAAGTTGAAACCTTTCACAGGTAATCGGTGCTCTGCCACATTCTATGCCATCCGGTAACATCTTTATCTGGCTTCTGATTGGATACTATGCCACACAACTAACAATGATGAAGAGTTTGTTTTCTAAAGCTGAAACAAGGTTGTGGAAATAAATGTGGGGAAAGCATTTTCCATCCAGTAGAGTAATGGTCGTTACTTTTGTGTTTTCTGCCACTGTTTTTGAAATTGTGTGCTTGGATCATCTATAAATAATTCTTTAAATAACTTTGCTCCTTTCTTGCTTTGCTAAATTACCTATTTAAAGCTGTAGCGGGGTTTAGGATTGTCACTTAGAACTATGTCGAATTAAAAAAAAAAAAAAAAAAAAAGTTACCTGAATCACTTTTTGTGGAAGTTATGTCTCTTCCAACTTTTAGTAGAAGTTTTCGCTTTACCTTTGACACTTTGTAATCTGTTCTGAGTTTGAAGCGTGATATGATTTGACCCATGTCTGACAGGAGACGACCTTCTCTTCACAGACCACAGGCCCATAGAAATCTCTGTTAGTTCCTTCTTGTCCAGTGACTCAACCTGGTCTGACCCCCATTAACACAGAAGCAGCGACCTCTAACCTTTCCAAACCCTCACAGTGCTTTCCTGTTGTTATATTCTGTCTAATGATGCAACAGAGAGAGAACAGGTTAGATGGCTTTGGTTTGGTTCAGGGAAGTAAAAATACATTAAAACCAATAAAAATTAATTAGATACCTTTGGCACTTTAAAATTTTAAACCTGACCTTAGTAATCTAAACTGGAGTGATGTCTACTCCTTGACATATTCTAATGCATATGAACATTTTCTCCTTAGATACACTGAAATAAAATAAGAACTGTCCAGTGCAAAAAGTAAAAGAAAAGAAGTACAAGAATAAATTAAAACAACAAAAGTAAAAAGAAGTTCTATCATCAATTATTGGAACAACAGAAACAAAATATACAAAGAACCTGGAAAGTGATCAACCGGGACGACTCAATAAACTTGTGTTATCAATAAAACAAGTTATCAATAACTATGAGTGAAAGAAATGTTTTTGTGTTATCCTTTTATATTTTCTGAAAAATAGCCAAAAAAAAATCCCAAATTCTGCCAGGATATGTAAATTTATGAGCACAATTGTAAATATAGTTTCCTGTGCCTTTGTAGCTGACAAATTTCATTATTAACAGATAAATAAATAAATAAATAAAAACAGTCATAACAGTTCATAATATACAGTTCCCTAATAATGCCTCTTTTGAGGTGTGGGTAAATACTTAAAAATCCAAAACAGAACCAATTTTTAAACTGCAAAAAAAGACTAAAGAGTTATTACATTCTCTACTTGAGCCAAGAAATTCTATTAATATATTTATTAACCTTCAAACTTAAAAATTCTATGACCTTGTAGACCTGTACACATTTAAAATCATGTTCAAGATAAAAAAAATCTTCTACCAAAAACCCTCCAGAAAATGTTTATAATTAGAGAAATCCAATACGATCATAGAGGAGACAATAAAA
Organism: Neodontobutis hainanensis; assembly: GCA_024349245.1. Classification (NCBI taxonomy): domain Eukaryota; kingdom Metazoa; phylum Chordata; class Actinopteri; order Gobiiformes; family Odontobutidae; genus Neodontobutis; species Neodontobutis hainanensis. Next base: position 1,408,939 of record JALDNG010000039.1, on the reverse strand, counting down.
CAACATTTTAGATCCAACACAATAAAATCCTCTATCTCTGTTAAGGGAGAAAATCTCTGGAACAAACGTTTAAATGACTTAAAATGATGTACCTCTCTCTCATCTGAAAAAAAAAATCAAAATCTTAATTTATGTAACCTAAATAGTTTTAATATATTATATTTATTTCCTGAAATTCTTGCTTTTGCTATCATTGTTTTTTTTTCCTTTGGTAATTATGGAAAATAAATGTTATAAGGCAATGTAATCTATAGACTGTAGTCAGTCTATACCTTTTGGGTTCGTTTGTTTGTTTTTGGCTTGGTTGCATTTGTGCCAGACTGTTTTCAATGGAAATTACTGCTAATTGGGTTAAGCGATCATTACTCATTTTGGAACGAAGGTATGTTTTTATCAGATTTAACTTGCTGAACGATCTCTCAGAGGCAACTGTCATGGGCAATGTCAGAAAAACTCTCAGGGCTAAGATTACATTTGGAAAAAACAAATCAAGTTTCTCCTGTAGGAGGAAATTTTTTTTATCCAGAGCCTTGTAATGACCCCTAAGTAGACGGTTCGCTGGGTAAATTTCCTGAATGATATCCATTGAAACATCATTGGTAGCTAGGGCATATCTTGTCACTGATTCTTCCAACTCAGCTTTTGTCATTTGTTCCATTTTAAAGATGAACTTAAACTTTTCGGACACAAACTGAAGATTACAAAATCTATCAGACAACTCTTGAATTACTGTGTCAACAATTGCATTGAAAACTGTGCACCTAAAATGGGTCTCAGGTTCCTGTTCATAATGGTCAGTGCTGGAATCATCACCATTAAATCTTTTTTGCTTTTTGAAACGTCTCTTTCTAAACTCAGGGGAAGCATCCATCTCAATGGCTATTTGGCGTGCAATGTTAAGGGATGTTTGAAAGGCCTCCACTCTATACTTACGCAAGAATTCTTTAAGAGAGTCTATCATTCTAGTAGCAGTGTCCATTGAGATGTTCACTGCTTGCATTGCCTTGCTGACATAGGTGATCTCTGACAATAGATTATACCAAACCAAGAGGCACATGAGGAACTCCATGCTGACAATCTCGCCAGACAGTGACTTTGCCCCTGAGACAATTTTGCTGTTTTTTTCCTCAAGCTTTTCCAAAGCATCAAGGATCCCCCCCTAACTGGAAACGTACAACTTTGACTGAGCCTATTTTAGCTTCCCACCTGGTATCACTCAGAGGCTTCAGTGTAATGTTCACAAATGCTTTCAAAATATCCCACCTCTTCACTGAAGCCAAAAAATGGTGTAAAATCAAACCTAAACTAAGCCAACAATGTGTCTTTAATCACTCATTTGTAAAGTAAACATACTTAACTTAGTATTATTGATTTATCTAAAAAAAACTTCTTTACCAAAAACCTTTAGTTAGACCCTATATTTACCACAGGGCTACACTTTTCTATGCTGTAGTCCATATCAACTCAACTCCCAGTAACGAGTGGCATAGAGTTCTCCACCTTCCAGCCACCAACATTACAATCATAGAGAGTAAAAAAAACTTTGATTGATAAAACAAGAAGGAAAAGGCATCAGCTCCTTAAGTGTGAGCCACATAAGGAGAGCATGCAAGTGCATTCAGTGAAAACAGTGCACATCAGATTGCTTTTGTCAATTTATGTAAGTTATTTTTGAGAAAACATTAAGGGTTTAATCTCTGTGTACTGTGGTTAATTGACAAAATTTTGACAAATGCCAAGTCCAGACAGATAAATATTTTAACACTTTATTGTCTAATTTTACTACTTAATATTCAAGCTACAAATTACAAAATCCTGTTTCTTTATAACTCAAACACATTTTGGGGATTACGTTGGAGTGAGCTCATAAACTTTCCTCGGATAGATAACGCTCCCTGGGGTTTTTGTTCTGGAGAATAAAACAAGGTAAACCTTTTGTGTAATGGCTGTGCAGGATGAGATAAAGACAGAACAAAGTGTGAGGAAGCAGGTGGAGAAGGAAGATGATAAAAGTCCTGCTGATGCTATAGTGAGGGGTAGACGACCACAGCAAACACTGATTACTGCTTGCTCCCACTCATGCACACTCACATGCACAGCTCAGGCTTGGAATGGTGACAGGATACCAGTACAAATGTGCTAGCAGTCTGCTGGGAGCTGTATGAAAGCATCCCTCTCCAGGCTGTGAGATTTAATTGGGTCTTTTCAGTTTACTACTGAGTTGACAGCTCAAAGCAATTACACACACAGACAGTCCTGGCACACTGCTGAGAAGCGCTTGATTTCCAGACAGCCACACCTGAGGGGCACTTGTCATCTGTAACCCCAGCAGCAGAGGGACGCTTGTTTGGCTGATAAACATTGGCTTTAAGCACTTGTTTTACCAAGTGCAGGCTTAGGAGAGCTTGTTACCTACAGACGGCACACACTCTAATGGACTTGTTTTCTGTGGCTCGTTCTGCCAGGATTCTTATAGCAGCTGTTAACAGTGGTTAACAGCACTGAGAAAGATTTTGAACCTCAGGTCTCTAATGGTGAGAACTTAATAAGTTTAGAGAGCTGAATAATTTTCTTGGGCTAAACCATTTTTCTCATGGTTTAATGCTGGATTCAGTGTTTGTTTTTTTTTAGTTTTGGTGCAGTGCTTGTCCAGTCCTGATTTTTGCCCTGAGTTAGCCCTATACGTTCAGTCCTGGGTTCAGTTCAGTTCATGGGTTTCCCTATATCCTATTTGATGCATTGCTAATTTGTGTTTCACTTTCAGTGACATTGAGCATCTATTTGACCTAAAATAACCCAGACCTGAAGTCCTGCAGTGAGCCCTGCCTTGGTGCTTTCCGCCCTATACTTTGACAGATTGGCACCACTGCATCGGACATAATAAATACGCTGCCAATTAGTGATTAGTGTGTTGCTTTCAGTGCTGCCGTGTGGCGATTTAACTTAAATAGTCCAGACATCCAGTTTCTCTGCTTTGGTGTGCTCAATTCTGTTACCCAGCGGTGCTGTTTATCTGGGAGCCATCACATTGTCCTCAGGAGCACGCTTATTGGGCTTCAGTGGCTCTGTGTTGGTGTGAGGTGTGCAGTCTTTTACCATGTTTGTACCTCTGCAATGTCAGGTATTCAATGTTGTGGTATTCCTTCTGCAAAGCATCTGAAATTGGGGGCTAGTGGCCCTTTGTTTTACTGCCACATCTATTTGGCTGTGTCACCTAGGCGGTTATTTGGCTTTGCTGTCACGGGGGATCAGGACTCGGCACAGTTGGCCGTGGCCTCCGTGCCGGGCTCCCCCGCCCCTACTGATTCGCAGAGAGGAGACAGGTGTGCGGGAGCGCCGGCGAAGCAAGCCCAGCTGAGCCGAGTGAACAATCAAGAGGGAATAAGAAGCACCGCAGCCTGCTCCTCGACGCCAGATCGTAACATTGACTACAGTTAGTAATACGTCTCGCGTTCGTAGAGTTTGGATTTATGTATGTACTTACCTGTTTCCTTTGTTCACCGCAGATCCTTCCCGTCCTACCTCCAGTCCGGTTCTCGCCTCCTCGATCATCCCTGAGCCTCGCCGGTCCTTCAGCTCGCCACGCTCCAGCTCAACCCGGTCCGGACCCTGCTACCCCTCGTTATCCCCGAAGAAACCGACAGTTATAAGTTGATCATTTAAATAAACTTGTTTTTGTGAACTGTACGTGTGTGCCTGCATTTGGGTTGTCCGACCAGAACACAACAGTACGATCTGGCCAGAATGAACCCAGCAGAGCCACACACCCTGCCACAGACGGTCGCGGCTCAGACCGCGCTTCTGGAACAGCATGACGCTACTCTACAGGCTCTCATGGACCACATGAAGGAGTTTTCCGTAACCTATCGGGGCTGAGCGACAGGATGGCGGCCCTGAACACACCACCGGCTACTGGCGCTCCCACCCTCTCCGCGCCCGACTACGGAGGCCCCACCTCCGGGTACAGAGAGGGTATGTACCACCGCCTGCACCGTATAGTGGAGATCTGGGGTCATGCAGGGCGTTTTTAACACAGTGCTCCTAGTTTTTGAACAACAGTCACAGACTTATAAAAGTGAACGCTTCAAGAATCGCCTTTTTAATAGGCTGTTTGAGGGGGCAGGCATTAGACTGGGCCTCGGCTGTTTGGGAGAGACAGGAAGCTGTATGTTTCTCCTACGCTGCCTTCATCGCGGAGATGAGAATGATCTTTGATCATCCGGTTCGAGGAGAAGAGGCTACTAAAAGACTGTTTTCAATTCGACAGGGTAATCGCAGTGTGGCGGAATTCGCGATCGAGTTTCGATCACTAGCCGCGGAGAGCGAGTGGAACGAGGAGGCTCTTCGTGGAGCATTTTTGAATGCCATTTCCGAGGAACTTAAGGATGAGATGGCGGCACGGGATCCACCAGAGAGCCTAAATGAACTCATAACGGGGTCATCAGGATTGATAACCGCCACGGAGCGACAGAGGGAGAAGGCCGACCTACAGGCATCACAGAGGTCAGCTACAAGTCCACGGCCGGGAATCACCGCGCCTCAAGGGGGTTTTTCCCAGCCCAAACGAGAGAGAACCGCGGGGTGGCGGACGCAGACTGAGGGAGGCCTAACCAGCGGTTATCCGGATCCACCGAGTAGGCCACTGCAACCAGCCGCACCTGAACCCATGCAAGTGGGCCGAACTCATCTGACTGAGGAGGAGAGACATCGCCGAGTCAGTACTGGGAGCTGCCTCTACTGCGGGAGGTTAGGACATTTCCGGCTTCGTGTCCTCTCCGTCCGGGAAAAGGGGGCTCGGCAGTAATGGGAGAGGTACTGCTGAGCCAAGTCCATTCATCTCCCAAGCCTGTGAGAATGGAGGGAACGATTATTTTAACAGATCGGACCCGATCTTTTGAGGTTATGATTGATTCGGGAGCGGATTAAACTTTTCAGTCCCTGGGCTGTACAGGGACTGTACAGCCCTTAGCAAAGGGCCCCGGACCCCATACTCTCAAAACACCCCCCACAGGGCGCCACAAGGTAAATTGTTGAATGCCTTCCGCCACCGCCATTGACTGCCACCCAATTCACTTCGCACTGGCCCCTTACGGTTCCTCCTGCAGGGGGTGGGCCCACGGGAGGTCGGCCCCACATCACTCTTTTAGGCTGAGCCACAGGTCCTGGCCATCAGGCGCTTGCATACAAGCTGCGCCATACCGGGCAACATACCGGTCCTTCATCTTCCCATTTCAATAAATGGACCTAAACCACAAGGGGGAAAGAATATTCTCATTTTTTAAAGCTTCATCATGGTTACTAGTCAATGCAGCCCAGGTGGAAGGACGTTGCCAAAAAACAGTATTAAATGATAAAGCCGCTTTTTTCCCTCGACAAATGTGATGTATATTGAAGTTTACATTTTTCATTGATGCCAATAAATCATTGAATATTATATCAATGCATCAATGTGTATTAAATGTATAGTTACACCCCTACCTATGAGGCGTACAGCCAAGCTTCGCTCATTCAACCAGAAGGGCTGCATCCTCAATGGCTCTGGCAAAGGAGGTCCCTTTGCAACAAGTGTGTGATGCGGCGGGCCAGTCCCCTCAGCACACTTATATTCAGTTTTATAACTTGGATGTTGTTCAATCCCGGGCTCTCGTGTCCTTGAGTCTACATCTAATGCTGCTTTCACACCAAACGCGAATTGCGCGAATAAATTGCGCTATTCGCGCGTAGTTGGACGCTTGCACATTTTGAGTTTACTCGCTTCATTTGCGCGTAAAATTCGCTTCATTCGCGCGTGAAATCCACTTAACAACAGACGCGAATTCGCGTCATGGGAGGGGCTTCAGCCAGGCGGGTTGTCTTCCGGTCTTGTTGAAGAATGGTTCAGATGGATTTTGTCAAGAGAGAAGCGATGCTCTATTAACTTTGGAGGACTGAAAAATGGCATGAACTCGTTCGGCGCTGTGCGGGGGTCTATCGGATGCTTCAGAGGCGGACCCAGCTCCATGAGTTTCACAAACTTCTCCAGGAGCTGCGCCTGGATGACGGCCGGTTTAAGGGGTATTTCCGACTGAGCCAGGCCCTGTTCGATGACCTGTTGTCCCAATTCGGTGCGAGGCTTTCCGCAGGACAGCAACTACTGATGCTGTGTTCAAATCTGTGTCCAATCAATATTTGGTGTGATTATAAGTAATTAATCAGTGGTCAACTACAGTCTTCTGAACAGTTATCAGTACAGTCAATATAGTATTATGTCTATAAAACTGTAAATCGTATTTACAATTGTATTTATAACGTTGTGTTGCATCCCTTATGTATTTAATTCTTTAATAAATGGAGCCAGCCTCAAAAAGGAATCTGACTCATCTCATTCTCATTATTCCACACACTGGTCCAGTCATAAATAACTGTTTACTTACTGTTCTGTTGTAGATGTGTTTGCAATAGGATATAATAAAAAATGAACAAATGTTAACCATAAGTATTCTAGTCTTAAACACTGAACATTATAAACTTTCTTCTATTTCATTATAAATAAATCACTCTGAAATATTGAAATGTTTTTGTGACATAGAAATTATGACAACTGTGTGCACAAACAAGTTATAACCTGGTCATTATATAAAACATTTATTAAAAAAAATATATATGGAAATATGAAACTATACATATAACATATTGCACTATTTCTGAGCAGGAATAAAAGAATCCTAAAGTGAAGGAGAGAACAAAGAGAGTCAGGTTTATTTCCTGCAGTCACAGCACCTCATTTTAAAAACTATACGGTGGGTTACAAATGAAGCAGAACTGTGCTGCTTTAATAGATTAATGTGTGTATTTGATATTTGACAAATTCTTTCGTCCAAGACAGTAACCTCTGCAGAAAAGGGACCAGACTCAAGAGAAGAGCTCATCCTCTGAACATGTGTTTCAGGGAGCTTCTGAACTGGGTCTTCTCCTGGGCTCTTCTTTGGGGGTATCACTGTATGAAATGACACATAAAAAAGGCAGAAAAACATTATCAACTCATTAACAAACCGCCAGGGTTGTGTTTGTATGTGAATATAAGAGGCTATGAGGGCTAACTGTAAATGATTGTATGATTATGTATATATCACCTGTACACACCTGTGGAGACAGCAGCAGATGTGGATGGGGCAGAGGAAGCAGAAGCAGCAGTGGGGGACCAGGGCTCACTGGCATCAAAAGTCAGCTCTGTCATGAATATATATAAATTATATTATCAAATATTTATACAAGTTAACATTTGAACATTACACCAGTAACAAACAACACATATCCCTGTGTGGCTTGTCCACACTCCTTCTGTCTCTGAATGCCCTGCAGTTGCTCCTGTCTCGTCCTGGTCCTCGGGGTGGTCATAATCCTCGGACCAGTCCCGCTGGTCTCTCGTGAGAAGACTACGGTACGAGGAAAGACAGAATGGCAGAGTACTTCCACTTTTGTCCCTAACCCACTTCTCTTCTCCATCTCCTTTAAATACATGTTCATCAGGCTCTTTCTGCACACTTTCTCTGGATAAACACATAAACTCGTTAGTGGAAAACTAGTTGTAAAGTACGGCAAATTAGCTCCGGCTTTAGCTAGCTAGTTGGCTCAATATATACGACTCTAATAAATTAAAAGTAGTTTTTTTGCAACTTACCAGAGTTTTTCGACCCCCCACACATTTCCTTTGAGCAAGAACCTTTAAGATTCCTGGCTCTGTAAAATTACAAAAATGTTACGTATCCCACAGGCTGAACTGATAACTTCGTCCTCCATTGTTGTTTTGGATTTCTGCCTCTATGGTCCGCCTCCGTCGTTGCACGTCACTACTAGAGCAAGCTCCTGATTGGTTAACGCGGCGCGAATTTTCGCCAAAGTTCAGATTTTTCAACTCGGGCAAATGAAGCGTTTGACGCGATTCGCGCTCAATTTGCGTAGCGGGATTCGCGCGAATAGCGTCATTCGCGCCGCCTAATTTGCGCGAAACGCGCCGAAGGATTTTCACGCGCGTCAATTCGCGTCTTTGCATTGACTTAACATGTAAATCACTCGCGCTTAACGCTTAATTCGCGTTTGGTGTGAACGCACCTTAAGAGTCATGTCTGAGACCTCAATGCTTTTGTGTACACACGCTGTATAACCCTCAGGGGTTGATAGTATTCTTGTTTCCCATAGCGTCTTTCTATGGAGTATTAAGTGTAGCTTTTGAAAAGGTCTGGGGTCCTTGACTATAACCATGTTCCATATAAAAGTGGGAATGAGATGCTGCTCTTCAATGCTGCACTGTAGGTGTGTCCTGACGTCCTTTCAGACAAAGTTGACCTGAAGACGTTTCCGCGTCAAGTATTTATAACCTCCAGCCTGAAAGCTGTGCATGAGACGTACTTGGACATTGCAACATGACAACAATCCAAAGCACAAGTCCAAGTAGACCTGTCATTGGCTACAGCAGCATAATAACCTCATTATCATTGAGCCCCTCTGGGGAGATCTCAAATGTGCAGTTCATGCAAGACAGCAAGAATTTACAGGAACTGGAAGCTTTTTGCCAAGAACAATGGGCTGCTTTACCATCTGAGAAAATAAAGAGCCTCATCCACAACTACCACAAAAGATTTCAAGCTGTCACTGACAAATAACGGTGGCCATACACGGTATTTAGTAAATCAGGGTTATTTGGGTAGTTTCTGTTTTCATTATGATTATGCCTAGGGTCACTGTCCACTTTACCAAAAAGCATTCACTCGCTCACTGTCTGTGTCTCTCCGCTGCTGCACAGACCAGTACCAGGTCGAGTCTGCTCCGCGCGGACCCAACGAACGGGACTTAATGAGCGCCCAACAAAAAAGTCTGTGTCTGAGGCCAAGCTTTTCTCTGTCCAAAACGGACAAAAATGAACGTAAATGTCCCGTCACTGATGGAGAACAGAGACAATGTAAGCAGTAATCTGAGTTAGCAAAGAGGCTAAACTGTAAAATGAGGCTGCTGTCCTGAGTCTGAACCATCTCTGAGCCATAAGTTATTATTTCATAACACAGTCAGCCACGTCTTAAACTAAGCTGTTCAGCTGTTTGAGGCCCTTGTCAGGGAGATGTAATAACGTTCTGGATCATGTGCTGCCTTCTGTGTTTCTGCTGCAGCCACTCAGAGTCCGCGGACCTGAAGTTGGACACTTCAGGTTCGCGGACTAAATCTAATCTTTTGTGAAGTACTTAAATTATTTGATTGTCAATTGATTGTGTTTGCCAATGCCATCTAAACAGCTGTAAACAGCAGTCAAGTTAGTAGAGCGTCCATTCTGAAACGCAGTCGTGGAGAACATGGAAACGCACATCTTGTTGGACTGTATGTTGTTGGTGAGCCTTGACTTGACATATTCTGTAAGTCTATGAAAGCACTAAACTGTAGTTGTCTAGTACTTAACTGTATTTAAGTTTTACTTAAATTTAAGTATTACTTGTAGTCACATAAAGCTAAAATTGCTAGCTTCTGCTACCAGTGTTGGGTGTAACGCGTTACTGTAATTAGATTACATTTTTAAGTAACGCAGTACTGTAACGCACTATAATGAAAATACTTGTAATTAGATTACAGTTACTAACAAAGTACTTAGTTCGCTACTAGCGCCACCATCTTTGCTTGTGTAGAGAATGGCAGGACGTAAACGTCCTCAGCAGGCTTACCGACGTTCTTACATCTTTACACTGCAAACAGGAAGCAACACGTTGAGCACGAGGAGGGCAAAAACAACATGGCAGAGGTTTGTGAGCCGAATGCGTTTTACCAGTAAAAATGTACACTTAGCTGTACAAGTAAACTTTTTGTGAGCATGGACATGTTGTATCTCATTTAAAAGCTTTGATTCTCCACAATTTAGACACTAGATTTATTTTACAGACATAAAGAGCACCTAAGCATAATTACTTGAGACTAGCCAACATCATGAACACAATTAGTATTGGTGACTCAAATATAAATGTCAATTGATGCAGAATCTGCAAAATCCACCTATGAGCACCCCTTCATATAAAGACTTGACCACATATGGCAACAGATGCACAGAAAGGTAAATCTTTATTAAGAGTTTTGAAATATAATATTATATAGTTTATGATTGCCTGTAGAAGCACGTAACTAGTGGGCAAGTAGAAAACCTTTGCTACCTGTAGGTAGTCCTTGTTTCATCCTCTGAGGCAGAGATATGTTTTAGTGTCCTACGCAATCTCAAAACTTTGCTTATCAGTTTATTACATCCATTCTAATGTCCTTTTTGTTTACCTTTACCATCACACACCAGTTGGTGGAAATGTTGAAGGATATTACACTAAGTAAAAGAAAGTTGGTTTATAGGTTAAAATTCTTGATGCTGTTTTTGCCTTTCACCTTAAGGCAATGATTCATAAGAACTAATATAAGAACTGTCACGGGGTGCTGGCTCAGGGGAAGGGAAAGACTCCAATGCAGACACCCAGAACTCCAATAAAACGTGAAACAAAAATTTATTTAAGGGGAACAACAGATGAGCATACAAAAGCCAAAAACCAAAATTCTCCCAGAACCGATAGGCAAAAAATCCAGAGATAAAAAATATACTAAAACACAAAGGACTAAGAAGAATCACAAGCGACGACAGGAACAGCGACAGAACTTATGGGTACCGAAGACGAACACATTGACAAAGACAATGACAATATGACAATGACCTGGTACTGAGGGGAAGGACAAACAGGTATAAATAGACACAGACAACAAGGGACAGGTGAAACATATTAGGGCGGAGCAGGTAATCACACAGGAGGGAAAGACACAAGGCAGGAAGTCAAACAGAGACACAGACAAGGGCAAGACATATCAAAATAAAATACATGAATTACGATACAAACTAGAAACAATACAAAACAGACATGAATCCTGACAGTACCCCCCCCTTAAAGGCCGACCACTGGGCGGCCTAACACTCCTATAACCCAAAAAAATATTCTTCCCAGACATTTCCTGGGTGGGTGGAGGGAGGTCTGGTAGGAGGGAACACAAGTCCACTGGACAATGGCACGGGGACACACTCGGGAAAGGCTTGGGGAAAACAGATGCGGCGGGTCCGGCCCTTGGAAACGGGTTGGCCGGACGGGGCGCTAGGAAAGATACAGAGGTGTCGGATCCAGCCCTCAAAACTAGTGGCTGGACGGGACGCTCGAGGAATGTTTGATGAGTCGGGTCCGCCCTCTGAAACTGGTCGGCCGGACGGGCGCTCGGGAACACTTGATGCGCCGGGTCCGGCCCTCTGAAACTGGTCGGCCAGACGGGCGCTCGGGACACAGATGCGGCACGTCCGGCCCTCGGAACTGGTCGGCCGGACGTGGCGCTAGTAGAAGGGGGAGATACCGGGATAGGCACCAGGGAGGAAAACAATTGTGCCGGGAACGGAAACACTCAGACGGGACTCGCAGACGGACAGCACACAGGACAAGGCAAGGACAGACGGACAGAAACTCCGGACCAGGTAGGGACAGAGAACTCCGGACATGGCAGGGACAGAAAACTCCGGACATGGCAGGGACAGAAAACTCCGGACATGGCAGGGACAGAAAACTCCGGACATGGCAGGGACAGAAAACTCTGGACATGGCAGGGACAGAAAACTCTGGACATGGCAGGGACAGAAAACTCTGGACATGGCAGGGACAGAAAACTCTGGACATGGCAGGGACAGAAAACTCCGGACATGGCAGGGACAGAAAACTCCGGACATGGCAGGGACAGAAAACTCCGGACATGGCAGGGACAGAAAACTCCGGACATGGCAGGGACAGAAAACTCCTGACATGGCAACGACAGAAAACTCCTGACATGGCAACGACAAAAAACTCCGGACATGGCAACGACAAAAAACTCCGGACATGGCAACGACAAAAAACTCCGGACATGGCAACGACAAAAAACTCCGGACATGGCAACGACAAAAAACTCCGGACATGGCAACGACAAAAAACTCCGGACATGGCAACGACAAAAAACTCCGGACATGTTGGGAGAACAAGGAACAAAAACTCATTAACAGGCTGGGAGAACAAGGAACAAAAACTCATGAACAGGCTGGGAGAACAAAGACCAAAAAACTTATGAACAGGCTGGGAGAACAAAGACCAAAAAACTCATGAACAGGCTGGGAGAACAAACAGAGACGACCAGACGAGGAGAGACCAGACGAGGAAGGACCGTAAGGACGACCAGACGAGGATGAACCAGACGAGGGATGAACCAGACGAGGGATGAACCAGACGAGGAAGGACCGTAGGGATGAACCAGACGAGGGAAGGGCCAGACGAGGGATGAACCAGACGAGGAAGGACCAGACGAGGAAGGACCAGACGAGGGATGAACCAGACGAGGGATGAACCAGACGAGGGATGAACCAGACGAGGAAGGACCAGACGAGGGATGAACCAGACGAGGAGAGGTCAAAAACTCAGGCAGGGGAAAAACCGGCAAGTGCACGTACAAAAACTCAGGCAGGGGGGAAAAAAAATGCAGGAGCTCTGGGGTTGCGGAGTCTCAGTTTTGACCAGGTCATTCTGTCACGGGGTGCTGGCTCAGGGGAAGGGAAAGACTCCAATGCAGACACCCAGAACTCCAATAAAACGTGAAACAAAAATTTATTTAAGGGGAACAACAGATGAGCATACAAAAGCCAAAAACCAAAATTCTCCCAGAACCGATAGGCAAAAAATCCAGAGATAAAAAATATACTAAAACACAAAGGACTAAGAAGAATCACAAGCGACGACAGGAACAGCGACAGAACTTACGGGTACCAAAGACGAATACATTGACAAAGACAATATGACAATGACCTGGTACTGAGGGGAAGGACAAACAGGTATAAATAGACACAGACAACAAGGGACAGGTGAAACATATTAGGGCGGAGCAGGTAATCACACAGGAGGGAAAGACACAAGGCAGGAAGTCAAACAGAGACACAGACAAGGGCAAGACATATCAAAATAAAATACATGAATTACGATACAAACTAGAAACAATACAAAACAGACATGAATCCTGACAAGAACATTCAATAGAAAATTTAACTTCAAATTTTGATCAATATGTTATTTTTTTCTACAAAACTAAAGCAATTAAACTGCAATTAAAGATTTTTTTTATATTTATCAGTTAATTACGGCAATTCAAAATGTAAAAATGTATCTTTTTAGTAGAATAAAGTTTGTTGGTCTACATATTTAATATGCACAAAACAGACCAAAAACACCTCCTTGAACCGCAACCTTATCGTGGTGGAGGGCTTTGAGTGCCCGAATGATCCTAGGAGCTATGTTGTCGAGGGCTATATGCCCCTGGTAGGGTCTCCCAAGACAAACAGGTCCTAGGTGACGGGCCAGACAAAAAGCGGTTAAAACCTCCCAATGGATAAGTTATTACCAAGGGCCGTGACGTTGCCCGGTATGGCGCAACCGGGGCCCCACCCTGGAGCCAGGCCTGGGGTTGGGGCCCGCATGCGAGCGTCTGGTGGCCGCTCAGCCCGAAGGAGCAACGTGGGGCTGACCTCCCAAGGGCCCACCACCTGCGGGAGGAACCGTATGGGGCCGGTGCAAAGTGGATTGGGTGGCAGTCGAAGGCGGAGGCCTCGACGACCCAATCCCCGGACACGGAATCTGGCGCTAGGGACATGGAATGTCACCTCGCTGGCGGGGAAGGAGCCTGAGCTTGTGCGGGAGGTACAGACTAGAGATAGTCGGGCTCACCTCTACGCACAGCTTGGGCTCTGGAACCCAAATCCTAAAGAGAGGTTGGACTCTCCACTACTCTGGAGTTGCCTGTGGTGAGTGGCGGCGGGCTGGTGTGGGCTTTCTCATAGCCCCCCAGCACAGCCGCCATGTGTTTGAGTTCACCCCGGTGAACGAGAGGGTTGCTTCCCTGCGCCTTCGGGTCGGGGATAGGTCTCTCACTGTTGTTTGTGTTTACGGGCCAGATGGCAGTGCAGAGTACCCGGCCTTCTTGGAGTCTCTGGGAGGGGTGCTGGAAAGTGCTCCGACCGGGGACTCCGTCGTTCTACTGGGGGACTGGAGGGGCGTGATTGGGAGGAACACCCCCCCCTCGGATCTGAACCCGAGTGGTGTTCTGTTATTGAACTTCTGTGCTAGCAACAGTTTGTCCATAACAAACACCATATTCAAGCATAAGGGTGTCCATCAGTGCACGTGGCACCAGGACACCCTAGGCCGGAGATCGACTTTGTAGTTGTTTCATCTGACCTCCGGCCATATGTCTTGGACACTCGGGTGAAGAGAGGGGCGGAGCTGTCAACTGATCACCACCTGGTGGTGAGTTGGATCCAATGGCGGGGTAGAAAGCTGGACAGATTTAGCAGGTCCAAACGTACTGTGAGGGTCTGTTGGGAACGTTTGGCAGAGCCCCCTGTCAGAAAGATCTTTAACTCCCACCTCCGGCAGAGCTTCGACCAGATCCCGAGGGAGACTGGAGACATTGAGTCCGAGTCTGTGGCCGTAAAGTCTCCAGTGCCTGTCTTGGCGGCAACCCCCGAACTTGGTGGTGGACACCGGAAGTAAGGGATGCGTCAAGCTGAAGAAGGAGACCTACCGAGCCTGGTTGGCTCGAGGTCATGGAAAAGGACTATTGGTCGGCCTCAAAGAAATTCTAGCAAACCGTCTGGCGCCTCAGGAGGGGGAAGCAGTGCCCTGCCAACACTGTTTACAGTGGAGATGGGAATCTGCTGACTTCACCTGGGGACATTGTTGGACGGTGGAAGGAATACTTCGAGGATCTCCTCAACCTCACCAATACGTCTTCCACTGAGGAAGCAGAGGCAGAGGGCTTGGAGGTGGACTCGTCCATCCCCCTGGCCGAAGTCACCGAAGTAGTTGGGAAGCTCCTCGGTGGAAAGGCACCAGGGGTGGATGAGATACGCCCTGAGTACCTCAAGTCTCTGGATGTTGTAAGGCTGTCTTGGTTGAAACGCCTCTACAACATCGTGTGACGGTCGGGGACAGTACCTCTGGACTGGCAGACCGGGGTGGTGGTCCCTCTTTTCAAGAAGGGGAACCGGAGGGTGTGTTCCAACTACAGAGGGATCACACTCCTCAGCCTCCCCGGAAAAGTCTATGCCAGGGTACTGGAGAGGAGAATGCGGCCGATAGTTGAACCTCGGATTCAGGAAGAACATTGCGGTTTTCGTCCCGGTTGTGGAACACTGGACCAGCTCTATTCCCTCTCCAGGGTGCTGGAGGGTTTATGGGAGTTTGCCCAACCAGTCCAGTGTTTTGTAGATCTGGAAATGGCATTCGACTGTGTCCCTCGTGGCGCCCTGTGGTGGGTGTTCTGGGAGTATCGGGTCCGGAGCTCTTTGCTAAGGGCTGTCTGGTCCCTGTACGACCGGAGCAGGAGTTTTGGTTGCATTGCCAGCAGTAAGTCAGACCTGTTCCCAGTGCATGTTGGACTCCGGGGCTGCCTTTGTCACCGGTCCTGTTCATTATCTTTATTGACAGGATTTCTAGGCGCAGCCAGGGGCCGGAGGGAGTCTGGTTTGGGGACCACAGGATCTCGTCTCTGCTTTTTGCAGATGATGTTGTCCTGTTGGCTCCATCAAGCCAGGATCTTCAGTGTGCACTGAGAAGGTTTGCAGGTGAGTGTGAAGCGGCTGGGATGAGGATCAGAACCTCCAAGTCCGAGACTTTGGTTCTCAGTCGGAAAAAGGTGGCTTGCCCCTTTCAGGTTGTTGGAAAGCTACTGCCTCAAGTGGAGGAGTTCAAGTATCTTGGGGTCTTGTTCACGAGTGAGGGAAGGAGAGAACGTGAGATTGACAGACGAATCGGTGCAGCTTCTGCTGTGATGCGGTCGATGTACCGGTCTGTCGTGGTGAAGAAGGAGCTGAGCTGTAAGGCAAAGTAGATCTGAAAAGTGCTTTCAAGTTGAAAGCGCATATTCTGAGGTTGTGATAGTACTGTTCAGGCAGTTCCAGAACTCTCCATTCATGCCAGATGTTGCCTTGGATTTTATCTCAATGTCATTTTGCAGTGTGAGAATCTCATTCTCAACAGCAGAGTTATCTAAGTGGAATAGTAATTTAATTTTGGAGGAAATACAATCCACATCAATATTTGGGCCAAATGGAAAACAGAGATAGCTGGCAACAGGCTGTATGAGACGAAAGTTCCGCAGGTCATGGTGTTGCAGCCTACTTGAAAGCAGTTGTAGCTTGCTTTTAAATGTGTTCACCTAACTGATCATGTGGATTACATTTGTTGATTACACATTTTTTTTTACCCTGCAGCTCTAAATTAAAATCATTCAGCAGGTCAGTGAGATCGGTCAGGAATGCTAAATCCAGTAGCCACTGGTAGTCCACTAGCTCGGCATATTCTGCATGTTTTGAAAGCTTCAGAAAAAATTTGATTTCAGGCAACAACACCTGAGAATCTTGCCAAAAATGTACCTCTACTCAGCCATCTAACATCCGTGTGCAGCAACAGGTCTGTGTGTTCTGCACCGGTCTCCTCCAAATGAGCACGGAATAATCTTCTATGTAGACTCCTGCCCCAAACGGAACACACAATCTTCATCGCAACATCCATCACTTTTTTCATATTTAAAATCTTACCACACAATGCCTGCTGGTGGATTATACAGTGGTTATTAAGGAAGTCCGGGAAATATTCACTCTATTTGCACAATGCAATGAACCTGTTAGTACAGCCCACTATTGCTGGAGCGCCATTCAATGTGATAGAGATGAGTTTAAAGAGGGGCAATTGGGTCTTGTTGACACATTCCATGATAGCTTGAAAAATATCTTCGCCTTTAGTATGTCCTTTCAATGGCAAAAAGGTGAGCAGCTCTTCCTTTGCACTCATGTCTCCAAAAAACATTCTAATGAAAACACAGTTGTGCCACATCCATAACATCAGTCGACTCGTCAAATTGAAAAGAAAAACATTCACACAGTTCAATATCCTTCCCTGACTGCTCCTCGACATCCTCTGCCATTCCCTCACATTGGCGTGTAACAGTGCCACGTGATAATTGCACGTCCTTAATGGCAGCTATGATATCACTTTTATTTTTAAAGTCACCAAGTGCGTCTGCAGCCTCTACAAACGCTTCTTTCACAACTTTGCCGTCCTTGAAAGACTTCTGGTGTTTTGCAAGAACGTGACTGACGCGATAAGATGCTATAGTTGCAGCCTTACCCTTGGTGTTTGGCCTTATAAAAATGGACTGCTGTGCAGTTAACTGCTCCTTCAACTCCCGGACTTTTTGGGTGCTTAGAGCTGATTTCTTCAATGGTTGTGTTTTGCGTTGCTGAAGTCGCAGCTCTTTCAATGTCTCCACTAACAGCGAGTCCTTAATATTAACGTAACATAACGTGCCTAGCTAAAACCCTGGCTAAATTCAGTTTGGCATATATTTATATGAAACAGACTGAGTAGTATAATAAGTCACTTATAAGTAATTAGTTAATGAGTTAATAGTTTAAAAAAACATACGTTCATAAATGATTAATATGTGGTATGCTAACAATTTATAAATGTTTTATTAATTATGACATTTAAAATAGTTAATGATGAATTAATTATTTACAAAATGTGAGTGTTAATAAATGATTATTAAGTGTGGTAGACTATGCTAATGATTTACAAATGTTTTAGTATTATCTCAATAAACAATGGTTGAATAAATGATGAACAAACCATTAGTATATAATTTATTGATTTATCTTTAAGTTGTAAGCTGGTTTGTGTTCAAAAGCACACATGCAGGATGCTAAAACAGTTTTTTTAAGAATAGTAATTAGTTTTAAATAAATAGTAATTTATAAATGATTTATAACTGAATTAACAAAACATTCATAAAATGTAAGCATATAACTTAATAATTTATTAATGTATAGCCTAGTCATGTTTTGTTAATGATTAGTTCATAATTGACAACCACAGATTGTAAAAAAATAATTAATAATAATGATAATAATAATAATAATAATAATAATAATAATAATAATAATAATAATAATAATAATAATAATAATAATAATAATAATGTTGACAACATGTAAATGCCTTTATGTCTGTCAGTGGATTTTACAGATCTTTAACAACCAATAAAAAACATTTACGCAAATCCTCACAGCTCATAGCTTCGCCCCTCCTCTTCCCGCAGGCAGCCGTCACACACAGCGCAACACAGAGCTGAATGTATGATCTTGTAAGGGTAAATATAGAACTGTTTTTAAAATAAGTACAGCGTTTTCTTTACTCACGAAATACTATGTCTAAAAAGGCTAATATTTATAAGTCTTGAGATGTGGGACGGTGAAGAGAGAGAGAGGGCAAAACGAAGTGCAATTTACTCTCGCGATCGACTGGAAAGCAGCCTGTGTTCAACTGGTCGACCGCGATCGACTGGTTGAGCACCCCTTGTCAAACGACGGAGCAACAAGGACAGAAGCGCAAAACAGCAGCGCCTTAGTTTGATCAAAGGCTTTGTGACAATGATCCATCCACACAAAAGTTATCTTAGGACTCAAAAGGTCAGTTAAAGGAGAGGCAACAGCAGAAAAAAATCCTACAAAACCCCCTGTAATAACCAACCATGGCTAAGTAACGTCAAAGCTCCGTGTGACTAGTTGGAATAGGAAGACAAGACAATACTCTCCACCTACCCCTGCACCGGGCGCACACAACCCCCACCAACCACTTTACCTAAGTAAGTCACAGTTGCTTGGGCAAATTCACACTTTGATAAGTTCACTGTCAAGTTTGCCTCTTGAAGACGACCCAATACCACCCGAAGGTTTTCAATATGCTACACCCAGGAATCGGAACAAACTACCAAGTTGTCCAAGTAAGCCTCACAAAATGGCAGACCCAACAGTATAATCCTCATCAACCGCTGAAATGTTGCCGGTGCATTTCACATGCCAAACAGCATAACATTGTATAAAAAAAAAATCATCTGGTGTTACAAAGGATGAGATTTCTTTTGCACACTCAGTGAGCGGCACCTGCCAGTAACTTTTCAACAGATCTAAGTTAGACACAAACGTAGCCACACCCACTCGATCCAACAGTCCTTGATACAAGGCAATGGAAAACAGTCATCATAACATTATTTACTTTCCTGTAGTCCGTGCAAAAACGATCTTCACCATTAGACTTTAACGCAAGCAAACAGGGAGAGCTCCAAGGACTATTGCTAAACTCTGCAATACCATTAGCTACAATATACTCAACCTGCCGCTTAAGATGGACACGTTTATAAGGACTGACTCGATAAGGGTGTTGTTTGATCGGCACAATGTAACCAGTGTCAATGTCATGCATTAATATTGTGGTTTGCGAAGGCACATCAGAAAAACAGTGACTTTTTCACATTTAACAAATCAATTAAATTCTCACGCTGCAAATCTGGAAGGTGGGTCAAGTACGCAGGCAAATCCCTAAGAGTTTAGCAGTTTTTCATGAGTCAGCGCCTCAGACAGACCCCCGCCTCCATCATCATCGTACGTAACAGAGTTCTCACTGAACGGCGCCTCGCCTGAAACTGTCTCTGTGACAAGACACGGAGCGGCCATTTCAGCACTAGACAGCTCCACACGCTCCCGTTCAGCCACCACAGTAACAAAAGGCGGGGACACATGCTCAACATGTTTACATGGCACAAAAAGACCTACGTTGTCTGTCAGACGTGATTATAAGACAGTCCCGATCACCAATCTTTTTCTGAATGGAATAGGGCCCACAATACTGAGCTTGTAAACCTGAGCCAGGTATAGGTAACAATATCGAGACTTTATCACCAGATTTAAACTCCCTGACTGTTATGGACTGGCAGATAACCCAAACGCAGACACCCACGTAAAGTTAACAAAACAGATTTATTGAACAAAAACAACTTAAGAATAGCGGGTTCTTCGGGAATAGCGAGGTGCAGCAGGACAAGGCCGGGCCGGGCTGGAGCGGGACTGACGGCAGGACTTGATGGTTTCCGAGAAGGCAGAGATGGAGCGGAAACCGGACTGGCGGCAGGACAGGAACGATGGTAGTAAGTGTTACGATCTGGCATCGAGGAGCAGGCTGCGGTACTTCTTAACCTCTGTTGATTATCCACTCGGATCAGCTGGGCTTGCTCCGCCGGCGCTCCCGCACACCTGTTTCCCCGCTGCGAATCAGTATGGGCGGAGGAGCCGGGTGCGGAAGCCGCGGCCAACAGAGTGCAGAGTCCTGATCCACCGTGACACTGACTTTAGCTTTTCTGCCGAACAAAGACTTCATTCTGGCCTGTGCCACCTTAAGATTTTCCTTCGTCATCTCACATGCGCGGTAGTCTCAGTTTCAAGTTACTCACAAAATCAAACAGATTTTGTTCTGACTTTTCGCATAACAACTGGTCTTTTAACAACTTCAAAGGGCCATGGACAGTGTGTGCAAACACCAACTCCCACGGTCTAAAACCCAGTGACTCTTCAACCACCTCCCTCACCGCAAACATTTGTAAATGCACCCCCTCATCCCAGTCTTTCTCAAACTCCAAACAAAACGTACGAAGCATAGTCTATAGCGTCTGATGAAAACGCTCCAGTGCGCATTGACTTTCAGGGTGATAGGCGCTAGAGTGGCAGTGCTGAATGTCAAGCTGTTTCAAGACCTGCGCAATTACCTTAGACATAAAGTTTGAGCCCTGGTCAGTTTGCACAATTCGAGGTAACTCAAACTACGAGAAAAACTTTGTCAGCGCTTTCACAACAACAGGAGTAGTGATTTTACGCACTGGAAAGACTTCTGGAAAGCGAGTGGCTGCGCACATGACAGTTATTAGGAACTTATTTCCAGACTTAGTTCGAGGCAGCGGACCCACACAGTCCACCAGAACACGCTCAAAATGTTCACACACAAACGGTATCGGATACAAAGGAGCGGTAGGAATTGTCTGATTTGGTTTCCCAGATACTTGGCACCAATGACAGGATTTAGTGTGCCTGGTAACATCACCCTTCAGACCGGGCAAAAAAAAAAATGATGCAGAATGCAAATGTATGTCTTCTTAATGCCAAGATGACCAGCTAATGGATTGTTGTGTGCCAGCTTTAAAATCTCAGCACGATATGGAGTAGGGACTACTATCTGTTTAACAATACTCCACAGGAGGCATTTACATTACATTAGATTTATTCATTTAGCTGACGCTTTTATCCAAAGCAACTTACATTGTTCTACAGTAATTACCAGGGTTACAGGCACTGGAGGCAAGGTGGGTTAAGTGTCTTGCCCAAGGACATAACGACAGTATGAACTGTGGGGAGAGTTAGAATCGAACCGCCTACCTTTCGGTTGAAGAATGACCGCTCTACCCACTGAGCTACTGCCGAGACACATTTAATGCAGTCCATTAGCGCATTAACAACCTGTCTTTCACAAAATAACCAGCCGACATTGTGCTTACTCTTGTCACCAGTTAAAGCGTCTTCAAACAACCGTGCCAAAGTATCATCCGACTTCTGATAAGCAATTAGCTGCTTCCTAGACAAAACAAAACCACAGGTATGTCAGTTTCATTTTTTTTATTTTCACATTTTGTTTTTACCGGACTCAGCACTGAGCTCACACATAAAACTATCACTCAAATCTATCTCCTTTTCACTTTTCGCGCTTTGTATTTGTATTTGTGCACCAGCTCATTTGAGTGTGTCACCTCAAGTGTAACCAACACTCTTCCTCCTGCCAAATCATTACCAATGATAACAGACACGCCGTCAATTGGGAACTCAGGGCGCAACGCCCACAATAGTCTCCGGACCATAGGTCTGACTAAACTATAATCTTATGAAGGGGAACACCAATGTCTTGCATATTAAAACATCGCAGCGGTACATTAGAGCCAACTGCAGTATCCTTACTCAGCGGCAAAACCCTTTCCAGAATAAAAGACTGGGACTTTCACATGGTCACCAGAAACCGAAACAAACCCGTCCATAACAAACGAGTTAAAGTCAGCATATTCACAAGGTTTATCCGACAAGGCTGACTGGTTAACGAGGCTTTCAGTTTTAATCAGGGGGACAGGTTTACTGTTCTTTTTCTTAAGCACTGGACAGCTAGAAACAATATGCCCTTTATTTTTACAATAGAAGCACATAACATCCATATCTTTTGAACCATACTCCTGAGTTCTTGCGTCATAATTTCACACTTTTACCAGACTCTGCTGTCGTAGAAAACTCAACATGGGTCTTATTCTGACTTTTCCTTAATTTACAAAATCTTTGCCGATAAGCTTCCGGCACTAGTTTATAAATCCGGAAAACAGCACTTTTTACCTTATCAAAATCCGCACTATTATCTATGGACAAGGCTTTTCCCACCAGAGTGCACTGTAACAACAACGTCCACACGTGTTCAACCACACAACAAACCACAAGGCCCTTTTCATCCGCTGCTCAAACGCTTACAAAAACATACTCTGATTAAAAAAAAATCCAAAATGCCACAACACACGTTACCCATAAATCTCTACTAGGCCAACTACAAAAGGTAACTTATCAAATGGGCAGCACTACGATATAAGGTTTTGGTTTTTAACGAGCCCCCATAAATATGTTACGGCCCAAAAGAGTCAAACATATTTAAAAGAGGACACAGGAGGCAAAAACATTTAATTTCAAAACTTTTTTTTAATTTATTTTAGTTTTAGACTGTTAAACTGTTTTATCTTGATATTTTACTCTTAGTTAAATATCGAAATTCGAGATTCGAAAACCCTCCCGTACCCCCCAAAAAACAGGAAAGTAACAATGAAAAGGTGGACCTGGTGAGCCGGCCAAACAGAACATAAAGGGAGTGACCCGGGCCAACCCTGTACAGGGTCGTAGAAGCTGGTGCCAACTCCTCTACCACCCTACACAACACAACCCCTCATTACTAACCTGAACAAAATAAAAACGAGAAATCAGACAGCCGGTTCCATCAAGCCAAACAAAATCAAGGCTAGACTAAAAAGAACTACAGAGACATGGAGCAAGCCGGCTGCGCTCACCAGCCTTGTCACCGGAACAGCTGAGGCGGAAGCAAGGGCCAGCGAGCGAGCCTACTCAGGTGACTTATATACTCTGATGAGCCTAAAAAAGAATTAAATATATTTCCAAATGAAAATAGCCAAACTATGAAAACCACCAAATACAAAATATACAAAGGAGATAAACCATTAACAAAATTACTACCTCAAGTAAAGAAGGAAAGAAAGGTGCACCGGCACCATACACTTGGGCTTTGGATTGTTGTCATGTTGAAACGTCTAAGTATGTCCCATGTGCAGCTTCTGGGCGGATGAGTGCAAATTTTCCTCCAGTATTTTCTGATAACATGCTGCATTCAAAAACATCAGCAATCCAGCTCCATATTTCACAGTAGGAATGGTGTATCTTTCATTATAGACTTTGTTGACTCCTCTCCAAATGTAATGTCGTTTTTACCGACAGCTGAGAGGCACTTAAATGGCACCTAGCACTTTGTAATCATTTTGCACAACAATAATTGCATGTTTGCAGAATGTATTTATTCATGTTTTAATTCCATTTTGCACATTTTTATCTTGGTTTTTAGTGATTTCCATTGTTGATCCTGCTCTTGAGTTGTTGAAGTGTAATTCTATGTTGTATGTTTTTTAAGGAGCATGATGCTGCAAAATTAATTTCCCCAAGAGGGACAATAAAGAAAACTTTGAACTTTGAACTTTGAACATGGTTGTGGCCAAAAAGTTCACTCATCACTCCAAATTACTTTGTTCCAGACATTTTGAGGCATGTAAGCAGGATGAATGCTTTGTGGCATTTGCATAGTAATGGCATCCTCAACATGCAGCCCATTTTTCTTCAAGTGTCTCCTTATTGTGCATCTTGAAACAGCCACACCACTTATCTTCAGAGAGTCCTGTATTTTAGCTGAAGTTATTTGTGGGTTTTTCTTTGCATCCTGAACAATTATCCTGGCAATTTTTGCTGAAATTTTTGTTGGTCTACCTGACCGGGGTTTGGTTTCAACAGAATTGATCATTTGCCAATCACCACAACACTGGTGATTGGCACAGAGTAAAGCCACTGCTCTTCAACATCGAGAGGAGCTGGCTGAGATGGCTTGAGCGTTTGTTCTCCTGGATGCATATCCCGGGGAGGTGTTCTGGGTGCATCAAACTGAAAGGATGCCACAGGGAAGACCTTGGACATGCTAGAGACTATGTTTCTTGCACTATGTTGCCTGGGAACACCTCAGTATTCCCCCGGAATAGCTAAACGAGGTGTCTAGAGAGAGTGAAGTCTAGGCGTCTCTGCTTAGACTGCTGCCTTCTTGACCCAGCCACGAATAAGCAGAAGAAAATGGATGGAGGGATGTAAATTTATCAGCAAAATTTGAATAGTGTTATTTTTCAAATATTTGTGTGTGTATAGGGGTTTAATAAACTAAATTATTAAATAAATATTTTGTCAACAAATGAAACCTTGCAATGTCTTACAAATTAACTTGAGATAAAACGAAGAGTGACTGGTGTCTGAGCTCTCTCAAAATGTTGCCAAAGACGTCTTCCCAGCTGAAAACAATGGCAGCTAAAATCAAAGTAAAAATTAGACTTTTTGCCCAGATTGTGACGACAAAGACTGTTTCAGATCCACTAAAGATGGGCAGTCTCACATGCTGCTAGTATTTGAAATTTTACCTCAAACTTAAGTATTTTGCTATAAAGAAGTTGAGAAACTGATATAGAGTGAGCTGGTGGTCCCTGGAGCTGGTACATGTGGCGTTGGAGTGCCACAGATACAAGCACAATATAAATAGTGGGATTAAGCGCCGCGCAGTGCGAAGACACAAGCCACTGAAGTGCACTCTTGCTGGCTCTGGAAGGTACTTCATGATGAACACAGGGACAGCAGAGCAGTGTCAACGTTGCATACTATTATGAAGCATAAGCATTTCATAGTTCCTGCACATTTTCCAATTCAAATTACGTTTTAAGGCTTCTCGGTTTATTTTGTAGTATTTAACTGTTTGTTTTTTTTTGTTTAGGTTGCAAATTTATAAGAAAAAATATCCTGCACGGAAAAAACAGTAAAAAAAGCCATTTTGTTTTGATGCGGTGTGGGGTTTAGCATCGTCTTGTTGAAATAGGCAAGACCTTTCCTGAAAGAGCCATTGTCTGGATGGGAGTATGTGTTGCTCAAAAACATCTCTCATTTTTTCAGCTGATTGAGCCTTTCCAGATGTGTGCAGTGCACACTCCACAGACTCTAATGCAGCCCCAGTCCATCAGAGACGAGGCTTTTGTACAGTGTACAAGCTGATGGTCCCTGTCCTCTTTAGTTTGCAGGACACGGAGTCCATGCTGTCCAAATAGAATTTCAAAATTAGATTAATGACCACTGAACACTTTTCCAGTTTGCCTCACTCCAGTTTAAATTAGCTTTGTCCCAGAGAAGACGGTGGCGTTTCTGGGTGGTGTTCACATATGGCTTCTTCTTTGCAGGATACAGTTTTATGGCACTAAGTTTACAGACATTTCCTGACTTCACTTCCTGCTCTCGGACAAGGCGGACGTCTCCTCCTGCTCCTCCTGCTCCTCCTGCTCCTCCTGCTCCTCCTGCCTCTGATGTATGCTTCTATTGTTTTCGTCTTGTCATACTAAATTTCTCTTATTTATCTTTGACTCTACTTCCTGCTGGACTCCAAACTGGAACTGGAAATGGATCGTATTACCTGGTCTCTGAGATTAATTGACACAATTTTTTATCTCATAATGAAGGGTGCACCGGGAGAACCCATTATTTCTTTTGGAATTTTGGATTATGATAGTGGAATTCCTGCTCATTGGTCTGGGGAATGCCTTAAACTAAAAATGTGTAAGACAGCTGCCTTTAAATCTACCCAGCCACTGTCTGCTGAAATTAAACAGTGCTTCTGTGACGTGAGTGACAGTTTTAGAGGATTACATCAAAGAGGTGAGCTGCTATGTGGTATTACGGGGATAAATATGGATAGGAACATCAAGGTTACTCCACGAAATGGACGCACGCACCTGTCGCTGAGAACCAGAACTGATTGACTATGTAAATTAAGATAAATTACCGAAGATCAAAATATATAAATTACAAATTTCTGTCTCCCTTCCCCCCCTTCCCAAGTCCCTTCTCTCAATTTGAAGTCTGGACAGCAGCTGGGTCTTATCTTATCCTCCTGGTACTCCCCGTACTCCCTCAAGGACAAGGCCACTGGCTCACTCCACCAGCACTGCTTAACATTGCCTAAACATCTCACAGACGCCTTCCCTTCCTCTCCTATCAACATCATCTCAAACCACCGTCTGCCATTTGTCTATCAGGTTTATACCTACAAAAGCACTGACAGTGGTGTTGTTTCTATGGTGTTATTGATTGACAGGCAGACAAACTGGAGCAATGTATTCTCACAGAAGAAAAAGTTCTTTGGAACACAGATGCAAGACGAGCAGTCACTGCACAGGAAGTTTAGCTGTTTCTAGTATTTGAAAAAAAAAAAAAAATATATATATATATATATATATATATATATATATATATATATATATATATATATATATATATATATATATATATATATATTCTACTTGTGTGTTCAAATTGATCTTCAAAGAGACCCATTAAAACCATGCCCAGGTATGTACATGTTAGCTACTATGCTGAAAGCTTTACTGCTCACTTTCAAACATTAATTTTAAATGTTTAAACTTTACTACAGGTCACAGTAAAATGATGGTCCAGGTGAAATATAGCCAAGAGCAGAAATATTTTAAGTTGAAAGTCAATTTGACTACTTCCAGTTCCATGCAAAAGGTATGTTGGCTTTAGTTTGGTTGGGATCCATGCAAACGTATCCCCTCTTTTAAGTTTTCACTTTTGTTATTTTTTTGTTCTTAGGACAGGAGATGTTGTCCTCTTAAACCTGTTGCGTATTCTATTGTTTTTGTGAAGCCCTTTGAGGCAAGTGTTGTTGTGACACTGTGCTATACAAAAAAAAAATAGAATTATATTACAATTATATATATTATATTATAAACATATAACATTTAAACATATATAAACAATTCTAATAAATGTGTTTTAGACCAGAAGTCTGGACTTAGAATTGGTTGGCAAAAGCAACATGGATGACAACTTGGTGGAAGTCTGTCCCACCAATGGCAAAACATACAAACTGGAAAATGCATTTTAGTCCCAAGTAGGGCTCATAAATGGAGTTCCTTTTTGTGTGTGCTGTCAGTGGTTGAAGTTATGATTATTGTTGAATTTTAGAAAAAGGGTTGATGTAGAGTCTATAGAAAAAAAGAAAATATTACGTTTGAATCATTACAATACTAAAGTAATAGCTTGCTGTCACATGTGTGATCTATCTATCGATCTATCTATCTATCTAGTCCAGTCCAATTTGTGTGGAATGATTTGGAGACCCTGAAAGAGTAGTTAACATCCAAAGTTTGGCAGAATAAGAAAACTGGCTGTGGATGCTGCGCTGAAACTCAGCATCACACACAATGACTTGTTTTTAAAACATAAACAAACGCAATACATAAATGCAATACTGGTCAAGAACTGAGTTTTTATGTGATCTGTGCATTATCATGTCCAAACCAAGTCAAAATCCAGGTTCATAGAAAGATGTAGATGTTTCCTCAGTTCACAATTTGCATCTGTTCATTCATTAATATATTCCAGTGAACTAGCAGAAAGTGGGCATACCTTTCTCACTGAAACCTGTCCCCTCTGTCCAGCCATGGTGTTTATGACCAGGCATTCGTTCATATAAAAGACTTTGCTGACTGGAGTCTCTCTTAATTTTACCTATTACCCCATGAGACTTGTCAGGACCCCTTCCTGGTTTTGTAGTTAGTCTGTTTTGTTAAGGTATCTGAGTTCTTGTTTCTGTTTCATATCTGATTTAATGTTTCTTTTATGTATCTGAGTTTGTTTCATTATTGTATATGATTTCCTGATTTTAGTGTGAAGTGTGTCACCCATGTCACCGTCCCTGATTTACTTCCTGTTCTTGTGTTTTTCGCTCCTGTGTTGATTGCACGCTTCGCCCTGATGTTGTGCCCTGTGTTTCACCTGTCCCTCGTTATGTGTCTATATAAACTGTGTGTTTCCCGTGCTCCATGCCAGGTCGACTTTACCCATACCACTTGGTATGCTTGGATCCTGACCTTGGGTTCACCTTGTTGCTGGATTTTGAATTGTACCTTTTTTGCTGGCTAAATAAACTTTCTTTTGGAACCTTCTGCCTGTTTGGAATTTGCTTTTGGAGTTTTCCGTGTTACGGGCTGTGTGGCCATGAGAAGACTGCCTGAAGACACATTCACTAATCATAAATTCTGACATTTTATTCTTCTTCTCTTTTTTGACAAAATATGCAGACTGTGCAACACATAATTATACGTAATTGTCAGCTGTTGATCATTCATCAGTACTCCAAAAAGTTTTCAGCAGAAGCTGCCGCTGACAGCACAACTTGAAGACAGCTTAAGTAAGACAAACAGGGCTATCCATCTTTCTCATCCTTTACTCCAAGCCTTTAGCCAAAAGCTGGGAACTGTGCTCTCAGGAGGAAACTCTATTCATCTTACTCTCATTCACTCAGCCGTGCTCTACCCACTACTTTTCCACTTTTCTCTCCAACTCTGTCTTCAGGGGTGCTTTTTTATATTGACCTCTCAGCCAGTTAATCTGAGGTCATTATATGGCCATTTTTCAGTAGCTGGATATGGTACAGTCGCTCTGCTTTTGATTTTGTGCCAACACTTGTCACTCCTCCCCCGCTCTACTGGCAACACCACAAAACCCCAGACTCTATTCCTCTCATCTTTCCCATGCTCTCGTTTTCCCCAGAGCACTGATGGATGCGCAACTACAATCAGGGCCTGAGGGGAGGTTGGGAGCCAGGCGGCAACAGGCATCTAGAGAGCAGTTGAAGAGACACAGGAGGAACAGGAGAAATGAGAAGGTAAAAGATGAGAAATGATGACATGAAATCCAAATCTGAGAATTTTAAAAAGTAAACAAGAAAATTGGAACGGTATATCACTAGTTATAAAATAATGTGACAATGGCTGGCTGAAGGAAGTCCCTTTTCAAAACTCTCGCCTTCAACCTGCTTTTAATATTTTACTTAAATTCCTGCCCACTTATTGTTGTTAACCTTTTGATTTGGGAACTAGTAAAGCTATTGAGGAGAGCTTCTGGTGAACTAAGAATGTCTAGCCCTCTGAAACAAGAATTTATTTTTTTTGACCCTGTTTTATAATTTTTTTTTTTTTTGTGAAGAATTTTTGGAAACAATTGCAACAGTGGTTCACTTTTCAGTTATATACAATACATCTAAGGTATAAACTACAATTTTAATATTTATGAATCTGGGCTAAAAAAATATTGTCAATGTAAATGTATATACATAGCTTATGCTGAAACCTAATCTTTTTAGTCACAGCCTAAGAGAAATTATTATAATCCTAAAACCATGCTATTATGTGAAGCCTTGTTGTTATCTACCTTAACCCTACCCTGCAATTGTTATTGTAACACTATATGTACTGTACTACTTTGGTAACATTTTAAGGTTATAATAGCACTTAATGTGTTTTTGTATGTTTGTTTACGTTTTCCTCTAGGTGATCCAGACAGACTGGACCAGTGGGTGTTGAAGATGAGGAGACAGAACTGGACTACTACCTCTTCCAGTCGGTTGTGCAGTCAACACCTTGAGAGGGATAGCTTCTGCACTGATTTGAGGGTACCCAAAGCTTTGCGTCATCTTTATTAAAAGGACAGTACATACTGACCAACAGTACAACTGTATAATATGCCAGAGTAACATTAGTCCACATGGGTTATTGTAGAACTGTAGTTGTAGTTGTAGTTGAATTGTCACAAGTGAGCAGCAGCTTTATCAGAAACATCATTAATAACATGCAGGCCGTTAATAAAAATAAAAATAAAATGCGCTGTCAATATTAAAAAGGACAAATAGAAAACATACATCCATTACACTACAGACATCTTATTAAGCAAAAAGAAACAGAAGTTGTTAAAACAGCAGGGCACAGAGGGTTATAATACTGACAAGTCAGATCTAAAGAGACACATTTTTAAAAGAGAGTGAAATAATTCACTTAAAATAATTTCTCTGATGGTATTTGGAATAATGTTTAATTGTTTAGAAGCTCGAACAGAAAAGGCAGACTGACTGAAAGCTGTATTTCTAATCTATTCAGTTTACCAATTTGTTAGTATTTTTCTATTGAGATGCACTCTTTATACTTGTTATTTGCTCACTTTGCACACTACATTGCACCTAGATTAGACACCTTCTCTCTCACCTGTTGAAACCAGTTAGAACCAGTGGACACATAGTGGGAAAGTACTGATACAGTGGCAACGAGAGCCTTCTTCCTGTGAGAGACGCATAGATTACTATTACTTTTGTGATGTCAAGTTGACTGTGGACACTAGGGCTTCATGATATATCGAAAAAATATCGCCATTGCGATAATAGTATATGCAGTATCTGTATTGCATAGAGATGCGATAAACAATTTTTCAAATAAAAAATGTGCCAAGCATTTGTGCGTTGCATATGTCGTTTATCCAAAATTGACCAATCAGATGGGGCCTTACTATCTTTATACCCCGCCTCCTCAGTAAGAGGTACCTACTGGCTCAGAGCAGCAAGAGCGCCCAGAGCAGATTTTGGATAATTAAAACTAATGGAAGGAGTTGAGACGAGCGAGGAAAATAATGACAGCGATGAACTTGTGGCTAAAAAGAACTGTACGTCTGAAATATGGCAATATTTTGGCTTCAAGAGAGGAGACGTGTCACAAATGCAGGTACTTTGTAAGTCATGCAGAACAATTGTGGCCACGTCGAGAGGAAATGCAACTAATCTCCACAGTCACCTGGAACACAACCACAGGGAGCTGTATAACGACTTCAAAAGTAAGCCCAAAACTGCTAAAGAAATTCCAAGTTAAAAAAACAGAGTCTCACAGACAAGCATTAATCAAAGGTTTTGCTAATTAACTCCTTATGAAAAAAACTTTGAAACGCCACGGGGAATTAACAGAAGCTATCACGCGTTTTTTAGCTAAAGACATGATGCCTGTTAACACCGTGAGCAGAGAAGGCTTTGTGAGTCTGATTACCAAATTGGACCGGAGATATCAGCTGCCATCGCGAAATTATTTTTCTCAAGTCGCAATTCCACCGATGTACGACACCTGCATGAAGACAGTGAGCACCGAGCTGCGGCAAGTAGACTTCTACGCTAGCACAACTGACCTTTGGTCCAGTCGTACAACTGAGCCCTACATGAGCTTTACCGTTCACTTTCTTACACAAGACTTTGAATTAAAAGCACGTTGTCTTGATGTTGTATATTTCCCTGAATCCCACACCAGTGAAAACATAGCCCATGGACTGCGGGAGTTTTAGCCAACAGGAACATAAAAAAAGAGAATCAAGTGTCCATCACTACAGACAACGACGCTAATGTGGTGAAAGATACCGAAGTTAACAATTGGGTCCGACTACAATGCTTTGGTCACCGCTTGCATCTGGCCATTGGTGAGTGTTTAATGTTTATATTGCAATAATTAAATGAAAACAGATAAAGGTGTAGTTGAATGTAGGCATGATATTATATTTCGGTAACACATTAGAATAAGGTTTATTAGTTAACATTAACTAATAATGAACTGCACTTATAAAGCATTTATTTATCTCTGATAATTTCAGCATATACTAATACATACAGAGCCTCGTGAAAGTCGTGGCCTCAAGATAAGTGAATATAAAAGGAGAATGCACAATGGAGCAGCTTTTCTCCCGAAAGCATGCACGCTAACTCTGCCACCCATAAGGCTCATACATACAGCCAAATAGAGGTACCGTGACCTAAGCCTACAACGCCCTCTGCTGACGTTTTATCGTAGTCTACACAGACATGCTTTTCCAAAATGTGAAACACTTCAATAATTAATAAACCAGTCTGCACACTACTATAGACTTAAAATCTTAAGATCTTAAAATCATAAACAGAAATACTTTATTGATCTTTATTGATATCAATAACCCAGGGGACAAGTGTTGTGTCACAGTTGATGTGCACATCAAGACATTTAAAGAAATATAAATAATAATATAAGTTGGTAAATAAACAAGTAGCCTATATACATGTAAAAAGTATAAATATATGCTATAAAATATGAAGAGTTATAAAGGACCATGGATATGCAGCCTACAAGATTTACATTACTGTATTAACAGAATTGAATTGATTGTGATGAACAGTACTAGTAAATAAATAGAAGCAGAACTGCAGCAAACTATATTACACTGAATATTAAAACAGATAATATTGCACAGAATGTGAAGTATTACATTGCACTACAGTACAGGGTCCATTTAAATAACAAAGGGTCCATGTGTCAGACACTTCACTATCTTAAGGCCACGACTTAGCTTATCTTTGTAACGTGGGACTGAGGACTCAAATGCGCACAAGACAGTGAAGGTAAGTGATTCTTTATTTAAGTACAGTTAGTGACAGGAAGGTGGATAGGAGATCTGAGACTGTAGTCCGTGCGGAGGAACTGCGCTGATGGCTGAAGTGAAGTCGTGAACGGGAACCAAGCCGAGGAGCTGGACCGAGAGTTGGAGTTGAACCGTGGAGCTAAACCGAAACCTGGTGCCGAGCCGGTGACTGGAGACCAAGCCGAGGAACTGGGCTGCTAGCTGGAGTCCAAACCTGAGACCTAGAGCGAGGGCTGGGGTGAGGGCTGGAATAAGCGCTGTAATATGCGCTGGAAACATTCACACAAAGTGTGCTGAACGATCTGGCAGGGAAGAGGTGGAAAGGAGCGGTTTAAATACCTCACTGATGGTAATAGGCTGCAGGTGCTTGGGACAGGTGGCAGTGATGAGATGAAGGAAGGAGAAGGAAAGTGGAGCGGATCCCTGAGGGAGACGGAGTGGATCTGACAATCTTGAGGTCACGACTTAGCGTATCTTGAGGCCACGACTTAGCTTATCTTGAGGCCACGAGTTAGTTATATATATATTTTTTTTGACATAGTGTGATCAGAGGGGCTCCGTAAATACGTTATTAAAATCTTGCTAACATTTGTTTATGCACTGTGAACTAGCATGAACAACTGTATTTTTATTAACTAACGTAAACAAAGATGAAAAAAATACAGTAACAAATGTACTGTTCATGGTTAGTTCATGTCAGTTAATACATGAAATGTATTGTTAATGTATGACCATTATTCTAAATTGTTACCAATATTTATTTTTTAAAATATTATTTAAGAAAAATTTTATTTAGGAAATGTATAGTAAATTGTAGCCGACTGTTTTCTATCTCAAATGCTGATATATAAAATTGTAATTATAATATTGCAATGTTTATTTCGCCCTGAAAAATGCACAAAAAGAGTACAAACTCCCGGAACACTTCCTCATCACAGAATGCCCTACAAGGTGCGGTTCGCGACAGAAAATGATTCAGAAAGTTCTGGAGCAGCAGCAACAGAAATTCAAGACATTTGGTTCCTTCTTGGCAGGACCTAGATGTACTTGAGTCCATAAACCAGGCATTGCAGCCTCTGCAAGAATTTACAGATGCTTTGTCAGGTGAAAGTTACGTAAGTGTTTCGTATGTGAAAGCTGTACTTCACTTGATGAACACTTCAGTTCTTGCTGCAAAGGAAGAAGACAGTGATTTAACAAAGTCCATAAAGATGAAGATTCTAGACTACATGAACAGTAAGTACGACAACCCAGCAACTCAAGAACTTCTGGACATGACCACCTTTATGGACCCCAGATTCAAAGTCGGCTACATCAGCAGTGACAAGGTGTCAGACATCAGTGCCAGGGTGATGTCTGAAATTGAAGCAACTGTGTCAAAGGTAAATGTTTATATGACAATAGTAAGTGATGATAATACACTATTACTAGATTTGATTGCAATATTTGGTCCACCAGGGTCCATCAGATGTCATCCTAAAAAAGGCCAAAAAATCCCTGGGCAGTTTCTTCAAGTCATCCCCAGCTCCATCATCTGTGGTACCATCGCACGCTGTGGAGGCTGAACTGAACAGCTACTTGGTGTCTCCCACCATAGACAGTGAGATGGACCCTCTGACTTGGTGGCAACTCCATCAGGTCAACTTCCCACACCTGAGTAAACTAGCCAGGAAGTATCTCTGTATACCTGCAACTAGTTCACCTTCTGAGAGACTTTTTGTACAGCAGGAAATGTTGTGACATGCCAATGCACGTGTTTAAAACGTACTAAGGTCAATATGTTAGTTTTCCTGGCAAAAAACCTGAAATAAAATTCCTTTCACTGTTAAGAACATATGGCATTGCATTGTGCTGAAATATGTTTACACTTATTCTTGTGGATGTTGACAAGATTTTAGGATTTCCTTTAAATACAAATTTATTTAAGGCCTGTACACTTTGTTTAATAATAGTATATTTTTATTTTAAAAAACAGGCAAGAACGAGAATATTTTGTTCAAGATGCTGATGATTGCATGGTTACATGTAAAATAAAAAGTAATGTTTGAGAGAGTAATGTGTTTTTTTGTGTTGGCAGGTAACAGCAAACCAGATATTCATATTCAGTCATCCATAGCGTTAATTTAAACTATAAATGTTTGCACCTTGACAGTTAAATAAAAAGTAAAGAAAAGCCTTTGTTCACAGTTCATTTAATTAGATCAGAAGATTATGTAGTACCTGTTTATTTTAGTATGATCGTTACATTAAAATTTTCAAAATATTTAATAAATCTAGCATTTCTCAAGGGAGATGTGATATTGCAAGAAATATTGTTATCGCAATATTCAACAACGATATTACATATTGCATATTTTCCCAATATCGTGCAGCCTTAGTGGACACAACTCGTTGGCTGACATTGTGTTAACATTGTGTTGTGTACCAGTCGTGGTGAGTGTGCTTTCAACCAAGACAGGCCAACTTGAATTAGTTTTGTGTGATTTTTTTTTATTTATTTTTTCTGACTTTCCACAGGGTCCCATCCTGCAGCAGTCATTTTAAACTCCTCATCACATCCTCGCCATTTCCACCTTCACCCTTGACACTGGAAGAAATGCCCAGGTCCCGCTGCAGTGAATCAGTAGGACCTCCGGCACTAATCTTTCTTGCAACGTGCCCTCAAAAAAGGACAGAAGCCCACTCCAACGAAGGCAAACCCGGGCATGTGAAAGGTTGAGGTGGCTAGCTGTTGTTGCTGCAGCTCTCTGGGCTCCACGCCGGACATGGCTGTCACCTATGATCCACACTAGGGATGCACCAATACCACTTTTTTGGAAAACGAGTACGAGTACTTGCACTTGCATTTCATTACTCGCCAATACCGAGTACTTAATATAAAAAATTAACATGATTTAAATTTACAGGTAACAGCTTTAGTCATATAATTTAACAAAAAAACAAGGCACTAGTTTGGAATTAAGAACATTTATTTAAAATGAAAAGCATGTTGTATGCAACATATTACAGAATAAATAATTATTTAAAAGAAAACAGTGACAAACAGTGCAGTGCAAGTATTTTTTTCAGTTTGTTGTAAACTCTGCTGCTTTGGACAACACAAGGGGCATTAATAAACATCTTTGCTATTTATTGCACAGTATTTGAATAAACTAACAACATCCACCAACATAGAACTGTAGCAGTCAGTGCAACTGAGGTAGGTATTAACATCAAGTCTAAGACGACTCACTTAATGGAGCCTATTTAGAAAAAGTGAGTGGCAGGTTTTTTTTAAAGAAAAAGTATCTTTTCTGCATTATCAGCAGACTGTTTCTTTTTTCATCTATAATGTGCGTGCAATACTGAGCTAAAAAGCCTTTCACTTTCCACACTGCTACATGGGGCTGAGAG
This sequence comes from Neodontobutis hainanensis, assembly GCA_024349245.1. Lineage (NCBI taxonomy): Eukaryota > Metazoa > Chordata > Actinopteri > Gobiiformes > Odontobutidae > Neodontobutis > Neodontobutis hainanensis. Next base: position 1,372,905 of record JALDNG010000039.1, on the reverse strand, counting down.
GTATTTATGGGCCATTTTAGCCAAAGTGGGGAACCTGATTTTGTTGACACCCAAGTACTTCAGAGGACTTCATGAGGGCTTGGGGCCTCTGTGAAGTATGTGTCGAGCTCAATGGCAGCACCTGCTGTCAGCGGCTGTGCTGCCTGGGGCTGCTCCTTAGCGATTTTTTCAAATACAGTGTCCAGACTGCTGTTAGTGCTGGCCTGGGCCTTGAACAGTTTAGCAGGAGGTTCTGCAGCTTCTGCCCGACTCCCCTCTGTCTCAGCTCTGGCAGCAGCTTGGCCTCCGGAGCATTGTTGGAGAAGAAGCGATCTTTATACCTGAACAAAATTCATAAATGTATTAATATGTGGAAAAACAGAACAGATTTTAGTTTCCCCTAAACCACTGTCACAAATGCCAGCCATTTGGTTTTCTGGTAGAAATAAGGGAAATATATTTCATATTATATATATTGCATACATTTGTATTTGTGTATTTTAGTTACAAAAATTTTATATAAAATTTCAGATGGAAATTAATCTTAAATGTAGTACTGTAGTTTATCATTAAATACCTATAGCAAACAGACTTTATCTTGGGTCAAGTATGGTGGAGATGAAGTACAGTGGGTTGGTCTCGACGTCACTGAAGCGCTTCTTGACAGCTGCCAGTGAGGTTGCTTTTATTGTCTTGACGGCGTGGTCCTCGTCTGTTTCTCTGTTTAGAAGTCTCACTAGCACAGTGCTAGTGCGTCATAGCTGCTCACTTTTTTAGTTAGTTCCTCAAAGGGGGCGAGGATGGCAACAGTCTTCTCCATAAGAGCCCATTGGTGAGCGGTAAGATAGGGAGTTCATGCTCGGACACATACACCCCCAGCACTCGCTTTTGCTCAATGAGGGACTGGAGCATGTAATGCGTGCTGTTCCAGCACGTCTATACGTCCTGCTGCAGTCTTTTTATTGGCTGGTTGAGCTGTCCCTGAATGTCCTTGAGGAGGGAGTAGGCTAAGGCGGAATGTTTAAAATGCCCAACAATTTTCCGTCCCACTGCTATAGCATCAGCTATGCTCCTCTGTGCTAATAAGCCTTCGTAAACAGCCAGTTGGAGCGTGTGCCCGACACATGGCAGACTTGGGAGCCCTGCGTCATTCATGGCTTTAAACATGTTTCTGGCATTGTCACGAAGCACAACATGTACTGATGTTTTAGGTATACCCCATGTCTGGAGCACATGCGCTATAGCCTGGCTGGTGTGCGAGCCGCAGAATTGTTTTGCATGTAATATGGCTCGTTGCGGCGTGAAACTCTCGTCTATCCACTGGGAGGTTAGGCTAATTAGCAACACGGGGCTAACACTGCTTGTCCAAATATCCGTGGTGAAACTAAATGAAGAGGAGGCTTGCAGTAGACTGTGGATGTGTTTTTTCACGGAGTCGTGTAGTTTAGGCAGCTCCGTGTCAGTCATGTAGCGCCAGCTTGGGACATCATATCTGGGCTCCAGAACATGGAGGAGACGCATGAATCCCACATTTTCTACCTCGAAAAGTGGCTGGTCACTCAATGCAATGTACTCGATGATTGCCTGTGTTATTTTCACAGCACGTGGATTGTCTAGGTGCTTGATTAAATTACTTGTGTTAAATGCACTACCGTTTGAGCCTCCTCTGGACAATTTCGCTGAGCACAATTTGCAGTCTGCCTTTGTTTTGTCGTCTTCATTCACTTTGAAATAGTTCCACACAGCTGACATGTCTCGTCTCGCCTTGTTCTCCCCGTTCTGAGCTGCAGCCGGGGCTTGGGGGGGGCACTCGGCGCCTGTAATTAACAAGACAAGACATTTATTTTTGTATAGCCCAATAACACAACAACAGCCACCTCAAAGGGCTTAACAGACTGCACTAGACAACATCCCCTGTCCTTTGACCCTCCATCAGGGTGAGGAAAAACTCCAAAAAAACCCAGCTGGGAAAAAAGAGAAACCTCAGGGAGAACCACAGAAGGAGGGATCCACTCCCAGGACGGACAGGCCGTGCAAGAATGTGTCCAGGACAGTTGAAAAAATACATATAAATTACATATAAATACAAAACATATTCACAAAAAACATTTATGTTGACAGCGTCCAGTGTTCACTCTGAGTGTGTGTAAGGTGGATAGGACCTCAGCCATTATCAATGTGATCGAACTTCCTGGTCTTTGTTAAAAGTCTGGCGGCTGTGTTTTGGACCATTTGTAGTCTGTGAGTACTTTTCCTCGGTAGTCCAGAGAATAACGCATTGCAGTAGTCCAGCCTGGATGTGACAAATGCATGAATGAGAATTTCAACATCAGGTAAAGAGAGGCAGGAGCGAATTTTTGAGATATTCCTCAAGTGAAAAAAGCCCAGTTTAGTGACCGGACTAATGTGCTGCTGCAGAGATAGTGTGGGGTCAAAAATGACACCGAGGTTCCTTGCAGTTTTGCCGTGCTCCAACACACAGTTGTTGATTGAGACAGTAAGATTGTTGAACTTGTGCTGATGACTGGCAGGACCAATTAACAAGAGCTCTGTTTTATCTGAGTTCAAATGGAGGACGTTTTGAGACATCCATGTTTTAATTGAAACGAGGCAGGCCTCTAGACGCATGATGTCAGTAGTATTATTCACTTTTATTGGTAGATATAGCTGTGTATCATTGGCATAACAGTGGAAGTTCACTCCATAACTTCTGATAATTTGTCCCAGTGGTGTAACATACAGTGGAAAAGTATGGGACCGAGCACAGACCCTTGTGGCACACCAAATTTCACTGGTGGATTAACCCCTTACACTCAAACATAGATATTTCTCAGACCGTGGTTTCGTCCCCGGTATCGAGGGACTTTTAACAAGTATGAGTACTTTCGAAATGTGGTATTGAGGCCGATACCAGATACCGGTATCGATGCATCCCTAATCCACACAGTTTCTAGAAGTGGAAAGAATGCACAAATTAATGTTTGTAATTGTAATTAAAAAGTTAAAAATGAGTCAACTGAAGAAAAAAAAAATGAAAAGGTTAAATCTGCAGTCATAACTGGACTTACTTGTCTATCGTGAAAACTACAAGAGAAAGAGTTACGTATAACGTGGCTGTAACTGAGTGAAATATAGTCTCCAAAGTAACATGTAACTGCACTTACTTGTCTGGGCAGTGGGTTCTTGGGAGTGAGCAATGTGAGAAGTGATGTTTTACATCTTTTTAACTACAATAAAAAGTTAGATTATATGCTATATTATAGCTACATATCACATGCATTATTCAAAATGCCTTGTAAAATGTTAACTATATTACATATTATAGAGAGACACATAGCGTGTTCATGAATCTAAATTCATTTTATTTTTATTTAGAAGTATTTATAGTATTAAAGTATTACATTTTGGCTTTAATGGCTTTAATTGCACAATCTACAGGTTCTTTCTGTACATTTAATACAAGTTTTAACTCTATTTTGAAAAAGTATGTGACAGATTTTTAGTTTAATCCCCCAAAAAATGAAGTGGGAATAAACATATTTTATAGTCATTGCTTTCTTTAGTGGACTTGTAAGTAAAACTATAAATAAAATTAGCATAAAGCATAAAAAAGTTAGAGTTGATTTCATATTAGTTGATAAATACAGTCAAAGTCATAAAGTCCACTTACTATCGACAAACAAGAGCAAGCGAACAATAGCAATGAGAGAAGGGCGGAAAATCCCACTGTGAAAAAAAATGTAGCTGGAACGTGAGAGCTCCACTTGCGTTAGCCTGGTCTTAGCAACAGGTTAGCATTAGGCTTAGCCTCGGCTACTGCAGAGTGGGCGTTATTACCCACGCACGCTTGTGATGCAACACACCCTTTGCCCATTTTAGTAACATCCTCTGACGAAGGAGTCTGAAATGTCCAGATGTAATCGCCATTTTTTTGCCCTGACTTTGAGTCAGTGAATAGGGGACCAATGGGCGGTTTACATCCATTTTTATTTACAATCTATGATATCAACCCATTTCAAGAACTTGCCATGGCTGCAGTGTCTGTGTGCTGAAGTTGAGAGAGCATTTAGCCAGATGAGTCTGGTGAGGCTTGTTATGAGCACCAGGTGCCTGATAATGTTTTGCAACTTTTTGGCACATCAGCTGCTTACTCATTTAAGTCAGCTCCCTTAGTTGCTGAACCTGCCATCAAGAGCTTTGACCAAAATTACGATAACCCTCTCTTTCTGAGATAATCCTCCCTTCCTGTGCGTGGAGGGTTAGCCTGAACAACAAATTTTTTTTTAACCTGAAATAGGGTTTTTTTTTGTTGTAAATGTCATAGTTAAACATTTTCATGTTTTGCAACTAATTCTTGTGTATGGTTAAAAAACAAAATTCACAAAAAACGACAAAAATAAAGAAATAAGTTACTTGGCCAGAGTGTCTCTTTTGATTCACTTTTGCCAGTCCCAAGCCGGAGGTGGAGGGTTGAAATTATAACCAGAGATTCCACTAAACTTTTATTTTACCGGTAATGTGTTAACCTACTTTTAAAACAACACAGAATATAATGACTGTGGCAGCAACAATAACATAAAATATTAAGCCTGTGCAAGTAAAAATGTTCTAGGAAATGACAATTAGACCTGGTGCTGCATAAATGTTTGATTTTAACTGGAAAACGTTATGTCTGAACTGCGCACAGCACTGTTAGTAGATTTATGTTTATGTATTTAATTTGATTCTCATTGGTTAGGTCCATGTCATAAAATATAATAATTAAAATACAACATCAATAAGATTTACAAATAAATATTTTAAGGTAGTGTTCACAACACAAGTGTAACATTTAGCAAATTCATACAAGCAGAACATATTTCAAAATCCTTTAAATTTAATGTTTCTGATTAATACTCAGTTTGTGAATCTTATCCATTAATATGTGTTGTTTATTATTAAAACTGCTCTATTCTATAGGTTTAGGTGTAAGTCTGATTAATAATATGTATTAACAATAATAACAAAGTCTGTATGTAGGCCTATGTGTCTATAAAATAGTTTAACAAGTCCTGGAGAGAGGAAAAGCCAAGCGAGTCATGCGACTATTAAATCTGTTTGGTACAAAATCTAAAAAAGCACTTTGTTCTGAAGCATTTATTTAAAGATCATGGCAACGTGCAATATTTTATTGAGGTGAGATTGTATTATTTGTCATATTTTTCACTGGTCCTTTGGGCCGGTGAGCTTTTATTTTGCCAACAAATTGTGTATTAAACCAGCTAAAAGCTGGCTAACGGAAAGTCTGATTGTGTCATTAAAAAACAGTAATCCACATAAGAAAGTTAATTTGTTGTTTCTAAAAATGCTTAGGGTGTTTTTTTTTATTTACTCTTTGTCCCTCCCACAACGTTAATCCTTGCTCCAATAACACCCGTTACAATCAGTTGGGCATCATCAATTACGCAAATTAGGCTATGATGCCATTTAGCGACTTCTAGCAGCCAACAGCTACTTTCCTTACTGAGGAGTTGACAACACTGCAAAAGTAGTTCATCTAAATAATCTGGGGATTGTGAATTACCCTCTTAAAGAATTTATGCTTCCCCTCGAAGCGCATTGTCCTTTGTCCTTACAAGCTGTGGGTAATGTTCCACAAAGTGATGTTTTGGCCTTCTGTGAGCTGCTATCTTACAGTCCAGGAAATGCAACATCTCTTCTGTATGCCTTGGTGCTACAGCTAGCTCAGTAATGTCTTTGAGAAGAATGAGAATTTCCCAAGGGTTGTCACCCTCAGGGACACACTTTTCCCCAACCGTCACTTTGCTGGAGAATCCCTTTCCAATTACCTGAGGTCGATCTGTTTTGTCAGTAAATGTGTACTTAAAGCACCTGATTCAACATATCTAATGTGAAACAACACTTGGATATCAGGTCTGTGAGACATAGGGACAACTCAACTGGAACAATACCTTCCAGAATATCATGCAAGATGCCAGGAGGGTACCCGCCGACCACATGAAAGTTCTCAAGATTCTCAGTTAAAGGATATGCTGCTTTCACACCATAAGTTTGTCTCAGTCCTGGGACCTTCTCTCATCTCCTGCACCTGCCTGTGATGGGACTCTTTATCTGAGTTGAAAAAACCCAGAGCGTCACTATTGCTTGCCAAACAGAATCTGCAGAACCTTTTGACAGTGAAGCTCTCCAAGAATCCTACAAGAAAGTGGGCAGCTAGATGGCCAGCTGCAACATACAAGACGGTACCTTTCGGACTTGCACCTAGTTGCTTAGGTAAACGCCATTCTGCTCTAGTAACTTCAGATCATAGATCAAAGGTTTGAGAACTTTTGCATAAACACACTCCTTGACTGTGGGGGACAACCCTCAACTCTGAATAGAGTTGAGGGTCGAGCTGTGATCTGTGATCTTTTTTTTCTCTGAATAGAGTTGAGGGTTGATCCATATTTTGCAGGTATGTTGGCAATAACCCAGTATACTGCACACATTGTTGTTTTAGCTTTGATGTTCCGAGAGGGGTGCCTATTTCAAAATCATCAATGTAAAGTGTAATAGCAATTGTGAAGTCATCCTCAGAAGTGGATTTTCAGAATGGAACTGGCCATTAGAATATGACATATGACACATTTTTGTGTTTCTCAACATATTCAATTGGATTTACCAGTGGCAACTCTCTACGCACATAGGCTGCTCTTTTTTTTAACCGTTCCTAAAGGTCCAGCTTTTGAACAATATGTCATCATTATAGTTTCTGACAAAGCATTTATAATCTCTTTCATAACGATTTCATCTATGTTAGCACAATGTTTGTTTAATATGCTCCTGTGGTTGAGGCAGCTTATTGATGTGACAAAGTTGCTCTATCACATCTTGCACTGCACTCTCTGGTATGTGCAAAACAGTATGCATCTTTAGTAGTAAAGACGCCAAGTTATGCTCAAGCTGTTTTTCTCAACTTTGTCCTCCATATTATCTGCATCTGATGTTTGCTCTTGTGCAGACTCACTGTCACTGCTAATAAAATCATAACCAAGAATTTCTGACTTAAGCCTCTTCGAGCGCTATTGTTTGTGTACTTTACTCTTTTGTATTTTGAATGTGGAGTAAATAATGCTTTCTAAATTACAGTCTTTATAAGGGCACCTAATTTTATGGTTTACTTTTAAATGTGAGGAATGCAAGTGAGTGAAAAAGTCACTCCCTGAACAAGACTCTGAAAACCCACATGACAGACAACTAAACAGGTATTTCTGTACTTTGTTGCTGATCTGGAGTTTGTGTGTGAATGCGGAACAGGTGAATTTTTTTTGTTCATTTAATGATTTAAATGTGCACAGACATTCCTGGTGTAAACAAGGAAACGGCTCTGTTCTAGAATAACCTACATGTTTTAGCCTATAATGTTTAAACAGCTGTGATCTTTTTTTTACAATTGAAAGGACAATATTTGCATTTCCAAACCATGGTAATAAATCCGTTTTCTGACTTTACTCCATATATCTCCTTATTTTCCCTGCAGATTAGCTAACTTTACTTAAACTTATCTTATGAAAGCCAATAGAGTGGAGAATTCCAAACACTAGTTTTTGATGCAAGTGACCAATTTACTCAAGCACATTCTCAAAATATAAAAGATTCAATCACATGATGATCTTTCCTGATTCAGTAGAACGTGGTAAACCCCTGCACGTGTTACCCCCCTTATTCCTTAAAAAAAGCGTTGCCGGTAGTACGTTGGGAGAACGTTTTGCTATATATATATCATCGCTTATATATATATATATATATATATATATATATATATATATATATATATATATATATATATATATATATATATATATATAAGCGATGAATTTTAAACCGTTCCTACTGCTCCGTAAAAGCGTCTCCCCACATTTAGCTAGTGTACAGGTATAAAGTTTCTGAAAATGTCCGGCAAAATATTGAAAGTTGAAATAACGTTATTACGGCTTTAATTAAACACACCTTCCAGTTTCTCATCAGCAGTCCTTGAGTCCCCACAGCTACAAAGACCGACAACTCCAAAGTTGAGATGTATGCAGTACAGTGCAGCGCTTGTTCCTAGTCCCCGGGAGGCTGTACACTAGGGTGCTGCCCCCCACCGTGAGCAGGAGTTTACACCCTCACAAGTTAAATAAGCTCAGTCTTTCATGGCTGTAAATTTGTCAAGTAATAAACTATGATGCACTGTTTCTGCCTCTACACACACATTAATCATTGAAAGCTATCAAAGGCATTCACATAATATAGCTATTCTTTCCCAACACAACAAATTATTAAGCAACTCTTTGCATATTACAAGAATAACATTATAAAATATTTTTAAAATAATGTTTTTTTTTTTATTATTATTATTTTTTTATTATGTCTGTATTTGTGTATATGAGCACATGCAGGTTGCAATAATGACAGTTAAAACACGTTAAAAGACAATTTTCAGAACTCAGTAGGTATGGTCATGACAAAAACCTATTAATTCAAGCTTATTGTACTTCTGATCTACAAATTAGTTGATTAAACTTAGAATTACAAAGTAATGACATCATACTTAAATTGTTTAAATGTGTTGAATGTGTACATGTAGTAAAAGCCACTATCCAGGTCATCAGTGTAGTGTACTGTCGTGTATGACACCCAGACTTGGACAGTGGATTTGTTGATGTTAATGTTAAAGCTGTTACATTTTTAGAGTGTGGATGGGGTGCCTACAAAGAAGACTTGTTTTTGAACTGTTAAGTTTGAGGAAGTCGAAGGAAAACCATGAATTATTTTCCTGTAGGCACTGTGTGAGGGAGGGATGTGCGAGTGATGAAGAGGGTTTGGTGAAGATGTAGAGCCACAGGGCACACTAGCAGAGAGAGGGAATGTGTTGGATGTGTGTGTTTTAATTTGAATAAACTGTGTGCGGTCAGTAGTAGTGAACCAGAGATGTGTGGATGATACCAATTGAAGTCTGTGGAGGAGGATGCTGTGGGAGATTGTGTCAAAAGCTGCAGTTAGATTGAGGAGGATGAGAATGGATAGTGAACCGCTGCCATGAGGAGGTCATTGGGGATTTTTATGAGTGCTGTTTCAGTGTTGTGGAGGGGGTGAAAACCTGATTGGAGATTGTTATTAATGTGATAGATGTGGTGTTATGAGAAAACTGTCTTTTCAAGAATTTGGAAGAGGAAGGGTAGATTTGAAATAGTTCAAAAGTTATTGAGATTGTTGGGATCTAAATCATTTTTTTTGAGACTGGGAGTAACTGATGGTTTTGAGTGATGGGATAACAGTACCAGAGGTTAGCCAAGAGTGAATAATAGTAGTGATAAGGGGGACCAGTGAGGGGAGGCAGGTTTTGACAAGGGCTGTAGGGAGTGGGTCGAGCTGTAACGTCTATAACTGCGGGAAGGGTGGAGCATGAAAATGTGGGTCTGAGTTGTGATGGAGGGGACAAAGTGTCTACTTCAGAAACTGCAACATCACATGAAAACAGGTGTTGGTGGTATTTGTTGGTGATCTTGGATACAAAGAAGGACATTAGTGAGTTAGTAAAGTCAGTGGATTGCAAATTGTAAGGATGTGAGTCAGGGGGTTTAGTGTTATTGAGTAGGGAGAAGAGAGTCCCAAAGTTGTGTTGATTGGAATGTATTAGATCAGCGTAGTCCTTTAGCTTTGAGTTGTCAGAGTGGGGTGAACCAGTAAATCCTATTCATTAAGAGAATGCAAATTTAGTGCATGTATAAGAATTGGAATGCTTATTACATACTACAAATTACACAAAAATAAACAGTCCAGTTCTGGTTAAACACTTAAACTTATTTTTTCTTTTTTTGTAGGGAGAAGATGCCGACCAGATAACACATTGAAGATTCAGAATTTCTAATCCCAGATGACGATGTCCACAGACTTTCACTGCATTTTGTTTATGTTCCTGAGATTCAAAAATGACTGGAGCAGTTTAGACAGGCCTGGAATCTACATCCAATGCAAACAGAAAATAACACATCGTCTTAACTGGTCAGACGGCATGCTCAAAACCAGCAAAAGACAGCACAGCTGTCAACAATGTGTTTGGGGAAAACCCCTACAGCAACCAAAACATTGATGCCATCCTAGCGCAGTATGGAATTCGAACACTGCCTACACTTGAGGAAGAATTCCCAGCTGTTAATGTAGGACCACTTCTGTACACAATGCAATCCAACACATTTCTGATCTAAAGATAAAATATAAGGCTTGCTGTACTGCAATTGCTAGTATTTTGAAAACTCAGATATAGTCCAATTCCATGCCAAGAGACAATTTTACCGGCTGCATATATTATCCAGGATGGAAAGACATTTTATAGTTTTGTGCCAGTCCAGACATTTGTCTTTTTTGCAGAATTGTTGGCTGAAAATATTTTTATTGTGCCTTTCTACTCCCATTGTTTGTTGAAACGTGTATAATTTAGAATGAATGAGATTTCTATGTTGAATAAGACTCAAGGAAAAATGTGAAACATCTTAAGGTTTAAATGTAATATGAATTAATACACAATATTTCAAAATGCAAGGAAAAAAGTATATGAATACTTGAAGTGGAGAACTATCCCATTATAAATGTAACTATTTAACTGGATTAAAAAGATGAATAAACTGACAATGTATAAAAAAATTTGGAACATTTAATGGCTTGAATGGGGATTTTATGAGAAGTTTAACTGCCAATAATGATCATGATGAGCACAAGTTACTATAGTAAACTGTTGTGGTTGACAACCAGAGGAGTCTGACAGATGCTGGAGGGACAGAAGAAAGTATGACTGAATGATTGTTGTTGATCCAACAACAAACTTATAGTCCTGGTCTTGCTGGGCACACATTACTTGCCATTCTTGAAGAGCCTAATGTAAAACATTAAAATAAATATTTCTCACAAACCAAAAAAACAAAAAAACACTCCTCATGCACCTGATTCAGATGTTCATTTAATGTTTTCTGATTCAGCTCATTCTACAAACTTTCTCTCTGCTTTCACTCCAACTACCAAAGTGCCATACGCGATTTAATTGCGAAGTTAAATTCCACATCCTGCCAACTTGATCCCATACCTTCCGTTTTGCTTAAGCTGTGTGTCCCTGAGGTTGCACCTTTCATAACACATATGATTAACCATAGTTTGTCGTCCGGCGTTGTTCCAGCAGATCTAAAAATTGCTGCGGTGACGCCGATTCTTAAAAAACAGGCCTAGACCACCTAAACATGGACAATTACAGACCAATATCTAACTTACCATTCATAAACAAAGTTCTTGAAAGGGTTGTTGCTTCGCAATTGCGGTCATATTTGGACATAAATGGCCTTTTTGAACCTTTTCAGTCTGGTTTTCGTCCAGCACACAGCACTGAAACGGCTCTTCTCCGGGTGGTCAACGACATTCTTATGTCCATGGATGCAGGGCTGATAAACATCTTGCTGCTTCTTGATTTAAGCGCTGCTTTTGACACAGTCTGCCATGAATTAATGATCTCTAGGCTCTCTGACATTGGAATTACTGTCTGTGCACTTTCCTGGCTCATTTCCTACATTAGTGACAGAAAGTATTATATCACTATACAAGGGTTTAGATCTGCTACTGCTCCACTCACACAGGGTGCCCCTCAAGGTTCGGTTCTTGGCCCACTACTATTTATCATCTACATATATCCACTCGGTGACATCATACGCAAACATGGACTTCAGTTTCACTGCTATGCAGACGATATTCAAATCTACCTCACCACCAGCTCCAATGCCCCATCTCTGCCTGACTCACTAACAGCTTGTATCAGGGACATTAAGTATTGGATGTCCCGGAATTTCCTTAAACTGAATGATAAAAAAACTGAGATATTATTGATTGGTTCTACTGCCACAATCAAACCGATGAACCAGTCTTTTGATGTTCATGGAACTCACATCAAGCCTTCGTCACTGATCCGTAACCTTGGTGTTTTATTCGATTCAAATCTATCTTTTGGCCCTCACATTTCTTCTCTTGTTAAAAACTCTTTTTTCCATCTTCGTAATATTGCTCGTCTCCGATCTTCTCTCACCATTGCTGATACTGAAACCTTAATTCACGCATTAATCACTTCACGTCTGGACTATTGCAATGCCTTATTTCTTGGTCTTCCAAAAAAACATATCGTTCTCACCTCCACTAGGCGCTCTGCTCACATTACTGCTCTGCTTCATGACCTTCACTGGCTCTGTAGCATCACGTATACACTTTAAGATATTGCTTCTAACGTTCAAAGCATTAAATGGTCTTGCTCCACAATATCTGTCTGACCTACTCTCCCCTTACCGCCCCGTCCAGTCCCTTAGATCAGCTGAACTTGGTCTGTTGTCCATCCCACGTTTTCGTCTGTCTACTGCTGGTGGAAGGTCATTTAGCATAAATGATTCTCAATTATGGAATGCGCTGCCTCTTACACTGCGAAACATCTCATCTGTGGGTGCATTTAAGTCCCAGGTAAAAACATATCTATTTAACAAGCATTTCAGATAATCCAATTATATGTATTATGTGATGTGTATATATAGATAGATATAGATGTAAGTGTTTGTTTGTACTGTATTTGTGAAATGTAAAGCGACCTTGAGCTACGGAAAGGCGCTATATAAATAAAACTTCTTCTTCTTTTTCTTCTTCAAACCACAGTCAACTCACACACATAAAATAAAAAATACATTTGTTACCTGATTATCAGCCACACTTTGAGCTTGGGTACTCTCAGCCTCAGTCTTATCTTGTACTGGAGCAATTAAGTGTGGTGGGTATGAATTCATGGATATGGCTGAGGATTTGGATGCCACTTGGTATTATACAGAACATCCAAATGATTTTACCTTCAGCAAAAACACACATGTAGTGGAAATCAAATAAATCATTAGAAAATTATAAAAACATATCCTAATAGATATTAGAAAAAAAATAAAACCTTTGTTTATATTTATCACTCATAAATATAAATGTGTCCTTGGGCAAGACACTTAACCCACCTTGCCTTCGCCTCCAGTGGTCAGCTGTAACACTGGTGACTACTAGGTGAAAAAGCGCTATATAAATAACTCAAAAATAATAATGAATAAATATCTATTAGTTTGTGGATTTGCTTGAGCTAGAAAGAGCTACTGAACATAAATAAAATGTGCAAAAGGGTAGAGTCTGAAGCCAGGAGAGCATATTAAGTGTTTTTGTGTTCACTGTATTTGTATTTTACCGAGCTGAGTGTGTGCGTTTCACACACCCTCTCACATTGAGATGTTGACACTGACAGCCGCAAAAGCGACGCATGCGTTTTTCACTTGTAAAACTCAAGGGTGTATGGGTAATGTAGTCTCTGCTCTCGGTGGGACGAATTAGGAAGCGTGCATCGTTTATGGCGCTCTGAAAAGCGGCAGCGCAGGCAAAGGATTAAAACCTCTATTAAAACAGATGTCCAAATGAGCGCTAAAAGCACGTTCTGGGCGCACGGAGAAGTGGCGGTACGCTGAAGAGCTATATTTGGAAGTGGCAGGTTAACTGAATGAATGTTAGAGTAAATGGTTGTCTTGTTACTGTCTGTCTCTAAGTGTCAGCCCTGCGACTAACTGGCCATTGTCCAGGGTGTACCCAGCCTAAGGCCCAAAGCTGCTGGAATAGGCTCCCGTGACCCCTAACAGGACTAAGCGTTAGAAAATTCATGAATGAATGTGAACTGTGTTGTCATATTTTCAGACATATTTTCACCACTACTAAAACTTAGTATAAGGTGTAAAAGTAAATGACATTCAGTGTGCTCTTATGTGCTTCAATCTCACATTTACCTAATCAAAGTTTAGCTAGTTCCTCAAGTTCTTTTGTGGGAAGCAGAAAACCATTATCTGGCCCTGGAAGGAGGAACAGTTTAGCATGACAAATAGGGTTTCCCCTTCGGCCACCAGATTCTCATAAAAACACAAATACATAACTGTCAGGATGCAGTTATTCTTGACTATGGTTCTTCATCTTGCATAAAAAGCATGGTGTTTATGATCATGCTTAAAATTACCGGAGGTTATTGTTGACGTAAGATTTATGCGTGAGAGAGTTACACTAAAGATGCTGACATGCATGCTTTTCCTGCCATGAAATTGTAATGATGAGGGGGTAAAAAAGTTCTTAGTTCAGATTACCTATACCTATCTGTATAGGTACCTATGTGTTACCTAACCTATAATCAGTCATGACTTGATTATAGGTTGAAATAGTAGTAAGTAGCTAATAGACCCTAGGCTAAGACCCTAGAACGCAATGCTACTCCAAATTTCTGCTAGCACATTAGCAATTCTGATGTTAAAGGGAAAATATTACCCTGAACTCGGGAAATTTGCCTGCAAAACAGTCGTCTTGTGGTGGAAAGTAACATAGAATCATTGTTTTTTTGCTGCCAACTCCTGTCTTGCACGGGCAGCAGCATTAAAAAGACGATTCAAAACTCCTTTGTCTTCTGGCTGCTCTGACATGGAGCTAAACAGAGCTACAACTGTTAACAGGTGTTCGGCTCCCGCCTAAATTGGGATGCATATCTGCAACGTCATTTTGTACAGTCAAAACTCTAATTCAAGATATCTGTAATTACATTTTGGCAAGGCAGAATGGAAGTTACAGATATCTCATATTTCAGATATCTCTAATCAAAATTACTTTCAAGATGTCTATAACTTGATAATAGATATCTACAATTAAATTATAAAAATCCCCAGTTGGAATATCTCCAGTTTGTGATATCTACAACGCCATTTTAATTAGTCATAAGTCCATTTACAGATATCTACAACCTCATTTTGCCTAGCCAAAATTGAAAAGGACCATTAAGATATCTTGAATTGAGGTGATTAATTGAGGTGATTCTTTAACTGGAGTTGTAGCTAGTCACAATCAAATTGTAGATATCTCAAACTGTCATTACAGATATCTACAATTCAGTTGCAGATATCCACTATATGAATTACAGATTTCTGCAGCTGAACTGTAGATATCTGTAATGATAAACACCATATAAATGAATGGTAAAAGTGGCGTCATTTGTCCTAGGAGAATGTCTTTGTAGATATCTGAAATGACAATTATGGATAAAAATAATGTAGTTGAGAATATCTGAAATATTCTTTTTGACTAAGCAAAACTGAATTAAAGATATTATAATACATATCCAGTCTAGCTTTTAAATGTTAAAAGGGCTTGCCATAGGCACCGGCAGGACTTTACACTTCTCGCGGTGTAACATCGTGCGACCTTGCCTCGTGCCTCTGCCAGATGTACACTTTACAAAGTGTTTTACATGTTTTTTAAAAGACAAAGTTGAGTCCAGAGTCACACCAAGATATTTAAATTTGTCTACAATTTCAATCTACTCCCCTTTTAAAAGTACACATGAGCTTGGCTTTGCGGTATTAGCGTTTTGAAAATACTATAGTAACAGTCTTTTTAGAATTTAACAGAAGACATGATTTTCTGAGCTATGGGGTTCCAATTGTGCCAAAATTATGTTTATGTGTATGTTGCATATGTATTTGAGAGGTGTTTTGTTTGTGTAAATTACCAGTGAGCTTTATTTGTGTCCAGTCGTTGCACTTGCTGTCATGACCATGCTCTTCCTGTTGTGCTAATGTGTCGTTATTTGCTATCTATGGCTGTGTCCAAATTCAGGGTCTACATCCTCCTTAGGATCCTTTCTACCCAGTTGAAGGAGGAGGGGTCCTCCGACGACCGCAAAACCCGGAAGTTGGTGTTTGTGAATTTGGACAGCCCAGACCAACCAGACGACCTACGCCATGGTATAACGAGGAAACCCGGGCTTTGAAACAGGCCTGCAGGAGTTTTGAATGCAAATAGCGCAAGTCAAAAACAAATCTAAATGATCAAAAGTGGTGTTTGTGTGTAAACACCTGTAAGCACGCCCTCAGCACTGCAAAGACTGCATATTTTTTATCTCTTATAAGAGAAAACCGGCATAACCCCAGGTTTCTCTTTGGGACAGTTGCTAAACTAATCCAACCAAAACAACTGAAGACTCCTCTCCCTTTAGTGCACAAGACTTTTTAGATTTCTTTAATCATAAAATTGAAGATATCAGGGATAATATTTTGTTTTTGGCTTCCTCGGCTCCGGGTCCCATTCACTTGGATCCACTGACCTCTCGTCTCTCAGTCTTAGATTCTGTATCCCTCGATGAGCTGACAAAGGTGGTTTCTTCATGTAAAGCAACTACGTGTCTCCTGGATATCCTGTCAGCAAAACAGTTTAAAGAACTGTGGCCCTATGTGGGGCAAATTATGATAAACATTATAAACTTGTCCCTGTCTACTGGCACCGTTCCTTCTCTTTTCAAACAGGCTGTGGTCAAACCCCTGCTCGAAAAACCTACTCTGGATCCTGGATGCCTAAATAATTTCCGTCCTGTCTCCATTTTACCTTTTCTATCTAAAGTCCTCAAAAAAGTTGTTCTAAAACAATTTACTCTATATCTATCGGAAAATGACCTCCTCGAGTCGTTTCAGTCTGCATTTAGGGCCTCTTATTCCACTGAAACAGCTTTAGTTAAACTGACAAATGATCTCCTCCTTCAGATGGACAAGGATTCATCGGCTCTACTGTTATTGCTGGATCTCAGTGCTGCATTTGATACGATTGATCATGCAGTGTTAATCAACAGACTTAAAGATGTTTTTGGCATCTCTGGCTCTGCTCTTGCTTGGTTAGAATCCTATCTGTGTGATAGGTCTCATTTTGTCTCGTTTAATAAATCCTTCTCCTCCACGGCACCAGTGATATTCGGTGTGCCACAAGGGTCTGTGCTTGGTCCCATACTTTTTCACTATATGTTACACCATTGGGACAAATCATCAGAAGTTATGGAGTGAACTTCCACTGTTATGCCGATGATACACAGCTGTATCTACCAATAAAAGCGAATAATACTACTGACATCATGCGTCTAGAGGCCTGCCTCGTTTCAATTAAAACATGGATGTCTCAAAACTTCCTTCATTTGAACTCGGATAAAACAGAGCTCTTGTTAATTGGTCCTGCCAGTCATCGGCACAAGTTCAACAATCTTACTGTCTCGATCAACAACTGTGTGTTGGAGCACGGCAAAACTGCAAGGAAACTCGGTGTCATTTTTGACTCCACACTATCTCTGCAGCAGCACATTAGTGAGGTCACTAAACTGGGCCTTTTTCACTTGAGGAATATCTCAAAAATTCGCTCCTGTCTCTCTTTAGCTGATGCTGAAATTCTCATTCATGCATTTGTCACATCCAGGCTGGACTACTGTAATGCGCTATTCTCTGGACTGTTGAGGAAAAGTACTCACAGACTACAAATGGTCCAAAATACAGCCGCCAGACTTTTAACAAAGACCAGGAAGTTTGATCACATTACTCCGGTCCTGGCTTCATTACACTGGCTTCCTATTCATGTTAGAGCTGATTTCAAAGTTCTCCTGTTAATATATAAAATCCTTTGTGGACGCGCGCCCTCTTACCTATCTGACCTCATCACCTGGTATACTCCAGCTTGTACCCTTCGCTCCTTCAACTTCCTCGAATAAAGAAGAAGTCTGCTGGCTACAGAGCCTTTTCTTATAGAGCCCCATTTTTGTGGAATGGGCTCCCGGTGGAAGTGTGGTGATCTGACGCTGTTGAGATTTTCAAAAGCAAACTCAAAACATACTTATTTCACCAAACGTATGGAGACTGATTGATCATAGGCTTAGGTTGATGTGTACTGGGAGTGGATCCCTCCTTCTGTGGTTCTCCCTGAGGTTTCTCTTTTTTCCCGGCTGGGTTTTTTTGGAGTTTTTCCTCACCCTGATGGAGGGTCTAAGGACAGGGGATGTTGTCTAGTGCAGTCTGTTAAGCCCTTTGAGGCAGCTGTTGTTGTGATATTGGGCTATACAAAAATAAATGTCTTGTCTTGTCTTGTCTTAAGGTAGAATAATGCTTTTATCTGTTAAACACTCATTCTAATGTACTAATTATATGATGAATTTGTTCTCTACTTTTCCTTAACCAGACCAGACCCCGTTACTGCAGGATTAACCAGAGCATTTCATCTTGGCCGATGGAGGATATCCATGCCTCCAACGGCCTCTCCCCCTCATCACTCCTTGCAAGAGGCAGGTGCAAGGTGTGGCAGCCCAGCGCTTTAACAGCCATCATTCCAGGGCACGCTCCATTATAAAGCGTGCTTTTGGAATGATGAAGACAAGGTTCCGGTCCATCTTCCTGCAAGCGCTGGACGTACACTACACCTTTGGTCCTCATGTAAATTACCAGCCAGTGCTATATAAATTTTATTTTTTTCAATATCACAATATACTAATTTTATATATGCTACTGCAGGAGTCATGACCTGGAGGTTGTACCACCAGGTCATGACTACCTTTAACAAGCAAGTAAACAAAAACTTTAATATCTTATTTAAAAAGTACTTTGTTATGAAAAGGTTGGATTAAATTTCTCCTGTTTACATATTTATTAATGCATGTTACAGATGTGACAGCCATTGACTGAGTCACTCTGCAAACCCTGCTGGTGGACGATGGGAGGAGACATTCATAAGCTTTCTGCAGACCACCTTGTGATGTTTCACTCGCCAACCCTGCTGCACTCCATCCAAGTCTCATCCTTTCAGCGGCTCCAGCAACACTGCCAGGGACTCCCATTGTAATTAAACATAAAAATGGTCCAATACCTGGTCACTCAGATTAATCCTGCAGTGATTTGTTAAAATCTGTTGTCCTGTAAATATGTCTGTAAATAGTTTCTGTATGTTTTTGAATTTTGTTACCTCAATTTTGTTTTCTGAATGTTATTAATTATATAGTTAATTTTCTTTACAAATGTTCCTTTTACTTTGAAAATTATGGAAAATAAAAAAAGAAATACAATGAATGACAAGTATTTATTTCAAACAATTTATTTCAAACAACTGAAGCTAACAATGGAAAAAATGTAATCCCTCCCACACCAAGAAAAAAAAAAATATTTGGGGACCAAACGCTCCAGAATGGAAAAAAGCCTGTCCATTCTCTCCCTGCTCACCTGTGCCCTCCACTCTTCAGCCTGTGCTCTCCTCTCTTCAGCCTGTGCTCTCCTCTCTTCAGCCTGATGTCCTCCCTGATGAGGTCTAACAGCTCCTGGTCACTGTCCCTTCTCTTCTTCTTCGCTGCTGGCTGCCTATCCCTATCTTCTTCCTCTCTCTCCTCTTGGTCACTCACTGCTGCACTTGGCCCTGGAGTGTCCATAGGGACGGAGTCAATAAGGACAGGGGGGGCAAATTTAAGGCCTTTGTCCTAAAACCTCATCCATTTGGACAACCCAGGGCCAAGTAGCAGCAGTGGGCTTCCCACTCACTCCCTCTCCTGACCCTGGATACTTGCATTCCTAAAGACAAGTAAAAAAATATAAACTGTTCACAAAACATGTATGCTTAAACCTAGGATTTTTTTAACTGTTACTAACAACAACAATATTATTTTCTATATATGGACATACTTTATATTTCTTTTTTAAATTGTCCCACTTTTTTTTTGCTTGGGCTGGTGTCACTTTACCTGACAGACCCATCTTCTCCAAAACTATCCTAATGTAGGATAAAAAGAGAAAATATTGGAATTGTGTTAATCACAGATATCAAAACGACAATTGTGGAACAATACTGTGCAGAATTAAACTACAAAATGACAAAACAAGAGAAGTAAGAAAATGTTTCAGCTGTTTAATGACTGCAGGAAATGTTATATGTACTGCACAAAACAAAAAGCAAACAAAACTGCCTTGATATTACAATGGGATTTCTAAATAGATTTATTCCTGTACCTCCATCCCACAGTGGCAGAGTTCTTTGCTCTGGTGAAGAGCTCATCGTTCTCTCCCCAGAGCTTTATAAAAACTTCTGTCTGCTCTTTCGTCCCTGGAAGCGTTAAAAAGAGCTTGAATCACTAACAGATTAGCTGTGTGTAAGGGGATATTCACACAGGCAGTAAGGACGAAGCTAGTTTACGAAAGTAATGTTTTTTGTACATATAAATGTACAAATGTAAAAAAAATACTTAACGCAAAAAAAAAAAAAGCCTAACTAGACAACTACTGAAAAACTATATATTTTTTAAAAGCCAGTTTTTAAAAAAAACTTGCATCTAAAAGCATACTCCGCTACCGCTCGCTTCATTGGCCATTACGTTCTGCCGAAAAGAATTATATTCAAAAAATTGACCAAGGCTTTATAACTTTTAAACAAGAATTTAAAAGAACAAATTTTAACTTCTTTTTGGAACCAGAAACAGAAATTAAGAAATTACATAATTAAAATAAAGTAAACAAAACCAAAAGTGGGGGACTGCAAAATCCCTGACTCCATATACTCAACAAATTGTTCATATGTGTGGTGCAGGGGCAATCGAAGGACAACCTCGCATGTATTAGCCTCCGGGTAGAGCTCCTCTTTCCCTGCTGAATGTAAAAATTCCAGCTGTGGAGTTTCGGGGAACCCCAGCAGCGGGATGTGGTCTGCCCCCGATGCAAATATCTGAATTTTTGAGAGACTAACTGGTCAAGCCCTCTAAAGGGAAAGAAACAAAGCAATAACGATGACAAAAATTTAACTTTCAAGCATACTATTGCATTGACAACAAATCATCTACCTTCTACTTCCAGTAGCCAGTCTCGCCAGAAAGCAACCGTTTGCGATGGCACATGTTGCTTCCCGGTGCGAAGAAATTAACATGAAATAAAGTGATATTTTCTTGTGCAGCCAGTTCTCCTGAACCTACAACAAATAGCGGCCGGAGGACACTGGGTAGTTTTTTCAGATTCAACAAAACTTGCGAGTAACTTAAAAGTGCGTGTTGGAAAAACAATAATTAACAGATTGCAAATCCAAATGTATGCAATAACATTTTTAATGGTAATTTGCACAGAAAAAAACCCACCATTAAACAAGATCCTTTTTTTTTTAATATCTAAATTACTTACTGCACTAAGGCTCTCTTGGTACGCCCTACAACATATGTCCTTGCAGCATTTTCTACAAGTGTTTCTTTGTCCTCTAGGCACCTCAGAACCCCTGGACAGCCTAGCAAAGAGGGCCCCTGAGGTTTCAACAATGGCATCCCTGGCCTCCTCCATTGTTTCAGCATCCTTTATCTGTGTCAATGGCAAGGGATTACACATAATACATAAAATAAGATGCAATAAATTGTTACAGTATTACATGTGCAATTTTTCATGTTTACTTCATTTACATATATTTTGTAGAGGGTTACTTAGCCAGAACAACTTTTTTGTTAGTTACTTTTTGAAGCCTATGTCTGAGGTCCCAGTCGCCTACTTCAGCTAAGGTGGTAGGCGGAGATGGCAGCTGACACACAGCACAGAACAGGCGCTCTGAAAAGAATGCTGGCCTTATTCCCCCGTGGACCAGAGCTACAGAGATCATCTGGCCTACAAGGCGGTACTCTCCAACTTCCACACTCAAAAAAATAAAACCTTGACTTTAATTAATTTTTTCTTGTCAACAGGTTCCACGTGATTTTATTATGTAAGTTGAAAACAAATATTTTGAGGTTATTAAACTTATTGTTGTTGTTTTAGAAGAAATTATATTTTTTGATTCATGCCAACTATTATCACCATTTTTTGTTTAACAAGATACAGTTGAGCTAAACTAACAAAAGTCAATTATGTTATATGGGCCAACCAAATTTGTTTAGATGTTACATATTACATTTATGTCAACTCAAAGTAAATTAATGATTTTAAAAGAAAACATTCAATTAAATCTTTGTTAATCAAAATTAAATGCTTTACCCAAATTAAAATCTTACTAGTTAGGTTTAAATAACTTAAGTTCGTCAACAGGTTCCACACAAATTACTCAAGTAAACTCAACTTAACAATAATTAGTTCCTTTATTAACCAACAGTTTATCAACACAACTGTTTAATTTAAACTGTTCATCAAATTGAAACTCTTTATGAGACAACAAAACATGTCACATAGAATAAGTTGTGCATGTAAAAAAGAAATAAACTTTACATGACAAAGAAAAGTTACATAAAGAAATACACTTTACATGACAAAGTTACATAAAGAAATACACTTTACATGACAAAGTTACATAAAGAAATACACTTTACATGACAAAGTTACATAAAGAAATACACTTTACATGACAAAGTTACATAAAGAAATACACTTTACATGACAAAGTTACATAAAGAAATACACTTTACATGACAAAGTTACATAAAGAAATACACTTTACATGACAAAGTTACATACATACATACATACATACATACATACATTGTCAAAACTATTAGAAGAAAAGAAAAACTTTGCAGGGGGTCACGCAGGTGTGCTGAGTTCCATAATGCGCACATGGAGTCTGACTTGATTTTTCTTCTTCAGTAGAGTTTCATGGCAATTGTCGCACTATACTGCCACCCTGTGGATGTACAATTTTTTACTTAACATAAATGGTTGCTGTTGAGACAACACATTAAGAATTTGTAGAATTAATTTTGGGCATAATTAAGTGGACCTAAATAGAAAAATACATTTCAAGTCAGCAAAAACAATTATTATAACTAAACTAAATTTAAATTTATTATGTAAAGTGCACAACCTACCAAGTTCATTTTTTTGAGTGCATAGCTGAAAAATACAAATTTGTACAAAAAAAAAAAAAAGTGTAAAATATATTTTTTATAAAATATTAATTGGAGCCATAGTCATATCTCCAAGATTAATATATTGTGTAATGATTTGCGTGCATCTGGACACCGGAGCCAGGTTTTTACCATCATCTGGACCCGCAAAGTATGGGCTGTCTCGAATGGCCAGCACCAGCAAACGCAGAAATACCCTAGTGGGACCACCGCCGTCCACAGCCCCCTCACTGACACCCACAAAAATAACATTCAGTCTCTTTTCAGCAACAAATCGGGCCCGGCGAAATGCCCGAAAAGCACTGTCCAACACACGGTCGCTAGTGACGTTGATAGTATTTGACTGTGGAGCTGTTCCAGCATCCACCTGCTTCCCAAGTTGCCCCAATACCATTTCCAAATCCATCCTTCAAAACAAAAATGAGGAAAACGATGAAAAAAATAAAATAATCCATTTTTCAAAAATGAAATATTTAAAATTGCATTAGCTGAAACTGTCAGTATTATTAATATGTTCTGGCCTCCATGAAAATTGCCACTATGAATTTCTTTCAAGACTACACACATAAATAAATGTGCCTGTCAACATGTCCAGCGGAGGCACTCAAATACTTATGGCGGCAAACTCAGCTTTATAAAAAAACATAACTTTACCTTTATTTCTATGCACACACACAGAAGAACCAGCAAATGCTGGCACACTGACTTAAATACCTAAACACAAAAGATGGACTAAACCAACTTAAGGGAGACACCATAAAGTAACTATACATATTTACAGTGTAAACCTCATTAAACCCCCAATGAAAGACAGCTATAAAGTATGTACAAATACCCACTAACTAAATAAATCAATAAGCAACTCATTACATGAAAAACAACAAATGCCAAATATGTCACAAACCAAACATCCCTCCAATTAACCAATGGTTCTTTCCACCCATTCAAAATGGAGGCAAAAGGCCTTCAGCCTCCATTTTGCCTCTGAACACAGGTAAACATGGCTAGTCATTGCCCTTACAATTACCTCAATAAAACTATTATGTCATCATTATGTGTGTTTTGTTAAAACAAATACAAGATATATAAATATTCCTTAATGCACTGTAGTAATGGAGAATGTCTACATTACAGTGCCCATTTACTCTCCTTACACTACAAAAAAACGTGTAAATACTTTATTTTTTAACTCTCCCAACAACAGTCTCACTCAATTGTTTGGACTCTGGTCTTTGTCCTGCTGATCTTGGAGCTCAATACTTTGTACACGATAAAATAAAATGAAATGTCATTGAAACACCTAGAAGAATTTTTTTGTGTGTGTGAGAGGGGGTGGGGGCTTGTGCCCTGTTTTCAAACTTACTTGGACACATTACTGTCCACACAGTGCACTTCTTCACACAGAATAATTTGATACCTGCAAAAAAATATATATTTTAGATAACATGGTATAACAGCTATGTTGATTTTTGATTTATATACATATATAAATAGATTTCCAAGGTGTTGTCCGTGGTCACCTCCACTGGCTGAGGCTGTTAAAGTGATTGAAAAAAAGAGAGCAATTTACAACCCGCCAAACCAATTTTGACATTGGTCATTAGCATTGCACATCAGACTCTATTTTAAGTGCTGCCCAGGCTTCTGTGTTATGTCCTGGACTATCTGATACAGGTCTATGCTAACCTGATATTAAGTGACTTAAATTCTGACCAACCTGAAGAGATTGTTGAATGGCCAAGGACAGACACCTGTCTTCTTCCTCGTCCTCATACCTGCAGAAAGAACATTTGATTAATTGTTTACTTTAAGCTACTTTAATTAATTAAAAATAAACAGATTTCATGACGGAAGATAATTGTGAACATACTCCTCAAAAGTGTCATAAGACAGACTTTCCAGCTCTTTCCGACTAAATAGGAGAAAGCAAAAACAGTGTTTAAGCACAATATCGTGATATGTGGGCAGGGCAATTTGATACGCCAAAGAATGAATAAATCATTTGCACAATGACGTGTGGCAATACAATACCAACATAATTGCAATTAACATTATTACCAGTCAGTTAAATGTTTTGCAAGGTCGCAAAGAGGAAGCTCCTGCATGCATGTTATGCATCTCTCCATCGCTGGCATTGCCTGAACAGGTGACAGCACAGTTATAACACATAATAACATAATGACACTATTTATCATAAAACTGAATTATCAACACAGTTGCAGTGGGCACAGTTGCAGAGCGCACTGTAGCGGAATTATATACAAGGGGCCCTCTTCACCTCTGGACAGGACCGAAGGTACCCCAGACTATACCCAGTTGGGGGAATTGTTATTGGCGGAAGGCTTTTGCTTCGGTCACTTCTTGCCAAAATATATCCCCCAGCATTTTTCAATTGAGGGAATGTGCTGCAAAGAACCTCATTTAAAATGGTATGGTCCCCCTCATTGTCCGGAAAGCAAAAATTTTTTTTGCCCAGTTCACACAAAGTCAAATAATGGATCTGCTCAGGAGTGGGGAGCTAGTTGGTCTTAGGCTCAGGGAGGCATACAAACACATGCGTCCAGGGTACCTCTCGCCTACGTTTGCGGCATAGTGGCTGGAGAGTTTGCGGCCTGAAAAGTTGAGCCAAATTTGACTGTACTGTGTCCTCCCTCCTTAAAGGACAAAATGGTCTTTCTGGGGCAGGCCAGGACAAACTGCGTGAAGGATGGGAAAAACTGGGAGAAGGATTGGACAGACTTCTAGAAGGATGGGACAAACTGGGTGAAGGATTGGACAAACTTCTAGAAGGATGGGACAAACTGGGTGAAGGATTGGACGAACTCGTAGAAGGAGTGTTCATACAACAGGGCAGTGGTGCGCTGCATCTGGCGCAACAGGTCCCTCATTTCTTCAGGGCTGTTAAAAATATATAACAAAATTTTTTATTAGACAATCTGTAAATACTATTAAGTGATCTTCAATCTAACAGAAGTTCTAAATAATTCACTGTATTCATTTCCTCACTTTATTTAAGAAACATACAATTGTGAGTATTGTAGTATTGTCTATTCTTCTCCATTGTATTTGTTCTGTAGAAGATATAAGAACATAGCTATGATCATGTGCATAAATTTGTCTAATATTTGTATCATACAAGAACTATCTCTATTACAATAGTAAGGGCATACATACACTATCTATATATTAACAGGGGCAAATCTCTTACATCATTAATGGGCAAAAAGTAAGTTAATAACTTAAATGCCTATTGGGAAGCTGTTATAAGGATTGGTGTACATAAATAATAATCCAATAACAATAACTATTAATACATGTGTATTTGTTAGTGGTTTTTTTCCATAAAACAGTTATGTAAAGCTCCAGAAGGCAGTGCAATTACAAAATATTACCCTAATTATATTATGCAGTAATAATAATTACTAAATACAACACATACATATATTGCACACAAACACAAGCACTATATATATATATATATATATATATATATATATATATATATATATATATATATATGCCTGTACATGCACTATATTTATACATGCATATAAAAAAAGCAAGTGAACTGGTGCTACAGTTGCAGAACTGTCTTGCGCATGTGCACTAAATTGCACTAAATTGTCCTTCAGCCGGAAGGTAGGTGGTTCGATTCCCACTCTCCCCACAGTTCATACTGTCGTTGTGTCCTTGGGCAAGACACTTAACCCACCTTGCCTCCAGTGGCTGTAACACTGGTAATTACTGTGGAACAATGTAAGTCGCTTTGGATAAAAGCTTCAGCTAAATGAATAAATGTACATCTTTTGACTTCCATTGTAAAGGACTATACGTTTTTACTATGAAACACGTACGTCTAGATTTAAACCTCTTTTTTCTTTTCCATCTTGTGAGTACATTGATCTGGGCACAATAAATTTGTCTCCGAGTCTGTCCCTCCCACAGCAATAATGAGGTTAAGCATAGACAAGAACACTAAAGGCAAGGAAAGTTTGACTAGCATTTAACATGCTACAAACAGCAGCATACTGAGAAAATACGTTTTTTTAGAACACTTTTATTACTTTACATGTTGATTTGTTTTTGCGAAAGCATTTTTTAATTTGCTATTTATTAATTAAATAGCTGCCAGTTTTATTTTGAAGGCCAGGAAACTTTGTTTACGTTAGGCTGCTTACTTTTTCAAGATAGAATGAAATTACAAAATACCCCAAATTAATTTAATAATTATTCATTTTAAAGTTAAGCTGGATGGTGTGTGCATCATTTACAATTGCATGTACACATTAAATTTATAGTGATGAGGACTACGAGCCACCAGTGGCCAGTGTTCCAGGACCATCAAGGACTACACGGCAACAAAAGGAAACGCGACGCAAATTGGCTCCTTCACTTTTAGAACCTCAGACAGGCCACCTTGCCCCAACACCTCAGCAGAAAAAGAGACGCTCTTCTCTGGGAGCTTCTGCTCCAGGTAAAAGGAAAGAAAATGTAGCTCTGACTCTACAGAGAGTCAAGAGGAGGACAGGTGGCATAACAAAGAGGAGGAGGACATCATCAATTCCCCTCTCAGATTCAAGCCTTCAAGGGTCCCAGGCCCAACATGCGACACAACCAGACCATGGTCTCAGCATCTTCCAGCTCTTCTTGTCACCATCTGTTATAAAAACAATCATAGACAACACAAATGCAAATGCTGCCCGAAGAAAAGCAGCGGGGTTGAAATTCAAATGGGATGCACTGACGGTGGAGGATTTTTATGTTTTTTTTGGCAGTTGTAATTTTCACTGGCCTTGTTAGAGTCCATCAGGGGTCTGATTACTGGAGAAAGATATGGCCATACAACTTCCAATTTCCCAGTCAGAGCATGAAACGGGACCGGTTTGAGACAATTCTGTGGTCACTTCACCTCAGTGACCCAAAAGATGATGAAGAAAGAAAAAAGAACACTGCTGAGTACGACAAACTTTTCAAGATAAAGCCCCTTTACACTGAGATGGTGGCTGCATGCAAGGCCAATTTCCATCCATATCGTAACTTGTCTATTGATGAGCGAATGGTTGGAACCAAAACCCGCACCAGCATGAAACAATACATGAAGGACAAACCCACAAAGTGGGGCTACAAACTATTTGTGCTGGCTGATTCACAAATAGGATATACTTGGAACTTTTTTGTGTACACAGGGAAAAATATGTCTACCACGGGCCATGGTCTAAGTTACTCGGCAGTGATGGACCTTTTGCCTCTTCAGGTTCTTGGTAGTGGCTACACATTATACACAGACAATTTTTATACAAGTCCTGCTCTCTTCAGTGACCTGTACAAAAAGAACATTTGCTGCTGTGGGACCATCAGGAAAAACAGAATTGGCTTTCCTCAGACCCAGTCCAACGACATGCACACCAAGGCTGAGAGGGGGGACATTCGTTAGATCCGAAGGGACGAGCTTCTCTTTGTAAAGTGGATGGACACAAGACAGGTAACAATGTGCTCCACAGTGCATCGAGCCTACAGTGGTCAGACAGTGAAGCGAAAGGTGAAGGAGGCTGGGGTGTGGCAAAAAAAGTCCATTACAGTTCCCGACTGCGTCTTGGAGTACAATAGCAACATGGGTGGTGTAGATTTGTCAGATGCACTAATTGGATTTTACAGCGTCCACCACAAAACCATGAAGTGGTACAAGACTTTTTTCTACCACTTTCTGGACATTGCTGTAGTGAACAGCGACCTTATTCACAAGGAGCTGTTCAAGTTTAGACAAGACCCTGCACAGACAAAACCCTTCACCCACAAAGTATTCAGGGAAAGGAAGATGCTGGAGAAGGGTCAATGTTCACCAACAGCCACGCCACCACCACCCTCCACCACTTGCATGCCGATGTTTTATGAGGAACCGGGGGTTCGGAAATATTGTAAGAGGTGCCATGATGCAGGAATACCCAGGATAAAAACATCTGTGTATTGCAGAAAATGTAATGTTCCTCTCTGTTTCACTTCCAAAAAGAACTGTTTCCAACTGTGGCATGACAATCAGTAATGCAATCAGAAAGAGTATAAATAGGGTCCACGTGGCAGAGTGGTTAGCACTCCTGCCTTACAGCAAGAAGGCCGTGAGCTCAAAACCCGGCCGAATCAAACATTCTCGGCCGACTCCTCACAGACTTTTACCGTGGGTTCTCTCCAGGTACTCCGGCTTCCTCCCACTGTCCAAAGACATGCATGTTTAGGTTGATTGGCAACTCTAAAGTGTCCCTAGTGAATGAACGTGAGAGTGAATGGTTGTCAGTCAATGTTTGTCTCTATATGTCAGCCCTGCGACTGACTGGCCACTGTCCAGGGTGTACCCTGCCTCAGGCCCAAAGCTGCTGGGATAGGCTCCAGTCACCCGCGACCCCTAACGGGACAAAGCCATAGAAAATGATTGAATGAGTATAAATAGTTTTGGATTTGTGTGTTTTACAGTTTGCATTTTTAGAAAAAAAATATATGTTAATAGTTTATTGGTTTTACATATGTGTGTTTTTACAGTTTCATGTAAAAAATAAATTTGCACTTTTCACACATTTGTGATTGAGGTCTGGTGGAATTTTTCAAAAAAAGCCAAAAAATATGTATTTGGATACAGAGAACACCATTAGGTATATACAAGTGAAAAATATAGTTTAGTACATGAGAAAATTTAAATGGAGCAAATTGTGCCAAATTGTGCCAAATGGAGACTCCGCCTGACTATTTTTTACTTAAATGTTTTTAATTTTTGGTTTGTTTCACATCTGAAGGATTATATTTGGTGCAGGTAATGTTTACATGTGTGGCTGTGATTAGAAATAGTTTTTGAGCTTCAACTGCCTTCATCTAAAGGAGATATTCATCAAAATGTTGTTGTTTCAGGCGGAAATATTTTTAGGGTTATTTTGCTGTTTTTCATCTTGATTTATTCTGAGACTGTAACATGCACATTCACAATTTCACTTCTGGTAAATCTCACAAGTGTCTCCTTCATTTTAACACCAGAATTATTTAAATACATCTTGTAGTTACAGAGATACAGTCAATTTACTGTGGCCATGTCCTTTTCGAGCAGACACACCAAAAACAGGTTTGTGCTTAAAGGGTTAAAGACAAAAATACCAGTGCACAAAGTTTTAAAGAATTTGGACAAGACTTTATTTATTGAAATTGTAACAAAGTAAACACACTCAAAACACATCTATGCGAAGTACTTGGAACAGATAAATAATTATATCAATGGATGAACTTTGTAAGACATATCTAAAAATGTTTGTTTAACTACCAAATATATACAGCTCAAAGTGGTCACATCAATCTGCTGTGATGGTCTCCCTTGCCAACTGTACAGGGAATGCAGAATTATTAGGCAAGTTGTATTTTTGAGGATTAATTTTATTATTGAACAACAACCATGTTCTCAATGAACACAAAAAACTCATTATCAAAGCTGAATATTTTTGGAAATTTCAGTTTTTAGTTTTTAGTTTTAGCTATTTTAGGGGGATATCTGTGTGTGCAGGTGACTATTACTGTGCATAATTATTAAGCAACTTAACAAAAAACAAATTTATACCCATTTCAATTATTTATTTTTACCAGTGAAACCAATATAACATCTAAACATTCACAAATATACATTTTTGACATTCAAAAACAAAACAAAAACAAATCAGTGACCAATATAGCCACCTTTCTTTGCAAGGACACTCAAAAGCCTGCCATCCATGGATTCTGTCAGTGTTTTGATCTGTTCACCGTCAACATTGCGTGCAGCAGCAACCACAGCCTCCCAGACACTGTTCAGAGAGGTGTACTGTTTTCCCTCCTTGTAAATTGCACATTTGATGATGGACCACAGGTTCTCAATGGGGTTCAGATCAGGTGAACAAGGAGGCCATATCATTAGATTTTCTTCTTTTATACCCTTTCTTGCCAGCCACGCTGTGGAGTACTTGGACGCGTGTGATGGAGCATTGTCCTGCATCGTGTTTTTCTTGAAGGATGCAGACTTCTTCCTGTACCACTGCTTGAAGAAGGTGTCTTCCAGAAACTGGCAGTAGGACTGGGAGTTGAGCTTGACTCCATTTTCAACCCGAAAAGGCCCCACAAGCTCATCTTTGACCAGCCCAAACCAGTACTCCACTTCCACCTTGCTGGCGTCTGAGTCGGACTGGAGCTCTCTGCCCTTTACCAATCCAGCCACGGGCCCATCCATCTGGCCCATCAAGACTCACTCTCATTTCATCAGTCCATAAAACCTTAGAAAAATCAGTCTTGAGATATTTCTTGGCCCAGTCTTGACGTTTCAGCTTGTGTGTCTTGTTCAGTGGTGGTCGACTTTCTACCTTTCTTACCTTGGCCATGTCTCTGAGTATTGCACACCTTGTGCTTTTGGGCACTCCAGTGATGTTGCACCTCTGAAATATGGCCAAACTGGTGGCAAGTGGCATCTTGGCAGCTGCACGCTTGACTTTTCTCAGTTCACGGGCAGTTATTTTGCGCCTTGGTTTTTCCACACGCTTCTTGCGACCCTGTTGACTATTTTGAATGAAACGCTTTATTGTTCGATGATCACGCTTCAGAAGCTTGGCTATTTTAAGACTGCTGCATCCCTCTGCAATATATCTCACTATTTTTGACTTTTCTGAGCCTGTCAAGTCCTTCTTTTGACCCATTTTGCCAAAGGAAAGGAAGTTGCCTAATAATTATGCACACCTGATATAGGGTGTTGATGTCATTAGACCACACCCCTTCTCATTAATGAGATGCACATCACCTAATATGCTTAATTGGTAGTAGGCTTTCCAGCCTATACAGTTTGGAGTAAGACAACATGCATAACGAGGATGATGTGGTCAAAATACTTATTTGCCTAATAATTCTGCACTCCCTGTAAGGCCTCCGGACAAATATCTATTCCAAAACAGTCACTGTCCCTTAGTGGATTAATTTGTTCCTGGAGGAGGTTGTACACCATGCTTTCTGTTGTTTCAGGTGTCTCTGGAACATTCACTGTCTCCTCCAGTTCTATTGGTGTTGGTCCTCCCCAGTCAACCCCATACTGTTCTTCAGCAATGTACATATGGGCCAAAAAAAATAAACATTTTGTAAGACCACAATACAAAAGGCAACACAGCGGAGAGTGGAAGACATACCTGAGTATCCAAAGGGTCTGT
The DNA here is from genome assembly GCA_024349245.1 of Neodontobutis hainanensis. Lineage (NCBI taxonomy): Eukaryota > Metazoa > Chordata > Actinopteri > Gobiiformes > Odontobutidae > Neodontobutis > Neodontobutis hainanensis. The sequence continues at coordinate 1,340,997 of JALDNG010000039.1, read as the reverse complement.
GATTCAATTAGCGTCCATCAGTTGCCCCCTAATCCACAGTTGTTGTGGTGATCTTCCTTGCTCTGTTGAAAGGGAATGTCTGTCCCATGCCTGACTAAAAATGTCTAAATGGCCATTTATCCGGGGTAATATAATAAAATGGAGACAACACATGTCCAGTTCATTGTCTGGATTCAGAGCAGCAGAATAAGTGAGGTAGTCAAATCCTATGTAATAGTTGACTGTCACAGCACACCAGACAGCTCTCCACAGTCTTTCAATTCATTGATTGTGAACAATGCGTCCTGTTATGAAACTTTTTCTTTTTAGATATTGAAAAATAGGCATAAATATCAAGTTAACTAAATTGCAGGGACAAACATAGACATATCATATCTTAATTACTAATTAAGAAAATGTATTTTCATGGGCTACCTGGTCTACGTTCAGGATGCTCCGGCATAAAGCAAGCCACATCAACATTTTCGCCCCCTTTGTCACTACGGACCCTTTGAGGAAGACCAAACATATTCACTGCTCCAATGACGGAGTTGAGAACAGTTGTTGATCTATTGTTGTTGCTTGCAGTGAGATACATTATCTTTCTGCTGTAACCATCAATTCCTCCATGGATCACAATTCGCCACTTTAAAATCAATAACAAAAAGTTATACAATAAAGGACATTTAAATTTTAAAACATTTTAAAAATGGGGTTACCGAATCAACTTGTGATTTCCATCGATGTGCCAAAGAGACAAGGGTGCCGGTGCTGAGTAGGTTCGTCTGGATATTATATTAACACCCAGACCACGGCAAATTGTGCCAACAGGATCAACTGCTCTCAGTGTTTCCATAACTCTAGATCTTTGAATTCTAAAATGCATATAACAAATGAAATCTTATTACAATATTTACTAATTCTAATCAAAAACTTTTGAATACAATTTACTCAAATCACCTTAGACCAACACTACTGAGATAACCTGAAACACTTTTTATGCCAGAATTTGGAAATTGTTCTGTGACTTCAGTGACTACACTTATAATTTCATCATCAGAGATATCACTGTAGGACATTCGCACAGACAAATTGTTCTCTGCCATCCTTCTCCTTATTGTTCTGTAACTCACACCGAGGAGATTTGCAATTTCACGGACAGTGAAATTGTACTCAAGGAGGTACTTGAGCTGAGCCTCAGAAATGTTCCAAGACAGACGTCCTCTCGCTCCACTTCTTGTCAAAGCTGGCTTGCATCCACTTATGTTTTGATGCTTTTCATCTACCAAGCGCAACAAAATGACCATACTTTCTAAAATATCTTCAATTTTGTGGGAAAACTCCAGTCTGTTCACATCGTAAAATTATGCTATATAATTCCTCATAGCGTTGTTGGAGAAAATCAAAATCAAAGTGTAATGGACTAGCTTTAAACTGATCACAAAGCCGCTGGCATTGATTGTAGATATATCAGAAGCTCATGACTCTGCTGGTCACCGGGAGAACTATGTTCAGATAAAAAATACAAAGTCAATTAATGCGGTGTGTCAAACTCCAAATATTCCCATTTGCTAAGCTTTAATAAAATTTTGAATGTGAGGTTTCACATTTGAGTTTTTCCTCAATCCTTTTGATATCCTTTTTATAATCAGGTTTTATAAGGATTTGAACTGGTTTTAGATAGTTTAAAACAGGTTTATAGTGGTTACAGATTTTGAACCGAGTTTTGAAACTACTATGTTTTATGAAGAAACAAAATTAATTCAACTAAAACCTAGTGGCACGCCTAACAGATGTATTGGAGGGCCAAATATAACATTGCAAATTTGGCCCCCGGCCCTTCAGTTCAATATGTGTGAATTAACGGCTCATTCTTAGTTACCATTTGAATCTTACTTTCTTTAAATACCTGTAACACTATATGCAGCACAGGACAGTTGCCCAAGTAACACATTTAGAGTTTTGTAAAAGCCCACCATGACCTACAACAGAAGAACTAGTTTTACAGGTAGCCTTCAGTTATAAGTGCAAGCCGTGCAAGCTAGCAGCCTATCTGTCATGTGTTTGTCTTACAAAACTTGTCCTGCAGAGAACATGCCTGCTGTGTGTTTGTGAATGAGCCACTGAGGGATAAATATTGGCTTACTCCGATTATAAGTTTTAAAATACATGTACATGTCTTATTCATATTGATTATACCATATTAATTTTAAATTCGTAGTAACATCCATAAAGCGTTTGGTTGTGGGATTGGGCCTACTGCTTCATTAGGCATATGGATAACTCCGATTAAGGTCAACACAGCACACTGAGCATGCGAACAGCAGCACAGATTTACGACTCGCTAAAACAGTGTGTTACAGTTGATATTTATTAATAACCAATGATTATTGAAAAAATAAGATGTGTATAAAACCATTCAACACGACGAATGAGTCCGGTTTAATTGTAGTTTATTTTAAACTTTAAACAAATATTTAAGGATGTGAAATACTATGGACACATAAATGCAGCATCAGCTCTGATGTATTACTGATTTATATCGTACACACGCACTTCGGTTCTTGTATAAAGCTGGACAAGTCGAGTTGCAAAGGCTTAATCAAATGTTGTGCACTGATCGGAGTAAAAGCTAGTAAATGTAGTCTGATGATGTTTTTGGTCAGTTTAACTGCATTTTATAGTGCAGTAGGCTGCATGCTACACTACCTAGCCTACAAAAATGTGTGGCTAGTGAAGTCTTTTTTTGTGATGCTGTTGTGATATTGGGCTATGCAAAAATAAATGTCTTGCATCTTCTGAAATGAGAACAGTTAAACAACTATCCTGCTGAGAGATTGGAATTGAGTAGGCTACTGTTGTGTCCAAGTGTCCGTCAATTTTAATGCTATTATTTACAGCTTAAGGGCAAATTTATAACTGCCTAGCTGGCTTTGTGTTTACAGCCTAATTTGTATTAGTATAACCCGGATATTACGTAGGACAGCACAAGACGACAGCGGCAAACAACACGTTATATAGACAGCACAATACGACAGCGGCAAACGACACATTACATAGATGATGGCAAACCACGAGTTACATAGAGTAACTCGAGTTACAAGACACAAAGCAATGACAAGTTGTAAACAAGTTGTAAACTACATAGACAGTAGCTAACGACACATTAGCACAACAGGAAGAGCATGGTCATGACAGCAAGTGCAACGATTGGACACAAATAAAGCTCAACGGTAATTTACACAAACAAAACACCTCTCAAATACATATGCAACGTACACATAAACATAATTTTGGCACAAATGGAACCCCATACTGAGCCACTCGTCAATGCAAGTCATAGCTTCTCTCAATTTTTCAGAGTTCAACATAAGATTTTGCTTTTGTAAAAATTACAGCATCGTCCGCATGTAGCTGAGAATTAATGTGTGGGTAAACATTTGGCAAGTCATTATATAATATATATAATAATATATATTAGGGGTGTGCACGGACATTCGAAAATTCAAATATTCGGTCTGCTGTAATTATTCGATAAATAAAAATGCTATTCGAATTTCGCTATATTTTTGCATTTTCCTTGATACGAGTGACGCGGATGTAGCCGCCACCAACAATGAAGAAAATGCGGCAATGCCCGCTCGTCGGCTGGCTGAGCCAATTCTTCGGCGATGATTACAGAGAATCCAGCCGAGACGAGTGGGAACAGTTCTTGCTGGAGCCATGTATTCCACCAGATGAGGATCCCATTCAGTGGTGGAACGAAAACACGAAGCTTTTCACAAAACTTAGTCGCTTAGCACACTGTTACTTGTGTGTCCCGGCAACTTCTGTGCCGTCAGAGCGCGTTTTCTCCGCAGCCGGCCTCATTGTTAACAGACTAAGGAGCCGACTTTCCCCCGATCATGTTGACATGCTTGTGTTCCTTAACAAGAACATGTAAAACAATAGAAAGAAAGCAAAAAAGATTTGCTGACAGTTTAAAAGGTTCAAAGTTAAATGTAGCCTAGGCTGCGTTCTGTAGGCTACAATAGCCTAATTGTTGCAGGTGGCTTTAATTACGTTTTTTTGTTCACTTTTTACACACGATGTAGCGTAATGTTTAAGCTTATTGTGTATAAGCTTGTTCAAAAATGACGGAAACAATAGCCTAAATGTTACTGAAAAATAACGTCGTTAATTTAAATAAACGAATATTCGAATATTTGTTTTTTGTGAGCTCAAATATTCGAATGTGATATTTGCGGAAAACGCCCATCCCTAATATATATAATAAAAATAAAATGGGCTCAATTATAGAACCTTGAGGTACTCCAACTTGACCTAGATATGGAGATTTAATACCTCTGATTGAGACAATGGATTCGGTCTGATAAGTAAGATTTCATTCAGAAAATGATTAATTGCAATTTCTGTCAAGTAATTGGTACGGAAGCCAAACTGCATAGTATGCAGAGGAGTATAACCCATACTTAAATGGTTTGTCAATTGTTTAGCTACCCATTTTTTCATAATTTTTGAAATGATGGGTAGTATACTGATTGGTCAGTAAATTTTTGACATAATTTTTATTCCCAGACTTAAAGACTTTCCATGAAGTGGGAACAATACAATGCCTGATAGAAAGATTAATCATATGAGTAACGGACAAATCAAAATATCTTTGTGTACCTTTTATGAAGTTTGTATCCAAACCTTATGCATCTTTAGTTTTGGAATTTCTTAAATTTTTAATTATGGAGGCGACTTCTAACTCATTGATCTCTGCTATTTTAAAAATGGGTAAAGTCTTAATTACAGGAAAAGTAAAATCATCAGTTGATGTAAAAAGTTGTGTAATTTCATATAAATAATCTTCAAAAAAAATTATTAAATACAGATGTCACCACAACAGGATCTTTCACCCGTTCATTATTCATTTGTAAGTGTAATTCATTACTACTACTTGCCCCATTGCCGATTATTTTATTTATGGCTTGCCAGATTTTTTTCCCATTTTGTTGCTTTTAAAAAGCTTTTGCTTTTGTTATCCCTTTTCAATTATCTGGATCTGGGAGAAAAGTGCTTCTGTCCTGGTTGTGACTGTGACAGTTGACAGACAAACCTTTTGAAAGTTTTTTGAAATTTATTCACTGCAGCTCAGTTCTTATGGCTCTGTTGTTGACTGATTGCATCAGCAAACGTTATTAGCTACATTAATTATTGATTATTAATTAATAGTAGCATTTTTTTTATGTTACTGTGGCTATGCATGCAACAGTTTACCTGACAATGTTCCCACCAGCCCAAAATTCTAAAAGTCTGCCTATGAATGCTGTCAACTTGATGCAGAGAATGTTGATAAGCTTATGTTTTTACAGAAAAACCTCAATACACAGGAATAGTTGAATATTGTATCTACGCTACTGTAAAGTACTACTGCACACAGCATTCAATTCATGTTTACATAAATTAATATCATATAAAATAAATTAATAATTGGCACTAGAAATTCTACTGTTCCGGACCAAACCAAAACGGTGAACAAAAAAACGAGGTACGTACTGAACAGTGGACTGGCTGTAGTGTTGCATCCATAGATGTTATTCAGACTTAAAACATTAAAGTACCAAACTCTGGCCTGGTTAACCATTAACTGGTGATGAATTTGACAATGAAGTTGTTGAGTATTTAGCTAAGTATGTTCCTTTTGAATGAACTTGCAGTGATCCCACTGTAGTTCATAACATTCAGAAGTGCGAAAACTTTTTCACTTGGAGGGCCAGAACGAAAATGTATTAGTGGGCAATGAGCCAAACACAAAAATACTCAGCTCCCATTTGTTCTGATGATTCATCATTTATTAATTCATTCATTCAGGTAGCGCCTAATTGGAGTTCTGCACTTAACTTGTTTTACCCAAACTTGTGTTGTTTGACCCAGCCCTTTCAAAAATTTGAATAGGTGTTGACTTATAAATTATGTGAATGTGCACACATGTACAAAAGCCTGAATTGTATCATTTTTTTTATGACAGTTGACATCTTTGAAGGTAATTTAAGTATCATGAGTGAGGGGACCGGGCTGTCTCTGGGATGTTTAAACTCAGTGGCTACTTTTTAATGGTTAAGTTAATGGTTTAATGCAGATTAAATTAATCAGACAATTTCAGACAACCACCTGTGGGCCAAATCAAACCCTTTGGCGGGCTAATTTTGGCCCCCAGGCGCCACTTTGGGCACACCTGCTTTATTCTGATTTGAGGTTCAAGCATCATACATGCTTACTTTACTGAACTTCAAGGTATGGCTAAACTTGCTGGTGCCAATTTTGAAAAGGTTTTGCTAGACGAGCTTGCTTGAATCCAAAGGTCTATATAGTCTAAATACAGAACTCAGAACCTGATCTATCACTGTTGGTGAGTCTTTTATGTAGGCTATTGAAAGCTTGCTCGAAAAATAAATTCTACAGATGTAACTAATGTTGACAGATGATATGAAATTAAATACTATCTTTGCTTTGAACATGTGTAATTTTAAATAAACAGTTTAACTGAACATTGATAGCATTGACTTGAATTTCAGTTGGTTCAATATAAAAAATGGTTAAATAAGTAAGTAGTAAACTACTTTTCCTGTATAGCTTATGGGTGGAGGGTTAGTTTTAGTGTAGTGAAGTTTAATTTAACGTAGAGTAACTGGTAGCTTAGCTCACTATAGACTCACCTAAAAGACCATTAGGAACACCATACTAATACTGTGTTTGACCCCTTTCGCCTTCAGAACTGCCTTGATTCTATGTGGCATTGATTCAACAAGGTGCTGAAAGCATTATTTAGAAATGTTGGCCCATATTGAGAGGATAGTATCTTGCAGTTGATGGAGATTTGTGGGATGCACATCCAGGGCACAAAGCTCCCATTCCACCACATCCCAAAGATGCTCTATTGGGTTGAGATCTGTGACTGTGGGGGCCATTTTAGTTCAGTGAACTCATTGTCATGTTCAAGAAACCAATTTGAAATGATTTGAGCTTTGTGACATGGTGCATTATCCTGCTGGAAGTAGCATCAGAGAATGGGTACATGGTGGTCATAAAGGGATGGACATGGTCAGAAACAATGCTCAGGTAGGTCGTGGCATTTAAACGATGCCGAATTGGCACTAAGGGGCCTAAAGTGTGCCAAGAAAACATCCCCCACACCATTACACCACCACCACCAGCCTGCACATTGGGAACAAGGCATGATGGATCCATGTTCTCATTCTGTTTACGCCAAATTCTGACTCTGCCATCTGAATGTCCCAACAGAAATCGAGACTCATCAGACCAGGCAACATTTTTCCAGTCTTCAACTGTCCAATTTTGTTGAGCTCGTGCAAATTGTAGCCTCTTTTTCCTGTTTCTAGTGGAGATGAGTGGTACTCGGTGGGGTCTTCTGCTGTTGTACCCCTGCATACCTCGGTTGTAATGAGTGGTTATTTCAGTCAAAGTTGAATGCTGAATGTTTTTCCCTTTTCACACCATTCTTTGTAAACCCTAGAAATGGCTGAGTGTAAAAAATTCCAGTAACTGAGCAGATTGTGAAATACTCAGGCTGGCTCCTCTGGCACCAACAACCAGACCATGCTCAAAATAGCTTAAATCTAAACCTTTCTTTCCCATTCTGACATTCAGTTTGGAGTTCAGGAGATTGTCTGGACCAGGACCACACCCCTAAATGCACTGAAGCAACTGCCATGTGATTGGTTGATTAGATCCTTTGATTAATGACAAATTGAACAGGTATTCCTAATAATCCTTTAGGTGTGTGTATTTTCCAATCAGCTTGCCTAACACTGCTCTTCACACATAGTGGATGCAATAAAAACAATAAAATGTCCGAGGCTACTGTCTCCAGTGTTGAAAGTGAAGAGGATGAACAGCCCTGGCCTCATTTTGCACACAGACAGGCCTACAGTAGGGATTGGTTTTATGTGAATAAATGAATGAATAATCAAACAGTTGCTCAGTACTCATTATTATTATTATTATTATTATTATTACATCAATTTAATATAGCCCTTTTCCGGGGACGCAAAGATACTTTACATATCAATTATTTATTCACTCCACAGTCACACACTGGTGGAGGTAAGCTACATCTGTAGCTACAGCTGGCCTGGGACAGACTGACAGAGACATGGCAGCCATTCCGTGCCTACGGACTCTCCGAACAACACCGAGTACACAAAGACATCATGAACTGTAGAGGAGAACAGGAATCGAACCACCTACCTTCCGGTTAAAGGACGACCGCTCTGCCACTGAGCCAAATACTTTAACTCTTACTTGAGTAATGTTTTGAATGACTACTTTTTAATTCTACTTGAATAACGGTACTCTTACTTGAGTACAATTATAGGCTACTCTACCCACCTCTGGCTGATTGCAACACATGCTGTTTTTACAAAGCAGTGAGAGACTCAACTTTGGAGGCCGGTTATCAAATATTAGTAAGAAACCTGCAGTTGCATAACAAACACAATCTCGCAGCTAAATGGCACCCAGCCATTTATAAAGTCCCCCCAAATAAGACCTGTGTACACAGTAGAACCCATTAATGGAGATGGCCCTACTCGAACTCTGCAGAGGGATCTCTTAATTCCTTGTAGTGACCTACTGTATGCGAAGAAGAGGACACTGAACTTAACACAGTAGAAAGTCCTGACATTGAGCAGGTAATGAGGAGGACTAAATCAAGTATGTCAGTGAGTCCACATAAAAAAGGCAACCGGTCTTGACACCTACAACAAGAAGGCAGGAAAAACAGGCAATAAATCCATATACCAGACTCCAGTTCCTCTCACTCAGATGGATCAACTGTTCCTGCTCATATTATCATAGACTATATACTGTATGTCCATGTCCATATACTGTTCGTATACTCCTTCTGAGAATCTCCCTGAGGTTTGGCTGGGTGTTTTGAGTATTTCCGTATCCTGATGGATGTTTTAAGGGCAAGGTGTTCTTTTGTATAGTATGTAAAGTTCTTTACAGCACCTGATGTTGTGATATTGGGCTATATAAATAAAATAAAATGTTATTTAATCAAACTTGAAAGTCTGGGTGAAATGAAACCAGGAGTACATCAACTGTTAGTGCTGTTACTGGTTAGATATATTTGTTCTCCGTTCAGTGACTAGCCTTCTTTCTTGACTACAGTAGGGTTGTTCTTGGGCATAAAAGCATCCATCTGCTCACCTACACTATTTCTACATTTTTTTTGTGAATTTGCAAAGTAAGTCTGAATGCCCTAACTTGCAGTGTATCTTTATGAGAGAGGTCTAAGCTGGGAATACTCCAGTATCCGTAGGCTCACATCTTTCTGTCACCTGCAAAACCTCCTCTTTTTCTCCTATTACTGTCTATGCTGTCTGCTGCTTTCATCGCATTCATGTTTCATTCAGTCTATCCCTTCACTTATGTCTTTCCCAACCCTCTTGTTCTTTTGCCCCTCACCCCCTCATCCCTCAGAGCTGGCAATATCCCTGTAGCTTTGTATTGACAGACTTTGATCAAAAGCTGGCATGTTTCATTCATGCTGCCCCTGCCCCAAACTGTGTTCAATACTACTCTGTAGACCTAATGAGTACTAGCAGTCTGATAGACTGCTGAGCCCACATTTCACAGCCTACCACTCGCCAATCAACAGAGAACAGGAGATCAGAGAACACTCAGTGAAAGTGGACCAAGTGATCCAAGCTAAAATGCTAATAAAATGCTGACTTCACGCTAAAAAGAATGAGGCGACAATTAGAGCTCTCTCTTTGGACAGGTCTGTCTTCGGGACACCCCAGTAGACTGCTGCTTCATCCAGACTAATGTGTTTCCATTTTTATACAGCATATTACAATAAAAGTGAAAAAGATTACATTCAAATAACGCTGAAATTTCATGCCAAATATATTTAAGTGGCTTTTATATTGTATGTTTTTTGTGTTATCTGTGTTCTGCTGGGACCCATTTACTGTGACTGAGAGATGGAAATAAAAGAGCTTAAATGGGCAACTGGTGTGAGGCTAATTCTGTTGGTAGCATTGAATGCTACTACACTGAACTCATGCAAAATGTTTGCCATGGTCTTTATATTTTTATTTTTTTCTTAATCAAGTAAAATTGAGAAATTCATATTGTGTTGTTTTAATTACTTGGTTAAAGCCCCATTATAATCTTTGACCTACAACAACAAAGCATCAAACTCATTTGAGATGGTTCTTTGGCATAAAATAGTATAAATAAGCCTCCTCTCCGAGTCTGAGAGACAACCACAGCCCTTAACCAGCGTTTTACAACAAATCTGATGAGGTTTAAAGGAGAAACTTTGAGGTAACTATATTACAGTCTGAGTTGTTACAGTCACAGACAGTGTCCAGGTACAGCAGGATGCTGCAGCACGAGAAGGAGACTCTTCACAGAGGCCTCAGTCTACAGCCTGAGGAAGGACTGTGGCTCCACAGTCTGTGTTCACAGCTGCACTGAGAGGAACTGCTCTGGAGTTTTTACACTACATTTAGACTCACTTTACAAATGTCTGTCTCAGAGAAGTAGTAGCATTGTGAGACTTTCTACGGGTAGAACCCATTTACAGTATTGTGAACAGTCCAGTTCGGATCAGCTGACTGACTATGATGATTATGATTATGCTGCAGCCTCTCTCACATAGACACCAAACCCCAAACTCTAGTAGAAACAAATGTTTAACTGTCTGATCTGTCTCAAATGTTGGAGTAATGTTTTTACAGACAATACAGGCTGCAGTGTGATGTCTGTAATAACAGGAGCTATTGATTCTATGTTTCTTATAATAATATTAATAATAATAATTTCTTAGATTAGTCCTGCGACTAAGTGGCTATTTTCTAGGGTGAACCCCACCTCAGGCTCAAAGCTGCTGAGATAGGCTCCAGTCACCTGCGACCCCTAAAGGGACTAAGTGGTAGAAATTGAATAAATGACTAATTTCTTAGAGAAATTAATCTTTATCTTGGGAATAATAGAAACAGTACAGAGACAACTAAGTGCATTTTCATGTAAATGTGGTTGGGTCAAATATCTTTTGCCATGCCATAGTTTCTATTTAAATTTTGGCCAAAACGTCATTTGTGTACAGAAGCCCTGAACGGCCATGGATAATATTTTTTTTCTGTCTTGTTATGTTGTGATCACGAGTTATATCCGTAAAGAACAGAACATGTTCTAAAGGTAGCAAAAGCGCAACTATCATGGATGATCGCATTCGCTTTTACTTTGATCAGGGACTCACTCAAACTGAAATAGCTCTATGTCACTCAGTGATTGACAACTTCCACATTAGTGTACAACATTTGAGAAGGAGGCTTTCAGGTCTGCAACTTTATTGTCGAAGAAAGTATAGTCAGTTTCATTGCAGGCCAACTTGAGGGACCGGGACGTCTGCATGGCTACAGAATGATGTTTGAAAGATGCCGTTTAAATGGTTTACGGCTGACCAGAGAAATGGTCAGAGAGGTACAATTAAGTCTGGATCCATTAGGTGTGGAGGAAAGAAGAGGGAGAAGGTTGTGGAGGCGACAGACCCTAATTATCTATGGCATATGGATTCTTACGACAAAATCAAGCCGTAAGGCATAGCAATCAATGGCTGCATTGATGGTTTCTCGAGGCACATCATCTGGACGCAAGCCTACTTCACCAATAACAATCCCAGAGTAATTGCTGGGTAATTTTTCTGTGCTACTGCTGAACTAGGCGGTTGTCCGCAAATAATCAGATCTGATTTTGGCACCGAGAATGTACATGTCAACAGGCTACAAGAGTTTCTTCGTGAAGACTCGACAGGAACCCTGCATGGACCGTGTGTCTTTCAAGGAACAAGCCCAGCAAACCAAAGAATAGAAAGCTGGTGGGGTATCTACAGACGACAAAATGCAGATTACTGGATAGATATGTTTAAAGAACTGCAGGCAACTGGTGATATCACAGGCGATGCAACTGACAAGTGCATCATCTGGTTCTGTTTTCTCTCATTAATCCAGGTAACATGTTTAGTCTGCTATTAATTTATCTTAATAATTTCATTTATCCAGTGCATACACTGAAAAAAAAAGTCCGTTAAAATAGGGCACAATGTATTGTATACAGACAGTGCACAGGACCCACGCACTTTTGGGACCTCAAGAGATCGGTTTTATTAGTAGTAACAGTACCAGTAGTAGCCTAATGTAATATCATTTGTAAATGTATAATTGACCAGAGGAACAAACAAAACAAAAGTATCTTATTTCTGCATTTCTGGCAAAATTTGAATTCCAGTGCTTTGTTACGATAAAAGTTAAACGAAAGAATCAGTTTGCAAAGCCTGAAAGCTCAGCTTTGAGAAGGGGAATATGCAGGTCAGGGAGGAAGGAGAAGGTGGTGGAGATGGAGATGAGAAGCAGGTTTTGTGCTAATTAACTACTGCTCAAAAGTTTGAGAACAGGAATATTTTTTAAATGTTTTTGTAGAAGTATATTCTTCTCACCAAGGCTTTATTTATTTGATCCAAAAAACAGCAAAAATAATATTATTGTGAAATATCTTTACAATGTAGAATTACTTTTTTCTATTTTTAATATATTTAAAATTATTTTATTCTTGTGATCAAAGCAAAAGGAATCATTCTCTTATGAGGATTTGATAATCAACAAACATTTATGATTATTATCAGTGTTGAAAACAGTTTTCTCAGGATAATTTAATGAAAATAATGTTCAAAAGAACAGCATTTATCTGAAATATAAAGCTTTTGCAACATTATAAAAGTAATTATACTCTTATTCCTAATATGCTTTATTTTTAGGATGAACTGGACAGTGTTGTAAACATGTGGAATAACCATCGGATCCGGCGAAGCAACGGTTGTGACTTACAACATGGGAAACCCTTCCTCATGTGCAACTTACCAGAACTTTATCAGTCAAAAGACTACTTGAATCCCGTAGATGCCGAAAGACTGGATGTGATTATCAATGAAAATGTCTGCCTGTGGAAATCAGACATACCCTGTGATCGTGACTTCTATGACCTCTGCATTCTTGTTATGGAGGAGAACAATCTACAGCCAAGTGCAGCAGCCACAGAGGCATTGAGACTCTACAAAAACATTCGACCGCTGGTTAGAGAACTTTTAGGTTTAAAGATGTCAAATAAATATGCCATAACTGTAAAATCATTTTTGTATGTGAAAATATAAAATGTCATTTTTTTTTCTGGGTTGCAGGTTGCATATTTGTATTCGTTTTTAGTTTCATAACTAACTAGTTTTTAATTTACAGTTTTATTTTGTCACCTAATGGAAACAAAAGCAGAGTACAATAAATGATTAGAGTCAAATAACTTTGTTTTTAATACAAAAGCAATTGAAAGAGCCATACGACTGTATACAGAAATAAATGAATCAGTTGATGAAAATAAAACTATTCAAGTGCATCTGTGCAGCTTCAACAACAGATTATGTTTATCAAATTTTGTATGTATAAATGGAAAAATGTGTAATCAAGAAACAAATGCTTGATTGGAAAACATAAAACTATATATAAAACACATTAATAACTACATAAAACACTGTAAAAAAGTTCACGCCCTATAAAAAATGGAAAATAGAAAACTATCCCATTCAAATCACACTGATAGAAATAGAGTAAAACTGAAAAAACAGTAGATAACCCTATTCTATTCACAGGTTTTTTTAATTAATCCCATTTTAAATTCATGAACTGGATAACTGTACTGATTCAACACCTGATAGGACAACATAAAACCGTCCCATTCAAACTAGCTAAATTTTTGTTTTAGAATTAGTGTTCCATTTGAAATATCACATTATTGCATTCACAATAGTTTTTAAAATGACTTCTTTCAATTTTATGAACAACAAATAACTTTTAAACATTTAACATTACTTTCAGTTTGAAATGACAATATAAGCTAACTTACAGACATCTTTATCACTTGGTGCAGGCACTTCAACTTTAACCTTCATATGTCTATGACATATCCATTACCCACACGTTTAGCACAGAGCAAAACTCTGCCCTAAATTCTGCATAGGTGCTGTAGTCGCTTGCAAGTTCCAGGTGCTGTGTACAAGTGTGGGCAATGGGCCTTCTTGAAAACTCACTCATGTCTTTAAATGTTACTTATATTGTCTTGGAGAGAAATAAATCAGACCCTGTGCAGTATCTGAGAAAAAGACCAAGCTCCTTCTAGTCTCTCTCCCGAATGAAGCGCAAGAGATGATTTGATACAATTGTTTCAGATGGGGCCATTGATTGTGGGAAGCTAATAGATTTTGCCACATGTCTTGCCTTTGGTTGGAGATTTTCAGTTATCTTGTCCAGACTTTCTGCAGTCATGGTTTCCTTAATAGATTGCAGAATGGGTTTCCAGCACTTAATTATGTAGGCTGGTTGTTGCACCATCTCTTTATGTGCAATTTCTTCCAGTATTTTCTGGAGATTGTTTTCATTAGGAAGCACTGTGCAGTTGTGACTGCTGAGGACACTGAGGACTTCATCCATGTCAGCACTTTGGAAGTCTTGGAGCGCTTCACTTAAAACATCCTTCTCTGTTGGACTAATGTAATTGAAAAATGCCTACATTAGACTGGTTTCTGGTGAAGGAAGGGACAGTGCTTCTTTTAGAAAAGGAGGTGCCAGCTGAATTGGCAAGTAACCAAAGCGCAGCCACCCAATGGCAAAAATACATGCAACAGCTTCCCACTCGCTTTTTTGGTAAGTGTGATGCAGAGTAGGTATCTTGTAAGTTGTTCCACATGTTCTTGTTGCAAAGAATTTGTCCCAGAATTCAGTAATACAGTCCTGGAACACTCCATCGCCGATGCCAGCTTCCTCCTCACCATTTTCAAGTACACGTTTAAATGTCACATTGGCATGCAGAATGTTTTTGTCTGAAAAAACTTGAATTATATCATTTACACAGTGAACTCTGCGAATTATAACTGTTTCACTTTGAGTCACATGCCTTGGATTTTCAAAAAACGAGTCATTGTTTGTTGGATCCTGAGTGTCAGTTGCCTGAGGTGGGTCGTCTGGCACAGTTTCTTCAGCATCTGTAACTTCACAAAATGTGCTACCTGGAATGAAGACTGAATCTGACTCGGATGGAACGGTTTCTTGTATTGTTTCAACAAATGTTTCTGTTTCCACACAATCAACATGTAAAGGTGAGTAAACAAGTGTCTCAGAGAGCATGTCAAAGGATGTGTTCAAATCATTACTCAGAAACAACACTTCATCATCAGTAGACTGGAGTACATCATCTTATTTCAAACTTACAGGCATAGAAGGTGGGGGCTGATCAGAATCCTGACCTTTCAGTCTTGTGCACACATACAGTCTAAGGACTCTGTAATGTGGTGACTCGTACAAGTCGCCAATTGTCTGAACTTCTTTGAGTGGTTCTTCAGAGCCAGTGACACAGGGCATAAAGTTCAGCATTCCCTTTATGCTGATTCACCACCCGGGAAAAAAGGTTTTCTCCCAATATCTAGAACCTTTGGCACGGTGTCTTCTTTTTTAACAACGACTTCTTGTGTTCCACCTCCTTTGAGTCTTCTAACTTATTTGTAGCTGCCATTTTGGTAGTTCATCCAGCCAAGTTCAACTTTCCTTGTCTTGCTTTCAGCATTTTTATTGCCAAATCCATATTATTTTTTCTGATTTTGAATAGCTGGTAGTTTCATTTTATCTCTCAATCGGTTAATCACTTTCTGTTTTCTGTCTTCATTCCCATGTTCCTCTGCATTTACCGACATCCAGTTCTTTGCAAAGACCCTGTCGCCATATCGAGGTATATACTTTGACAGTTCCTCTTCATTTAGAAGTCTGGCAACATCAGGATCAATCTGAAACACATCATCATAATGTTCTTTTAGTATGTGTTTACTAAATCAGTTAAACAAATCATCTAATATTGGTATTACAGCCTTAAAAACACTTCATTCACAGTTTTTGGGCAATTTGTTATGCAGTGTGTTACAGAAAAATAAATAATAATTACACAAGTCGGTGATTTAAGTATGTATTAATAATAATAATAATAATCTTTATTTTTATATAGTGCTTTTCACCTACTGTAGTAGGCACTCAAAGTGCTTTACATACATTAAACTATTACCAGTGTTACAGAACTTCACTGGAGGCAATGTAGGTTAAGTGTCTTGCCCAAGGACACAATGACAGTATGCGGGGGAGAGCAGGATGTTATGATGTTTTGGGATGTTTCGAGCGGGATTCGATCCGCCCACCCGCCGGTCGAAGGATGGCAACTCTACCCACTGTCCTATACTGCTTTAGGATGCTCAGAATATTACAGACAGGACCAGTTCTATCATTCTTTAAATGTGCAATGTAGGATTTCCCCAAATTCAACAGGCAAACAACTATTTGCAATGTAAAGATTACAGTGTAGTTAAGGACATCCTTAGTGCTGCCGATGCGACATCTAGCGGTCGAAAAATCGTATAGCTTTTTTAAAATGGCTGGTATAAAATTTTTAAATTATATAATTTTGAATATAATTATTTTTGCACCTTTGAATCATTATTTTTCTGTGTATTGATTTAAAGCTACTCTAAAACAACACGTAGGCCTATTCTATATAAAGTGTTCTGTTCTATAAATAAATATCACTTAATCACTTAAAAGAAATTGATTTGCAAATTCGACATTACTGGATGTGTTGTGTGTTCGTCTGCTATAGGACTTATTCGCTTTCAGCATGATGAACAATAACCATAAAACAGGAAAAATAAAATATCATGTAAATCTAGCAATTGACATACCTTATCTTCCTCCATTTTTGTCAGGTTCTCCTCTGGGACACCCCTCTCTCTCAATGCGGATATAAAATGCTGCGAGCAATTGAAATTTATGAAAATTAAAAGACACACATTAGCATACTACGTAACCTAGCCTACGCCACCAGCACCAGTAACAGAAGGCGCGCACTTTTCTCACAATACATTTTGTTATCACGAGATCATTAAGTCGTGATCATGAAAAAACAACTCTTGTTATCTCGAGATAACAACTTTTGTTATCTTGAGATCACGAGTTAATTAACTCGTGATCACGACATAACAAGACAGAAAAAAAAATATTATCCATGGCCGTTCAGGGCTTCCGTATTTGTGTTATCCAGGCCAAGCACTTATTTAAGGAGACGTTTCTCCAAAGTGTAGAAAAATCCAAGGAGAAGAATATAAATTTTTTCTGCGCCGGCAATCTTATTCCTAAACTGCTTAGATTTAGCACCAAACTATTTGCCAAGGAACGACTTTTTCAAACAATAACTAATGTAACGCCTGTTATATCTGATCATATCAACTATATACACCTATCGTTCTGCTGTTACTTATCGGCCTGGACAGGGTTGAGGGTCTGCAGTCAAAAGCCAATATTTGTTATGTTAATAAAAACAACAAAACGCTTTACATACAAAATTAAGGCATTGAGATCATAGCCTTCAATTTTGGAGCCTGACCCTGCTGTTTCTCCTAATTGTCATGTAGCTTTTAAACGGGTGTCACTTTTCTTTTAAACTATAATAATGATACAGTTACTCCCATCTCACTGACCCTGGACGCCGTGCCTCCCCGTCCTCATAAGGAGGTTTTCAATACTCTTGGGACCTGTGGCTCTTATTAATGCTGTTCTGTTATCTGGTTGTGTCTCATCTCCTTTCAAGCATGCTGTGGTACAGCCAATTCTAAAGAAAAGTAATCTTGATCCCACCCAATTTCACGCCTCTCAAAACTCCCTGTCCTTTCAAACATCTTTTTTATGATCTTATCATTTTATGACCAATAGCAGTCATATTTTGAGAAACACGGCCTCCCAGAGAAATTCCAGTCAGGTTTTAAATCACAGCACAGTTTTGAAACTGTGTTTAATGACTTCCTTTTATTTTCTGACTTATGTGTTCAATTTAACTGATTTGACACTGTGGACCATAACATTCTTTTAACTTAAACCCTTTGAGGCCGGTGACCCCTAATGTCTACCAGGATCAAAAGTCCCACATACTGTATATAACTGTACATTTTCCTTACTTTGGGCCAATTCCCCTTTTTCTATGTCTCTGCTGGAAACACAGAAAGAGACTTTATCATTTTTGAGTTCATCTGGTCAGGGAGCTGAACTTATATCTCTAGAGGGAGAAGTTTGATCTGAAACTAAACCTGATTGGACCAGGCTGTTCTGGTAGTGGTTAGCTATAAAAGGAAAGTGTGACTCCTGATGTGAGAGTCATTAAAGCTCAGGAGAGTCGTTAGTGACACTGCTCCATTCAGGTGTTGTTGTTGTAAAACTGTTCTGATTTAAGTTTCAAAACTCTGTTATAAATACTGGGAAACATGAATCTGAGGCCACCTCCTCTTTTCAAAGAGGGCTTTTTCATTTTCACAAAAAGGGCTTCCTTCACCCCTCTCTCAAACCATCTGGCCTGTCTGGCTAAAATTCGGACATTGCTGTCCTCAAAGGAATGTCCTTTCTCTTTGAGGTGGAGGTGGACTGCAGACTCAGGTCCTCCAGGATTGGCTCTTCTGTGCTGATACATCCTCTTGTGAAGCTGTTGTTTAGTTTCACCGACATAACTGTCACTGCACTCTTCGCTGAATTGTATAAACTACATTACTCTGTGCGAGAGGATCTTGTCTTTAGGGTGGATCGGGTTTTATGTGCAAAGTGTTCTCTGGTTTAAAGTGGACTTGAATGTTGTGTTTTCATCCAGTTGTTACATTGGCTTCCTTTACATTTTAGAATTGATTAAAAACACTTTACCACTTCACATTAGAGAAGCACAGTCCATTGAACACTCTAAATCTTTGTTAAAGATCTACCCTTTTTTTTACCATGGCTTTAGCTGCTGGTTCAGAAATATACCTTGGCTTTTATCCTAGTCTTATTTAATTTTAGGTCACTGTATTTATTTGACTATTGATTGTCCATATGTTGTTTTTTTATATTTCTGTAATCGTATTGCTTAAATTACTCATTTGTTTACAAAACTTAAAAATGTTATTTTGATTAATTGAGACAACATTTTTCAATAATTTTGCTGTGTTTATGAATTATCCTCTGAATAAAAACAGGACAAAATCTCTAAAAGTTGGCACACAGTGGTCCATATTCACCGAGAATCTGGTAATAAGAGGGGGCTGGATATATGGAAAAAATATGGTGACTGAAGACATACATGGGGTGTGAGATGCTGCAGGTTCCGTATGGTTCAACATTGAATGGTTGTTATAGGATGTTAACAATGTATAAAAGCAGGAGAGGTGTGTGTCACTAAAGTACAGTTCTGAATTTGTTCAAAATAAAGGCTTTTAAATGACAGCTGCAGTGTGATTAGGTCTGAGTCAACCAGAATTTTCTTTGGTTTTACTGGCGCTCTAGAAAAAATGCAGGAAGTTCTGAACGTCTGAAAATACCTCCACTACATCGTCAATACTTCCGCTAGAACTCAGAATATTGAAGAATATTACTTAATTACACATAGACATCATGTTTGTCCTGTCATAGCTCAGGGATCTGGAGGTTTAGAGAAATAGAAAAATGTAATACAATTCCCCTTGAGGCCATTTGTGCACAGCTGGAGCAGAACAAGTTCAAATCAAACCACTCAAATATTTCAATTACAATTGAAAAAATCTTTAATGTATACCTTTGTCTAGAGTGTCTCTTTTATATTCATTCATTTTTTTTTTCATTCATTCATTTTCTACCGCTTTGTCCCGTTAGGGGTCGCGGGTGGCTGGAGCCTATCCCAGCAGCTTTGTGCCTGAGGCAGGGTACACCCTGGACAGTGGCCAGCTAGTCGCAGGGCTAACATATAGAGACAAACATTGACAGACAACCATTCACTCTCACATTCATTCACTAGGGACACTTTAGAGTTGCCAATTAACCTGTACATGCATGTCTTTGGACGGTGGGAGGAAGCCGGAGTATTATATTTCTTTTATATTCATTCAACCTAATTTGTTATCTTTTTCACACATAAAAAACAGATGATTATCTTTGCATACACATATCAGTATTTTGCTTGTACAAGCTGTAACATATTCCCAAAAGACATTGTGCAAAGCCCTTGCCCCAACACGGACTCCGGTGTGCGCTCATTCATGGCCTAAAGGCGACCCACCTGGTCAGGTGAGGACAAATTACTGGTGAATGTGTGTTTGATATTGGTTCAACTCACTTTATTTCTCTCTAAAAACATATACATTTCATTCAGGCATAATTATTTAAACAACAGTATTGTGAAAAATAAAGCAGTTTGTGCAGTACATGCTTTGCGGGGCTTTGCATGTGCTCCACCCTCTCTCTACCATCCACGTTAAAGGTGAATATCAGGGCTGCTCTAGAGGCTGGATTGATAGAATAACTACTATAAATAAGCCTAACCAATTCCTACAAACTGTTCATTTAGGGCTGTTTTGTTTTGTTGAAGTGTGTCAAAACGTAGCTAAATATGACTCTGCTGTCGTTGCAACATTTTGAACTTATGTTGGATTAATATCCATAGTCCCATTTTAAATAAAGCAGTGGCTCAGTGGTAGAGCGGTCGTCCTTCAACCAGATAGTAGGCGGAGTGATTCCTGCTCTCCCCACAGTTCATTCTGTCGTTGTGTCCTTGTGCAAGACACTTAACCCCCCTTGCCTCCAGTGGTGTTCCAGCTGTAACACTGGTGAATGGAACCTTAATGTATGTCGCTTTAAATGAAAGCATCAATTGTAAATGTTACACTGGCGAATGGAAGCTTCATGTAGGTCGCTTTGGTTAAAAAATTCCAATTTAGACACACACGTAGGCCTCCAAATCCAGGAGTCAAGCTCAGGCTCTCTATTTCCAAGTACCCAATGTAATTGGAAGGAAAAGAAAGTTTGTTAAAATAAATATGTGCTGATGTATATTAAAAGAGGCATATGAGCTCTGGTGCGTCCCAGAATAAAGCACAGAAACCGTCAGTCCTTGGTGAAGACTGCAGTAAACAGTGAGATAGTTGGAAGGACAGTGAGGTTATACCGACAATAGAGGCTACAGAGAACACTCTGATGGCACTGACAGTGATGCTGAATGACACATTTGTAGGACAGCGGGCAAACAAATGTCAGTTCAATGTTTGCTGCATGACTGGAGACAATCAGCTCTCACACATGGAAGACACCTAGTCATTCTGCAGCAATGACAAAGATAACTCAAGGACTGTCATCTCTGCAGCCTCATTTTTTTTTAAATAAAGTGACTCAAATGAATTCAGTTGGACTGGTAGCTAGCTGATATTTGGTGATGGTGATAAGTTGGTGAGTGTCTTGTGCATCCTATTAGGAGGTGTCACCAACGTTAAAATCCAAGGTTAAAAATGTGTGTAGTCTAAAGGACGGATAAAAAGTTTATAATATGAAAGCTCACTAAAGTAGCACTGTCTAACCTTTAGTTAGGAGCATCACATAACTTTAAGTCCAAAAATATACATTCTCGTATTGATTTAATGGTTCTTAGGCACTGATTGGTAAAATTATCTCTATTTCATTGATACAGTACCCTCAGCTGGACAGAAAACTCAGATATAAATTATGTATAATTCCATGCCATCGCGAAAAGCAGAACTCTCCTAAAAGACAAGTTCAGTAGCTCAAACACAGGGAGCAGAAATAGGCCAAAACACTGGACTCTAGCAGAGTTGTATCTGTACTAAATCCACGTTTTTTTCTTTAAAACTTGCTGGTTTTGGATAGGTATCTCGAAAACAAATAACATTATCAGTCTGTAAAAGGATATGTGCCCCTTGTTGCACTGTTCCGGTTTCATAATTACCAGCACCTTGGTCCTGGTGATGTGCTTCTCTTTCTTTATCATTATGCACTGGTATGGAATCAGCTAGTTTCTACCTTTAAAGCTGGAGTTTGTAACTTTTCCAAATC
Organism: Neodontobutis hainanensis; assembly: GCA_024349245.1. NCBI lineage: Eukaryota > Metazoa > Chordata > Actinopteri > Gobiiformes > Odontobutidae > Neodontobutis > Neodontobutis hainanensis. The sequence continues at coordinate 1,319,026 of JALDNG010000039.1, read as the reverse complement.
AGAAAACATGTGACTATGTTAAAACTGACCATGAGGCCTGATTCTATGGTCTAAATTAAATACACTGATAAAATAATTAGTTTCCAAAAGTATGTCCCCTTGGAGCAATTGGAAGTTCACAGAGGCGCTGACCACACGGACCAATCACAGGCGAGCTATGGTAATGTCATCTGTCAATGAAAGAGTTGACCACACGTCACCACGTGAACGAGCCTGAAAGTTTTTCCTCTGTTGCTGAGATACCCAAAGTTAGTTTTTAAATTCTTTGGCTCAGGTATGTACACTTTTGTTATTTATGTTCCCTTGTCTGTGACGCACTATTCTGACTGGTTTTATTACAGTTACTGTGAGTAATATAGTGTTTATGTGAAAAAGCTGTTAAACAGCAGCTAACATTCATATAAACCTGCTTAACCAGACTGATACTAATTCCTAGCCTCTCATTGGTTGTTAGACAACAGGTTAAACCACTCCCTCTAAGAGACATAAACTAACCCTATAGACCTGTGTACTTTAGAATTGACAAAGTCCCATGGATGTGGGACAAATGTCTCTTGTGTTTCCAAGCTATGTCCAGATGCCTTCTTTTTTTAAAGTTTTAGCAATAATTGCTCTTCAGTTCAGGTATCTGTATCAGTTAGTTCACCTCTTTTCTACTGCTCTACCGCAATATTTCTCAGCACTGGCATGAAAACACGGACTGAATAACTGGAAACATGGCATTCCCTATTGAAGGCCAAATTAATAAACGTTGTTATATGAATTCTTTATCCATATTATCCAGAGAGACACTTTGAGTATTATTTAAAAAATACATGGTCAGGTTTAATTCTTGCAAGATTGAAGCAAACACAACATGTCACAATGGTACATGATAAGGTTTGCTTGGAAAAGTAAACAATACATCAGATTTTATATGATGCAGGCGCAGAAAGAAGTCCCTGGCAAGTTATGTTTACGTATAGTCCATTGACGGTAGAAGGGGTGGACATAGCAAGCCCGCTTCATGGTTGGAAGCCTATTAGGAAGTAGACATAGGCTCCATCAAGCCTGACCCCCATTGACATCCATTAAAAAATCGACCGCAATTACAAAGTTAGTATTTTTGTCACAGTCATCATTGTAACTATGCTGTCTTTGTTTAAACACATTCTTATTATTTCTGTAATTGTTATATTGATATTTGTCACATGACTTAAGATATGAAGATTAATAACTGACCTATCAGCTGCCTCCATTCTTCTATGTCAACTAAATTACTTTTTTATAGTCTAACTGCACTAAATTAACAACGCTCCAGTTTCTAGGCGAGTACATTTTTGCATGTGTTAAAATACTGTTCAGAATATATACATATATAAAAACTATTGAGCTTTTGTCAGCTGACCCAAGGTGGCTGCTAAAGGCCTAATTTACTGCTCCACCGTTTTAACAATAGTTTAATATGATACACTGGACCAGACTTAATTAGACTTAACCAGATTGATTAATATAAAGATACGATCATATCTAACAAATTATAAAGGCATAATGCTCTTATACAGTTTGGTTGTTTGTGCTGGTAATAAGACAAGACAAGACATTTATTTTTGTATAGCCCAATATCACAACAACAGGCGCCTCAAAGGGCTTAACAGACTGCACTAGACAACATCCCCTGTCCTTAGACCCTCCATCAGTGTGAGGAAAAACTCCCAAAAAAAAGGTTTGCGTCCACCCTAGGAGGAGGTAGAAAGGGAATAAAAGTGCTAAATACTACTGAAAATAGGCAGATGTAATAATAATATGAGAGGTGAGTGTGTACCTACAGCTACAGCCAATGTAAACGTGTACATATGATCAATCAGTCTCCATACGTTAGGTGAAATAAGTTTGTTTTGAGTTTGCTTTTGAAAGCCTCAACAAAGTCAGATCGCCGCACTTCCACCGGGAGCCTATTCCACAAAAATGGGGCTCTATAAGAAAAGGCTCTGTAGCCAGCAGACTTCTTCTTTATTCAAGGAAGTTGAAGGAGGCCAGCGTCCTGAGAGCGAAGGGTACGAGCTGGAGTATACCAGGTGATAAGGTCAGACAGGTAAGAGGGCGTGCGTCCACAAAGGATTTTATATGTTAACAAGAGAACTTTGAAATCAGCTCTAACATGAATAGGAAGCCAGTGTAATGAAGCCAGGACCGGAGTAATGTGATCAAACTTCCTGGTCTTTGTTAAAAGTCTGGCGGCTGTGTTTTGGACCATTTGTAGTCTGTGAGTACTTTTCCTCGGCGGTCCAGAGAATAACGCATTACAGTAGTCCAGCCTGGATGTGACAAATGCATGAATGAGAATTTCAGCATCAGCTAAAGAGAGGCAGGAGCGAATTTTTGAGATATTCCTCAAGTGAAAAAAGCCCAGTTTAGTGACCTCACTATTGTGCTGCTGCAGAGATAGTGTGGGGTCAAAAATGACACCGAGGTTCCTTGCAGTTTTGCCGTGCTCCAACACACAGTTGTTGATCGAGACAGTAAGATTGTTGAACTTGTGCCGATGACTGGAAGGACCAATTAACAAGAGCTCTGTTTTATCCGAGTTCAAATGGAGGACGTTTTGAGACATCCATGTTTTATTTGAAACGAGGCAGGCCTCTAGACGCATGATGTCATTAGTATTATTCGCTTTTATTGGTAGATACAGCTGTGTATCATCGGCATAACAGTGGAAGTTCACTCCATAACTTCTGATGATTTGTCCCAATTGTGTAACATATAGTGGAAAAAGTATGGGACCGAGCACAGACCCTTGTGGCACACCGAACTTCACTGGTGCTTTGGAGGAGAAGGATTTATTAAAAGAGACAAAATGAGACCTATCACACAAATAGGATTCTAACCAAGAAAGAGCAGAGCCAGAGATGCCAAAAACATCTTTAAGTCTGTTGATTAGCACTGCAGGATCAGTCGTATCAAATGCAGCACTGAGATCCAGCAATAATAGTAGAGCCAATGAGTCCTCGTCCATCTGAAGGAGGAGATCATTTGTTACTTTAACTAAAGCTGTTTCAGTGGAATAAGAGGCCCTAAATGCAGACTGAAACGGCTCGAGGAGGTCATTTTCCAACAGATATAGAGTAAGTTGTTTTAGAACAACTTTTTTGAGGACTTTAGATAGAAAAGGTAAATTGGAGACAGGACGGAAAATATTTAGGCATCCAGGATCCAGAGTAGGTTTTTTGAGCAGGGGTTTGACCACAGCCTGTTTGAAAAGGGAAGGAACAGTGCCAGTAGACAGGGACAAGTTTATAATATTTAACATAATTTGCCCTACATAGTCCAGTTATCGGTCTGCTGCTCTTTCGGTCCTCACTGATTGGCTCACTGGTTACCACGCGAACTGGCACTCAACTCAGCCCATATGCCCAAATTGGTTACTTCTGGCTCCATAAAATCAACATGGCGACCTCCATAACAGCTAAAAAAGGCGCCTGAAAGAGCCTCAATCTCGAGGTTCGTAACGCTATGGGTGACGTCACACTCCTTATGTCCAGCCCCTTCTACAGTCACTGGTCTAGTCATGTCGATTTTCATGTTTGGATTAGCATGAAGGACATGACTTGATCAGAGAACTATGAGCAGTAATTATAAAACTTTATTATTAAACCATAAGAAATTTTAAATTATTATAACAAATGTACATGTCAATAAACATGTTAATAGACATGTACAGTATCCTGTCTGATTAAAGTTTATGGACTTTAGCCCTTATCCTGCTGAAACTCCTGTAAATACTCAGCTCAGTGAAAGCTATGTCAGTTGTTCATGTAGCTTATTAGACAAATGTTACATGCAGTTGATAATATCTAATACAAAGTTAGCCTTAGCTCAAACTGCTGTTGAACAATGCTAAAAAACACTGTCAAACATTACTGCTTCTCTTCTCTCCCATGTCTCAGGAATTCTCTTTACTGCTGTGTCAGCACTCGAGAATCAAATATAGTTTACTCTCAATAAAGTTTTTCAAACAATAAACTTACAGAAGTCTAACTTTTCTTACCTTCTCTGTAAACATCTCAAAATCCTTTAACGTGGCTGATGCTCCAGTTACTCAGTCATGCACGTATGAGCGCACACGACAGAGAGAGCGAGCAGGACACTAAGAGCAGTTCCCCTGACGGCCACTGATATCAATAATTAAGCCAGTTTCTTTTGGAGTACATACGCATGTAGGTTCAAGTTTCAAATGTATTGTCATTTCAACCATCTACACAATAAAACAAAACAACGTTCCTCCAGGACCATGGTGCTAAATAAAAAACAACATACTAAAACATCTAAGACGACACAGAACATAAGAGCTGCACATTCTACACCAAAAAGGCACATGCAAACATCACAAGACAGTACAGTATTCTAATCAAAAGATAATGGTCACTTTAAGTGTGTGTGTGTGTGTGTGTGTGTGTGTGTGTGTGTGTGTGTGTGTGTGTGTCAGTTCAGTCTCTGAGTATTGAGGAGTCTGATGGCTTGGGTTTAGCCAGCCCGAATGCTTTGGTACCTTCCAGATGGCAGGAGAGTGAGGAGTGTGTGTCAGGTGTGTGTGGGATCACATTCAGAGACAGGTTGTTGGCTCTACACCAATCCGTTAGCCACTGCACCTCCTCTCTGTGTGCTGACACATCGTTCAGAAAACTTAATGATGTGATTAGAGCTATACATTGCTGCACAGTCATGAGTTAGCAGAGTGAACAACAATGGACTGAGCACACAGCCCTGGGGAGCACCAGCGTTTGGTGTGGTGGTGCTGGAAATGCTGTTCTCGATGGTCTGCCAGTAAGGAAATCAAGGATCGTATCGCAGAGGGAGGTGTTCAAGCCCAGCAGGTTTAGCTTTCCAATCAGGTGCTGAGGAATTATTGTGTTGAAGTTTGAGTGCCTAGTCTACTAGGTGGAAAACGCTACATAAATAACAAAAAATAAATACAAAAATGCACATTTGATGTTACCACATTACAGTATGATGCAGAAGCAACCTAATGATAGACGTGGGAAAATAAAATCTGTTCACATAAATGATGTTGATACATGAAGGGTGAGTGTGTATTATTAAAAATATATATATATGTATGTTCTCTTTGAATTATAGTAGTAATTATAATCCTGTAGATTGAAAGTCAGGGTTGGAGTCAGAGAGCCATAAAAACAAGCTCCATTTCAGGTATTTTTTTTTATTTTTGCCAAAATGCTGTAGTAGCTCATGACTCCATGTAGTTCATTTTCGTATTTTTTAAAAATATAAAAAAAAAATGTAAAAAACAGGTAAATGCCATTTTAGAAATCAGTGAACTAAGGCTTATAATTTATTCCTTATTAATAGTCCTAATTGGACACAGCCACTCCAGTTTGGTTTGACTGATATCACCTTTAGCAAATAATAAAATTAATTAAAAAAATTACAAAAACTTATTGTTTTATTGTTATTTGCTTTTGCAAATTAACTAAGATATACTTCTAGTCCCTTTAAAGTCTGTTGGAGCTTTGTCAAAATGGCCTACGCAGCCAGAGATTGGAGCAAAATAGGAAAGATGAAGGTATATGCAGCAGTAGAGATCACCACACACACACACACACACACACACACACACACACACACACACACAGCCACGCATCAAGATCGGATCCACACCAAGCAAATGAACCAATCTGAAATGCAATCCCCACAGCCCTATCAACACACACCAGCAAACTGAGCTGTCCTGCTTTCTCATTAGCAGAGATGGATACCAACATAGATAGATGGAGGGTTAGGATGTAGGAAATCAAGGGAAGGAAGGGACACTTGGATAATCCAGAAGGAGATGAGGCAGCCACAGCTCAGGCTGAGGATGGGCTGTGAGATTGTGCAGAATGCTGTATTAGACCCCATGTTTTTATGTGTGTTGAGGAAATTGGTGCCAGCAGTACCCAAATGGCTGTTTTCCTCCCTGACAGGAGATAAGAGAAAACAAATTTCTATACCAAAAAAAACATAGGGAAAAAGGCCCATGCCAATGGACAGTGAGCTGCCATGTAATACGGGTTTTGATCATCAGGCTTTGACTAACTCCTTGCCTTGATAACTTAATTACTTGATTAACTTGTACTCTGTTAAGGTCTGGCTCAAAATTAAAATAGCTTTATACAAAAACCACAATATTGAAGGCAGACTTACCAAAGAATGACATATGATGCAAAAATCAATTGGGCTAATATCACTGGCTGGCAGTGGACGTGGCTGGAGGAGGCCCAGAAAATGATCCTATCTTAAAATAATGTGGAGAGAAAAACTTGTATCTCTTGGTCTTTTTTCTTATTACATTCCGCAATGTTTTCAGAAAAGATTGTGTTTCAGCCTCCGGGGAACTGATGGGAACCACTGCATTTAAAGCCAAGCGTCCATTTCTGAAAACCAAGGGAAAAAATGCTCAGGCAAAATGAACAGGCTAAAAGGGCGCTTTGCTTCTCTTTCAGCAGCAGTTTGACCTTCACAGTCTAATCAGTTTTGAAGGAGGCCAGAATAGAAATGGGCCGCAAAGGCTTTCTCATAGAACAAGAACAACTTCAGTGGAATTATTATATAGAAATAACTAATAATAACAATGATGTGTCTGAGAACAAATATTACTATTTATAGCTTTTTTGATTGTTGAATTACTTCCGTGGGTTATTTCCTTAAGAAACATCAAAAATATTAATTTTATTTGAACGCTTAATGTTACTGCTATCCAATTTTTTTTTACTTACAACACAGTTTTGTTTCAGACACATAACACTAATAATATAACACAGGGGTGCCCAAAGTGGGACCTGGGGGCCTAAATTGTCCCACCAAGGGTTTTGATTTGCCTGATTTATTTAATCTGATCGAACATACTTAACATATAAGAGCAGCCGTTGGATTTATATATCACAGAGACAGCCTGGTTCCTTCACTCATGAAGCATTAACTTCAAAGATTATCTTAAAAAATAAGACAATTTAGGTAGGTTTGTACGTGTTTACACACTATGTATATGCCCTCCAAGGTAGCGACTGGCGCCCCCACTGAGCTACAGCCGCCCTATAATAATGGCATCCCAAAACTAACCTAACTATTCAACACAAAAACTTCCATATTCCAAGATGTTTTACTCGCATGCTAAAGTCAAATTTTAATCTACAGTATAATTTAATAATACAGCCTTTAATTAGAAACTGTATTAAAGGCTCTATATTGTGATTAGGCCATTTTGTAGTGGTATCCGAATGTCTAGTGACTGAAATGTAGTGCACTCAAAGTTTCCCACAATGCATTAGTAAAAGTAGTGAGCTGTGGTGGTCAAATAGACCATAATGCTTTGCAAATTGTCGAGCAGTGCAACCGTGACATGTCGTTAAACTGAACACAAAAGCAAGTAAAACAAAAAGAAAAAAATATTTATGGGGAAAGTAAAAACCCACCCAAGCACTCTGAAGTGAGTAGGATTTATATGCATTATATGTTGTAAAGTGTATATGCCTATTATAGTTATATTTTTGATAATCCTCAATTTATGTGCCTGTAAGTTGTTTTTGCCATGCCATTAATCAAATTCCTTTACAGGTGAAGCAGAAGTGGGAGTAAATAACCATATTATCTTTGTCTTCTGGTGTCTCCAGAAGACAAGTTGTTTTACCACTGTTGTTTTACCACTGCGCAGTAAAACAACATCAGAAGACTGGTCGAAACAAACGGTTGCTGCAAACCGGCAACGGATTGCCGCCTCCACACTCACCAAGCAAGATGGCGCCTGTGTTCGGCTTTGCCTCTGCTCCCTCTCTGTTATCTAATGTATTTTTGTTTTTTCTAGTGTTGTTTGTTGCCTTATCAACATTTACAACTAGTAGCTGTGTCTAGGCTGCTTTAAAATATGATTGACACACTTTATTCTGAATTCTCAATGAGCAGATGAATGACTTTTGTGTTACTTGGGCCAGGTACACAGAGTTTTTCCCTCCAGTTTTTGAGTGCTCCACGTCATCACCGGAGTACCTATTGCTAGCTAAGCCCCGCGGCAAGAGAAGGAAGCCGTCCTAAGCATTTGTACTTCTGCGTATGTCTGTTTTGCTCTGTAGTAAACCGCCGAAACGCTAGTTGACGCGAGCGGGTTCCACTGTGTTTGAAACGACATTTCAGTCACCCCACGGAAATGTGCCATGGCAAAACAACACTGTGTGTTGTGGTCAACCTGGTGTGTAACTTCTATTGGTGTAAAATATAATGCACCAATAAATGACATGAGGGATATTTTATTTTTTTTAAGTTTGTACTATACATACAAATGGTCGAACTATGTATAAGATAATGCACCATGTAAAGCTGCAATGGTCTAATGTGCAATGTTCTTCAATTATTATCAAAAATAGATAAAGTAAACAGATAAAGTAAAGGAGAAACTTCACAAATGATGCAAACTACAGTATAACCTGCATGAATTGGTGTGAACAGACAATAAATAAAAAAGCTAAATTGAAAACTATATACAAAAAAATAACAAAAAAAAGCAAAAGTGCAAACTGCAGATAACATTGCCTGTGCTCTGTGGTTTTCCGGCACCCTCCTGGGATGACTGGGGGACAGAAGAGATGGCTGCGAGACAGAAGAGATGGCTGCAGGGACAGAAGAGATGGCTGCGGGGACAGAAGTGATGGCTGCGGGGACAGAAGAGATGGCTGCGGGGACAGAAGAAATGGCTGGGGGACGGAAGAGATGACTGCGGGGACGGAAGAGATGACTGCGGGGACGGAAGAGATTGCTGCAGGGACAGAAGAGATGGCTGCGGGGACAGAAGAGAAGGCTGGGGGACAAAAGAGATGGCTGCGGGGACAGAAGAGATGACTGGGGGACAGAAGAGATGACTGAGGGGACAGAAGAGATGGCTGCGGGGACAGAAGAGATGCTTGTGGGGACAGAAGAGATGACTGTGGGGACAGAAGAGATGGCTGAGGGGACAGAAGAGATGGCTGCTGGGACGGAAGAGATGGCTGCGGGGACTGAAGAGATGGCTGCGGGGACAGAAGAGATGGCTGAGGGGACAGAAGAGATGACTGTGGGGACAGAAGAGATGGCTGCGGGGACAGAAGTGATGACTGTGGGGACAGAAGAGATGGCTGCGGGGACAGAAGAGATGGTTTTGGGGACAGAAGAGATGGTTTTGGGGACAGAAGAGATGGTTGTGGGGACAGAAGAGATGGCTGCGGGGACAGAAGTGATGACTGCGGGGACAGAAGAGATGACTGCGGGGACAGAAGAGATGACTGCGGGACAGAAGAGATGACTGGGGGACAGAAGAGATGGCTGTGAGACAGAAGAGATGGCAGCGGGGACAGAAGAGATGGCTGAGGGGACAGAAGAGATGACTGTGGGGACAGAAGAGATGGCTGCTGGGATGGAAGAGAGGAAGAGATGACTGCGGGGACAGAAGAGATGGCTGCGGGGACAGAAGAGATGGCTGAGGGGACAGAAGAGATGGCTGCGGGGACAGAAGTGATGGCTGGGGGACAGAAGAGATGACTGCGGGGACAGAAGTGATGGCTGCGGGGACGGAAGAGATGGCTGCGGGGACAGAAGTGATGACTGCAGGGACAGAAGAGATGGCTGCGGGGACAGAAGAGATGACTGGGGGACAGAAGAGATGGCTGCGAGACAGAAGAGATGGCTGCGGGGACAGAAGAGATGACTGCGGGGACAGAAGAGATGGCTGAGGGGACAGAAGAGATGGCTGCGGGGACAGAAGAGATGGGTGTGGGGACAGAAGAGATGGCTGCGAAGACAGAAGAGATGGGTGTGGGGACAGAAGAGATGGTTGCGGGGACAGAAGAGATGACTGCGGGGACAGAAGAGATGACTGTGGGGACAGAAGAGATGGCTGCGGGGACAGAAGAGATGGGTGAGGGGACAGAAGAGATGGCTGCGGGGACAGAAGAGATGGGTGTGGGGACAGAAGAGATGGCTGCGAAGACAGAAGAGATGGGTGTGGGGACAGAAGAGATGGTTGCGGGGACAGAAGAGATGACTGCGGGGACAGAAGAGATGACTGTGGGGACAGAAGAGATGGCTGCGGGGACAGAAGAGATGGGTGTGGGGACAGAAGAGATGGCTGCGGGGACAGAAGAGATGGCTGGGGGACAGAAGAGATTTCTGCGGGGACAGAAGAGATGACTGGGGGACAGAAGATATGGCTGGGGGACAGAAGAGATGACTGGGGGACAGAAGATATGGCTGGGGGACAGAAGAGATGACTGGTGATGGGGGCTACCACTTGGTAGTTGGTCATCATCACTGTGGCTGGAGGTCTCACATCCGATAAACCAGTGGAGTTTGAGCTGGTATCAGTTCCATCCTGTGATTATGAAAGAAATAGTATAAGTTATACATAAAAGATGATGCATTCATTGTTAATTCATAGATAGATAGAGCTATAATAACTGCATATTCATACATTGCAAATGCTAAATTGTTGCATTTGTATTTTCTGTAAGCCAAATAAAATTACAAACTATTATATTACATAAATACAACCCATTACATATAATTACAACCTATTACACATGCTTTTGGACTCTCAGGTATATTATTTCTGCAAAAAAAAATCAATACCCCATGTGGTAGCATTGCTAGTTAAGTTAGCTAACCGAAACACAATAGAGGTACATAAAAGGACGTGCATTATTTACCTTATTGTCAAAGTTTGACTCCGTAAGCCGATGTTTGACATGAGGTGCCAGCCAAGACAGGAATATATAAAACGCTGGGATTTTTTTTCCTCCTGGATCCCCGCTCCTTGTGCAAGTTTTTTACGGAGACGAACGTACTTGTCTCGAGAGTTCTTCCATCTCTTCGTGCACTCCGCTACATCTAAACCGATGTTGGAGATGGCTGTATTTCAACACTTCTTCAATTAATCACTCGGTAACTTGGACCATTTCCATGTCGGCTCTTCACTGAATTTCGGAATTTAAAAATGGCGGGTGGTCCAGAGTGCAGAAGATTATTCCAGAAATGCAATAGGAGGAAACGTGATACTACCAAGCCGACCAATCACAGATCTTGCGGTCCGCGTCGTCGATACGCGTAGTTACATTTTGGAGGAGGTACACGTCAGGGTACGGCGTATGGTACACGTCACTGCCTATGCTACACCATACCTACTACGTGCACCCTACGCAGAAGCATAAATCGGCCTTAAGGTTGGCAACAATGATTCATTTTATTGCATTTTAATTTACCGACCTCCTGGTCCTGGTCGCTTGTTTTTAGAGCATTTCTCTGAATTTTTATCTTCAATTATCAAACTTGAAAATGTTCTGATACTCGGGGATTTTAACCTCCATATCGATGATGCTTCGTGTAATCTGGCATCAGAGTTTTTAACACTCTAATTCCCTAATTTATTGCTCCACCGTTTTAACGATAGCTTAATATGATACACTGGACCAAACTTGGTAATAATATGATATACGGTCATATCTAACCTTCAGTTTGGAAGGAATATTTATATATATAATAATAATATATATAATAATTACTGTGTAGTTCGCAAACACAGTAAATGCAATAATAATAATAATAATAATAATAATAATAATAATAATAATAATAATAATAATAATAATAATAAAAGCAAAAATTAGAAGTGGGCTTAATGTACTCTTTTACAAAGATCTGGGTTGTGTCATTTTGGTAAATACATTTGACACGTGCCTGTTTTATAAAAATAGATATTGTTCTCTCTCCACGGATTACCTAAAGGTGATGCTGTCAGACAGAGGCTGATCAGAAGAAAGGCTCTTGGTGTGAGCACTTTGAAGAGGATATTCAGGCAAAGGTGGGTGTTACATTAAACTACACATTACATTAACCATTACACCTGCAGTGCCCACCAACCTCTGAGACTTTTTACTCTAGAAAACACTTTCCTTACTCTACAGTTATACATCTCTTAAACATTACTGTAGCTAAAGTGCATGTGTTAGTTTTATATTTCTACATTTATCATCTGTAAATCATGACAACAGTCACAGGTAAATGTTTATGCCACGTTTTAAACATGACAGACATGACCTCTGACCCAGTACAGTTCACATTAACTAAAGTATTATATTTAGGCAAATGTAAGTTCAAATCAAAGTCCACTATTTTCTGAAAAACAGTTCTTACACACACAGTAACACACAGTGAGCTGTGAATAAAAACTAAGATAACTAACAAAACGTTTTGTTTTTTTTCTGTGATTAACAGTACATCTCATCTCATCTCAGATGTGACCGGGCCCAACAGCAAGACTTGTTTTAAAAATACGCTTTTACTTTGTTCTCTGTCTTTGCAGAGCTCCTCTACAGTTAACTGTCTGCTGCTGCTTTTCTGTCGGCCCAGTCTAGTCAGGTCCAGTACTGTCCAGTTATCGGTCTGTTGCTCTGTTCTTGGACAGTGTGTGTGTGTGCTCCTGGACAGTTGACATAGCCCAGCCTCGTCTTCCTCAGCTTCATCCTACATCACATCCTGGTCCATCTACAACTTCAGCATTTTTTTTTTTAAATAAACTTAAACAAATTAGAATCTCCATTCATTTATGTGTTTCTAGGTTTGAAAGCCTATATAAACTGTTTTTCAAGATCCTGAATCTGACATAATTTATACACTTTGTTTTTAAGTGCACAGAGTTAATAACTAATTTTTTAAAGAAACTTTTAAATAACATGAAAGTAGATTAAAGCAAACAGACAAAACTTTAAAGCATTTATTACTATAGTGTTAATTTAGAATGCCATGACCAATAGAAGTTATTGTGGAAAATAATCAGAAATCATAAAACATATTGTTTTGTGTATTATTAAATTGTAATGATAAAGTAGTGCTGCAAAGATGGAAGGGTTTCTTGAACTTTCAGGTTGCTCTTGAGGTCTTTGACCTGCAGCTGCACGGGTAAGGAAACTGAAAAACAAAAATCAAAACTGGTTTAACACATATTTACTCCATCTCAAAAATACAGCATCTTTGACTACAATTCCTAAATAACCAGTTTCTTAAAAAAGGTATGCAATATGTCTATTTTAAGTTGAAGAAAACTTATTAACTACATATGCTAAGATAGATATCATACAGAAACTATAATTCTAAATGATCAACTTTATATATTTTTACAGCATACAGTTTATAATTACGAGGTTATCTATTGATAAGCAGTTTAGTACTATTGCTAGCTGTAGATGTATTTTAGAACAAAGATGACAACATGGTGCTTAGTAAAGCAGGAGAATATTTAAAAAACGTAGATATTGGTGTAAAAGTGAAATTCAGCTGAAGTGGTGCAGCAGCAGAGGGCTCAGTGAAGGAGCAGAGATGTTTTAGCTCAGGTCTCTGTCGGAGCCAATAATGCTAGAAGGGGTAAATAATAGTGACCTGAAAGGGAGATATAATCATTAAATTAGATAATGCTTACCTAATAATACACTTCGTTTTAGCAATATATTATTCTATACATAATTTGGGTTAAAAACTAAATACAAGAAATGCAGTTAGTTTTAATAACTTATGCCTTAGTTATTAAAATAAAAAAGGAAACACGGCTCTGGTTACAGTTAACTACTAGCATTTGTTTGCATGCAGGTAATAATATTTTTAATACCTTAAAAAATACTTTCAATACTATATGTTGATTAAAATCAAGTAGTCTATAGGTAGTTGTCAAATAACCAGTTTCTTAAAGAAGGGTGTGCAGGGTGCACGTGGCAAAGTGGTTAGCACTCCTGCCTTACAGCAAGAAGGTCGTGAGTTCAAAACCCGGCCGACCCAAACATTCTCGGCCGACTCCGGTCTTTCTCTGAGGAGTCTGCATGTCCTCCACGTGTTACTGTGGGTTCTCTCCGGGTACTCCGGCTTCTTTCCACCGTCCAAAGACATGCATGTATAGGTTAATCGGCAACTCTAAAGTGTCCCTAGTGAATGAATGTGAGAGTGAATGGTTGTCTGTCAATGTCTGTCTCTAAATGTTAGCCCTGCGACTAACTGTCCACTGTCCACTGCAGGACTTTCAACTTTCAACAAGCCCAGTTCTGATTGGCTTGCTGGTTACCATGCTAATGCACACTCAAACCTAGCTCATATGCCCAAATTAGGACTTCTGGCTCCAAAAAATCAACATGGTGACCCCCATAACGGCTAAAATGGCGACAAATGGGTTCATTTTCGAGGTTTGTAACGCTATGGGTGACGTCAGAATCCTTATGTCCAGCACTTCTACAGTCATTGGACAGACCACTGTTGTATATTTAACTTGTCTTCCAATGTGGACTATCTTCCTTCTAAACCGAATGCAGCTGAGAAATTTTCCGAGTCATTTGACCCCAGTGCTTTTGATGGCTGTAGTGAGCCTGACTTGAAGGAGCTCATCATGTCACTAAATGATATAATAAAAAAAATCCTAAAGTCCTGTTTGACACAATATCAAGAAATGTCTCTCCTTTAGCTCCTCATTTGCCAGTCCACTCAAAGTCTGACTGCAACAGGTTTTTAAATTCCTTTGTGAATAAGGTACATGATATACGAGCTTCTATAAACCCATCCTCTGTCCACACATCCTGGGGTTTATCTCCTCAGTGCTCCTGGTCCACCTTCTCACCTGTCACTGAAGAGGATATTAAGGTTATACTAAAAAAAGTGAAACCATCGTCAAGCCCTCTAGATGTAATGCCAGCTTTGTTGCTTTTAAATGTATTTGATTTAGTTACTCCATATGTTGTTAAACTGATCAACCTTTCTCTTTTAACTGGTTTTGTGCCCAGCTCTTTTAAACAAGCGGTCGTCTGCCCCATTCTGAAGAAGCCCGATTTGGATTCTTTTGAACCAAACAACTACAGGCCGATCTCTAAATTGCCTTTTTTATCTAAAATCCTGGAGAGAGTGGTGGGGGAGCAGCTGACTGCGTTTCTTGATGAAAATTATTTTATAAATAAATTTCAGTCAGGCTTCCGAAAATGTCATTCAACTGAGACTGCCCTGCTGAAGATATGGAGTTCCTCAGGGCTCAGTTCTAGGTCCTCTTTTGTTTTTATTGTACATATGCCCTCTTGGTAAAATAATTCACGGTTTTAAAAATGTGTCTTATCACTTTTATGCTGATGACATTCAGTTGTACTGTTCTTTTAAAGACTCTGAGTTTTATAAACTTACTGATTTACTGAACTGCTTGTCTTGCATAAAGAACTGGTTATACAATAACTACCTACAGCTGAATACAAAAAAGACTGAAACTTTAATCTTTGCACCTGACCAAAAAATACCTCAAATCAAACAACACCTTGGTTCACAGGGTTCTTCCGTCCAGTCGAGCCTCAGAAACCTTGGGGTTCTATGTCTATGTGTATATAATCTTTGTCTCTGGACAGTCATTCTAGACAGTTGGTCAAAAACTGTTTTTATTATTTGAGAAACATTTCTAAACGGAGAGTGGTATTGTCTAAAGCTGACTTGGAGATGATTATTCATGCTTTTATTTCTTCTCGTCATGATTATTGTAATTCTCTTTTTACTTGTTTGAACAAATTGTCTCTGAGTTGGCTACAAATGGTGCAAAATGCTGCAGCCAGGCTTTTACCTGGAACCAACAGAAGGGCTCACATTTCCCCAGTACATCACTGACCTGCTGACCCCTTACTCCTCCTCCCGCGCTCTTCGGTTTTATGGTCAAAACCTTTTAACGGTCCCCAAAACACGTTTTTAAACTTGGGGAGACAGGTCCTACCAAGCAGTCGCCCCCAGACTCTGGAACGCCCTGCCCTGTCATAGCAAGTGGACGTTTCTGTTAATTCTTTTAAAAAGCAGCTGAAGACACTTTTATTTAAACAAGCTATTAGTTGATTGGGCTTTTATGTTTTTACTATTTTGTGGTTGAATTTTTTATTCTCATAGTTTTATTGTTCTTTTATTAAAATTGCACTTTGTAAAGCACTTTGTGATTTATATCTGTGAAAGGTGCTATATAAATAAAATTCAATTACTTGCTTACTTACTTACCAAAGAAAACGTGAAGGGCTTTGGTAGTCTCCAGGTGTATCAAGGTAATCACTGCAGTGTAGGACTATATGAACATTAATAAATAAAAACACAACAAAAGAGGCTACCCACCAACAATTATATATTTTTTTCAAAGCCTTTAACAAAAAAAATTGTTTTATAATATAAACATAAATCTATTGCAGCTCCGCTGGGCGAAGATCCTGGGGCCAAATGTCGGTCAGATGTCGGTCAGTGCCATTGTCACGTGGTGGAGCTGATGACCACCCATTTTTACAGGTCCAGCAGGGTGGCTTTGCCATGTTGGTGAGGGAGTTGCAGGGTCTGGGGCAGAGTGCTTTGTGGCTGAGCAACCGTGTGTAGCTCCAATTTCAGCCGCTCAACCGCATCAATGATGCTCTCAAGCGAATTGCTGATGCGAGGACCCCTCCACCAACATTGTCGCAATCTGCCGCCAAGATCTTCTCCATCCAACCAGATCACACTGGCCTCTGCTGCTTCGGCCCCCTCCCATGGTCACCCTGCCTGCGGACCCAAAGAGGGAGAAATATTTGAGTTTATTAAATAAAATGAGTTTAATAATAAGCATTGATCTCCATTATGTAGCCGATCGGTCCTCAATTCCACACTTACCATTTCCAGATGCCACCAGGTGTTAGTCCAAGCAGGAGTTTGGACTAACACCTAATCTTACCCACAGGAGATTAAACGTGCCCTTTTAAATATTCACACATGTTTCTTGCTTGGATAAGACCGAACGAGTCTTCAGGACTTATAATTAACGATTCTGTTTGTTTTCATAAAAAGACAGGACCTAGGTCCAACCAGCACCAAAGACCAACCAGGTCAAAAGGACTCATGGAGAGATCCAGACCGCTAGGCGCCGCTGTCAAAAAGTCATACATTCTGGAGATAAGGTGTTCATCCAGCTTTCTCGAGAACACTTTATTCTAATCCTGATTGACAGTTGGGAATGCTTTGATCAGAGCCTTCGGAATGGTCAAACACTACCCCCTTTTGGTCAAATGGACAAAGGACTATAACTGTGCTAAAAGACAGTTGTGTTTTAATTTTGAATAAAAGAAAGACTGTGTTAATGTACTAACAATTATACTGTTCGTTTCCAGGACGCAGAGTTTTACAAGGCAACTAACTCCTTATCCCATTTCTACAGGGTTACGTTTTATGTTAATAAAATGTAATGAATATATGTTTTTATAATAAGTCTGACAAATGCATTTTCTTTGCACAATCCTACAAGTACGAATGTTTTTGTGTGTTTTTACGAAAACCAAGGAAAATAGGGTGAAACAAAAGGAATGTTTTAAGACTTAGTTTAAACATTTAAACTTTCCAAAGCCACTTCCCTTTTGTCTGGAAGAACGCGTGAGACACGCCCCGGCCCCAAAAGTGTTAAAAGTAACCGCTGGTCAAGAACACGCTCTTCTCTTGTCTTTCCCTCCGGACTCTTTCCTTTCCTGCTTTTCCGTAAGGCCTCTGAAAGCAAGCTTTAACGTTCTCTTATTTACTCATCATTTGTCAATAATTATCCCTTATGTCATTTCCATTATCATTATCCATTGTTTTAACCTTGTATAATCTTTAATAAAACCCCAAAAAGACATCATTGTTTCTCTGTTTATGTTCATGAATATTCAAAAACCAGGAGAGCTCCCTTCCTTTAGATTGAGACTTATTAACATAATTAGTTCCCAGAACTATGACTCTGGGTGGTGCCGCCTAACGAGAGAATATTTTGATATAAAAATATAAATTATTAATTTCCATAATGAATATTCATATTAATTATTAATTAATATGAATATTCACAACAGTACGCTACAATTATTTAGTTAGAACTTTTGCACGCATTTTATTATATCCCCAATTTATTAATAGACCAACAGCCTCAATGAATCTTGCTAAGTTAACAAAATGAAAAATGTAAGCAAAAACTAAAGGTATAGAGAAAAACATGCAACAAATCTATTATCTACAGGGATTATGGCAGTTACCATGCCCTGAGCTACTTTGGGTTTGAATTAGATAGTGAACTGCACATATTTTAAAGGTCCTGTTCAATTGTACTTTGGCAAATGCTTTTGTAAATTAGGCAAAATTTGTCCTAGGTGCTCATACTTCGGGTGGGGGGCGCTAGTTGTCCTGCAAAATTTGCAAAAATGCTAAAATTTTCTTAATATTTAGATGTTTGTAAAATTTACAGCCTATATGCATCTTTAATCTCTAATTTGCAAGTTAACTTATTTAGCCTTTGTAATTTCTTAACCCCTTATCCCCATGACTATAACATAAGATAAAACTTGGTGAAGTTCAAATTAAAACAATTTTGAATATTTGTACTTCACAGTCCCTCAAGCAGCGGATCCCTTTTCACTTGTGCTGTCGCCAGCGTATTAGGGTCAACTGGCATTGGCACATGCAACTCTGCATATAGTCCTGCACTATGTCCTCAGGGATTTCTAATAGACATCCATGACAAATGCCATTGTTATGTAACAGACAACACGCCACAAGGAATGCTGCATTCTGAGGGCTATAATGTAATGTCCAACCCAACTTATACAAACATTTGAAGTGCATTTTTAGCAACCTAATTGTTCTTTCTATTACACTGCGGGTTTTGGTGTGTTTTCTGTTATTAATAAGCTCACGCTGTTCATTTGACCATGTTTTTATTGGATAGGCATTGTCTCCCAACAGCCACCTGTCCAGCGGTGGATTCCCTGAAAGACTAGAGGAATGTCAGAATTGGCCAGTATAAAGGAGTCAGGGGACATAGTTGTGCGTCATCAATTCCACCGAGCACCCAATGGAACCCAATTTCTGCCCAGAATTCACCTTTCACCTGTTGTTGATAAGCAGGAAAGACTGGAAATTGAATAAATTTAGTGCTGTGTTGGACTAAGCCTGACGTAACTGCATGTATGGCCAAACTTATAACATTGTGATACGCCTCCACCTAAATCTATGGGATGCTGGAAAAGCAATGTTTCGTCCTACTTACATGAAATGTGTGCATTGCAAAGTAAAAGTGTACCTTAAACTGGTAGGTCTGTTTAAAGGTATGTGTAATGACTGCTATTATTCAATCTTCATATTTTACAAACAGAGCCTATGTGTGCTGTTGCACAAGGACTGTATCTTGCGGCAGCGCAGGCCTGGCGGTGATCAAGATGGTGGTATATTTGCTATCTTGTGCCCAACGCAGCTACCTCATGCCCATCTGTGGCTCTACCAGTGCCCGGACTGATGCTGGCATCATTAAATCCAATTAGGGAAGTGAAGTTACTGCCAAGCAATGGTATAATAAAAATAGAAAATAAATTAATTGTATTTAATTGCTAATTATTAAATATTTTTTTTATTTATGTATTTCAAACATGTCAAATAAATAAGAATTAATTTAAAATATTCTCAAAATAATTTGGGCTTGTATCCTGAAAAACAATTCTACCAACATTTATTTGATTTTTTTTTTACAACCACAGCCATATCAAAGCACAAAAGCCCTGGTTTGCTTTTTTTTCTTTTTTAAACATTATGCTACAGCCAGGACAGCGCATGGCTAAATAAAAATATACAAGTTAGGATCTGTGGTGTAATATTTTGAATGATATGTGTTTTATTTCTGTGTACTTATTTAGCTATTCATTATGCATGACTTTATGGTATATGCCTTATGGTTTATACTTTTGAATGGTTTATAATCAAGTATGGAATGTTATATTAATACATTTAGAAGCATATTAGGAGAAAAAGAGAAAACATAATGTCAGAGTGTCTGGTTTTAAAATATGATTAGTTTAACACACACACACACACACACAGACACACACAGACACACACACAGACACAGACACACACGCACACACACACACACACAGACACACACACAGACACACACACAGACACACAAACAGACACACACAGACACACAAACAGACACACACACGCACACACACACACAGACACACAAACAGACACACACACACGCACACACAGACACACAAACAGACACGCACACACACACACACACAGACACACAAACAGACACACACACACACAGATACGCACACACACAGACACACACACACAGACACACACAGACACACAAACAGACACACACAGACACACAAACAGACACACACACGCACACACACACACACACACAGACACACAAACAGACACACACACAGACACGCACACACACAGACACGCACACACACAGACACACACACACACAGACACACACACACGCACACACAGACACACAAACAGACGCACACACACACACAGACACACAAACAGACACACACACACACAGATACGCACATACACAGACACACACACACACACACACACACACACACACAAACATGCACACACACAGATACACACACACGGGTGTCATGTGAAAAATGTACAAAAACCCAAGTTTGAGTTGCAGATCTTTAGTAAAGTTGGGGATAGTATAGTCGGGTCATTTGTTGTTGACTCTATGCCATTGAACTGGATGTGTGTTCATGAGTTGTTGCATACAAGTTTTCTGATGGCTGGAGGTTTAGTATCAGACACAACATTTGGCGAGCCAGAGCCAGGAGAGGATTTGAGAGAAAGTGGTTCTCTTTCTAATTGACCACCCAGAAGCAGGATCAAATATGCCATAAGGCCATAAACATCAGGGGTGAGCAGATCTTTTATTCTCTGTTAGATTGGGATAGGTGTCTTTGGGAAGTAACAAGTAGGAAAGACTTCTTTAAGAACTCACCTAAAAAGAACCTCGATTAGCATATAAGACGTAATAGGGTTAAAAGCCATAGAGGTGCCGCAGTCAGGGGACTTTATTAGGGCTAAAGAAGTCAGCACGTGTGTGGTCTAAAAGCAAAAGGTACGAGAGACACACTGGTAAAAAAGTGAAGCGTCAGAATAAAGAAAACAACTACTTTATATCTGGCAAGACAAGACATTTATTTTGTATAGCCCAATATCACAACAACAGCCGCCTCAAAGGGCTTAACAGACTGCACTAGACAACATCCCCTGTCCTTAGACCCTCCATCAGGGTGAGGAAAAACTCCAAAAAAAACCCAGCCGGGAAAAAAGAGAAACCTCAGGGAGAACCACAGAAGGAGGGATCCACTCCCAGAATGGACAGGCCGTGCAAGAATGTGTCCAGGACAGTTGAAAAAATACATATAAATACAAAACATATTCACAAAAAAAAACATTTATATTGGCAGTGTCCAGTCTCCACTCTGAGTGTGCAATAATGAATGGGGCCGCAGCCAACATCAAGGTGGATGACAGATTGCCTGGGGGTCCTCACACTGGAGCAATGTCCAGGGGGGGAGGGGGTGCACATCACCCAGCAGATCAGAGGTTTGCATCTACCCTAGGAGGAGGTAGAAAAGAAAAAAGTGCTAAAAACTACTGCAAAAATTTGCAGGTGTAATAATAATATCAGCGGTTGAGTTGTACCTACAGCTACAACCAGTGTAAACCTAACCCTATGATCAATCAGTCTCCATACGTTTGGTGAAATAAGTATGTTTTGAGTTTGCTTTTGAAAACCTCAACAGAGTCAGATTGCCGCACTTCCACCGGGAGCCTATTCCACAAAAATGGGGCTCTATAAGAAAAGGCTCTGTAGCCAGCAGACTTCTTCTTTATTCGAGGAAGTTGAAGGAGGCCAGTGTCCTGAGAGCGAAGGGTACGAGCTGGAGTATACCAGGTGATAAGGTCAGATAGGTAAGAGGGCGCGCGTCCACAAAGGATTTTATAGGTTAACAAGAGAACTTTGAAATCAGCTCTAACATGAATAGGAAGCCAGTGTAATGAAGCCAGGACCGGAGTAATGTGATCAAACTTCCTGGTCTTTGTTAAAAGTCTGGCGGCTGTATTTTGGACCATTTGTAGTCTGTGAGTACTTTTCCTCAACAGTCCAGAGAATAACGCATTGCAGTAGTCCAGCCTGGATGTGACAAATGCATGAATGAGAATTTCAGCATCAGCTAAAGAGAGGCAGGAGCGAATTATTGAGATATTCCTCAATAAGTGAAAAAAGCCCAGTTTAGTGACCTCACTAATGTGCTGCTGCAGAGATAGTGTGGAGGAGTCAAAACTTGTGCAGATGACTGGCAGGACCAATTAACAAGAGCTCTGTTTTATCCGAGTTCAAATTGAGGAAGTTTTGAGCATCCTGTAATGTGGGACTGAGGACTCAAATGCACACAAGACAGTGAAGATAAGTGATTCTTTATTTAAGTACAGATAGTGACAGGAAGCTGGATAGGAGATCTGAGACTGTAGTCCGTGTGGAGGAACTGCGCTGATGGCTGAAGTGAAGTCGTGAACTGGAACCAAGCTGGACCGAGAGTTGGAGTTGAACCGTGGAGCTAAACCGAGACCTGGTGCCGAGCCGGTGACGGAAGGCCAAGCCGGGAAGCTGGGCTGGG
This sequence comes from Neodontobutis hainanensis, assembly GCA_024349245.1. Lineage (NCBI taxonomy): Eukaryota > Metazoa > Chordata > Actinopteri > Gobiiformes > Odontobutidae > Neodontobutis > Neodontobutis hainanensis. Next base: position 1,296,509 of record JALDNG010000039.1, on the reverse strand, counting down.
CGTTGGAGTGAGCCGTAGAGCTGCGCCGAAGCCTGGTGCCGAGCCGGTGACTGGAGAGGGGGAGGACTGGGGCGAGGGCTGGAGCGAGGACTGGAGCGAGGGCTGGAATATGAACTGTAACAAACGCTGGAAACATTCACACAAAGTCTGCTGAACGATCTGGCAGGGAAGAGGTGGAAAGGAGCGGTTTAAATACCTCACTGATGGTAATAGATTGCAGGTGCTTGAGACAGGTGGCAGTGATGAGATGAAGGAAAGAGAAGGAAAGTGGAGCGGATCCCTGAGGGAGACGGAGTGGATCTGACAGAACCCCCAACCTCAAGGAACAGCACCGGACGTTCCAACTGACTGTCCGGGGTGTGAGGCATGGAAGTCCCTAATTAGCTGTGGATCCAGAATGTGGCGGGCAGGAACCCAAGAACGTTCTTCTGGACCATACCCCTCCCAGTCCACCAGGTACTGAATGCCTCGACCACGGCGTCTAGATCTAAGGAGTCGTCGCACCGAATATGCTGGAGCACCTCCGACGAGCTGGGCGGGAGGCGGGGGCCTGGTGGCGGGAACCAGAGGACTCTCCTGAAAGGGCTTGATCCTGGAAACATGAAAGGTTGGGTGAATCCGCATAGACCGAGGAAGCTTCAACCTTACCGCCATCGGGTTGATGATCTTCACTATAGTGAAGGGACCAATGAATCGTGAAGCCAATTTCTTAGACTCTACTCTTAGAGGAATGTCTCTGGTGGAGAGCCAGACCTGATCCCCTACCTTGTACTGGGGACTCTGCTTGCGGTGACGATTTGCCGCTGTCGAATACTGGGTGGAAGCTCGTAGGAGAGCAGCACGAGCCCTGTTCCATGTCCCTCTGCAACGGCGGATGAGGGCTTGGACAGACCGGACATTAGCCTCCCTCTCCTGGGCAGGGAATAGTGGGGGCTGGAACCCGTAAACGCACTGGAAAGGAGATATTCCAGTAGCTGAGCTCGTCAAGGAGTTGTGGGCGTACTCCACCCACAACAGCTGAGAGGACCAGGAGGATGGGGTTTGTCCAGTCACACACCTCAAGGCCGACTCCATCTCCTGGTTCAACCGTTCCGTCTGTCCATTGGACTGCGGGTGATATCCAGAGGACAAGCTGACAGTAGCCCCTAAAATGGAGCAAAACTCCCGCCAAACTGTAGATGTAAACTGGGGACCCCGGTCCGACACAATGTCCACTGGTAGTCCATGGATCCGGAAAACATTCTGGAGTACCAGTTCTGCCGTCTCCTTTGCTGAGGGCAACTTAGGCAGAGCTATGAGGTGAGCCATCTTCGAAAAACGGTCAATGATGGAAAGGATCACCGTGTTGCCATTTGACTCTGGTAGACCGGTAACGAAATCCAGAGACATGTGAGACCAAGGTCTTCTGGGAACCGGAAGTGGCCGAAGAAGCCCAGATGGAGCATGATGAGATGGCTTCTGCTGGCTACAGACCGGACATGCCGTGACAAATGCCCGAACATCCTCTTCCTCCTTAGGCCACCAGAACCGCCATTGGAGAAAAGAGAGTGTCCGCCGAATCCCGGGATGGCAAGCAAGTTGAGACGAGTGAACCCACTGAAGAACCTCTGACCGCAACCCCGCAGGAACAAATAGTCTCCCCTCTGGACAGGAACTGGGGACCGTGATGGTGTTCAAGGCTGCTTTGACGCGCTCTTCAATGGGCCAGGTGACGGCTGCTACCAGCTGGGATGGAGATAAGATGGAGGTCACCTCCGAAGATGTCTCCTCCTTCTGGAATTGCCGAGAAAGTGCATCAGGTTTCTGATTCCGGGACCCTGGTCGGAATGACAAAACAAAATTAAATCGAGTAAAGAACAACGACCAACGGGCTTGACGCGATGTCAAGCGTTTGGCTGACCGGATATACTCCAAATTCTTGTGATCAGTCCACACAAGAAAAGGTTGTTCGGTTCCCTCCAGCCAGTGCCGTCACTCCTCCAAGGCTAGCTTAACCGCCAGCAACTCCCTATTACCTACGTCGTAGTTTTGTTCAGCGGGAGACAGGCGACGAGAAAAATAGGCACACGGGTGTAATTTCTGGTCTGAAGGAGAATGTTGGGGCAGAACTGCACCTATTCCCATGTCGGAAGCATCCACCTCTACGACAAACTGATTTGGGATGATAAGCACTGGAGCTGAAGAAAAACGAAGCTTCAAGTCACGGAATGCTGACTCGGCTTCACTGGACCAGAGGAACGGAACCTTAGATGAGGTAAGTGCTGTTAGAGGAGCCGCCAAGGTACTATAGCCACGGATGAAACGTCTATAGAAGTTGGCAAATCCCAAAAAGCGCTACAGTTGCTTTCGACTGCACGGAGATGGCCAATCCAATACTGCCGACACCTTGGAAGGGTCCATCTTAATTTTTCCCTAGGCAACAATGTAACCCAGGAAAGATACACTGGGTACGTGAAATTTGCATTTCTCAGCCTTGACAAAAAGCGAATTCTCCAGCAGGCGTTGAAGGACTGACTGGACATGATGTACATGTTCCTTGTGATTCTTGGAAAAGATGAGGATATCATCCAGGTAGACAAACATGAACCAGTCGAGCATGTCCTGGAACACATCATTAACCAGGTTCTGGAAAACGGCGGGAGCATTAGTCAGTCCAAAAGGCATCACCAGATATTCATAATGGCCTGACGAGGTGTTAAATGCTGTCTTCCATTCGTCCCCCTCTCGGATGCGAACCAGGTGGTAAGCGTTGTGAAGATCCAATTTGGAAAACACTGTTGCCCCCTCCAGGAGTTCAAAAGCGGAGTTCAAAAATAGGAAGCGGATACCTGTTCTTTACGGTGATCTCGTTAAATCCACGGTAATCAATGCAAGGTCAGAGAGTCTTGTCTTTCTTCCCTCACAAAGAAAAACCCTGCCCCCGCTGGTGATGAAGACGGCCTGATTATTCCAGCTGCCAACGCATCTTTAATGTAAAGGTCCATGGCCTCTCTTTCAGGAGCGGATAAGGAATATAATCGGCCTCTAGAAGGTGAGGTGCCAGGAAGCAAGTCAATAGCACAGTCATATGACCGATGCGGAGGTAAGGCTGTGGCTTTGGCCTTATTAAAGACCTCCTTATAATCCTGGTACTCCCTGGGAACGTTGGCCGGCAGAGAGGATACAGGTGTACCAGGTAGCGGGTTGGGTACTCCCGCTGACTGAAGACAAACAGAGTGACAAGAACGACTCCACCCCAGTATTGCCCCAGTGTCCCAATCAATGTGAGGATTATGGCGTCGCAACCAGGGATAACCCAAAATCAATGTAATCTCTGAAGAATGAATTAGGAAAAATTCAAGGGTCTCCTGATGGTTCCCAGAGATCAGTAGGGCCACGGGACTGGTCCGGTGGGTTACGGTACCCAGGAGGTGTCCATGCAGAGCCCGTGCAGGAACCGGTTTGGGTAGGGGAACTCGTGACAACCCCAACTGAAGAGCCAAAGTCTCATCCATAAAACTGCCGTCTGCCCCAGAGTCAATGAATGTAGTTAATGTTTGTGGCCCCCCAGGAAGCAGCAGCTGGACATGGACAAGTGGGCGATTGATGGAGGAGACTCCCTCTGTAAGACTCAACAGTACTCCATCTACTGCTGAGCCTGTCCTTTTAACGGGCAGACCAATGCCACATGTCCCGAACCCCCACGATACATACAAAGGTTACTCCTTCGCCTCCGTAGCCTCTCCTCAGGAGTGAGATGAGAGCGGCCAATTTGCATGGGTTCACTGGAATCTGTTGTGGCACTGGAATCTGTTGTGGATACATAGAACTGTGGTCGCTGGGCATCTAGAGGAAAGCAACGAGGACTCCGGGTAGCCCGCTCCCTCCGATGAGCTCGAACTCGCTGATCAACGCGGATTGACATACGGATTAAATCATCCAGGTCTACTGGAAGCTCCCGAGTGGCGAGCTCATCTTTCATGTGCTCGGCCAACCCGAGAAGGAAAGCCTGGTGCTGTGCAGGAGCGTTAAATCCACTCTGCCGAGCAAGCGTCCGAAACTCAATGGAATAATCCGCCACTGAACGTGATCCCTGTTTTAGTTGAAAAAGGCCCCTAGCCGCCGCGCCCTCCTGATCCTCCGCGTCAAACACCTTACGGAGTTCAGTTGATAAGGACTGGAAACTAGAGCAGGCCGGGTATCTCTCTCCCACTCTGCTGTTCCCCAGAGACGTGCGCGCCCCGTCAGGTGATTAATGACAAATGCCACCATGGCTCTCTCTGTGGCGAAGGTGTGGGGTTGCAGAGCAAACAGGATTGAACAGTTTACCAAAAAGGGATTACCACCTGCCTCTCCGGAGTAACGTTCTGGAGTCCCGACCCGAGGCTCCTGGACCGGGATCGGTTGAACCACCGGGGAAACAGGATCTGAAGGTGGAACGGAGACCAGACTCTCTGTGGTCTTTGGAATATTGGCTGGCTGAGAAGTCAGGAGATGGATCTGATTTGACATGGCCTGGAAGGCATCTTCCTGTTGAGACACAATCTGCTGGAACCCGGCGAAAATAGTGTTCATTAGGGCTGCATGATTTTGAAGAGTTTCTTCAATAATGGTGAATCGATTTATTACTTTCTCTGCTTTGGCTGAGTCCATCTTGGCCAGATCGTTCTGTAACGTGGGACTGAGGACTCAAATGCACACAAGACAGTGAAGGTAAGTGATTCTTTATTTAAGTACAGTTAGTGACAGGAAGCTGGATAGGAGATCTGAGACTGTAGTCCGTGCGGAGGAACTGCGCTGATGGCTGAAGTGAAGTCGTGAACTGGAACCAAGCCGAGGAGCTGGACCGAGAGTTGGAGTTGAACCGTGGAGCTAAACCGAGACCTGGTGCCGAGCCGGTGACGGAAGACTAAGCCGGGAAGCTGGGCTGAGCGTTGGAGCGAGCCGTAGAGCTGTGCCGAAGCCTGGAGCCGAACCGGTGATTGGAGACCAAGCCGAGATGCTGGGCTGAGCGTTGGAGTGAGTCGTAGAGCTGCGCTGAAGCCTGGTGCCGAGCCGGTGACTGGAGACCAAGCCGAGGAACTGGGCTGCTAGCTGGAGTCCAAACCTGAGACCTGGAGCGAGGGCTGGAGCGAGGGCTGGAATAAGAGCTGTAACAAACGCTGGAAACATTCACACAAAGTCTGCTGAACGATCTGGCAGGGAAGAGGTGGAAAGGAGCGGTTTAAATACCTCACTGATGGTAATAGATTGCAGGTGCTTGGGACAGGTGGCAGTGATGAGATGAAGGAAGGAGAAGGAAAGTGGAGCGGATCCCTGAGGGAGACGGAGTGGATCTGACACATCCATGTTTTAATTGAAACGAGGCAGGCCTCTAGACGCTTGATGTCAGTAGTATTATTCGCTTTTATTGGTAGATACAGCTGTGTATCATCGTCATAACAGTGGAAGTTCACTCCATAACTTCTGATGATTTGTCCCAATGGTGTAACATATAGTGAAAAAAGTATGGGACCAAGCACCGACCCTTGTGGTACACCGAATTTCACTGGTGCCGTGGAGGAGAAGTGTTTATTAAAAGACACAAAATGAGACCTATCACACAGATAGGATTCTAAACCAAGCAAGAGCAGAGCCAGAGATGCCAAAAACATCTTTAAGTCTGTTGATTAGCACTGCATGATCAGCGCTCAAGACGGAAGAGAAAGGAGCCTGTCTTACAGTCAACTCCCTCAAGCCCTAAAGTTATCCCCATCAAAATTCAACCTGGCGCTGATCGAGAAAACCTGTTTAACGTAGTGAGTACAGTGATCCAATATGTAGACGATCTGCTCATTTGCAGCTATAATAATAATAAGGGAACAATGTAAAGCAGATTTCATCATTGTGTTACAAATTTTAGTACGTGGGGGACATAAAGTTAGTAAAGAAAAGTAAAAAATTTGTCAATCTGAGATGGAATATCTGGGCCGAGTATTAAGTGGTAATAAGAGGAAAATTGCGCCGTCTCACATCGAAACTATTACCAAAGCCCCGAAGCCACAGACTGTAGAACCAATTTTGGCATTATCAGGAACAGCAGGTTATAGTCAACCCTGGATTTGTATTAATAGCTCATTTAAGAGGTTTGATGAAAACTGTAGGCCTATGTTATAATAATGCTAAATTAAAATAGAATGAGGGGGCAGACAGAGCATTCTCTGTATTAAAAGAAAGCCTGTGGGCGGCCCCCGCGCTTGAAAATCCTGATTATAAAAAAAGTTTCCTCCAGAGAGAGATGGCTACTCAACAGTAGTGCTGATGCAAGATACTGCAGTAGGAAAACAGCCAATAACCTACTACAGCTCAAAATTAAGACAATGTCAAAGACGGTTTAGCACCATGTTACAGATCATTAGCTTCAACTGTGACTGCGTTTTAAAAGGCTTCAGTGATAACCATGAGTTTCCCAATAACCATGTATACCAAGATATATCATCTTAACACAAGCTAGGAGAACAGGATATGAAGGAACACTTTCAGCTCTTGAATTAATAATACAGCAATCTAACACAGTTAACCTGGCTACGCCTTTCGAAGGAGAGCCACATGACTGCCCTTTAAACCCGAGCCTGTTTTTTGGTGTGTCTGCTCAAAAAGGACATGTCCACAATAAATTGACTATATCTCTGTAACTACAACGTGTATTTCAATAATTCTGGTGAGAAAATGAAGGGGGCACTTGTGAGATTTTCCAGAAGGTAAATTTTGAATGTGCAATGGTACAGTTTCAGAAGAAATTAAGATGGAAAACAGCAAAATAACCCCCAAAACAGCTTCACCTAAATATATATATATATTTGGATTAATATCCCTTTAGATGAAGTCTGTTGAAGCTCAAACAGTATTTTAATTACAGCCACACATGTCAACATTACCTGCGCCAAATAGAATTGTTCTAATGTGAAACAAACCAAAACTATTAAGATTTTCTCATGAAATGGTCAGGCGGAGTCTACATTATAAAGAATAGGGCAGAATTTGGCATTTTTTGGCACCACCTGTTTTTATTTGCTTGCTGTTTGGTCTGTGTTTGGAGAAAAATGTAAATGGCTTATTTGTGATTTCTGAGTCCATGTCTCATGGACTCAGAAATCAGCCTGAGAGACATGACATGAGCAGAACTAAGAGCAACCAGTACTTAATAACAATAAGAAATAAACAATTCCCATAAAACCGTGGCACCACAACAAACACAAATGGTGAAATGGTCAAATCAATGGTTTAAATCAACAAAACCACTCACCGTTAGTGATGGTGCTCTGACACCCCAAGGCTCCGACACGTGCCGTACCTCATAAAGCAATCGTATTGAAGCACTGTGCCAAAGTGTAGTTTGGTCATGTGACTAGGGACGTATGAACCACTTTACTGCTTCATTCTGTATTGATGCTTATCACTGGTTTGGTTGTCTTGGTTCTTTGGAAGAAGTGAGCTGAGCCTTTGAAGCAAATAGAGACAACATAGATTTGGTTTGACAGTGTTGCATTCAGTTCTAAGGATTCTATAACATTAGGTCAAATAAACCATAATGAAATAAGTTAGTGTAAGCACTCTAATATACACATTGGTGGTATTGGGTGCTCATAGAATTGTTAGTATCATTAGTGATATGATTCCATACGGGCGTATTATTGTAGAAAAACTATTTGTAAATGCGTGCAGAGAGTTGTGTGTGTGTATTCACTTGCACATGTAGAGGTTTGTGACTATGTAAAAAGTTTATCCACAACTTGTGTGTGTGCAAATGTGAAGTGCAAAGGTGATTTGCAACAGTTCAAAGATTGTTGCAATTGTTGCAAAACATACTACTAGATTTGCACAAGCTAAATAGTCTAAGTAATGCACACAAATCTTTGAAAAACACACAAATCTCAACACTGCAATGTATACCACATGCTCAACTGGCTGACTTTACTCACAAGACTTTTGCTACAGTGCTGCCGAGATTTGCAAACGGTGTTTTGCAAGTGTAAACGGGCTTCTTTGTCCTGAGTCCAGCCTTACAGGCTCTGTGGCCCATAAGGAAATGTATGTAGAAACATTGAACATGGATTACTCCAAAGGTCCACAGGTATAGTACTTCATACTTTGAGTGTTAGTAGAATTAAAGGTACTCAGATCCGTATTGATTTTACTTTCTAATACTTAAGTTTTTTTTGTTTTTTTTTTCATTTCATTATCAGCCTTCTTACTCTCACTCATTGACCTCGGAAAAACAAATGGCGGCTGGCTGCTATGACTGCAGGCCTTGATAGTACGAACATTGTATATGGTAAGTATAAGAAAATATAATCTGTATGGATCTGAGTACCTCTACTACTAATGGCAGCCATAGTGTGAGGCTACTTCTACTCTATATTTTAGGACTAAACGTTGTCCAAAGTAGATGTGTTTGAGTGAAATATTATTACATTTGCTGACTTTGATATGGAAAAAATATATATATTTCCATAGTATTACATGTAACCTGTACTATATACTTAGTACCTCTAGTACTAACACCCATAGTGTGAAGAACGTCCATTTTCAAAGTTTTACATACATCTTATTATGGGCTAGAGAGCCTGTAAGGCTTGACTAAAGGCAAAGAAGCCCGTTTACACTTCCAAACATGTGTTTGAAAATCTCACACGGCAGAACTGTAGCAAAAGTCACGTAAATAAAGTCAGCCAGTTGAGCATGCCGTATAAGACTTGTGTGTATTTTAAACATTTGTTTGCATTACTTGACTGTTTAGCTCGTGCAAATCTAGGTAGAGGTCTGCAAATCTTTGAAAAGTTGCAAATCACATTTGCACTTGGAGATTGTCGTTCACATTTGCACACACACAAACTTGCGGATCTATTTATGTATTCAAAAACCTATAAGCACACACAACTCTGCATGCGAACTTGCAAATCTGAATATACGCACATATAATCCACAATAATAGCCCCTTAATTCCACCTACTATATCTCATCAAAACTTCTGGCACATGTAAATAAGATCCCATTTGTCCGCCTATCCTACTGAACATCTACTATTCAATATCTTTGAGCTATGGGCAATTTAGACTTTTTTTAAGAATAGAATTCGATTCATAGCACATGTCTGACCAAGTATACGACTTTTATCAGACAAAAAATGGTCTTCAACATGAGTTTATTTTTTTTATATATTTTATTGTGTCAATTTGAAACCATACAACCATGTAGTGGAAAAGGAATGTGCATGCATCAAAACCCAAACAATCCATGAACAATAATTGTCTCAATTGCACTTCATTTAATTGACCACTAGATGTCCAACTCGAGCACTGTCATTTGAAGAGGGTTAGCAAGAGTTTTGTTGAAAGTGTCCGTAGATGTATTTCACTAAATTGAATAGTTTTAATCAAATGCCGACCAGAGCAAGCAAGCCACAGCGAGTGCAGCGTAGGAGCAGGAGGAAGCAATCACCAAAAGTTGTCCCGTCACAAAAACTTGTGACCAGAAGTGAGTCTACTTGACGTGGGTTACATGTAATGAGTCATGTTTTTTATTTTGTTCTCTGAATTTATTGTCATATTATCACCGTATAGACTACACTTTGCACTGCACTGTGTGTCCAGACACAAGTGACAGTTCTGTTTCCCATCAGCCCAATAATGTTATAATATTATAACTTTTCTATAAAAACCCAACCAAAAAGTAAAAAAAAAAAAAAAATCAAAAAACATATTAATTTATACATCAAATTGTTTTTCAATATTTGGAGCTTTGTTGCAATTTGAGGCTATTGTTTGACAAAACAGTTTTTTATCGGTTTGTATAAATATTCTAATAATATATAATTGGCGCTAGATGTATATTTTATACTTTTTGATGCATTAGTTATGTTTGTAATGTTTTTTTCACCATCAGAGAGGAGAGGCCCAGAGAGGTGCTAGGGCTTAAGGCAGGTCACAAAGAAAGGTCACTGTCATGTCATGGTGTCCCCGAGCCTCAAGGTACAGCTGTGTGTGTGTGTGTGTGTGTGTGTGTGTGTGTGTGTGTGTGTGTGTGTGTGTGTGTGTGTGTGTGTGTGTGTGTGTGTGTGTGTGTGTGTGTGTGTGTGTGTGTTCAGGGAAAGGCACAGGGGACCATTCAGACTTTCAGGGGTCTCCGCAGTAACCTTTCTCAAAACCAGCCGTCAGTCAGAAATACTTCTTTGTGCCCCAGCTCACTCACACACATATTCACACACGTTCTATTGAGAACAGTATGCTTTCAGTCTTATCAGGCTAAAGCTAGTTTTAAATATTTTATAACTGTGTGCTGTAAAAATACATTGAATATAATATGTATAGTTTACATATAAAAAATATCAAGCATGTATCTTCACAGTGTTTCAATAACCACTGATTCAAATTTATCAGCTTCAAGAGCAATTTTACAGAGGAGCCTTTATTATATGTCAGCAGGCACCAGCCTGATTATAAAGCATATTTTGATAATTAAAGAATAAATATATGAATATAGAGACATAATTACAAGATACATAAAATATGAAATGATGATGTGATAATTCTGCTGTGATTGCCTTGCTGATCTGGCAGAAAATTGACAAGAAGATGCTATTACTAGCATTAACTGACATCAGACAGTAATAGCCTGCAAAGTTACTTTAGAAAGCATGGCTCCACTCAGGAAGAAGTGTATGTACACTACGCCATCAAAGACAAGCGCTGCCCAAAAGATAATGATGGATCTGTCACTAAATCTATAAATCATGACACTAGACCCTGTAGCGCCCTCTGGTGGCTCCCTGTCACACCTGCATATTTCTACTTAATGTATGATTTAATACTTAAATTATAGTATACTGTATACGGTCATTAAGTATAGATATCGCGAAGCTATAATTGCCTGATAGAATCATGTGCTATAAAAAACACTTCTCTGGCCTCTCAGCTGAAAGAATAATGTCTTAATTTTCTAATAAATATCACACTGTTTATCATCACTAAACAAGACACTGATTGTGAGCTATGGATTATTAAATATCAAAAATAAGCTATGTGAGCTGGTTGTTTTTTTTGTTTTTTTGGATGGCAAGGAGTTTCATCTTTAGTGGTTTATGTACAAAACCTGAGTTATCAGCGGGCAGCTCACTCCGTCTTCGATGGTGCAGTGCAGTGGGAGGAGGGAGAGAGGGAGGGACAGTACACTCTGACCAGTAAATCTAAAATCAATCAAAATGAAGAATTGGGACAAACTTTACAGTAGACAGACTTTGCAAACACTGGAAATATTTTCACACGAGTGATCCAGAAAGAGGCACGAGGGGAACACAATAAGCACTTGTATTTTAATGTTTTCCACAAATTGAAGTTGGAATTCTGTGGTGTTGCCATAGTCTGCAAATAAGCCATAAATATAATCTAACATTTTGGTGTTGGATTTTGCAATGGTAAATACGGATTATGTTCATATTTAAGAGTCTGCTGCATTAAATCCATGTCTGTACTGACTGCTCTGTGGACTGCTCAGACTCTGTAGCACCTGACTCCAGAGCTGCTGCAGGAGAGTTATGAGCGAGAAGACATGCCAACCAAGTGAAAATTTAGCGATTATTTTCCAGAGAAAGTGGAGATATATTGGCAAGAGCTAATAAACCAGCTCTTTTTTCTCTTTAGTTTCTCCACACTAAAGCATCAAAACATTAGCACACTCAGCGGCCTGCAACTTTTTTTACATACAGTGGCAAGAAAAAGTATGTGTACCTTTTGGAAATTCATGGTTTTCTAGATAAATTTTGAATATATTATATATAAATCTAAGAAAATATAAATGCTTAAAATTTGATCTGAGCTTCAACTAAGTCATATTGACAATCATAATATGTCTAAAAATATAAACAAAGTAATTCTTATCTTTCATTGAACACACTTTTTAACATTCAAAATGGCAGTGGAAAATGTAAATAAACACTTAACCATTATAAATAACTGGTTGACTGGTAACATTATAACAATGTAAACAATATAAATGTCTGTGTAGCATCTTCCCGTAGAACCTTGTTGGTGAGGGTCAGAGTTGGGTCCTTTAATCTCAGATCGCATGTGCATTTGGTAGGTTTATTGCAGACAAATAACACAAATGAAAGCAATTTAATAAAGATTTGCAGATATTGTCAGACAGAAGGTCTGGGGGTTTGTGAAGTGGAGGGTCTGGGGTCATCCCCCGGAAATTCTTAAAAAAGCAGATGGAATTTGCTTTATTCTGGTGCATTTTAAATGAGTTCATAAAGTTTTTAGAAGATATATGACTATTTATTCTATAGACTATTTTGATCAGGACCTTGTTTATTTCTTCTGAAAGTGTGTCCTGCTCCAGGAGCAGAGCCCAACACCAAAGCCCATATTACAGAGGCCTCAAATCGTTTTTGATTTATTAGTAAGTATTTTTTTATGTCCAACTCTAAAGTTGGCTTACAGTCTGGTCACTGACTTAATCTAATTGTCTGTTTAACCTGCTGTGTAGTTGTCTTTTGTGAAATCAGATAAAGTTCTGATGCTTGTCCTTTTCTGCCTCCGCCAAAATAGGGTTTCAACTGCAGTCAAATGGCACAGCATTTAATTTGAAAGGAATAAAAGAACTGTAGAGTTGCAGCAAACAGTAACCTAACATTGCTACAGTGGAATGGACGTTTGTATGGACGTAAACGAGATGCATATTTAAGACAAGACTTAAGCGTGCTGATGTGTAACGTCCAGGACAGAGCGGCGCTGAAAGAGAGCGCGGTATTTACAGAGACTGGGTTTTAACTGAGTCTGGAGACACTCTAATGCTTGTTGAGGGCCCAAGGATATTGCCTACTTTTGGCTAATGGTAAGCACACCACGGGAAATAAAAAACAATATTGATAAAAAAAATTGGACTTCGTAGGTACATTTAGAGACCTTCAGAAAGTGTTCGATACAAAAAACATGCAATACTTATTAAAAAATTAGAAAGAATTGGGGTAAGGGGAATCATTTGTACATAACTGGGAACAATCATATTTAACTGAAAGACAGCAGTATGTACAGGATGGTGAACACATATCAAGATGGAAGAGTATTAAATGTGGGATTCCCCCAGGGATCAGTACTGGGGCCAAAACTACTTCTGATATATATGCACTGCAGAATTTGTGATTTTTTTTTTTGCAATCTGTAACAGCTTGGTAAGCACATTCACGCTAAGTGTTAGTTGAGATGGATTCTGCGGTCAGAGAGAAATGACCAGACTCCGGCACAACGCAAACAGCCACAGACACTCTTCGCAAACATAAAAAACATAAGCAAGTATTATCAAGTGCGACCAAAAGAGCAAAGTTGAAATCTGATCAACAATGGCAAAAGACGAGAGTCAATTTGGGTCTTGTATTTGAGCCTTGGAGGCATCTCAGATCTGCGTTAGGTATAAACAATGACCCCGCCTTGGCTTTTTTTTTACTACAGAGGTAAGACAGAGTTGTAGACTATTTCAGGTGTGTTAGTTGTGCAAACCAAATGTAACTGCTAGAACATAGGCGGCCAACACACTGAATAAGAAAAAAATGTCCTATAAATACAGTGCTGTGTCATTTCCTCTTCCCTTTTCAAACATCTCACTGGCACAATGTCAGTTTATAATCCATTGTCATTCTTTTATTTCTTATGTCCATATCTTTATTTTGATCTCTATTGTATAAACCATGACTGTTGATGCACTCATACACGTACTGTTATAGCGCTGTTGTGGCATTACTTAGCTTTGTTCCAACCATTATAATTGCTAACACGCTAACATTTTGTACTGTTTTATAGAGATCGGGCTGGAGTTTCAGTAGCATGTGACGGGCTAAATAATATTTGTTCAGGTATGTTATTTGATTTTTTTTTGCCCTTTTAAATATGTCCCACTTGGAAGAGAGTTTGCGCTAGAGTTTCAGCAGCAGATTACGTGCTTATTGCCATTTATTTCATTTGTCAGAAAAAGTGCCTCCAAAAGCAGTCCCCGGTGTCTCGTGGATCCTTCAGCTACCACACACACACTCAGAAGTCCACCGGTCACACATGCACCATTGGAAGAGAGAGACAATGACAAAGAAGCCCTACCACTTAATTCTGTGGCACATAAGGCTCTTTCACAACTTGTGCTAAACAGGCGTTGGCTAAAGAATCTGGAGAGATTTCTTACATTTAAGTATACCAGGGCTCAATCTGTAAATAAACTGTTTATAAAAATCTGTGAATAATAATTCCTGTGAATTTTACACTTACAAAAACAAGTTCAGTTTGCTACAAAAAAACTGTACACTGGTTTTTGTGATTTTTCAGTGGTGTGTTTTTATCACAACAGACCATTTCATTTAAGCCAGTTCACATGTAAGTGATGGCCACCCGGTGGCACAAAGGTACTACTACAGGCTTTTACACCAGTAATGAAGTTTTACATCTAGCCTTTGTCATTACAAGCTGAATACATTCTTAAATAACACATTTTTGTGAGTGTGTGATTGTAATCATACTTGATGCACTTGATCATTAAAATTATAAAATTAAAATTATAGGGGCAGTGTCAAAAGTTCATTATGATCAAATCTACTTCTTCTGTGTCATGTGCAGCAGCCATGCTAGTGGTTATTTCACAATGCTTTCTGTGTATGTCAACTTGAATTGTTTCAAAACCACCTACTTATGAATGCTGGCAAACAGTCTATCAGGTAAAGACTCTGCTAGCTGCATTGGATTATAACCACCACAACATGTCAGTGCATGTGTGAAAGGCAATTTAAGTCAAACTAAAGAGACTCTCAGCAAGAAATCTCAGAATTACTGTTCTTACACTGAAAAGGAGAAAAAGGAGTCACAGTTACAGTCACATTGCTCAGCTGTAAAGTAAAAACTTGAAGAATCGATTCAACTCTTCAGGAGGACAAACTAGAAGGAGGAGTCTTTGGCTCGATAACCCTCGGGTCCTTGGCCCTCACTCGTGAGTTGTGCCTCCACCTACAGACAAACATGCGAAGGGAAAGTATAGTGTATCTACAAAAGACCAAAGACCAATGGTCTCAAAAGAAAAATCAGACATACCTGCAAAAATAAGTCCCTTAAACCTAATTTCCCACAAACCAAACAAGTCAAAATAGTAGTTATGGACACCGTCTCCATGTGCATGTCTGTCCTCTGCTTTTTTTCCAATCAACAAATTTTGACTTTTATTTCACTAATTGATATTTGTCTGTACATTTTTTCAGTGCATTTAAAATAATTGTATTGTATTTTTGAAGTGTCAACTCCTGTTATATTGACTGAAATATTTTCAGTATCAGTTTATGCCCTTGCTGTGACACTAGCTTCTGTTTTGTGTTTGTCCTTTCTCATTGTGTTTCCACTCCTCTCTGTACCCTTTGTGTGAGTGTGTGGGAGGAGTCTCCTGGGCACCAGCAACGAGACTCACCTGTTCAGTGTAGGTGGAGGTAAAGGTTTGGTAGATTCTGTAGGATTAGGCTAAAGGTAAAGTTACGGGGCACCAGTTAAAAGACAAAAGAATAATTAATAAAGAAATATAAAGTTTAAATCTTAGTTTAGTGTAAGTTTGTAGACATGGATCAAAATATTGAATTGAAACAACCACACCAAGCATAGGCTATGAGAAGTAATAATTGACCAAGATTAACTCTTTTCTAAATGTATAAACTATGCAATTATTAAATTAATTCTTTAAGTTCATATACCAACTTTAATAATAAAGGTTTATTGTTCAATCCTAAGGACAATAAAGTCAGAGGGATATAAAATAAGTTATGATAGGTTTTTAGTTTAGATTTAAAAGTAATCACAGTGTTAGCTGATCTGAGCTCCGCAGGCAGAGAGTTCCATAGTGTTGTAGCATGGACTGAAAAGGTCTGTCACCCCTAGTAATGAGTCGGGGGGCACGGAAAGAAGAGTCTGTGCGGAGGGAGCGACCAGGGACGTACAGGGACAATAACTCACAGATATAGTCAGAAGCTATTCCATGGATGGCTTTAAAAGTAAGTATCAATATTTTAAATTCAATTCTAAAAGTGACTAGTAGCCAGTGCAGAGAGGCAAGGATAGAGGGGCAATGTGCTGGTATTTTTTTGTGCCAGTAAGGAGTCTTGGAGCTGAGCGTTGGACCAATTTATAAACAACTGATGGCTTTCTGGTTTACACCTGTATAAAGTGTGAGACAATAATCCAGCCTACTAAAGACGAGGGCATCCGTTCCCCTCAGCAGATCTCAAAACACATCTCTTCCTTCAACACCTGACTGACAAACACGGAATTGTACTTCATTTCTATCTCTTTTCTTTAAAAAAAAAATCCTATCCTTAGCTCTGTATACTGTGCTGGGTTTTAACTTAATAGTTTTTGGTGCATTTATGCTTTTTGTTACCTTGTGTTGTTAAAATTGCTTCCTTTGTTTTCCTCACTTGTAAGTCGCTTTGGATAAAAGCGTCTGCTAAAGGACTAAATGTAAATTTAAATGGATAACTCTCTCAAAGTCTGCTTGCAGAATAATTTTTTTGATCTTGGCTATGGTGCAATTTAATAAAAGCATAATTGTACAACCTTTGGGATCTGTGCGTCAAAATCAAATTGAGAATCCAAGATGAACTCCAGGATACAGGCGGATGGCAATACAAGAGGGAACAGGTTAACAAGTGAATTATGGATTGTTTGAGTTGCTTGCGGTGAGCCAAATAAAATTATTTCAGTTTTTGATTCATTAAGCTGTAAGAAATTTTGTGACATCCAATTTTTTGGAAATACAACTGAAAACTTGAATAAGGTGATATAAAGTTAATTATTATCTGCATATAGATGAAAAATTATGTTATGTTTCTGTATGATCTGGGCTATGAAGCATGTATATAGAAAATAGTATTGGCCCGATGATCAATCCTTGTGGGACACCACAGGAAAGAGGGGCCGAGGCAGATGAGAATTGACCTAATTGACTCTACTGAGAATGATTGGGCTGTAAGGTATGAGGAAAACCAGGATAGTGCTAAGTTGGTAATGCCAACATAATGTTTGTGGTGCTTTAGCAGAATGATATGATCAATTGTATCAAAGGCAGAAGTTGAGTAAAATTAAAATGAACATAAACCATAATCAGCAAATTGGAGCAGCTTATTAGTAACAATTTCAGTGATATAATTAGAGTGAATGGAACTTGTCATAGTTATTCATGTGCTCGGTCAGTTGGGTGGCAATGGTTTTCTCCAAGATTTTTGCCAAGAAAGGCAGGTTTGATATATGCCTGAAATTGCCCAGGGCTTTTGGGTTCTTACCTAGTGCGCCACAACATATCCATTGTCATGAAAGTTCTATTTCCATGTGTTTGTGTTATTTATTTTTATCCCAACATCAAACCAGTCTTGTTTTAGTCTATAAATGCAGTCATTTGTGTATGTATTTTATGCCATATTAAACATACAGTACATGCTAACTCTTATTTTACTCTCTCTAGAATATTTCAGCAAACTGAAAAAAATGATCTTGTATATAAGAAAATAATAAAAAAGCACAATATTGATAACAAACACAAGGTGTTTTTGTAAAATAATTACTTTGGAGCTGTCAAGTTTACCAATTGACTTGAAAGGGGGCTTCTTTAAATCCTACGTAAATCCCAAAGGGATCAGGGTGTTTTTCTCGGATACGCCAGACACAGCAATTTGGCATCACAATGCAATTCTCTGCGCCTAGACGTCCAAATACTGCCATATAGTAAATTATTGGTAAGGAGAATACCGTTATTCCCTGTTATCTGCCTCGGGTCTTGGCTGTCATTGAGAGAAAGAATATCATTCCTCGTCTGCCTAGCAAGGTAAGACAGTAAGGTTACATGTGGGCCCTCCTACTGAGACAACCGGCTTGATCCTGTCTAAAACATACATTTTCTAAAGCTGTAGGCATTACCCAACAATTGTGGCAGGTACATCACGACCCCGGGTGTACCTGGTCCAGGTATGGCCTGTCCATCACATCAATAAAAAAAGGGCAAGTGACTTTCAACCATCTAGAGTACTTATATACTTATCTGGATTATCTTTTTTCACCAGGGAAAGCTGTTTTTTTGATTAGATGTGTTAATTTGGAGTGTTGATGTACTCTAGATATACAGTACCAACATGACAAACCTATATCTCAGCAGTCCTGGCAGCAGTCAGCTGAGCCATCCTCTGCCTCATTGTCTTCCTCACTGATGAAGCCAACACCTGCTCTTCTGCCTTGTCCTCTACTTGCTACTCTAGAAGATCACTGCTGAGAGTAAAAGTAGTCACTATTCACCTTTTTTACTCTCAGCAGTGCTCTTCTCCAGAAGATTCTCAAACTCCAAGCTGTCCTGAGAGGGGGGAAACAAATGAGGGAACAAGAAACATTACATTTAGGCTTCTTCAATAGTGCCAAGTTATTGACAAAGATGATTAGAACTTTTGGAGTAAGAGTAGGAGTAGTTCACAATATAGGCTAAATGAAAGAATAAACGCAGCAACTGTGCAAGGAGTCATAACAAATGAAGAGTTCATTTGCAAAAGCAGATAACTTTGTTTTTATAAATTGTCAGTATTTTATTTATTTTATTATTTGCTAAAGGTCATATCAGTCAAACCAAACTTGAGTTGCTTTGTCCAATTAGGACCACTAATTTGGATTTGGGCTTTGAAAACAGGACTATGCAAAGAATAAATTACAAGCCTTAGTTCACTGATTTTCAAAGTTACATTTATCTGTTTTTGCAAACAAACTCTTCAAATGCTATTATGGTCGATGTACTGAATGTTCAATAACAAGCTAGCAGCATTAGCCATTATTCCCCCGGCGTCACACCCTAGGTCTATGTCAATACTGTATATAGCTTTATTTATGTATTTGTCAATGTAGGTAATTCGCAAATTTTAACAATTATAAACAAGGAATATTTGTGCTTGTTCAGTTGTTCTACTTTACAGCGGTTATTACTGATAATAAGTAAATATAACGTTTAACTGTAATAATAAACTTGCAGATTTGTACTTTTTCTTGCCTCTGAAAACATTGTGCAGCTGTGTGTGCTGCAGTCTCTGCTGGTTGTTGATGTGCGTGTACGACAAGAACGAGTAAGCAGGCTGCAACTGCCACTACCAACCTGAAGTGTCTCGTGTTTCTTAAACCTCCGCAATGTACCTATAATAATAACAACAAAAAAAAATATATGTGATATTTGGAACAAATAGAGTTAATAATTTATGAGGATTGACGTAAGAATAGAAAGAGTTTCTGAGCATATATTTCTGGGTGTGATCCTCATGTCACAATGTTAGTTGGAAACCACAAATAGCTAATATTTGCACAAAAATGGCTAAAGATATTGCTAAAATGGGTTGGTGTAGACATGTGTTAAATCAGAAAGCTCTCTCCTTCTTATATTGTTTACTCATCCAAATGTATATTAGTTACTGCACTTAAGTTTGGAGGACATTTAGAGACATTATACATACTCCAGAAAAAGCCATCAGAATTGTACACAGTGTAGGATTGAGAGATCATACTAACACACTGTTCCTAAAATCATATACCCTAAAACTCGAAAGTCTAATCTGTCAGTTTTATTGAGTCTCTTCCTTTGCTTGTGAAGGCCCATTGTTTGTTTTTAGAATTTAGATAGTCATTGACTAAATAAAATAAAAATAAATAAACAAACCTCATATGAACCTGGGACTTTTATAGGATATCTTGCCTCACAAACAGCTTGAGCCTGTTTTTTGGTGTGTCTGCTCGAAAAGGACATGTCCACAGTAAATTGACTAAATCTCTGTAACTACAAGGTGTATTTCAATAATTCTGGAGTCAAAATGAAGTCATGATTTATGAAGTCATAAATCAAGATGGAAAACAGCAAAATAACCCCCAAAACATCTCCGCCTAAAAAAACAAAACAATATTTGGATTAATATCCCTGTAGGTGAAGTCTGTTGAAGCTCAAACACTATTTTAAATTACAGCCACACATGTCAACATTACCTGAACCAAATATAATTGTTCTAATGTGAAACAAACCAAAACTATTAAGATTTTTTATGAAAACGTCAGGCGGAGTCCATTATAAAGAATAGGGCAGAATTTGCATATTTTGAGGAATATGTTCTTATCAGAATCAGAAAAAACGTTTATTGCCATTGTCAGTGAACAAAATTCACAAACTAGGAACTTGCTTTGTGCAACATGAAGACCATGCATAAAAATACAAAAGAAAATACATAAAATAAAATAAAATATACAGACTAGATACTTGAATAGATACTTGAATGTATACACACAATTTACATGAATCTATATGAAGCCAATACATTAAATTCACAATCAATACCATTTTGAAATACTCAAGATGTTTTCTAATCAAATCAAAAGAAACAATATAGTCTCGGCAAATGGCATTGGTATTATATAGCGCTTTTCCACCTGGAAGGCACTCAAAGCGCTTTTACATTAATCTTCCATTCACCTACCAGTGTTACAGCTGGAACACCACTGGAGGCAAGGTGGGTTGAGTGTCTTGCCCAAGGACACAACGACTGTATGAACTGTGGGGAGACCAGGAATCGAACCACCAACCTTCCGGTTGAAGGACAACCACTCAACCACTGAGCCACTGAGTCATCAAATAAATAAGAAATACTAAGTCATGTGCCAAATGTGGGACAGTTAATGTCTACATTTTATGGCCTAAATCCTTGTAATTAGTGTAAAATGAAACAATTCACCATTCACAATATTATTTTTATTTTATTTTTACAAAAAAAAAAATTACAAAAATTTACATAATAACATAATAATGATTACTATTTTAAATGATATTCTAACTGTCTAAATTCATTAAGACTTTAACTGGTACAAAACTGTTCATGACAATGCATGAACATAAAAAAATAACTGAACTGCAATATTCACTTTACACAGGAGCAGCGCAAATATTTCTTGTAAAGCTCAACTTAAACATTTTAATTAAATGAAATATAAAACCAAAGCTGGCACTGCCAGGGCATTAACCTTTTATTTAGTTTGTTATAGAATAACAAGTCACGATCATAACATAACAGGCACCTTCCGAGCAACAGCAAGTCAACATTTATAATCTGTTGATCTGCAGGTATCAGTTTTACTTGTGGCTAATGGCACTGTGTGTAGTAGCTCAGTGGTAGAGCTATCGCCCAATAATCAAAAAGTTGGCGCTTCGATTCCCGCTCTCCCCACAGTTCATACTGTCTTAGTGTCCTTGGGCAAGACACTCAACCCTCCATTCATCTAGTGACACAGCATTGGTGTATGAATGAGTGAGAATGTTGAAACAAATAAGGCATGTTTACATTCATGTGGTTGTGTCTCATGTATGTTCATTAGCATGCACTGTCCCAATCAAATAAATTAATAATAATACATAAGATGAACAGATTTTTTTTTACCTTCCTCTTGCTCACTACTAATTTCTGTTTTTTTATTGTTGTTGGTTAGTGCAGGTTCTTAGTCATCCAGGTCATCTTGAAAAAAATATTAAAGCAAAAGCATCTGGACTCAGTTTTCAAGGTGAAGACATTATGTCTCTATTTCCAGAGACTTTATTAATTCTGAGTTCAACTGATAAGAGAGCTGAGCTTATATCTCTAGAGGGAGGAGTTTCCCCTGAAACCAAACCTGATGGACCAGGCTGTTCTGGTCTCACAGTCGTTGGCCATGAAAGGGCAGAGTGACTCCTGATGTGAGAGTCGTTAAGGCTCAGGAGAGTCGTTAGTGACACTGTTCCGT
The DNA here is from genome assembly GCA_024349245.1 of Neodontobutis hainanensis. Classification (NCBI taxonomy): domain Eukaryota; kingdom Metazoa; phylum Chordata; class Actinopteri; order Gobiiformes; family Odontobutidae; genus Neodontobutis; species Neodontobutis hainanensis. The sequence goes on along the minus strand of JALDNG010000039.1, from coordinate 1,274,703 downwards.
TCAGGTGTTGTTGTTCTAGAGTGAAACTGTTTTGATTTAGGATTAAAAACACTGTTGTAAATATCAGGCAACATGAATCTGAGGCCACCTCCTCTGTTTAGAGATGGCTTTTTCCATTTTAACAAAAAGGGTTTTCTTAAACTAAACCTGAACTTACCTGGATTTAAACCTCTAACAGGCCTTTGAGCCTTTAAAGGCAATCTTCTGAGGTTTTCTGTCACTGTGAAGAAGATTAAAGATTTTATTGAGCCATAAGTTAACTTAGTACATACAGTCAAGTCCAAAATTATTCATACCCCTGGTAATTTTTAAGTTAAAGTTACTTTTATTAAATCATCAAGTTATTTCTTGATTGGAAATTACACAGACGTCTTCCAGAAGTTTATAAGATAATGTACAATAGGAATTGTTGTGGAAAAAATAAATATCTCAGCTTTTATTTACATTTGAACTAAAAGTGGCATGTCCAAAATAATTTACCCAGCCTTTAATGGCTATTACAGCAATATTGTTTTTTTTTCATTGAGCTGTTTACTGTAATTAGGTTTCCAGGTCCATTGGCTGAAAAAACACCTCCACCATGTTCCCTTCACCATGTTTGGCAGTAGGGATGGTGTTTTGTGTGTCTTTTCTGGAGAAGTGGCGTCCTTCTTGGTCTGAGTCCGTGTAACCCAGCAGTGTGCAGTGTCTGTTGGACTGTCTGCCTTGAGACCTTGCCACCAGCAGAGCCCAGATTCAACAGGAGGCCTTGTTAGTGATCATTCTTTCTCACCTCTCACTATAGTTTTGGCCAGCACAGGTGTGCATTCACACTTCATCCTTAGCTAATCACATTATACATAACATATAAAATAGCTACAGTAAAACCCTACTTAACATTAAACCTTACTAACTACCATAAACATAATCAGTGCTGCTATTGTAATAATACTTTTATAACATTTTGAGAAAGGTCTCAGGTCAGAGGCTAGAGTATCTGGGAGATTGTTCTGTTAATTTACGGCTATGAATGAGAAGGCTGTCTGTGCAAAGGCAGAGCTTCTTTTGGGTAATCTGCAGTCATTTCGACTCGTGGACCTAGTTGTCCTTGAAGTCTGTTCTGAGCAGAGCTGTACAAATCACTTTAGTGATGGAGGTGCACTGTTATTAAAAATCTTAAAAATTAATTTTACATTTGAGTACTTAATAAGATTCTCAAAATTATTTTACATTAAAAAAAATTATAATGATTTCTTAATGTTTTTTTTATCTAATTATTTTACAGCTTGGTTATACAGTGATTTTAATGGTTTTAATGTTGCCTCACTTGTTTCAGACAATACAGGACATACAATAGTTAAAATATGGGACAATCATTGCATCTAGATATACAGTATTCAAAATAATAGCAGTACAATGAACAAAGGGGTGTGTTCAAAAAAATAGATATGTGGCATTCAATCACTGAGGCCATCAATTTAGTGAAAAAACAGGTGTGAATCAGGTGGCCCCTATTTAAGGATGAAGCCAGCAGCACTCGTTGAACATGCATTTGAAAGCCTGAGGAAAATGGGTGGTTTAAGACATTGTTCAGAACAACAGCATACTTTGATTAAAAAGTTGATTGGAGAGGGAAAAACCTATAAAGACGTGCAAATGCTGAAGAGGGGATGCCCTTGAAATGTTTGTTTCAACAAGACAATGACCCCAAACACACAGTAAACAAGTCTTTGTTCCAATCCAACAAAATTAATGATATGGAGTCTTGTTTGTTTTCTGAGAATATACTGCACCTACTGGTAATATTTTTGCCACTTAACAATAAAAAATATACAAAATACCTGGATAATTCTGGTTTGTCACATTGTACTACTATTATTTTGAACAATACTGTAAATAATAGTATAGTCAGCATACATTTGAACATCTACCTCGCCACACACTGAAGGGAGATTGTTAATATAGAATGTAAACAGCAGTGGCACAAAAACAGAACCCTGAGGAACACCTAAGTCACAAGCTTTTGATGTAGACAGCTTAATGTTGACTTGCACGCACCGTACGCTAAGATATGATTTGATTTGTGAGACAGATTGTAATTGCTCAGCTTCTCAAGCAGCACTGCGTGGTTGACCGTGTCAGAAGCCTTACGAAAGTCCAAAAACACAATTAAACCCCTCCTTCGTCCAATTTAGCTTTTACCACTTCAAAAAAATAGCAGCATGCTGTTTTAGTAGTATGATTTTTTTCTAAAGCCAAATTGCATTGGATGCAGCAGATTATTATTGTTTAGGTGTTCTGATAGCTGTTCAGTAATTACTTTCTTAATGACCTTTGAGAAAACAGGACGTATGCTAATAGGTCTATAATTGCATACTTCATGTTTGTTGCCAGTCTTGAAAACTGGCTTGACAACTGCATTTTTAAAAGCAGAGGGGAACATGTTCTCCTCAATAGATTTATTTGTCATTTAAGTAACAAGAGTTATAAAAATGTCTTTGTTTTTTAAGAATTTTATTGTCAAGTCCCCAAATATCTTTACTTTTGGAGTTTGTTAATGATTCTAAAATTTTGTTGACTTTAAATTCATTAGTCGTTTTCAAAGTTTGGGCAGATGCTTGATGATTGGTGCAATTGGGATGTTTACAAAGATCCTTCACTGATTCTATAAAATAATTGTTGAAATAATTTGCAACTATTTGGGGATCGTGTTCCAGATGTTTGCTTATTTTAATTGACATTTTCTGGTATTGAAGGAGTTTTTGTCCAGTAATTTTATTCAATGGCTTGCCAACATTTTTTAGTATTAACTTTTGCTTGTTCAATTAAATGTATATAAAATTAGCTATGGTCCTTTGTTAACAGCATTGTAACCTTATTTCTAAGCTCCTTATATAAAAGTCGATCGGTCAAGTGGCCCATTTTCAAGGGCTTTTTACTGAGCTCCTTTGTCTTAGCCATGACTGTCCATAAACCAACTGCAGAGAGCTGCTGTTTTTAAATTATTGAGTTGATTAAAACAGCTTTTCCCACAGTTCATATTGTTGTTGTTTCCTTGGGCAAGACACTTAACCCACCTTTCTCCAGTGGTCAACTGTAACACTGGTAAAGCGATTTGAGTGCCTACTCAAAAAAACAAAAAAAACAAAAAAACTTTGGATTTGCTCATAGACTGATAGTTTGCAAAGGGTATGAATAATTCTGGACATGCCACTTTTGTATTTATTTTTTATTATATTAGTGCGTAGAGCGGCACTCCTGACCGGTGGGTGGGCAGATCGATCCACGCTCAAAACATTCCAAAACATCATAACATTCTGCTCTCCCCCACATACTGTCGTTGTGTCCTTGGGCAAGACACTTAACCCACCTTGCCTCCAGTGGTCAGCTGTAACACTGGTAAATCGCCTACTAGGTGGAAAAGTGCTATATAAATAATAAAAAAAAATCTCTTAATATTACTTTATCACACAATTTAGATAATAACTGTGTTTTGCATAAATGTAGCAATATGGCAAATCCTTCCTTGTGTAAATGTGACAGACAGTCACAAATGGAGCTTGTGTCAGAGAGAAAGAAAATCAAAACTTAAGATTGTTTGTTCTTTTTGTGCATGTTTGTACATATGTTTTATACCCTGATTCTGTGCAAAGTCTACAGTGGGTTTGCTGCAGTGCAGAGGAACTCTTAGTAACAAGGTGAGGAGGTTTTTCAACCATTTCAGTTTAGCATCAGTAGTTTTAAAAGTCTGTGGCTAAATGAGAAGTGGGGACATTTCTCACCAGCCCCCAGTAGTTTTGAGGGAAACACAGTCCCAGGTCTGTCAGGTGGGGACTATTTATTGGCCCTCAAGCCATTTTGTTCAATGACCCATAGACTAAGAACCCTTTTAGCAGAGAATAAAGAAACTCACCAGGACCTTGGACAGCATAATATTGGCTGCCAACCAGGAATGAAGGCTCCACTTCATGTCACCGTAGCCGACACATTTACTGCTCACTCTGTCTGCCCTGTTTCTCACAGGAGTCCTCACTTATCTCAAGTGTCTGAGCCTTCGAACAGGCAAACTTTATCCATTTGACTTTTATTTAAGATACCATCTGCAAGTATAAATCCAGCTGTGACGGGAGAAAGTGGCCTTGCTGGAAAGATGCACGCAGACAGAGAAAATAGCCTCAAAGCTGAAGTGCATTAAAGAATCCATAATGATTTCTCAGAATGTAAATGTATATGTTAGGTGCCCTTTTCTGCTTTAGGGAATCATTCATTGACATTCTCTGCTCTAATTCCCACTGTTAAACAGCCAATCAATATTCAAGATCAGGATATCCTGCCAGCAAAACAGCTTAAAGAACTGTGGCCCTGCCAGTCATCGGCACAAGTTCAACAATCTTACTGTCCCAATCAACAACTGTGTGTTGGAGCACGGCCACACTGCAAGGAACCTCGTGTCATTTTTGACTCCACACTATCTCTGCAGCAGCACAATAGTGAGGTCACTAAACTGGACTTTTTTCACTTGAGGAATATCTCACAAATTTGTTCCTCCCTCCAGGCTGGACTGCGCAGCTTCCGGACGTCCCATTAGGACCGCTGGCTGTGAGCTGCATGTGGCTGCTTCTACAGCCCTGTTATGGCCTTAGTGTGTGTCTGAGCAGTGACGCTGCCACCACCACCACACAGGGGCTGATGAGTGCAAATTTCCCACCAGTATTTTCTGATAACGTGCTTTCATTCATCTTTTTCTGTGCCTTTGTAGCTCACACATTAACAAAACATCAGTGATCCACCTCCATGTTTTACAGCAGGAATGGTGTACCTTTCATCATAGTTGATTCATCTCCAAATGTAACGTTTATGGTTGCGGCCAAAAAGGAAATTTTGGTCTCATCATTTCAAATGACTTTGTTTTAGAAGTTTTGAGTCTTGTCTCTGTGCTGTTTGGCGTATTGTAAGCAGGATGCTTTGTGGCATTTGTGTAGTTAATGACTTTATTCTGGCAACTCAACCATGCAGCCCATTTTTCTTCAAGTGCCACCTTATTGTGCATCCGGAAACAGCCACAACTATTTAATTTCAGCTGAAGTTATTTGTAGGTTTTTCTTTGCATCTTGAACAATTTCCCTGACAAAGATTTTTGTTGGTCTACCTGACTAACTTTTTATATTCCTCTCCTGTTTTTTACAGGATTGTTTGATAACATTTTTTGCTTTCCCCATGACTCAGAATACAGAAACATCAGTGCAGCACTGGATGGCGCAGCACATGACAAAGTAGGCGTCTAAACAAATTGTCTACTACCAATAATTATAATTATGGCAAACATATAAATAATGCATATATTTTTTTAAGTTGTATAAGTTCAACCATACTTACATTAGAAGTAAAATGAATCCCCTCCCTCATCTCCCATCAATTTGTTTACTTCACAGTACAGTGCGTATAAAAAGCCTATAGAAATTTGCCTGTTATATTTTTCGTAATGAATGACATGACAAAAATTGGGGTCTGAAAAGAGAAAAAAAGACACTTTTATTTGCACTTTTAGGTTTAAATTAGAATGTTGTTTGTATTTGTATTTATTTAGATGCCCATTAGATGTAAGTATAGTACATATACTCTTCCTGGAGCCTCTCCAACATGCTACTCATACAACACATGTATATAATTTGCCAACATGCAATGATCACAAGACAGAAATAACACTAAATAAACATAACTTACCAAAACACAACAAACAAGAAAACAAACAAACACACACCTTTATTTTAATATTTTTTTCCAGAATAATAGAGAGATAGCATCACTCATTGTGGTTAAACACACTAATCTAGGCTCAAATACAATTTGGAATAAGTGAAGATGATTATTGATTATGCTAATCATCAGACATGGAGCACTGTTTGTCTCCTGTGTGTGTGGCACTGGTGTATGGCTGTATGAGAATGTTTGGAGGTCAGAGAGTTTGTAGGCGCAAAATGGCTGCCTCGTCTCCATCACTACTGTGTGACTGTGGAGTGAATTAATAATGGACTCTGTAAAGCACTTTGAAAGCCTTGAAAAGTGCTATATCAATCCATTCCATTATTATTAATTATTATTATGATTATGATTATTATGATTATTATTATTATGTGAGCAGTTGCCTCTTCAAAAGGACTTTGAATTGCTGTTTTTTTATGTTTTTATTAATAATGTTAGTAGGCAAACTGTGTCATTCGAACATTGAGCTATACATCACAGTGCTTTTCAGATTATTGGTTCTAACTTTAGGTTATATAAAATTACCCTCTGTGGCATGCCTATTTTCCTAATAGTGCTCATCAGAACGAAAACCTAACTTAATAAAGCACTAAAAGTAATTTGGTTGTTACAATATTTCTGGTAAAATTGAGCAATGATGATGTCAATCCTTTTACCTTTAACCACAATAAGTTTTATGCATCCATTTCACATTTGTTTTATACGAACAGTGAAGTACACATCATGCTGCCTTATTTTGAACAAGCTGCAAAGCTTTTATATGTCATACAGCAGCACTTGACCATATCTCAGAGCAGTAGTGTAAATGTGAAAAGATTGTCTTTATAAACATCTTCATCCACAGTGAAATGTAAAAAATTAGATCTTCTAACCATCGAAAGAACCCTGTCCACGTACTACTGTATTGATATGTTTTGACCATGTCAACCACTACACCAAGAAGTTTGGTCTCGTGTATCTGCTCAACACGATTACCTTTTATAACTAGATTTAATTTGAGCTTATCACACAGCAATCTTCTCGTTCTAAAAAATAATACATTTTAACACCAATTTAACAGTTGTTCTTTCATCAGAACATTTTCAAGTCTTTCAGTTGTATTTTGTGAAGAAAAAACTGTGAAGCCATCAGCATATATTGCTATTTTTGCAATTTTTTTTAACTTGTGGCAAATCATTGGGAACTGATTTTTCATGAGAAGCTACCATTAAAGAAGTACAGTTTCCTTTGTGTTTTCTAGTTAACTTTGTAGCCAAAGTACAGCTCTTGAACTGAAACTATAACATTATGTTTTTCCTAGCAGAAGACTGATCAATCAAACACATTGTAATTATATGCTGCTAATATTGTTCTAGTGATGAGTAAACCTGGTTCAGACTATGATGACGCTGTTGAGAAGCCGAATATATGCAAAAAACACAGCACTGATTACAGGAACTTCCCACTTATGCCCTGACCTCAGAAGGGGCCAATGCCCTTAACTATCAATAATTCATACAAAGGCCTGTAAAGAGGCTAAAGCTGCAGCATGTTGAGGGGAGTTTGTCAAACAGATGGGTTTTCAGGGCAATAGCCCCCAATTTAGGGGGGGGCCCAGACCAATAAGGGGCTGCTGTCCATATTTAGGGATTTTTCTGTCAGTAACTAGCATAAGGACTCACAATGCAGATGTTCACAGGGTTTATTTCCAAGGCAAAAGTACAAAATCTGAATCCAAAAGACGAGGTCAAAAGAAAGCTCAGGTCAAAAACACTAGAAGGCTAACACAAGAAACACGAGGACCCACTGGATTGCTCACACAAAGGTAAAGACAATATGGCACAGGGGAAAACACACAGACTATAAAGGGAATACAACGAGGCACAGGTAGAACACATTAGGGGCGGAGCAGGTAATCACAGTGGAGCGACACAGGAAATAAGCTACAATACATAAACAGACTGACAAACACAGAACACGGGAGTGGGACATGACATTATCAGCCCTAAATGTGACCCAGTGGTAAAGTAGAGCCTTTGCTGGCAAAAAAATGAACTAAAAAAATGAACTCATACTTACCAGATCGTACCGCCCCACACAAATCCCCCACACTTCTGAAAAGCTTGCTACGCTCCTGATGAAACACAAGCTTTGAATTTGTAGTATTTTTCTACTGCTATTTAAGGTCCAAGTTCTTTATTGACTTAAATGCTATCCAAACCTGTATTCAGAGTGTGTGCCTCAGACAAACATTACACACCATAATCACTTCTCTATCATGTGATCTCGTGTAGTGTAGTCTGTGTATTCTGGAATATTTTGCACTGCCTGTGCTCACCGCTCTAGAGGCCAGTAGTGGTGGGCCACTACTGTGAGAAATCTCCTGGTGGATTTCAGTTCCCTACCTAGCCCCTGTCTGCCCCAGGTGTGAATGGAGTGAATGGAAGCATGCTGTAAAGTGCTTTGGGTGCCCCAGAAGAGTACAAAAAAGCGCTATAAAAATGCACACCATTCACCTGAGTTAAAGGAGTGACAGGGAGCTGTAGGAAGGCTTCTCTGTGGACTATGAGGACTCGGCTGACAACTGTAAATGGCACAGTGTTCTGCTAAAAACATTCAATTAACACATATTAAAAGTTATTGCGCTTTCCTGTTTCCACTGGCCTCATAAAACATTTAGGACTATTAGAGTGTTTCAGTTATATTGTGTAGTGTCTCTCGTACCAGGAGGAACCAACACCTCTCAGAGGACCACAGAATTTACAACTCCGAACTTTTAAAGACTCTTCCTTTTTTGTTTTTCCAGGCCAAGGACAGATGAGGAGATTCAATTCACGTCTTCTTGCTAATCCTCTCCAGATGTTCGTATGTTGTGTTAAAGAGTTCACGCAAGAGTGAAATTATATTTACAGCTTTATTTTTCAGTACTTCAAAGGACGATGTAGGTACCACCTCTTGACAAACCAGACTTTGTGGTGCCTCTCTTGGCACGTTGATCCGGTGATATACAGCCCGCGATAAGACGGTCTTTATTATCGCCAAGGACTGTGCTTCTTTGTTCTAGCATTATAAATTGACCAAACAGTGCACTCTGCTGGACAAGCAGAGAAACAACGCTGCATCGGAACCCCAGCCAAAGTGATTACTCTAAAATGTAACCGTGTATTAAAGATTGTTCGTAACTATGCAAACCTCACCATTCTCCCTTAACAGGATCCAACAGGACAAGAAACATAACGATGTTACTCTGTTTTACTTTGCATAAGTGTGTTGTACAATAAAAACTAATTATTAATTTGTTTTCAGGTCAAGCAACGAATAATGTAATATGTGTTTAGTCTTTAAAGATTGGTAATATTCCCCATACAGATATGATACAATGCAGAAGCAATACGTTCTTAAAATGTGTTTAAGTTGTTTATTTGATGGGACAGAGAAAGTTTATTAAAAACTCCAAAACTTTCAGTAAACGCCCCTCTTTCCCCAAACCGTGTGAAACACGCCTCTTTTCGCCAGTAGAAAAGATGGTGCGCGCGGAAATTCTAGTTTAGCTTCTTCTTCATGTTAAACTCGTTTCTGTACTCTTCTCTTTTCGCAACGCTTTGCACACTCTTGTTCGCGTAATCTTGTCTACTTTTCTACTAAGTTTTTGTATTTATCGCCGTAACTTTTAAGCTTGAAACCACGTAACACAGTCCTGTGTTAAGTGACTTTATTTTTGACGACTCATTTGATATTTTGTTTTGAAAACTTTTACGGAACTACGTAACCACGCCGACGGAAGTGGAAATTTTGTAGTTCTTTAAGTTAAAACGAGTCCGCTAAACAAACAGCCCTCGTTAATCAAGAAAAGACCAGTTTAAGCTTCTTCAACGAACACTTTTTGTTAAAGACTTTATTCTCAACTGCGGTAAAGTCCACTTTACCCTCGAGGACAATCACAGGACGCCGCTTTGTTGCTAAGGCGCCGCCTTACCAGCTCAACCCCGCACCGTGACGCCTCTATACGGCCGGAAGCCAGCCGCGACCCGGGAATTTCAAGCATCCCTTTGGACTTTTCGGAACCGCACCGCTGGTACCTTTCCACCACATCAGAGTGAGTGAACACTGGGCACAAGCTTGGCGTTATAAAAACCTGTGTGATTAAGTCCAACCGCACATCTTTTCCCTTTTTACGATCTCCAAACAGCCGTCAATAGTCCCTTTTAGCTAAGCCATTTAACTTTCTTCTCTCTCCGTAAGAACTCCGAGTAATTAATAAAATTCAAAGGAATTAAACTTTCTGTTCCATCAAAGCCATCATAATGTTATAACCTTAACCTGTTAACTGTTAATTTTATGTTCATTCATCATTTATTTTCATCATTCTCATCCTTTGTCAATAATCTTGTTTTATTTTATGTCATTATTATTCATATATTTAATTTTTAATAAAACCCATAAAGACATCCTTGTTTCATGTTTACGTAGATTTGGTCTGAAAACGAGTTAGAATTCATTCCTTCAGTATTGAGACTTATCAAACATAATCAGTTTCCTTAGAACTGCTAAAACTAAGGTGGTGCCCCAAAAGAAATTAATATTTTCATAAACAAAATATTAATTATTAATTTTCATAATTCATATTCATATTAATTATTCATCAACGAGACCATATTCACTACAGTATTATTTTTGGAGCCCCGGCGTGAGGCTCGGAAAGATCCGGTCTTGTAAACACTGAAATAAGTTAACATCCTTAAGGCCTTTTACATAAATCTCTGTCCGCTGAAGAACTAAGAAAGTTATGTCTTATACAAAACTAATCAATGTGTTGAGAAACGTGTGTTGTGTTGCTGTTTGATAAAAAGCGCTTGTGAACTTGTGTGTCTAAGATTTTAAAAATACCAGCTGGTCTGATGTTTTGATAATTCTGAGATATGCTTTGTAACTTGGTTAATATTATGTACATTTCTGCCAGCTTGCTAAGTGTTCAGTGAAAGACTGAAGCTTTGTGGAGCTTGTGAACAAAGGCCAGAGAGCCGGATTGATTAAATGCATTTGTGACACGTTAAGGACGTGTAATTTTTATAAGGCCTAACAACTGCGGATTCTAAGATGCTCTAGAATTTTAGCATAAGTTGTCTAATAACGCGTTCTGCAAGTTAATAAATAATCTGCGATGCTCCAGTTATTTAGATAAACTTGTAAAACCAAGTAATTTATCTGTTCATATTGTGTCAGACGAATTAAAAACTTGGTTGGGAGAACTCTGAACGGAATTAGCTACCCGTCAGAACTCCAGTTACACACAGCCAAAGGACCTGTTTGCATTGTGCAACAAGTGTATATACAAAGTCTTGGCCCACGTGGCCCGTGTAGTGCTTTGTGAAACGTTGTTTTATCCACAGCACTGCTGTGTTGGAAATTGCGCTTTTAGAGCGCTGCTGTGTTATAAAAGTGGCTGTGTGGAGAAGTCTTGACTCCTCAAAGTTTCAGCACACTGAAGCTAACCAGCCATTTCCACTCCGCGTCTAGCAGGCGTGACACTGACGCGTCACCCGGAAAACAAACTCATTGTAGTTCCAACTGCCCCCTAGCGGAAAGAAGTGGTAAACCACGGACTCCAGAAAGTCTGCTACCCCCTAGTGGAAGAGAAGTGCGAAACTTCTAAAAATCTTTGAGAGGAGCTCTACGTCTCTCTCTGGTGGTCACTCAACGGAATTACACTTTTCCTCAAAATAGTGACTAATTTAAGTTTAAGAACTTAACTGAATAATTTAAGCTTTCATTGACACTGAAAAGCCTGATTGACTTAACATAAAAAGTGAATTACTATGCTTTATTAACGAATACTAAACTGCTGTCAAGCTGTTTTGCTTCTGTTAATACATGTGTTTTTCTTGTAATATGCAAGTTTGCAAATGCCATATTGCTTTTGAGAATAACTGCCTGTGTTTAACAACTTTGAATGCACAATAGGAGTTAACTAACAATTGTGACATTTTTAATTAACATTGCATCTGCTTTTGGAAATCTTTGATGCTAACCTTGCATATAAATTGATTGATTAATTTGGCTTGATTAACAATTTAAGACTTGTTTTGTGACTTTCCTATCTACACAGGATTTGTCAAATTGGAATGCTAACGCTAACAGCTTACTAGCACTACGACACCTCTGCTGTTACTTCTGAATAGACTTAACTCTGCACGAATTTTGTCATAGCTGTAATGTAAAAGCTGATTACCTGCATGAATTGTTAGATTAAACCCACTGATTCTGCACTGTTAATTTTACAGATTAACACAGCAGCATCCCAGCACTGTCAACCCTCATTAACATTCATACCACTAGGCTATTGCTAAATAGTCACTGCTTATTACTAGCATAAGGTCACTTCAATCACAAGTAGACTTTATACTAAACTTCCACTTCAACAATTCCTTCTTTTATTACTTTTAATCGGACTTATTTGACTTAATACCCCTTTTATTTTAATTTAATTGGAATTTTATTTTATTTTAAATAAAATAAAATTTTAATTTTAATTTTATTCCTGCATTAATTTTTTTTTTTATTTACACTTTTACTCAGATTTTAAAAAATTCTTTTACAGTCTGCTTGAGTTTTACGCTTCTTCTTCGTAACACTCTACAAGTAGTAACTCTCTCCTTGCAGTTAAAACTTAATCGAACAATAACTCACTTACCTTGAGAAACCCATTTCTCAACATGTCTAATCCACAGTCCACAGGTTCTGGTAGTCCCATCAAGCTTCTGGATCACTTAGACTCAGCTCTAAATGATCTAACAGAACAGGTGCTACCCCAATATGTGGACGAGATTCAGACCACAAACCCCAACGAGCTAGATTCAGTTCTTAGCTCCTTGATTAGTATTGCGCTAACCTCTAAGCCAAAAGACAAGGACCTAACCAAGCTGTTAGGTCAAATGGCTATTGTTATGCGCACAACAGAAACAAGCCGAGTATCTCCTGGCACGCAGCCACGAGAAAATCCAGGTCCAGAAACAGGACCTCGCCCGCTCCAACGCGAGAACAAGGCGTTGAATCAGGAACTCCAGCTGACCAAAGGAGTCCTGGAGAATTCTGAAAAACAAAACCAAGAGTTACAAACTCTTGCCCAAACACTCCAAAAGGCAGACCCTGACTTTAAGGAGTTACACACGAAACTCCAGATAACTGAGGGGACCCTCAGTGACCTAAAGAACGAGCTGAGCGAAACAAGGTCTGCTCGTGACATAGCAGAGCTTCAGCTCAATGACCAACGTGATGAGTACGACGCTATGCGAGAGGAACTCATCAAAGCAGGCAAAAGTGCACAGCTCTCCGCGAATATGCTGGCACAAGAGGCTCGGCGGAGAGAAACCCTGAGTGCACGGGTAGAGACCCTCACTCAACAAGGTGACTTAGACCGCCAGCTTATTGAACGACTTCAGGCGCGCCTGACAGAGGACGCCCGAACACAACCTAGTAAGAAACTGGAGTTCAAAGGTACTCCAGACCTAGAACCAGTTACTCCATTATACCAACCCGGTAGATTTGAAGACTCCCAGAAGGGAGCCACTTCACTAACTAATCCAATTTTGCGACCACTACCGCGCCTGGACGCAACGGAAAGAGGACCAACCGGAGCCGAGAGCCCAGCTGTCTTTCCGCGAGCTTCCACAGGTAGGCATTCGGATTACTTCGCACTACCAACAGGTAGGCATTCGGACTTTGTCCAACAACCAGCTCCGACACGGAGACATCTGGACTACGGTCCCACTGACAGAGACTTTGACAAAATCGCGCGTCATATCACTCGCTTCGAACCCCATCAAGGATCGGCTCATGACACTAGCGCGTACCTTAGAGACATTGAGTTCTACCTCCAGAGAATACCCAATGCTACCGTTGAGGACAAAATCTTTTTGATAAAACTAACATCAAGCAGAGATGTTAGTAGCTTCATCGAACGTCAACCCCCTGAGGTCCAAGCTGACTTCGATCTCCTTAGTCAGTCCCTCATGGAGGAATTCTCAGACGTTACAACGAATGTGGGGCTGACAGCCGCCCTAACAATCAAACAGGCACGGCAAGAGTCACCACAGATATATTATCATCGGCTCAAAGCCTACTTTGGTCCACTCAACGAACCAAACATGGAGGAGGATAAAAACTTCAAAACACTCTTTGTGCAAAACCTCCATCCAACTACCAACCATCATCTTGGCGTCGCTGCCTGCCCGCTGACTCAAACCAGCCGCCAACTCCGCGAACTGGCAACAAGGGCATTTACTAAACAGAAGCTGACTCAGACTAAACAGCAAGAGCCAGCCGCTCTGTATACTGTTGATCAGAGTCTAGCGCTCGAAGGAGCACCTACCTCCAAGCCAAGCGGCCCAGGAGCCTACCGCTTTCCAGACAGGAAAGAGGGACCTCGGCCACACAAAGGAGAGCCGGGTCCACACCCGACCTGGCCTGAACGTAAGTTCAAAGACCAGGGCCCTCAATGGAGACCTCGGTTCGAAAATAAATTTCAACCAATCCAAACCGTAACCAAGGGGGTCCTATCAAAACCGCGACGACAGGAGAAACCATTATCGCCGGTCCCAAGACCAACGATCATCAGGTAGCCCACCTGTCGAGCAGCGAAATCATGCGAGGACCGAGCCCTGAAAGTCAGACTAATCGCGTGGGAAACCCCATGAGTGACAGTAATCTGACTACAGAGGAGGCTCGGGCCATAGAACGCATACTCAAACGAATGCGCAAAAGTCCAAGGACAAGGCTGAGCTGTATACGGTGGAGGCCTCTAAGGCCCCGATTCAGAAACAGTCACAACCGATCCAAGTCGACTTAACACGCAACGGAAATACAGAGTCTACTGAAGGGAATGAACATCTCCCAGACCTGTACTTAGGCTCTGACGAACTAGAGCCACTCAATGACATTGTCCAGGACCCTAGCACGGACAACACGGAGGGAAGTGACACAGATCACAAAGACACCACTCCGTCTAGCGCCGTCCTAGTGGTCCAAGCAAATCCAAATGTCGGGCTGTGCCATGACCACGCCACGACTATTGAATGTGAAACACCCTTTCACCAATTTCTAGGTCACCTAACAGAAAAGGGAGTAGCTCGAAAGCTTTATCTCTCTGTCTTGTTAGAAGACCACTTGACGCACGAAGCACTTCTCGACTCAGCCGCTGACATCAGCCTAATTTCAGGCAACCTGTTCAGATCACTCCAGGCTATAGCGAGAAGATCGCACAGGAACTTGAAGTCTCACCCGTGCTTTCTAGAAATAAGGCCTTACTCTGATGATCGGACGATCATCAACGAGGTAGCCTTAGTTCAACTGACCATCGGACCAATGACACTGATACACCCAGTGTACGTGTCCCACCTTGACAACGTCCCACTTCTGATTGGAAAAGACATCCTCAATCGCTTCGAACCACTGATCGACTTCAAGCAGCTGAAGATTTGGGCCCAAGTGCGAGAACCACTTCCAATCTTACTGAATGAATCTCAGTGCTATGCGATTGACAGGGAATCACCAATCGATAGGGTAACCACCGACACCGCTGGTACAACAACCATGCAACCTTGGTGCGAACCAAACCCCTTTACATTGCGCGACAACTTCCTATGCACGTTGAAGGACCCATTAGCGATGACACCCCAGATTGTCAATGGCATCTCACTGGAAGCAACTCCAGTCGACAATGTCGTGATGGCCTTATGGGCTGACAAATCTGCCATCAGCCAGGAGCTGTTTAACACTCTCGCGCATAAAAACCCGAGTCTGACCTTCGTAAAGAAGCGCACTAGGTTCCCTGCTAACCCCACACCGACTCACGCGTTAACCGCCATCGGTCTATGCTCTGCCATCGTACGATGGAACAAAAGAGAACTGACCCACACTTTTGCGGTCATCCCCGATCTGCCACATTCAGTGTACATTGGGGCTGACATGCTAGTCAGACTCGACGCACAAGTCGACACCATTAACAACGTTCTCTGGTCACTGACTGGAGTACGTAAGGAATCACCTTCATTGACCGAAGGAAACTTGAAATCGGGTCAAACCATTCCCGATGTGTGTCAGGTAAGTAACGACTGCCATCTCACAATACCGCCGCGTACCATCATGGACATACGTCTGAACGCATCTACAGGACAACAAGTTAACTCTCCACAAGCGTTCTTCCAACCATCGCCTCTGTTCTTTGAGTTAGGCTTGTCTGTTCAGGCAACACCCCTGGTCGAGCTCGACTCCCGATCAACACACGTGCTAGTGCAGAATCCTACTGCCGATAGCATTCTCGTCCCGAAGTCCACACCTTTAGGGTGGCTAATCGACACAAGATTCCATGACTTTGAACTCAGAATTCCAGTCATAGGACGCATGCCACCCTCACTCGTGACTGAACAACAGGAGACCGGAGTCGTCTACACGAAGCCTTCCGGAGCAATCGCCATATACCCCTCACTTGTGGTCGATACCGACACTATCTGCAGGGTCGATCTGGCTGATGCCGAGGTAATGGTCGTACAGACAGTCTCCCTGCTCTCCATTGATTCAGATATAGACAAAACCACGTCTCTACCGAGTAACGTCACCACGGACAAATCGGTAACTGTGCAACCAGACTCTAAACCCGAACCGGACTTTGAGTCTCAGTTAGAACAAGCACTAGACTTGGCTGATGCGATAAACAACGCTGAGGAACGGGACCTGATGCGTCAGGTCCTCCTCAAATATCGCACATCATTTGCGACAAACTCGCTGGATTGTGGTTTAACCCACATCCACACGGTACGCATTCCAACAGCCGCGAATGCACCACCAGCTTACGTTCGCCAATACAAAATACCACTGGCGTCTTATGAACCGATACAGGAAATCATAGACGACCTTTTGAACAAAGGCATCATTCGTCCGTGCAACAGTACTTATTCGGCTCCTATCTGGCCAGTACTCAAGCCCAATGGCAAGTGGCGTCTAACAATTGACTACCGCCAATTGAACAAAAGCGTGCCACTTTCCAGGTGGCCAATGACCCAACTTGGCCAAGAACTGCCCAAAGTACAGGATGCCAAGTACTTCTCCACACTGGACATAGCATCCGGCTTCTGGACCATTCCTGTAGACCCACAGGATCAACACAAACTTGCCTTCACGTTTGCCAATCGGCAATACTCTTTTACAAGATGCCCATTCGGGTACTTAAATTCCCCAGCCGAATTTAACATCTTCTTGAACAAGGCATGTCCTGGCGCGTAGCCGCGGAACTCTCATCTACGTCGATGACATCTTGATGCGCACCGCGACACTCCATGCGCACATTAACGAAATCGACCACGTCCTGAAACAGCTCACCATTGCTGGTGCTAAAATCTCCTTGGAGAAATGTCAATGGTGCAGAAAGAAGGTAAACTATGTGGGCCTTCTAGTAGGCGCTGATGGCGTTGAACCACAGGTCAGTCGAATCCAAGGCATTGCCAATCTGAAACCGCCTTCCAACTTGTCAGAACTCCGCAGTTTCCTGGGAGTCTGCAATTATTCTCGACAATTCGTCGATGACTATGCGGCATTGGCCAAACCACTGACGGACCTTCTCAAAAAGGACACCGCCTTTGCGTGGGGTCCACAACAAGAGCAGGCAATGCAGGCGCTCAAACACAATCTGTGCAGAGCCCCGTGCCTAGCTTACCCGGACCACACCAAAGTCTTCTACTTAGAGGTAGGCTTCTCAAGCCACAGCCTCAGTTCAGGCCTCTATCAGGTCCATGACATGGATAAGAGAGTAGTGGCCTACGCCAGCAAAACTCTCTCCGGACCCGAGGTCAAGTATACCGACTGTGAAAAAGCCCTCCTAGCCACAGTATGGGCCGTGAAACACTTCGCCCACTACTTAGGAGGCCAAAAGACAATAGTGAACACCAATCACCAACCGGTGACTTTCTTAACAAGTCAAAGACTCAGGGACGGCGTAGTAACTAACGCCCGCGTGGCATCGTGGCTCATGGCTCTCCAAAGTTTCGACGTGGAGATACGCTACGCTCAAAACCACAAGTCGCACTTAGGCATGGAACTCGCTGCATGCCAACAATGCGCAATCGACACGCCCGCCACAGCCGTCCGCTAAACGAACACACCTCCACTGTATCAACACGCCATCACTACTTGATGCTGGCGTGTGCCAAGACATGACCACTGCTTATGTCGATGGATGCTCCTTCCACCATGAAGCTCTGGTCCGCGCTGGTGCAGGTGTGGTATGGCTCAATGACAACCCTTATGAGCCACAAAAATTTCAGTTAGGATCTCAATCCTCACAATATGCGGAGATCGCAGCCGTGATCATAACTCTCCAACTAGCAGTGGCCAAGCAGATCAAACAGCTCGTAATTTGCACAGACTCAAATTACGCACGACTCAGCTTCTCTGCCCACCTGCCACTATGGAAGAGCAATGGCTTTCTCACATCCGCGAAAAAGACGATCAAACACAAAGACCTGTTCGTCGAAGGCGACAGTCTGGTCGAGGACCATGACATGCAGGTGTATTGGAAGAAGGTCAGGGGACACTCTCGAGCCCCTGGACTGGACAAAGACCTGAACGATCAGGCAGACCTCATGGCAAAACAAGGGGCTCTAGACGGTACGCTCTGGCATTTCCAGCCAGAACCCTCGTATGAACGACCCCTTCCCACCCAACCCACCCATTCTGTCTGTCTGGTTACCCGGTCTAAAGCAACCGCAACCGATGCCTCGGTTCCGGCCCCTGCAGCCCAATCTACTTCTTCTCTTTCTTTCGCTGGTTCCGACCTCGTTGCCCTTCAGGCAGCGGACTCGGCAATCCACAAACTCATCCTTTACCTTTCAGACCCGGTGTCTAACCCCATCGTAGACACTGACTTTTCCTCCGGCGCTTATCTTAAAAGCTATGGGCAGTGCGCGCTCGACTCCACCTGCGTCATGGCTTGCTTGTTCACTCTGACACCCTCACTTCACCTGCGTTCGTAGTGCCTCAGAGCCTAAGGGGGTCATGCTAACGCACGCACATGACGCTCCTGTAGCAGGCCACAGAGGTGTTCGCGCAACAAACCAGGCACTCCAACAAGTGGCATACTGGCCACACATGCAAATGGACGTGGCAGAATACATCAAAGGCTGCCTAGTATGCTGCCAATTTCAACCGACAAGACCACTCCATGCACCCTTACAAAGAAGGGGCATTTCTTTTCCGTGGTCTGACCTCCAAATCGATTGGATGGGACCCTGACTAAATCAACAAGGGGCAACAAATACATCCTAATGGTCACCTGTGCCTTCACTAAATGGGTGGAAGGACTTCCAGCCCCAAACGACACGGCACAGACCACGGCCTTTCTACTCATGAACCACGTGTTCTCCAGATTCGGCTTACCCTGTAAGGTCGATTCTGACCGTGGTACTCACTTCACAGCCGAGGTGATGGGACAACTGTGGCAAACCATGGGCGTGAAAGCAAAATTCCACGTCAGCCACCACCCCAGTCCTCAGGCCAAGTAGAAAGAGCAAACCGACGGTGATCGACATCCTAAAGAAATATGCATCTAATCACCGAGACTGGGATGTCAAACTGCCCTTGGTCCTGATGGCTATCAGAGCCACGCCACACGGCGACCGGAGTCTCCCGTTTGAGCTCATGACCGGTAGGCAGATGACGCTTCCCTTACATTTACTGTATCAGCCAGGAGAGGCTAACATCGCTACGGCCTATACCACACACCAGTACATGGCTGATCTCCAGGCACACCTGAGAACCACCTTCGCCTTTGCCCAGGAAAAACTAGGCAAAAGTGCAGAAGGAAGTAAGGCCTATTATGACCAAAAGTCATCTAGGGACGAACTACAGGTGGGAGACAAAGTGTGGTACTACATGTTCAGTCAACTCACTGGACAAACAAAAGGTGGTACCAACCGACTGGCGAAATTCCTCCCGCGTTGGGCAGGACCGTACACCATTGTCAACAAACTATCCCGGTGGTGTATCAGATAAAGATCACCAAAGGGAGAAAGGAACCCACTCTCAAGTGGATACACCGCAACCAGATAAAGTTGCACAAAACCCCCATGGGATCTACAGGGGACGTTCACGCTCCCAAGTAGTCTTAAACAGATCCCTTAACTTGCAGTAAACACTAACAACTAACCTCTAACTCTAATCCTAACACCTTTTTCATTTCTCTTTTTCAGTGGTAACTGTGAGTAATTCAACAACTGTAACTAATAACTCCGGTTTTTACTGTCAATGAAACACTTGCTAAAAAGTCCTCTCTCTTTCACCAGGATGATGTGGACGATACTCCTCCTGATCACCAGCCTTATGGGCATGGGATCACCAGATGTTATAGAGCCTGGACCAACAGCCGGGATCGTTTTAAAGGACCAACCCGGACTGTTGATCACAAACTGTCGCCTGCATACCCAAAGGGTTTTTGTCAGGTTAAACCCAAACGACGTGTATCGGAAACACGTCCGAGCCACTCAAGGGCTCACCAGTTGGGCCGGCGCTAGCTGGACCACTTCTATTCTTAACCACGCTGAAACTGATATTTCCCACATGCTTAACCAGCTCGAGAAATTTACAATTACTCAGGCTGAACTTACTGGAGCTAACCAAAGGTCTAAACGGTTTATAGGAGGACTTCTTGTTGCAGCGGCTGCTGTGGGTACCTTGTTTAACCTCGGGTTGTCCACAGTCAATACGGTTAGCATCTCCACGGTCAAGAGACATGTCTCAGAATTACAGGCTGAAATTCCTGACATCAGAGCGCAGATCATTCAGCAACAACAGCAACTCCAAACAGTAGGGAAAACGTTGAAGGACACTGTGTTGGTGGTAAACACACACAGTGAAGCTCTAAACAAAACCCACCGAGCTGTAGAGTTACTTATGACCCTTTTCCAGGTGGACTACGTACAAGCACAAGTAGTCACTTCACTAATGGATGACATGCTCCGAGACATAAGCTCTTCAGTGGACAGCTTAGCCATGGGAAGAATTCCACCCTACCTTATCCCTCTGTCACTAGTACAATCCCTCCTTGGAACCGCCACTAGAGATCTTGTAACCCCACTTCAGGCCCATTTAGCGTACACTTTAGGTAGTGCCGTGCCCATTTACGTCAACCCAGAGTTCCGGAAATGGCTTTTATTCTAAATCTGCCTATCATTGAATCCCAGAACATCTATCGCCTTAAAGACGTCGTAAACGTCGGGTCCTGGCACGGAGACACGCACGTTAAAGTGCACACTCCTTCAGTAGTGGCATACCATGATGCCAATCCAGAATTGTACCTGGCCCCTAATCTACGCATGTGCACCCTAACCAAGGACATACACTACTTATGTCCCAGTAAACCCTTTGTTCGGGACAACACTGACGGGATCTGTGGCCTTAAGCCCATGAACCCTCAAGCCAGATGTCCAACGACAATCACGGCTCGCCACCAAGTTACCGTCACTCAAGCAGAGATCATCGGTAACCGCTGGCTAGTAAACACCCCTCTTCCAGACGGAATGCTGACTTACGATCAGCACGACACCTCATCCCGTGTCAACTTGCCCGACCAAACTTTCTGGGTAGATGTACCCCAAAACGCAATTCTTCACATTGGGGACGCCGTCTTATACCACCTTGACGCTGACCAATACGAGTGAAATAGAAATATCAGATTTCTTTTCAACCCATCCTCTCGAATTACACCCTGCTACACTCAATCAAATCCAGTTTGAAGGTAGCAGAACCATTGACATTGCACCCCTTGATAATGTGTTAAAGGAAATAGAGCAAAACAACAAGCTCCTATCCAACCCATTATGTATGCCTGGTCGACTCCCGACACTGTTCTTGCAGCCACAGTAGGAATAGGTTACTTCATGGCCATCATTATCACCATCGTGCTTCTTAGAAGCGTAAAACGTCTTAAAACCCGTTTAAACCGCTGTACTCAGGGCGTTGCACGAATCGTGCGTCGCCGTCCTGGGAACAGAGAAAACGTTGCAGGTAGTCCATTACCCCCTGAAGCCGATGTATTTAACCAAGATCTCTCCGTTTCCGAAGAATCTGAACCAACCCCAGTCATACTGAGGTTGACAGATTCAGTTTAATGTGCTATGTGTTATGTATGTTCAATATAACCAATATATACCTCATGTAACTTTTATGACTACCCCTAAAATGCATGCAATGTCCCTTTAAAGTTATTATCATTTAATGTGTGTTCTTTTATTATCAACAATTTAATAAACTCTAAACCCATTTAAAAATGAAATAACTCTCTTGTTCTTTATTCCCATTAAGTCCATCTCTTAAATGATAAACTCAATCTACCTCCCTTAGCAGATGACTTAATGACGCCCGAGTAAAAACCCTTTTACTCTTAAATACACTTGTCTTCCCCTAACTACGCTCCCATTAATACACATGTTATAACGCCAAACTCTGTGTCTTTAACGTGTCACTTGCTTCCTGGTCCTGGTACTTCAAGGATGGAGTCGGCACAAGACATTGGAACCTGCCTTTCACTAAAGGGGGACTGTAGTGTCTCTCGCACCAGGAGGAACCAACACCTCTCAGAGGACCACAGAATTTACAACTCCGAACTTTTAAAGACTCTTCCTTTTTTGTTTTTCCAGGCCAAGGACAGATGAGGAGATTCAATTCACGTCTTCTTGCTAATCCTCTCCAGATGTTCGTATGTTGTGTTAAAGAGTTCACGCAAGAGTGAAATTATATTTACAGCTTTATTTTTCAGTACTTCAAAGGACGATGTAGGTACCACCTCTTGACAAACCAGACTTTGTGGTGCCTCTCTTGGCACGTTGATCCGGTGATATACAGCCCGCGATAAGACGGTCTTTATTATCGCCAAGGACTGTGCTTCTTTGTTCTAGCATTATAAATTGACCAAACAGTGCACTCTGCTGGACAAGCAGAGAAACAACGCTGCATCGGAACCCCAGCCAAAGTGATTACTCTAAAATGTAACCGTGTATTAAAGATTGTTCGTAACTATGCAAACCTCACCATTCTCCCTTAACAGGATCCAACAGGACAAGAAACATAACGATGTTACTCTGTTTTACTTTGCATAAGTGTGTTGTACAATAAAAACTAATTATTAATTTGTTTTCAGGTCAAGCAACGAATAATGTAATATGTGTTTAGTCTTTAAAGATTGGTAACGATATTCCCCATACAGATATGATACAATGCAGAAGCAATACGTTCTTAAAATGTGTTTAAGTTGTTTATTTGATGGGACAGAGAAAGTTTATTAAAAACTCCAAAACTTTCAGTAAACGCCCTCTCCAAACCGTGTGAAACACGCCTCTTTTCGCCAGTAGAAAAGATGGTGCGCGCCGGAAATTCTAGTTTAGCTTCGCTTCTTCTTCATGTTAAACTCGTTTCTGTACTCTTCTCTTTTCGCAACGCTTTGCACACTCTTGTTCGCGTAATCTTGTCTACTTTTCTACTAAGTTTTTGTATTTATCGCCGTAACTTTTAAGCTTGAAACCACGTAACACAGTCCTGTGTTAAGTGACTTTATTTTTGACTCAACGCATTTGATATTTTGTTTTGAAAACTTTTACGGAACTACGTAACCACGACGGAAGTGGAAATTTTGTAGTTCTTTAAGTTAAAACGAGTCCGCTAAACAAACAGCCCTCGTTAATCAAGAAAAGACCAGTTTAAGCTTCTTCAACGAACACTTTTTGTTAAAGACTTTATTCTCAACCGCGGGTAAAGTCCACTTTACCCTCGAGGACAATCACAGGACGCCGCTTTGTTGCTAAGGCGCCGCCTTACCAGCTCAACCCCGTGCACCGGTGACGCCTCTCTATACGGCCGGAAGCCAGCCGCGACCCGGAATTTCAAGCATCCTTTGGACTTTTCGGAACCGCACCGCTGGTACCTTTCCACCACATCAGAGTGAGTGAACACTGGGCACAAGCTTGGCGTTATAAAACCTGTGTGATTAAGTCCAACCGCACATCTTTTCCCTTTTACGATCTCCAAACAGCCGTCAATAGTCCCTTTTAGCTAAGCCATTTAACTTTCTTCTCTCCGTAAGAACTCCGAGTAATTAATAAAATTCAAAGGAATTAAACTTTCTGTTCCATCAAAGCCATCATAATGTTATAACCTTAACCTGTTAACTGTTAATTTTATGTTCATTCATCATTTATTTTCATCATTCTCATCCTTTGTCAATAATCTTGTTTTATTTTATGTCATTATTATTCATATATTTAATTTTTAATAAAACCCATAAAGACATCCTTGTTTCATGTTTACGTAGATTTGGTCTGAAAACGAGTTAGAATTCATTCCTTCAGTATTGAGACTTATCAAACATAATCAGTTTCCTTAGAACTGCTAAAACTAAGGTGGTGCCCCGAAAGAAATTAATATTTTCATAAACAAAATATTAATTATTAATTTTCATAATTCATATTCATATTAATTATTCATCAACGAGACCATATTCACTACAACTGTAATAATTAATAATAAAAAAATGGATCCTGTAGAAAGAACAGATGTGCTCACTAAATCCAACCCAGCACCATGGACTTTCTGGATTCTTTTTTCTCTGATGAAGGGATAATCATTGAAACCCAGAGAAAAGCCACCACCACCCACTCTGCCCCCAAGCTGGACAGACCAGTAGATTGTGAGTTTTAATAATAAACACTTGAGTGGTTTAATCTGCGGAGCACCCCAAAGAAGAAAATGACTCAAGACACACAACACTGTCTGCTGTACATTTTTTTAGGGAAGGTCTTACATCCTTGTCATTAAAATCCCAGCGACGACTGCTGCTCACCTCCACTGCAGCTAATTTCATGCTTTCCTGCTCCCTCGCTTTGGCCTGTTCAGTTCATTCACATTTGATGCTCTATTCATTGCACTGTTTGAACATTCACTAGGACATATAATATTTCTGAACGCAGTAGATACTTCACACCTTCAAAAAGAAAACCACCAATGTTCATTTATTTTCACTTTAATCCATAAAAAGCACAAAGTTCCAATGGTTTGTAGTAATTATCATTCTTTATCACTGGCAAACGTAGATACTGTCACACACCACGAGAAAGGGACCCAAACGCAGGCACAGCTGACACAGTTCAAAAAAGGTTTATTGAAAGTAGGTAAGTGAATAACCAAAGCAGCAGGACCAAGACCGAGGCCATTCTTAGAGGCCAGACTGGAGCAGGCAGTATGAGAATGTTTGGAGGTTGGAGAGTCTGTAGGTGCAAAATGGCTACCACGTCTCCATCACCAGTGTGTAACTGTGGAGTAAATACTTGCTCTGGACCCTGGAAAGCGTTTTGAGAGCCTTGAGAAGCGCAATATAAATTCAATCTATTATTATTATTATTATTTTGAAGCTGGAGATAAACTTAATTGATCAGTTACATAATTAGTGCCCGCTAATTAAGGCTTCTGATCAGCAGGTGTGTGCTGCTGCCTAATGCTGAAAGAGTTTTGGGGGAGTCTAGAGGAAACTATAACCAGAAAATGGCAGTCTCTGCAGCTCTGTGAGGTCCAGATGTTCTGCTCTGTGCCACAGCAGCGTGCAGTGTTACAGTCTTTTTCCTTCGCTCTTTTGGATTAAACTCATTGTGGTTTAGTTTGGACTTTGTTTTCAGTAGATAATTGCCTCACAGACGGTTTTGGAGGGGAGGAACTGGACACTTTAAAGACTAAGGCAGGACAGAGAGCAGGTAGGCTCAGTCTAAACAGTGCTATATTTTTGTTGGTGTTTGTTTGATGGGGTTCACTGAGAGCTACATGGAAGTGCGTTTCAGTTCACCTGCTGTTCCTGTGGTGTCTGAATAAACTAACAATGTTTAACTGTAGCAGGAGGAACAAGTGGCTACGTCTCCTCTGTTATGCTCCTCTGTTATGCACCTCTGCAGCGTCACATGCTCCATCACGTCACAGCTGGCGCATCGTTTTAAGAAAGGCTGCACATGGCAAAGTTGGGCAGAGATTTTAGTCAAGTTTCATATGCCATAGATGAAAGCTTATTTTGGTCTTTATTTGGTCATTTTAGATGTTTTAATGACTAACCATTGCATAGACTGGGGAGGCTGATTCCACTGTAGTCTTAACACACCCTCCAGTTCCCGTTCTTGAAAAGAGGCACCACCAGCCTACTCTACCAGTCCAGAGGTACTGTCCCCAACCGCTACGCAATGTTGAACAAAGGCCTGTCAGCCAAGACAGCCCCGCAACATCCAGAGAATTGAGATACTCAGGGCAGAGCTCATCCACCTCCGGTCTCCAGACACAGGAGACCAGAGGTGCAGCCACAGCTCCAAGCAGCCACATTGACAATGGAGGTGGAGAACATGGTTCACTCGGACTTAGTGTCTCCAGCCTCCCTCGGGATCTGGTTGAAGCTTCTCCTGGAGGTGAGAGTTGAAGATTTATCAGGGGACTCTGCCCAACATTCCCAACAGACCCTCACAATAAGTTTGGGCCTGCCAAGTCTGTTCAGCGTTATCACCCACCATCCGCTCCAACTCACCACCAGGTGGTGATCAGTTTAGTGCTTGTGACCCTCTCCAAGTGTTTAAGACATACGGCCACAGTTCAGATGAAACGACCAGAAAGTCGATTGTTCTGGAGTGGACTGTATGGTGCTAATTCTTTAGGTGTATAACAGAGGACAAGATGGGGTGTCGGTCAGAACACAGGAGAAAGAGATGAGCGTCTTGTGGGAATCCAGCAGTGTTTTATTTGCATTTATTTAGATGGTTACAAGATGGTGATTCAAAGTATTATTATTATTATAATCATCAGTCTGAAATGACAAACAAGCATGTATGTTAACTTAACATTAATATAAATGTGTACCAAGGAAATACACATAATAAAAACAAGTAAACTGGTCTAGGAAAGTTCTATCAATACAGTACTAACTTTATGCATCAAATAAGGCACATGACAAAATATAGGTGTAGCACTGGCGCCATCTACTGGCCGCCGAAATACAACAATGGCCGCACAATTAAGACCGCATGGATGGCGGACCTTCACTTTACTACTTGCGGACATTCCGGCGTGTAACATGTACTACACACACACAACAGAAAGGCATCAATATGCAATACAGTAGAAATATCTTTAAACAAACACCTAAAAGCTGTGCACGGACATAGGGAACATATAAGAGCCGACATGGCAACCCAAGTAGACTTAAATGAAACTTAGAAAACAGTGAGAGAACAATGATACAGCAAAAAACACTCACGTTTCATCAGCGACTCTATAATATAGTACTCCGATGTCTTAAGGATCTCAGATAAATCTTGTGGAGGCAAAACCCGCGTGTTCTTTACTTTACTCACTTCTTAACTAACGTGCCTCTCACGTGTCTTTTTCTGTTACCGGAAACTGAACTAGGAACAATTCGTGACGTTGCCTCATGTGATCACACATTCGGGAGGGCTGAGCCTTTATAACAGCCGCCCCCAAATGTGCAAAGCACATTTGCTCCCAAAATAAAGGCGAACCATCCGTGGGCTAGTCCTCCCCAGGAGGCAAAGCTGGCAGCATTACTAAACGTGCCACAGGTCTGGTATACACATGTCCATTAATCAATACATCTGCAGATCTAATGCAGCCATCAACACTACGATGAGTCTTGGTCACACGTCCAATGGGCCAGGACGCCCTGGGTGACTGAGGGTCCACTAGCATGACCACTGCTTTGGCTAATAGCTCCGGTGAAGCTGATTGCCATTTCTGTCTAGTCTGAAGAGTGGGGAGATACTCTCTGATGAATCTCGCCCAAAACTGGTCAGCCAGCACCTGGGAGTGTCGCCAGCGCCGACGGCTCAAGATCTCAGTCTCTGGCTAGACAACTGCAGGCAACGACCCGTCTGGCCGCCCCATCAACAGACTGTTTGGCGTCACTGGATCAATGTCTGCTACATCTGTTGAGGTGTAGCCCAAAGGTTTTGAATTCAACATGGCCTCCACCTCCAGGAGAGCCGTGATAAGGACATCCTCATAGACTGGTTGTGATCCTATGCACGTGTACAGGGCAGTCTTAACGGAGCAGATTTCTCGCTCCCAAACCCCGCCAAAGTGCGGAGCTGCAGGTGGGTTATAATGGAACTTAATCTTCTGGGGACGAGCCTCTGTTGGAGAGAGGGAGCCATGGCCGCAAAGGCCTCTTGAAGTTCACGCTCCCCTCCCTTAAAATTGGTCCCCTGATCAGACCATAGCTCCGCCGGGGTCCCTCGACGAGCAATGAATCTCCGTAGGGCCATCAGGTAGGTGTCCGCGTCCATACTTCTAAGAAGATCCAGGTGTACTGCCCTTGTTGTTAAACACTTGAAGATAATACCCAGCGTTTCTCTTGACGTCTGGCCATCTTAACCAACATCGGGCCGAAACAATCGACACCAGTGGAGTAAAAGGCTGGCTTGTATAACCGGAGGCGGGCAGGGGGTAAATCTGCCATTTTAGGGATTGCAGGCTTGGCTCTCCAACGCCTGCATTCGACACAGGCATGCTGGTGTTTGCGGATGGCTTCCCTGCCCCGAATGATCCAGAATGACCGCCGCAACTCTGCATAGACCCGCTCTGCTCCGGCATGATGGAGGTCTTTATCATATTTCTGGATCAGCAAGCGAGTAACTGGGTGTGAGGGATCCAAGACAACAGGGTGCAGAGTCAAGTCGCTAAGGCCTTCAGATCTGCGTAGCCGACCACCCACTCTTATTAGGCCCGTCGACTGATCTAACTCGGGAGATAAGGTGAGTAAACGGCTGCTAGAGGGAACAGGCTTACCGGCAGCTAACAGTTTATAATCCTCGAAGAAGGAATCCTGCTGTGCTCGCTGCAGTACAATAGTCTCTGCTTGCTGATACTCCTCAGCACTAAGGGGAGGGCCCAAGGGGTCTCGTGGGTGGAGCTCATTAGCTTTGGCCTCTATAAGCTCCTGCCAAGTGCTGCAAGTGTTGTTGCTTTGACTGTTCAGGGAGGTGATGGTTAAGGTGCAGAGAGTAGCTTTACGGAGCTCCGCTGGGACCTCGGGAGCCACTGTCCTGGGTCTCTCTGGCCAGGTGTCTGGGGTCTGTAGGAGAAAGGGGGGCCCCTGGCACCAGCGGTTTGGTTCGATGAGAGCTCTCAGGGCCTTCCCTCTGGTCAAATCATCTGCCGGGTTATTAGCCGAGTCTACATACTCCAACTAGCAGTCTTTGTAAGCTCTTGGATCTCCGCAACTCTAGCGCCCACGAAAACTTTGTAGCGACATGACTGGGATTGGAGCCATGTCAAGACTGTTGTAGAGTCAGACCACAGTACCGTCTGAGCTACTACTAGTGTGAGTTCTTTCGCCAAGAGTTGTGCTATCTGGGCTGCAACCAGGGCTGCACAGAGTTCTAGACGGGGAATGGACTGGACCCGCTTGGGAGCTACTCTGGAACGGGCAAACACAAATGAGAGTTGTATTTTCGGTTCTCAGGTAGGCAACGGCCCCGTAAGCTTGCTCGGACGCGTCAGCAAAGATGTGGAGTTGCCGAGTGGAGTCCTCCCCTGCGTCACCTGCAGAAACATAAGGGCGGGAAAGGGACAGGAGAGGGAGAAACTGGAGCTCGGCTTCCCAACTGGTCCAGGCCTGCATAAGTTCGGAAGGCAGGTTCGAGTCATCCCAGCCACGTTGCTTGTCCCATAACTGCCGGACAATGAGCTTGGCCCGTGTACTATAAGGTAACAGATAACCTAAGGGGTCATATTGGGAGGCCAGGACTTTGTATATGTTCCTTAGGGTTGGCGCCTCATAGGTCAAAGGCCTGTGCTTGTAGCCCAATGTGTCTGTCTCCCAATTCCAGCTAAGACCAAGGGTGGATTCTTGGGGGTTTGACTTATCTTGTGCAAGCCACAAATCTAGACTCTTCGATCTGGCTGCTTGAGGTAAGTGGCTCAGGACGTTTGGTTTGCTGCAGGCCCACTGACGCAGCTCAAACCCTGCTGAGGAAAGGAGGGCTATGAGACGGTCGACCAGGGACCAGGCTTCCTCTGGGGTGCTCAAGCTCTGGAGGCTGTTGTCCACATAAAAACAGTTTCCGACTGAGAACGTTAGGTCGCTGCCAGGAGGGCTGTGATCTATGACGTGCCGCTGGAGGGCATAAGTGGCACAGCAGGGGCTGCACGTCGTGCCAAAGGGAAGGACCTGCCACTCATATGTCTTCGGAGGTTTGTCGACTTCCAGGTCACGCCACAAGAACCTGAGAAGGGGACGGTCTTCAGGGAGGAGGCGGACCTGATGGAACATTCCCTTTATATCTCCAGATATGGCAATGGGCCGCTCGCGAAATCTTAGCAGGACACCTATCAGAGATGCTCCTAGGGTCGGGCCTGGCAGGAGGAACTGGTTTAAGGACTGGCCGAGGTACTCATGAGAGCAGTTGAAAACCAAGCGGGATTTCCCGTTATGGCTAACAAGATGGTGGGGGATGTACCACTCTTCCTGAGTTGGGGCCTCGGAAGTAACTTCACTCACTGCACCACTTTCGATGAGTTTTTGCATCTCTTCCTTGTAGGCGTCAGCTTGTGCAGGGTTTCTTTGGAGACGTCTTTCTGTGCTTCGCAGCAGGGGCATTACAGAGTCCTTCGGGGGGGAAAGCAGGGACATGTCTGTGTGACGCAGCAGTGGGGTGGCATATCTGAGGGTGCCCTTCACTTCTGTACAGATGGTTTTGGCCTCGAGCATTGACACAGCCTGATGGTCCTGTTTAGAGCGTGTGACCTCTCTTTCAGGTCTGTAAGATACTGCATCAACTTGCCAGAGCCGCTCAACGTGTTTGTACAGCTCCTCTAGCTCGGGTGGGGCTGCAGTGTACAGGCATTGTACGGAATTGTTGAGCCGCCCCATAAACTGGACAGGGCCTTGGAGCGCCCACCCTAGTTTGGTATGGACTGCTGCTGGGCTGCCGGGCGGACCAAGCCTTATGGGCTCAACTGGTATGACAAGGTGAACTTGATCTGAGCCGATAAGAAGAGATGGCTCTGCATTTCGGAGGGCAGGGATGGGTAAGCCCCTTAAATGCCGGAACTTCTTCAGTAGCCGCTCAACCGGGTAGGTGTGCTGGGCGAGGATGAGGCGGTTTGCTGTGAAGGCGCCCTCAATTTTGTAGCTGGTGTGAGGGTTGGGCACGGGGGACACATGGAAAGTGACTGAATAGCCTTGGAGTACCTGAATATCCTGCCTGACAGTTCGTAACGGAAGGTCCTCAGGGGTGCCCCTTATGCCAAGAGCCTTGGCTGCAGCGGGTAGTAGCATGGACCTCTCAGATCCATCGTCCAGGATGGCGAAGGCGTTCAGGGACCGGCCCCCGTAATGGAGTAGGATGGGAACAACCTTCAGCAGAGTTCTGTTACCTGTGCCTGGTCTGTCAAGGTAAAGGGTGTTAGCAGCAGAATTGGTGAGGCAGCTCTCCTGTTTAGCTACTTCCTGACTAGCACCCTCCAGTTTCGCATTGATTTCGTGGAGGGCCTGAAGGTGCTTCCCATTACACTGTCTGCATGGCTTCTTCAGTGTACACTGGGCGGCGAAGTGGGCTCGTGCACATCGCCAGCAGCGCTTATTGACTTGAATCCATTCCTTTAGTTCCTCCTTGGAGAGCTTGGCAACGTCACTACATTGGCTGAGGTGATGTTCTTTGCTCTCACAATAGGCACAGTATACTTTGCTCTTAAACTTCTCCGTGGCTGGAGTAGGGTTGGGGGGCATGACTGACCCACCGACACCGTGGAGGACGGTAACAGACTGTCGTTCTTAGTATGCGGTCTTTCTCTGTTTGGCTTTGCTGTGGCTTGGCTATCGAACCCCTGACACCACGACTCGTAACGGAGCCACTCTGACAGGTCTAGGAGGGTGTGACTGGCTCCAGGCTGTTTAAACCGGTGTCTGCGAAAGTCAGCACGCTGCTCGGCAGGAAGTTTACTCAGGAGGCGTGCTACATGGGAGCCACAGTTCAGTTCGACTTCTCCTTCAGGGCCCAAGGTCTGTAGTAAGCCTACCAGGGATTGAATCTGGAGGGCAAACTTCTGGAACGCCGCTATATCCCCCCGCCTTACCTCAGGGGCCTCAAGCACACTGGCTATTTTCCTGAGGGCGAGTTGATGTGGCTGGCCAAATTTCTCATGAAGGGCTGCCATGGTATCAGTGTATGGGGTTGGGGAGTTCAGATAGGCATCCGCGATAAGCTTAGCTTCTTCCAGCCTGAGATGGTCAACGAGGATCTGATATCTGAACAGTTCAGATGTGTGAGCTGGGAGGAGGTTCTCTAATGCTATGCATAGCCGGGCAAATTCACTGGTGTCATGGTTGATGAACTTAGGGATTGTGGGCTGAGGGCCTCTGTAGAGCTGTTCAGATACTGGAGTTAATGTCCTGTAGTTAGGGGTCTGACTTGGGGGTGGTAACTGTAAAGACTGGTGGATAGCGCTGGGTTGAGATGGGTGACGAGTGTCTCTGGTCCACATAAGCTGTAGAGGGAAATGGGTGCGGTGGCGGAGGAGGGGGCCATAGTGGGTCCTGACCTGACTCTCTAGAAGGGTAATATGTCTGGAGACTGTCTCTTTCGATCTTTAGGTGCTGCATATTACTCGGCAGTACTCTCTCGAGTTCGGGCCAGGGTGGAGGATCAGGCCAGGCCTCCTCTGGTTCAACTTTAGAGTGGGTAGCTGCAGTGGGTGCGACTGCTAATGCATGTGGGGGCTTCAACGGGCTTGGTACCCCGGGACTAGTGGTCATTTCCGTTTTCAGTGAGCGGACAACCTGTATCAAGACAAGACAAGACAAGACATTTATTTTTGTATAGCCCAATATCACAACAACAAAGGGCTTAACAGACTGTACTAGACAACATCCCCTGTCCTTAGACCCTCCATCAGGGTGAGGAAAAACTCCAAAAAAACCCAGCCGGGAAAAAAGAGAAACCTCAGGGAGAACCACAGAAGGAGGGATCCACTCCCAGGACGGACAGGCCGTGCAAGAATGTGTCCAGGACAGTTGAAAAAAAAATACATAAAAATACAAAACATATTCACAAAAAACATTTATGTTGACAGCGTCCAGTGTCCACTCTGTCTGTGTATGTAAGGTGGATGGGACCTCAGCCATTATCAAGGTAGATGAAAGATGAGCTGTGGGTCCTCACACTGGAGCAGAGTCAGGGGTGGGGCAGTACACATCACCCAGCAGATCAGAGGTTTGCGTCCACCCTAGGAGGAGGTAGAAAGGAGAAAAACAAAAGTGCTAAATACTACTGATAATAGGCAGATGTAATAATAATATCAGCGGTTGAGTGTGTACCTACAGCTACAACCAGTGTAAACCTAACCCTATGATCAATCAGTCTCCATACGTTTGGTGAAATAAGTAAGTTTTGAGTTTGCTTTTGAAAATCTCAACAGAGTCAGATCGCCGCACTTCCACCGGGAGCCCATTCCACAAAAATGGGGCTCTATAAGAAAAGGCTCTGTAGCCAGCAGACTTCTTCTTTATTCGAGGAAGTTGAAGGAGGCCAGCGCCCTGAGAGCGAAGGGTACGAGCTGGAGTATACCAGGTGATAAGGTCAGATAGGTAAGAGGGCGCGCCCACAAAGGATTTTATATGTTAACAAGAGAACTTTGAAATCAGCTCTAACATGAATAGGAAGCCAGTGTAATGAAGCCAGGACCGGAGTAATGTGATCAAACTTCCTGGTCTTTGTTAAAAGTCTGGCGGCTGTATTTTGGACCATTTGTAGACTGTGAGTACTTTTCTTCGGGAGTCCAGAGAATAACGCATTACAGTAGTCCAGCCTGGATGTGACAAATGCATGAATGAGAATTTCAGCATCAGCTAAAGAGAGGCAGGAGCGAATTTGTGAGATATTCCGCAAGTGAAAAAAGCCCAGTTTAGTGACCTCACTAATGTGCTGCTGCAGAGATAGTGTGGGGTCAAAAATGACACCGAGGTTCCTTGCAGTTTTGCCGTGCTCCAAAACACAGTTGTTGATTGAGACAGTAAGATTGTTGAACTTGTGCCGATGACTGGCAGGACCAATTAACAAGAGCTCTGTTTTATCCGCGTTCAAATGGAGGAAGTTTTGAGACATCCATGTTTTAATTGAAACGAGGCAGGCCTCTAGACGCATGATGTCAGTAGTATTATTTGCTTTTATTGGTAGATACAGCTGTGTATCATCGGCGTAACAGTGGAAGTTCACTCCATAACTTCTGATGATTTGTCCCAATGGTGTAACATATAGTGAAAAAAGTATGGGACCGAGCACAGACCCTTGTGGCACACCGAACTTCACTGGTGCCGTGGAGGAGAAGGATTTATTAAAAGAGACAAAATGAGACCTATCACACAGATAGGATTCTAACCAAGAAAGAGCAGAGCCAGAGATGCCAAAAACATCTTTAAGTCTGTTGATTAGCACTGCATGATCAATCGTATCAAATGCAGCACTGAGATCCAGCAATAACAGTAGAGCCGATGAGTCCTCGTCCATCTGAAGGAGGAGATCATTTGTTACTTTAACTAAAGCTGTTTCAGTGGAATAAGAGGCCCTAAATGCAGACTGAAACGGCTCGAGGAGGTCATTTTCTGATAGATATAGAGTAAGTTGTTTTAGCACAACTTTTTGAGGACTTTAGATAGAAAAGGTAAATTGGAGACAGGACGGAAATTATTTAGGCATCCAGGATCCAAAGTAGGTTTTTTGAGCAGGGGTTTGACCACAGCCTGTTTGAAAAGGGAAGGAACGGTGCCAGTAGACAGGGACAAGTTTATAATGTTTAATATAATTTGCCCCACATAGGGCCACAGTTCTTTAAGCTGTTTTGCTGGCAGGATATCCAGGAGACACGTAGTTGCTTTACATGAAGAAACCACCTTTGTCAGCTCATCAAGGGAAACGGAATCTAAGACTGAGAGACGAGAGATCGGTGGATCCAAGTGAATGGGACCCGGAGCCAAAGAAGACAAAAACAAAATATTATCCCTGATGTCTTCAATTTTATGATTAAAGAAATCTAAAAAGTCTTGTGCACTAAAGGGAGAGGAGTCTTCAGTTGTTTTTGGTTGGATAAGTTTAGCAACTGTTCCAAAGAGAAACCTGGGGTTATGCCGGATTTCTCTTATAAGAGATGAAAAATAGGTAGTCTTTGCAGTGCTGAGGGCGTGCTTATAGGTGTTTACACACAAACACCACTTTTGATAATTTAGATTTGTTTTTGACTTGCGCCATTTATGCTCAAAACTCCTGCAGGCCTGTTTCAAAGCCCGCGTTTCCTCATTATACCATGGCGTAGGGTCGTCTGGTTGGTCTGGGCTTTGTCCTGAGGGGTGCCACTGAGTCGGTGATGGCTGAGAGGGTAGCATGGACCTCCTCTGTGTAGGCCTCTACTGAGTTTCCAGTTGGAGTTAAATTAGGAAGAACATCTGTCAGCCGTGTGGCAATCATTTCCATTGCAGCTGCGCTAAAATTCCGTGTAGACACTACGCATTTGTCTGAATTTGAGGGAAATGTGTAACTTATCTCGAACTCTACCAGTGAGTGATCTGAGACAGCAGATGAAAGAGAGGAGACAAAGAGATTGGAGACATCTATTCCCGAGCCAAAACAAGATCAAGATAGTTTCCACTAATGTGTGTGGGCTCATGAACAAACTGGTTGAAAGACATGGTCGCAAGCAGTGATTGAAATGCTCTGGCCAGAGGATCACACTCCTTATTTAGATGAATATTAAAGTCTCCAACTAGAAGGATGTTATCAGCATGGGTTATTAAGTCCGAGAGGAAAACTCCAAACTCATCCAAGAAAGAAGAGTAGGGACCCGGAGGGCGATAGATTACAGCTAAATAAAATGGCTTCCTTCTGTTTATTTGAGAAGAAATATGTTTAATGAGTAACACTTCGAAAGAGTAAAATTTCGGCTGTGATGATGTACCTGTAAAGCAAAATGCAGCTTTATAAATGGCTGCAACACCACCACCATATTTCGACGTGCGACCTACCTGTGCATACGCATAATCAGGGGGAGAGGCTTCATTTAGTGGCAGAAAAACATTTGGCCTAAGCCACGTTTCACAAAGACAAAGTAAATCCAAGCTATGAGAAGCAATAAGATCATTAATTAGGAGTGCTTTGGAGGATAGAGACCGCACATTCAGGAGACCGATCTTCAGTCTTGATGTAGAGCAGACATTTGAAGGCTGGTCCAGTGGAGAGATAGCGACAGGAAAAAGTTGTCGAGCTCTAACAGTTCTGCTTGGTTTAAAAGATTGCCTCTGAGTTATAATAAGATGAGGACAGGATGCTTTTGGGTCACTGACTCTGTGAGTTTTCAGATGTGTTTGAGGACTAAATAACAGATTTAGGCAGTAGACATCAGGATAACACGGCCTAACCAGACAACTAAAAGCTTCTACATTATCCAGTTCCACACCCGCACTATCATGACTAGCAGGTTCTCTAATTCCTGCGACCTGCTGAGATTCCTTGTGTCAAATGCACCGAATGCACCTGTCTATATTACTAGACAAAATGGCAGCACCATGTCCAGTAGGATGCAGGCCGCCTGCCCTCAGCAGGCCTGGGCGGCCCCAGAAAGAAGGCCAGTTATCCACGAAACCATAACCTTTCTGACTACAATGCCGGGCCAGCCACCGGTTCATGGAAACTAATCTGCTATACTGTTCATCACTACCCCTTACGGGGAGGGGGCCAGAGACAATTAATCAATGCCGACTCATCTTGTTCCCTAGTTCAAGAGTCCTGGCTAGGCTATCTTTGGTTACCTCTGACTGCCTCATTCTCACATTATTGGTGCCGACATGAATAACTATCTGCTTGTATGTAGTGCCAGTATGTGTCTGAGGAAACTCTCCCTCCCTGTGTGATGTCAGCACCCTAAGATTAGCCTCTATGTCGGAAGCTCTGGCCCCCGGTAAACAGTGGACAATGGCTGGCGTCTCGAGTCTAACATTGCGGGTAATGGAGTCTCTCTCACAAGACTTCTTTGACCTCCTGAGTGAGCACCACATTGAGGGAAGCCAGAGGTGGAGCAAAGTAAAAGACAAACTAGAGACAGACCCTCGATATAAATATGTTGAGAGCTCTGCCCTAAGAGAAGAACTTTTCAAACAGTATCAGTTCTTTCATTTCAGCACGGGCCTCCTCCAGATCCTTTAGACCCGATTGAATCCATTGTTGGGACTGGTGCAGCTTGGCACTCTCCTCCCGTATAACTCTGATCTCCATGGGAAGGCTGGCATCTTGATAGGGAACAGGTTGGTAGGGATGCACAGAGGGAGGTGTAAGCAAGGTGCTCTGGAAGTGACTTGGGGCTAGCTGAGAAGTCTCAGGGTGAGCAGCATCCCCAGTGAAACTTCCACAGAAGAGAGGACTTGATGGCGGTGGTCTCCACTGCAATGGATCTCTTGGCTGATATCCCATCGAATCTACTACGTAGTCCAGTAGTCTGGGAGGAGGGCGGGTTTGTCTCTTGGGCCTCACAACTGGCTGCATCTCATTAGCTGAGTCCATCTTGAAGACGTTATCCGGCTCGAAGGACCAATGTTCTGGAGTGGACTGTATGGTGCTAATTCTTTAGGTGTATAACAGAGGACAAGATGGGGTGTCGGTCAGAACACAGGAGAAAGAGATGATTGTCTTGTGGGAATCCAGCAGTGTTTTATTTGCATTTATTTAGATGGTTACAAGATGGTAATTCGAAGTATTATTATTATAATCATCAGTCTGAAATGACAAACAAGCATGTATGTTAACTTAACATTAATATAAATGTGTACCAAGGAAATACACATAATAAAAACAAGTAAACTGGTCTAGGAAAGTTCTATCAATACAGTACTAACTTTAGGCATCAAATAAGGCACATGACAAAATATAGGTGTAGCACTGGCGCCATCTACTGGCCGAAATACAACAATGGCGACAATTAAGACCGCATGGATGGCGGACCTTCACTTTACTACTTATGACATTCCGGCGTGTAACATGTACTACACACACAACAGAAAGGCATCAACATGCAATACAGTAGAAATATCTTTAAACAAACACCTAAAAGCTGTGCACGGACATAGGGAACATATAAGAGCCGACATGGCAACCCAAGTAGACTTAAATGAAACTTAGAAAACAGTGAGAGAACAATTATACAGCAAAAAACACTCACGTTTCATCAGCGACTCTATAATATAGTACTCCGATGTCTTAAGGATCTCAGAGAAATCTTGTGGAGGCAAAACCCGCGTGTTCTTTACTTTACTCACTACTTAACTAACGTGCCTCTCACGTGTCTTTTTCTGTTACCGGAAACTGAACTAGGAACAATCCGTGACGTCGACGTTGCCTCATGTGATCACACATTCGGGAGGGCTGAGCCTTTATAACATCGATCTTCAATTTATATTTATTCTATGCAGCACTTTGAAAACTTTGTTTGTAAAATGTGCTATATAAATAAAGTGAATTGGATTGGATCAACTTCCAGCATCGAGGTTGTGGTGTAATATTTCTATGTGAAGGGTTTGTTTTTGTGTGCTTAGGTTATTTTTCACTTTGGGGGGTTTATGTTACTTATCTTAGGATTTATAGTTATGCATGGATGAGAATATGTTATGATAACACAGCTAAAATCATGGGAAGGTAAAAGAGAAAACATGATGTCAAAAATGTATGGTTTAAATCATGATAAGGTGGTTGTGCAAACACACACAGGAAAATTTACTGACAGGACAGAGAGTCTTTGTCTGGAGAAACCAGGTTTCAAAGAAAGAAGATGCCGATGAGGAGGGGTCCTCAAAGCCCTAACGAAATAAACTGTCATGTGAAAACTGTATAAAAGCTTGGGTCTAATGTGTAATCTTCAGTAGAGCAGGTGTGTCTACTCGGGTCGTATTGTGTTGGTTGTGAACAATAAAGACTCTATGGCATTGAAATGTTGGTGCGTTCACGACTTATTCCATCCGATTGTGCCAAAGACTGAGAGGTCAGGTTTTGGACACAACAGGGTCTGGGTGCCACGTGCACTGGTAGACACTATTAAACTGGAATATGGTGTTTGTTATGGACAAACTGTGATTAGCACAGATGTCCAATAACCAAACACAATTGGGTTCAGATCAGGGGGCCATACCTCCCAATCACGTCCCTCCAGGTGTCACTGTCACTGCCCATGAGTCCCCCAGTTGAAGCACTTTTGTTTGTGAGCAAAAACGACAGTTAGAGGACTTAACCCCGACCCAAAGGCGCAGGGACACGACCCTCCTCCAACACATGGCGGCTGAGCTGGGGTGTTATAAGCAAGCCCGCACCAGCCTGCTGCCTCTCACCACAGGCAACTTCAGAGTAATGGAGAGTTCTGACCCCGATTCTGTGTCTGGGGTCATCAATCGTCGAGGCATTTTTTATAAATTTTTTTAAAATTCATTTTATATTTGACAAAGCCCAATTACTCAAGTAAACCAAAGAGCTACACATTCCCAAAATATTGGAACAGGTAGCAATAAGAGGCCGGAAAATATAAGGTTATATTGCATATTTTGCTCAAATATTACATTAGAATTTTTCATATGATAGTAATGAGGGAGAAGTATGGGCACATAAAGTTGCTGTCCAATCCAGTTCCCTTGCTCACCTCCCCAGTGCCATATGACCGGAATGTGCAAATTTCAAACCCAATAGTTAAAACCTCACTTAAGATTTGGCTACAGTTTAGGAAGCAATTCTCTCTCAAACAGGCGAGTAGTTTTTTTCTTGTAGCTAATAACGTGTTTTTCTTACCATCTGTGCTGGATAATGCATTTCATTTAATTTGTATCCACACTTTTTTTGTGCATTTGTCATGGTCTTATTCAGTGCTACACTTAGTCTACACTAAGTCTTTACTACTCAGGCTTGCAAAATTTTTTCCTGATGTGGACCCTGCCTGCCCCAGATGTGGCAAGTTGAATTTTGGAGGATTAATTTTGTTATTGTACTACTACTACAGTGCTCTTGGTCAATCCAAAAAGATAACAAACCCTCAAACCTGAACATTTAAGTAGTAAAAGTGAAGTTTTGGCTTTCTTAAGAGAATATCTAGATGTACACCTTTTATTAGGCAACTATCAGTGGGCAGAATTATTATGCAACTAAATAAAAAAACAAAAATTTTCCCATCTCACTTGTTTATTTTCACCTGTTAAAGTGAGAATAATAAACAAACTCAAAATTTACAAATAAACATTTTTGAAATTAAAACAAAAATAAAATTAAATTAAAGCTACAAGCGGCAATAAAGGCCCTCGCCTCCCTTGTGACCGTGGGAACACATGTACTCAGAGGATTGCATTTTGTGCTTTAAAGTGTAAACTTCACTGTAATGTCAAATAACCGGGCCTGTGCCTCTGCTTGAATCTTCTTCTGGCTGGAGCCTGCTTCATCACCTCGGGCCTGTGCTACTGCTGGGGCCTGCTATCCCCCTTGTATTTAGAGTTAGATATCGACACAATCCCTGGTTTTCCTGTGATCTGTCTGAACTTTTGAAAACAATATATTATGTTTGGGTTAAGGCGAGAAAAACAAAGTACTGGCTGGAGATTTGCAATGACTCAGAAAGCGCTGCACCCCCTGTTAAAAAGGAAAAATATAAATATTAGTTGTCTAAAATAACAAGTTTACCAGTTCCAAAACATTCTGAGGAGTTTTCTAAGACTCTAGTCTTGGCTCTGGAGGGTCCCTCCTCCAAAGGAAGGATCCTGGCAATTGGTAAATGGCATTTATTTCCCAAAGAAATGGCTGCCTCTTCACAGGCTCATCAGGACCACAGCCACAAATGTATCAAAAACAAACTGATAACTTTTTTGGCACTCGTGTCTAGATAATACTCAACAAATTTGGGGCTTTTTAGAAGAAAACACATTGGGTTTAATCTTTTGATGCGAGGGGTGCGATTTAGGTGGTTGCGCGTTCCACCCCACCTGGCGGACTTCCTGTTGAGTTTAGGCTGTAGCTGTCATAGACTTTTTTGTTTGCCCTGATGTGTCCTATGGAAGTACCAAGTTTTATTTTTGTACGTTGGAAAAAATTACTTTCACTTTCCATAGGCCAAATGTATTTTCATTTTACAGGGGTTGCCACTGAGTCATTGGGCTCGAGCCGGTGATAACCGGGAGGGCCTATTGTTTTTTTTTTTCTTCTGCAAAACGATCCTTAATTTGACCCAGTGAACATGCGCGAAAAGGCATTTTTATTGGGCCCAAAGTTCAAGGTCGGTGAAAATTTATGTATTTGAAGTCCCGAAAAAAACATGAAAATGACTCAGTGGCGACCCTAGAAAAGTCATAATACATTGGGCCTATGGAAAGTGAAAGTACATTTTTTCCAATGTAGAATTACAAAACTTGGTACATCTATTGGACACCTCAGGGCAAACAGAAAAGTCTATGACAGCCACAGCCTAAACTCAACAGGAAGTCCGCCATGTTGGGTGAAATGCGCGACCACCTAAATAGACCTAAATTGGTGTTTGTGGAATGAAGCAGCTATTTTCTGTTGATTTTTAAAAGTGAGGTGTATTCTAAAGGCCCGTACACACCGGGACAAATATTCACCAGCGTTATTCGCCAGCGTTTTTCAACACGTTTTCTGTGTTCACACCCAAGCGATTTGCGCTGACGACAGGGCCGGATTGGGACTCATTTTCAGCCCTGGAGATTCATGCCTTAGACCGGCCCACTTTAGTTCCCGACTGACTATATTAAAATAATAAAAATAAGTTTTCTACAACCTTGTATTTGAAAAAATATCATCATTTCAAATTCAGTGCAAAAACAGTAGCCTTAGTCTTGCTTCATAGTGAAGATTTATTAGAACAGTAAATAACTGGATAGTAACAGAATCTCTTTTCTTTAAGATTTAGTATTTATAAATAACAAAACATTGAAATGGAGAAAAAAATATATAAAACAAAATAAATAAAGATTAAAAAAAAATGTAGTGCACTTTCTAATGACAGTATCAGCTCTTTTTCAAGGAAACAGCTGCTTTACAACTTTTTCACAAATAAGAGAACATTAGTTAAGGAATTAAACAAGTACTGCACTGTTATCTGACTTTTTTTCACAGTATAACTTTCTAATGATTAATTCATCTCTTTTTCCTCTGCATAAGTTTAGCTTCAAGGAAACATGGACAACCCTAAAACATTAATAAACACCTGAGCAGAGCACTGGTCTCTGCAACTTTATCTATCACAGTGTCATTGTCCAAAGACATGACAATTTCTTTCTCAGTGCATATGAGCATTAATGCCTAAAGTTCTTCTGGGTTAAAGTGCTCCTGAGTCTGTTTTTATGAATGTCACTGATAAAAGCTTTTCTCACAGGCTACTTGTGTGATGGACAGTGTTAATAGGAACTTGTAGGCAAGTCCAATCACACGGTATGCATCACTTAGTAATTTGTACTGAGAGACAATGAGGTGAACACAAATGACAGTTTTTACAGGAGGAACAAGTTTTGATCTCTAGTTCGACATCCTGCTCTCTGTTGGCAGCAAACGGTACTAGAGCGGCTGCTACTGAAGAGCTACAAGTAAAACTTTGATACATGAACGGGGGTTTACATACGACGTTGTTTTGCACGACCGCTAGCATCTTGCACTGCTCCTAACTACCTTAAAGTTAGCTTACTTACCCGCCTCGTCGTCTTCATTAATTTTGTTGAGAAAATATGTGCTCAGCTTTGAACATTTGGCCGCGTCAGTTTCTAAAGCTTTTTTTCATTTTGGCCTTTTCAGCGCCGCTTTGCGCTTTCTGTTATCCATTTTTAATGTGACTTTTATTTTTATTTTGAGCAACTTGCAAGGGGCCGTGTCAGGGGCGGGCCAGGAGTCTAAACGTCATCATTGTCTTGCAGGCTGTACTCTGCAGAAAATATTAAATAAAAGAGTGGGACTGCGGCAATATAATAAATAAAAAGAGTGCTGCTGCGGTAAAATAATAATAATAATAATAACAATAATAACAATAATAATAATAATAAAACATATATATTTCAACCCAGTCCCATGACAACGGCCCTCGCGGCCAAACAAACGTACCGGCCCACCGGGAATTTTCCCGGTGCTCCCGATTAGCCAATCCGGGCCTGGCTGACGATGAGCCGAGTGAACATGCAACTTCATTTCCTGACATTAGGGGGCGCTTAATGTAAAGCAGAAATATCCCGGTACACAAGGTGGCGCTGCGCAACTTTACACTTCTGACCCTCGCTTTTCACTCTGAAAAAGAGAGCAAGTATTTGCTTGTCTAAAAATCATACAAAGAAATGAATATTTCAAGCATCAGTAGCTCCAGCTCCAGTTCCAGCGATGAAGAAATTATTGTTCTGTTGAATGAGGAAAGACGCCGTAAAAGACGTCGATATTGGATACATCCCATAGTTACGAGAAGAGAAGAACATGGGGAGTTTTATCGACTGGTGCAAGAGCTGAAAATGTATCATGAGCGTTTTCGGTGGTATTTTAGAATGTCCGTCAGTGAGTTCGAAAATTTATTATATGTCATATATCTATATCTATATATATATATATATATATATATATATATATATATATATATATATATATATATATATATATATATATATATATATATATATATATATCTGTGAACTTGATTACACTATCCGATCTAATGCATCTGATTGTTTCAATATGGCAGCACTCACCACATCAAATTTCATATATGATATAACATGTTCTATGCTAAAGCCTAGCTTTTTTGCAAAATGTAAAGTATTTGGTTTGTCCCAAACAGCTAAATTTACGTTGTATTTGGGTAAATGTGTATTTTTAATAAACATATTTGCTAGCATTTTTTTTAAATGTCAGTCCCTGCACAATGCTGTGCGCAAAATGGTCATGTTCCTGTAGAATGATAACTGTTGCCTATAAATGTGATGACTCCATAATTAGGCACATAGCTATTTCAAGAATACTTAAGTGCAAATGTATGCAAAATACCAAAATATG
The DNA here is from genome assembly GCA_024349245.1 of Neodontobutis hainanensis. Classification (NCBI taxonomy): domain Eukaryota; kingdom Metazoa; phylum Chordata; class Actinopteri; order Gobiiformes; family Odontobutidae; genus Neodontobutis; species Neodontobutis hainanensis. The sequence continues at coordinate 1,230,862 of JALDNG010000039.1, read as the reverse complement.
TTACATTACTTTAAAATCATTTCTGCACATTTTTTTTTTGGAGAAATTTAACTTTTAATAGTATACAACTTGCTAAAACAATCAAAGTAAAAAGGGGATTCACAAAAGGCAGTGTTATTAAGTCACGACTGTAGTGCCAGTATACAATAGTTCAAATTAGTGCATAAATGTAAAAAAAAAAAAAAAACACACTAAAAACAGAAATAAAATGTATAAATCAAACACCTATAAGGGTTGCCAAGGAGTTGGAGATTGTCCATAGTTTGTTGGGGTCTGCGGTGTGACCTGATGGTACGGCTGTGGAAAAAAAGAGGCCTGGCCAAACTCAGCATCATGCAACAGTTGATGAATTTTTAATTTCACCGAAGACTGTACGTCAGGGGTCTTTTGTCGTCTTATTTCTTCCCGGAAGTGTAGACGCTACTTGGCGTGTATCTTCTTTGCCGTTGCGTATGTGTGCTCTGTGTAGTGAATATGGTCTCATAAATGAATAATTAATATGAATATGAATTATGAAAATTAATAATTTATCTTTTGTTTTTCAAAATATTAATTTCTTTCGGGGCACCACCTTAGTTTTAACAGTTCTAAGGAAACTAATTATGTTTGATAAGTTTATATCTTGAAGGAAGGAAGTTCTACTCATTTTCGACACAAATTTAAATTAAACAATGAAACAAGAATGTCTTTATGGGGTTTTATTAAAGATTATGCAAGGTTAAAATATGAATAATAACAGTGGGGAGGACACAAGGGAATAATCAGGGCAAATGATGAGGGTAATGAACATAAAACATTGATTGACAATGAGACAATGGTTTACTTGTTATACCTTTGATGAACAAGGTAAGTTTAACCATAGGGGAAAGAGGTGCTATCCGGTGATTTGGTACCAGCGGTGCGGGCCCAAATGGTTCCAAAGAGATGCTTCAGATCCCTGGGTTAGCTGCTGGTTTCTGGCAACAGACGGCAGCACGTGTCCACGCTTTAAACTGGCTTCAGGCGGCGCCTTAGCAACAAAGCGGCGTCCTGTGATTGTGCTTGAGGGTAAAGTAGACTTTACCAGCAGTTGAGACTAAAGTCTTTAAAAGCTGGAGGATCACTGAAAGACTGAAAAAGTCGTCTTTTCTAGATTTAACGAGGCTAAACTGTTTAGCGGACTCGTTTTAACTTAAAGAACTACAAAATTTCCACTTCCGTCGCGTGGTTACGTAGTTCCGTGGAAGGTTTTCAAAACAAAAGATCGAATGCGTTGAGTCTTTTAAAAAGGATAAAAATTCACGTCTGCACGGTGTGTGCTGCGGGCTAGAGGACTTGAAAGTTTTACAAAGAAAATACGACGAAAGTTAAGCTTAAGAAAGAGCGTGAAGAGAGTTAAAAAGCTGTTTTCCAGAGTTACGAGAGAGAGAGAGCTTAAGAGCTATGAGAGAGCGAGCTTCAGAGAGCGATTTCCGGGCTGCGCACAACTTTTTGTACTGGCCGAAAAGAGGCGTGTTTACACACGTTTGGGGAAACAAAGGGAGTGTTCCCTAAAGAGAATAAACCTTTCTTGTTCCATCAAATAAAGGATTTTAAAAACATTTAAAAACCATATTGCTTCTGCATTGTATCATAAGTGCACGGGAAGTGTCTTTACAAATCTTTAAAGACTAAACACATATTACATTATTTGTTGTTTGACCTGAAAACAGAAGAATTAATTTTATTACACAGCCAGCTGTAAGGATGAAGAAGAAAGTATTCTTTTATATCGTTATCACTCTGGAGCCTGTAAAGGAAAACGTGAAGGTGACACATTCAATATCATAATCTTTTAATATACACTTATATGGACCAGAACGAAGAATTGTCTTTAGTTTCGAAGCAGAGTCATTACTCTGTTCGACCAAAGGAGGGCAATGTTCAATCACCTATAGAATCCTGAAACAAAAGGCATTCCTTTCTGTTGAGTTGAAAGCCTTATGCAGCGATATATATCACCCGAGATTACCGTGTCAGCTTTGGTTCTAGTCGGCCCGGTCTCCATGAAGATAACACTACATGGTCCTTTGAAATGTTTCGAAAACAAAGTTGTTAATCACATTTCACTTCTCCATGAACTTTCTTAACACAACATCGAGCATCTGGTCCAGATTAGCACGGAGTTGTTAATGAAGTCTTCTGGTCTTCTCCTCAGTCTGAATAAACAAAAAGGGAAAAGTCTTTAAAAGTTCAGAGTTGTAAATTCTTTGATCCTCTGAGAGGTGTTAGTCCCTGATACGAAGACCTGCAAGACCATCTGCAAGACCATTTTGTGTTTGAGCGCCCCCAAGTTGTGTTTAACTCTAACTTCAGGAGCTCCAGACACATGAACAAAAGCGGCAATCTCATTGGTCGTATAGTTTTTGACGCTGCGCGTCAAACCAAAAAAACAAACCCGAGACGTTCTTAAAAAATTGACGCTTTTACGCGTGGCATTTTTCGCCTCGGTGTGAATGCTCACATTGGCGCCCATTGTTTAGTCGCGAGGCGTTAAACGTCAGCGAATAACGTCGGCAAAATTCGTCCCGGTGTGAACAGGCCTTAAGGCAGTTCACATTTTCAATTCAAAATGGCTGCCTTCTCGTGTGTGATAGGGTGTGGTCCCCATTGGCTTTTATGTTTATAAGCCCATGCTGGATGTGTGTACCAAGTTTCATTTGCCTACGACAAACTAAAATTTTCCCTTCCTATTGACTTTTTCCACATATTTGCGCTGCTATGGCAACACATTTATAGATAGGGGTGGTTGTCATTGGCTTTTATGTTCGTCATGACGTAAGTGATGTGTGTGTACTGTTTACCTTCACTGTAAATGTCCTGCTTAAGAAGGCCCCAAAAGTTCTCAATTGGGTTTAAGTTCAGGTGAAGAAGGGGCCATGACATTAGTTTTTCCATCTTTAAGTCCTTTACTGGCCAGCCACACAGTGGAGAACTTTGATGCATGTGATGGAGCGGTGTATTTCATAAAAATCAAAGTCTTCTTGAAAGATGCAGACTTTTTCCACTGCTTGAAGGAAGTGTCTTCTAAAAATTGGCAGTAGGTCTGAGAGTTGATTTTGAGTCCATTTTTAACAAAGGTCCAACTAGTTCATTTTTTATAATGCTTGCCCATACCAATACCCCACCTCCACCTTGCTGGTGTCTGAGTCGAAGTGGAGCTCTGTGTCCGTTACTGATCCAACAATGGGCTTATCCGTCTGGTCTGTCAAGAGTCACTCTCGTCTCATCATTCCACAAAACCTTTGAACAATCTGTCTTCAGATATTTCTTGGCCCATTCTTGACATTTCAACTTATATCTTTTCAGAGGTGTTCAGACTTTTCAGAGTCAGTTAAATCTCTTTTTTGGCCCATTTTTCCTGAGGAGAACAATCTGCCTAATAATTATGCACACCTTGATATCAGGTGTTGATCTCTTTAGGCCACACCCTCCCTCGTTACACAAATACACATCACCTGATATGCATTAAATCCAATAAGGATTTAAGTTTATACAGCTTGGATTTGGAAATTATGGTTAAACTGATGATATGGTCAAAATAATCACTTGACTAATAAGTGTGCTCAGGGTGTATTCTGTAAAACTGTTAACAGTAAACATTGTTTATGTTTTTATATGAAAATAATAAAGTGAAAAAAAAGTTGAGGGCCAAAGAGTCAAGGCTATTTGGCTCAACAGCCCCGGTCACCACAGAAGGTTGAGAGACCAAGCCACCAATGACCCCTTACCACACAGGATTAGCATGAGACCACAGAGAAGAGTGCCTCAGTGGAAGGAAAATACAAACTGGTAGAGAGGCAAGGCTAGGTCAGTGAGTTTGTGGCCTGAAAAATTACAATTTTGGAGCCTGTTTCAGGAAGAAGTTTAATGGGAGCAAGGATCTGACAGGTAAATATTTTCAGTGCTTATAGAAAGAAGGGTGTGCATCAGTAGGCGCACTGTGAGTTTGTGGGTTTGTCCCATAATTCACCTTTAGTTTATGTATGTGTTCATTTCATGCATGTGTTAATTTTCAATCAATGCCATCTCAACAATACAGCTAAACTAAACTATTCCTGGTTTGTTTTGTTTAGTTTGTATTTAGTTCTTCAGTTAATTATCACACAACACACAGTTCCCGGTAAATATGTTTTATTATAAATTGATCTCGTAAAGTCATTAAGCTACAAATTTACCTGGTCCACCACATGGTCAAGTCAAAGAGAAGGAGGGCCTTATGTTGAATATTAATTGAAAGGAATAATGTCTGCATCAGTCCATGCTTTGACTTAGAGCTCTTGTACCCACCTGCACCATGCCACACTTTATTACACGTTATTTTAACAACCACCACTCATGGCACTGGCAGAGCCTCAGACGGGCAAGAGATAGCTGCGTCGGGCACATGATAGCAAATATACCACCAACTTAATCACCGCTAGGCCCACCCATAATGCTCTCATTGGACGCATGATGATGTCTTCTGCGCGTTAATGCGCAATAAAATATTTGATGCCGTTAATTAATTAATGCGTTAATTTGCCCAGCCCTAATTTTAACTTTATTAGTTATTAGTAACACAAAACAATAAATAATATAATGAATATAACTGACTAATATATATATATATATATATATATATATATATATATATATATATATATATATATATATATATATATATATATATATATATATATATATATATATATATATATATATATATATATATCAAACTCCGCAGGTGGTCTCATCCTTTGAGCTCTGGTTCTTTTGGTATCTTTGTTGTTCCTAGTACTGCACTTTTCTGGACCGAGATGTCTGGTGTTCTTCCAGGGATCTGCTGTAGCCACTCTTCCAGTTTGGGGGTCACTGCCCCAAGTGCTCCGATGACCACGGGCACCACTGTCGCCTTCACCTTCCAAGTCTTTTCTAGCTCTTCTCTGAGCCCTTGGTATTTCTCTAATTTCTCAAGTTCCTTTTTCCTGATGTTGCAATCACTTGGTATTGCCACATCAACCACAACGGCTTTCTTCTGCTGTTTGTCCACCCCCACGATGTCTGGTTGGTTTGCCATTATCATTCTGTCAGTCTGAATCTGGAAGTCCCACAGAGTCTTGGTACGGTCATTCTCTACCACCTTTGGAGGTGTTTCCCACTTTGACCTCGGGGTTTCCAGTCCGTACTCCGTGCAGATGTTCCTGTACACTATGCCAGCCACTTGGTTATGGCATTCCATGTATGCTTTCCCTGCCAGCATCTTACACCCTCCAGTTAAGTGCTGGATTGTCTCAGGGGCCTTTTTGCACAGCCTACACCTTGGGTCTTGTCTGGTGTGGTAGATCTGGGCCTCTATTGCTCTGGTGCTCACGGCTTGTTCTTGTGCAGCCATGATGCCTCTGTGCTGTCCTTCAGTCCAGCCCGTTCTAGCCATTGGTAGGATTTCTTGATATCAGCCACTTCAGTTATGTTCCGGTGGTACATAAGCGTAAGGAAGTGGAGCGTGTATCTGAGGTAAGCCCACAATTATGTAATCCATACAGTGTGCCCCTTAATGTGCTGTAGCCCCTTACTGTGGCTGGTGGGACACTCACTGAATTAAGATCAAGGAACCAATGGGGATCAATGACTTTTCATTTTTGTTTGGTTTTAAACTCTTTGCACTCTTTTTGTGAAGTCAATCTTAGTATCTTTTTTTTTGCTTTAAAATTAGTTGGTGATCTTATAAAGGTGGAATCTGTAGTCAATCTGTGTCTGCTCCTGTTAACGTTCTTTATGTATGTTTGTAACTGAATCCTCATGGCAGCTTAATATTTAATGTTGTTTATGGTGGGGTTTATGTAGGGGTTTGTCCTCCCATGATGGTCCCTCCTCCGCTGTTCCCCATTGCCTGAGACATTCACTAAGCACGTCATCTATTGGGGCCTTATCTTTGATGTACTTGTGGATCTTGGATGTTTCATCCTGGATAGTGGCTCTCACACTCACTAGTCCACGGCCGCCTTCCTTACGGCTAGCGTACAGTCTCGGGGTGCTGGATTTGGGATGGAACCCTCCATGCATGGTGAGGAGCTTTCGTGTCTTAACATCTGTGGTCTGTATCTCTTCCTTTGGCCGCCTTATTCTTGCCGCAGGGTGTCTGATCACTGACGGGATGTAGCTGTTTATTGCCCGTGCCTTGTTCTTGCCATTGAGCTGACTTCTTAGGACCTGTCTTACTCGTTGGAGGTATTTGGCAGTTGCTGTTTTTCCTTGTTACCTCTTCAAGTTTGCCATTTGCCTGTGGTATTCCAAGGTACTTGTAACCATCCTCAATGTCTGCTATTGTTCCTTCTGGGAGTGAGACCCCTTCTGTGTGGATTTCCTTCCCTCTCTTTGTCACTATTCGACTACACTTCTCAAGCCCGCATGACATCCCAATGTCAGAGCTGTAGATCCTGGTGGTGTGGATCAGTGAGTCGATGTCCCGCTGGCTCTTAGCGTATAGCTTGATGTCATCCATGTAGAGGAGGTGACTGATGGTGGCCCCATTCCTGAGTCGGTATCCATAGCCAGTCTTGTTGATTATTTGGCTGAGGGGGTTCAGACCTATGCAGAACAGCAGTGGGGACAGAGCATCTCCTTGGTATATGCCACATTTGATGGATACTGAGTGGCTTGCCATTGGCCTTAAGGGTGGTTTTCCACAGCCTCATTGAGTTTGCAATGAAGTGTCTTAGAGTCCTGATGATGTTGTACATCTCCAAGCATTCAGTGATCCATGTGTGTGGCATTGAGTCATATGCTTTCTTGTAATCAATCCAGGCAGTGCACAGGTTGGTGTGTCGGGTTCTGCAGTCTTGGGTGACTGTTCTGTCAACCAGGTTTGGCTCCTCTGGTTTCTTTTCCAATGCCCTTCTGTGCTTTGCTCATGTATTGATCCATGTTCCCACTTATCTTAGCCGCGATGATGCCTGACATGAGCTTCCATGTTGTGGAGAGACAGGTTAGTGGCCGATAGTTGGATGGGACTGTACCCTTTGTGGGATCCTTCAGGATCAGGATTGTATGCCCTTCGGTAAACCATTCAGGGTGCGTGCAAGGCGCTCGTGGAGTGCAGTGAACTTCTTTAGCCAGTAGGTGTGGATCCTGTCAGGGCCCGGTGCTGTCCAGTTTTTCATACCTGAGACCTTTTCTAGGATGTCTGCCGCTGTGATGGTAACTGGATTCTGTTCAGGGAGGTTGCTGTGGTCCTCTCTCAGAGCCACCAGCCACTGTGCATCGATGTTGTGGGATGCCTCCCTCTCCCATATATTTTTCCAGTACTGTTCAGTTTCCAGCCTTGGTGGGCCGGCTCTGCTTTTATAACCCTGCCACTGAGCGTACACTTTCGCAGGTTGAGTTGCGAAACAGACGTTTTTTTCTTCTGGCTTCATTCTCTCTTGTGTACCTTTTTAGGCGGCTGGCCAAGGCTTGGAGCCTTTGTTTGGCAGTTTCAAGTGCTTCAGGTATGGGCATCTGGTTGTACCTATTGGGTATTTGTTTTCTCCGTGCTACGCAAGTTAACGCATTATTATTGGGTTAACGCATTAATGAATTAACACCAACAATTATTTTACCGTGCATTAACGTCGGCCAATTAATATTGTGAAAGATGTCGGTCTGAAAAACATTCTTAGGATCGCAACAAATGCCTGCTCATATAAGCCGCCGCCCTCATGACACTCAATCACAAGAAGTAAGTAAGTAAGTAAGTAAGTAAGTAATTTATTTATATAGCACCTTTCACAGATAATTATCACAAAGTGCTTTACAACAGTGTTTTACATGGAGCTTCCACTCACCCCATTCACATACATCCACTCCTGGGGCAGAAAGAGAGGGGGGCAGCCACACAACCGGCGCTCACAACCTTCTCCTACCACACCAAACACACCTCTACAGTCACACACATTCATACACCAGTGCTATGGACACTGGAGGCAAGGTGGGTTAAGTGTCTTGCCCAAGGACACAACGACAGTATGAACTGTGGGGCGAGCGGGAATCGAACCTACTACTTTTCGGTTGAAGGACGGCCGCTCTAAGAAGAATACACGAGTTGTATAAAAACGAGAGGACTACAAAAGCGCCACGTTTGCCCTCGCTAGGCAACCATAATTACCTCAGCGCTACAGTGCATTATATTGATGAACAACAAGAACTGCACATGCTCTGACTGTAATGAAAACTCAAGCGAGACATTTAGTGTTTCCATTTTACTAATGTTATGAACGAACAAAATATTAATGCCCTGGCAGTGGCAAATATTTTTGGTTTAATATTTAATTTGATTACATTAATGATTACGTTGAGATTTACAAGAAATATTTCAACTGCTACTAACTTTTAACTGCTGTAAAAAGCACCTTTTTTGTATCAAAATGATATTGCACTTTTGTTCATATAGCAGTACTTTCAAAATAAAAGTATGCAAGACACATGCAATTAATCGCAATCAAATGCTTTAATTGTTGACCAGCACTAATATTTTATATATATATATATATATATATATATATATATATATATATATATATATATATATATATATATATATATATATATATATATATATTTATATATTATTTGTTTCCATTATTTGTTTTTCAAACTAAAACATTTGTTGTGCCCCTTATTTTTCATGTAAAATAATGTGCACCTGATGTTTCACAGGCAACACATTATTACTTACATTATTGATGAGGACACTAGTGGACTGATGGAACAGCTGACAGTAGGCCGGGGTCCACACTAGACTCTGAAGGTGGTGTGGCCCCACACAGCCTAGTACACTAGTCATTTCTAAAGAGGAGATGGAAATAGAGCCCCACTGCAGGCTCCGCTGGCCAGCCCCTGCTTCGTTAAATAGCTTTTTGATGGAATTGGTAAAGCAGTGAAGCCTGTGACACCGTTAGTCGACAGTGCCACAAAAGAAAGGGAGGGAACATGGATGAAAGAACAAAGCAGGAATCAAAGAAAATAAAAGAGGAACAGATGAGAGGGTTTGCGGTAGAGTCATTGTGTCCCCTAGAGGTGGAGGATGTTACTGCAGCACTTTGCTGCTAAACTATTCATGTCACACACTTCTCAAGCAGGGATTTGCTCTTGTACAAACTGGTTTTGCATACTCTTCATCTAAACATATGGATTTCACACTGCAGTCACCCCATTTGGAAATATGCAGACACCGGCTACATTTGCAGAGCCTTTGAGTTAGCTTTGCATAAAATCAGCTTTTACTGAACAAAATATGTATAATTAAAATGTAAAGATTCTTTGAGCACAATAAAAAAAAAATACTTCAATTTAGGGTTCAGACTACAAGTATGTTTTATGGTATATCGTTCAGTTGCCAGCGTTGTGTGGAAAGTCTTACAGTATGTGACATTGAAGTATACATATGTTTAGGGCCATGTACTACAAAGCTAGTTGAACTTACCCCAGATATGTCTGACCTCACAATCAGACAAAAGCTAACAATCCCAGTCAGTGGTATCACGAGGTAAGTTAACTCTGGCTTTCTCTGTGGAGTATGAGCGCGTTCATGTGAAACAGGAAGAGTCGGCACTAAACAACCAATCACAGTGACATGCTGGAAAGATTTAACATGAGGAAAAACACAAAATCACATTAAATGTGTGCTTAATGAAAAGCACCAGAAACTAAATGAATGGCACATGTGCACAAACAGTTACAAACTATCCACCAACAGAAGTCTATGATTTGAATGCTGCATTAAAATTAAAATCAGTCTCTTAATTTGTTGAGCACAATGTCATTCACCTGTAAGTTACTATATGAAATGACTTCAGTGTCACTAGTTCAGTGTACATTTGTGCTTCAGTCAACACCAGCTCTACAGACACGTTCCGTCCTCAGTGTCTTTCCCCTCCCCGACACCTGCAACTCATTTCTCATTCCTGATTGGTCAGTGAACCGTGTTTCTATCTCTTCTCTGAAGCAGGTTAAGATCCAGGTAGAGGATAGAAACAAGGCTGTTCAGTGTAAATTTACACATAAACCACAATAAAAAATGAAACCAGCTTCTGAAAACCCAGGGTTAACCCTGTACTTACCTCGGTGACCTTCTAATCCAGTTTTGTAGTACGGTGCTCTGGGCTTTACATACAATTCTGCCAACCTCAAATATTCTTGTTTGGTTTAGAAAGAAAGAACCCATCATTCTGAATGTTTTCTTTGTATATGAAAAAAAAAAAAGTTTAACTATTAGTTAATTAATCTCGGTGTATTGTGACGCGAGAGGTACAACTGTGTATATAGAAAACTACAGTATTGTTCAAAATAATATCAGTGACTGAATATCATGTGACTAACCAGAATAATCCAGGTTTTTAATATATTTTTTATTGCTAAGTGGCAAACAAGTTACCAATAGATTCTCAGAAAACAAACAAGACCCAGCATTTATGATATGCACGCTCTTAAGGCTGTGTAATTGGGCAATTGGTTGAAAGGGGTGTGTTAAAAAAATAGATATGTGGCATTCAATCACTGAGGCCATCAATTTTGTGAAAAAACAGGTGTGAATCAGGTGGATTCTATTTAAGGATGAAGCCAGCAGCACTCGAACATGCAGTTGAACATGCATTTGAAAGCCTGAGGAAAATGGGTGGTTTAAGACATTGTTCAGAAGAACAGCGTACTTTGATTAAAAAGTTGATTAGAGAGGGAAAACCTATAAAGATGTGCAAAAAAATGATGGCTGTTTAGCTAAAATTATATTATTAATTATTATATATTATCTCCTTAAAATGGAGAGCAAAACCAGAAAGACGTGGAAGAAAACGGAAAACAACCATAAAAATGGATCGAAGAATAACCAGAATGACAAAGACTCAGCCAATTATCAGCTCCAGGATCAAAGACAGCCTGGAGTTACCTGTTAGTACTGTGACAGTTAGAAGACGTCTGTGTGAAGCTAATCTATTTTCAAGACTTCCCCGCAAAGTCCCTCTGTTTAAAAAAAAAAAAAAGGCATGTGCAGAGGAGGTTATAATTTGCCAAAGAACACATTAAAGATGAAAGCCTAAAGAGAAATGGAGAAACATTTTGTTGACTGAGAGTAAAATTGTTCTTTTTGGGTCCAAGGGCACAAACAGTTTGTGACATTACTCCCCCAAACTCATGGAGCCGTTTGCATTTGTCAGAATACTTGAAGAGGTCATGTTGAGTGTTTTTTCAACAAGACAATGACCCCAAACACACAGTAAACAAGCAAAGTCTTTGTTCCAAACCAACAAAATTAATGTTATGGAGTGGCCAGCCCAATCCCCGGACCTTAATCCAATCAAGAAGCTGTTTCTAAAGCAAAACCAAGAAATGTAAATTAATTGTGGAATGTTGTTAAAGAATCATGGAGTGGAATAACAGCCGAGAGGTGCCACACAGATTTAAAAAACTGGTCATACAACTAAATATTAATTCTAAATCCTAGAAACAAAAACGTTTGTACAAAATAGTTTTGAGTTTGTACAGTCAACAGCAGACACTGCTATTTTTTGACAACACCCCTTTCAACTAATTTCCCAATTGCACAGCCTTAATATCATGAATGCTTTTTGTTTTCTGAGAATCTACTGCACCTACTGGTAACTTGTTTGCCACTTAGCAATAAAAAAATATACTAAAAACCCGGATAATTCTGGTTAGTTACATTGTACTGCTATTATTTTAAACAATACTGTACTATTTTTAAGGACTTTGAATTGAATAAATAGTTCTGCAAACACATTTATACTTATCTTCTGGTCATATTTCATATTGTAAACTATTTCACAAGTGGCTGTTTGACAGTACTACTTTGTTACTAATTAAAAGATTTGACCAATCTTTTATTTATTCCCTTCTGAAAATAATTATAAACCAAATCTTTATTGATAAATGATATGATAAATGTCTTCACAGGTAGGCAACAAACTTGGAAAAATCAAGTCTAACATAAGCATAAATTAAAGTTATTTTATATTTGCCTTTAAAGAAGACAGGCCTTTTGCAAAATGACCATAACCTTGGACATCTGGTCACCTTTTGCAATCCTATACATTTAGTTATTATGCGATATGTTAAATTTGAAGTATTTGGGTGTAGCAACCATTAAATCGCAATTGAACCCCCTTAATGTCAGCTTGTATAAATATAATGCTTGAAGATCCTGAAAAAACAGATATATCACCAAACATCCATTTTTAATTTAAGAAGGCTTTTCTAGCTTGTCCCACCCACACTTTGAAGGCCCTTTAAATACAAGTGTTTCTGTATTTCTAAAAGCTCTACAACTGCTTCAGAAAATTGCTGAAGTGACTTGGAACAATGCAGACTCCCTTTAATTGTTATATTATACTAATATGGTATTTCTATGACATTTTAAAATTGATAGGTGCAGATTTAGAGGAGAGAAAACACTTTGAGCCAGAAATGTAGCCTAAGAATGACAGTTCAACGTCGCGTTTCCGCTTGTTTCCTCTTGAGGGCCCTGTGTAGCCAGAAGGCTCGTTGGTCACGTGTCCGGAACAGAAGAAGAAGTAGCAGTTTACCAGCGGCGGGAAACTGCAGCAAAACTCGGTATTAACTGTTTTCACAAACTTAAGCTTGCCCATTAGACAGTCAACATTTAGATTTTTATTTTTTAATAGCGGGGCCCGTCTCTACATTCTCTGAAGTTTTTACTGTTTATGCTAAATACCGGATATAGTTAAAAGCTGCTGGAGCTAAATTTAACATGTAAACGTAGCAAAGTAATGCTAATTATATTGTTTGTGACGGTAATACAGTAAAAGCAATATTTCAGATACCGAACGTTTAAACGTGTTTCTATTCTGTCCATTTGCTTTCCATCTAACGTTATTGAATGCGTAAGATTGACTTTAGAGCCACAAAAACAGTGAAAATACGGTAGTCTGTAACTGTACATTTTGCAGTCAGCCATCAGAGGGAGTGCAAGGGCTGTGTAAGGCTCAGGAGCCATAGCTAAACCTACTTTAATGGTTTTTATAACCATAGACCGCTTAAAAGTGAGATTGTCGTTATATGATGCTGCAAAACATATAATGAAGTACACGATAAGACCCGTAGCCCTAGTGACCTCCCCCATACTGAATTTATGGTATGTTTGAAAGAAATTACAATACTACAAAATACTTTTTGAAATGTCTATTTCTCAGTTATGCAATAGAAGCATGAGTGGAAAGGAACCCAGGAGAGGCACATGGAGAGGGGGAGGCTGGAGAGGTGGAGGGGGCAACAGCTGGAGAGGAGGAGGTGGAGGGGGCAACGGCTGGAGGGGAAGAGGCAATGGCTGGAGAGGAGGAAGTGGTTGGAAAAGTAACTCCTGGAGAGGGTCAGCAGGCAGTTCTAAAGGATGTCCTTCATTGAACAGAGGAAGAGGAACAGGGGAGTGTGCTGGGAGCTCTCAGAAAGGTGAGACACAGCTGCCACTGCACATGAACAACACCCATGTCTTTCTGTTTGTGGGAAGGTGGGAGATGGCAATCCACTATTCTCGGGATGGACTTAAGGCTGTCACATTGACTACTTTTTTGTGCGATATATTGCATCAAAACTAATTGCAATAAACAATATTGCAATGTTAAAAACAATTTATGCTGCAATGTTTCCTCTGGGCAAATTGCCCGTGGCGTGGTGGTCAAAGGTCACATGACCTGTTATAGTGAGGTTGGGAGCAGGGAGAGGTAAAAGTAATAATAATCACCTAAAAGTGCATCCAGAAAGTATTCACAGCGCGTCACTTGCTTGAACATTTTGTTATGTTACAGCCGTTAAACCTGACTAGTCTCCCAGTTCCTGTCGCTGAAAAACATCCCCACGGCATGATGCTGCCACCATGCTTCGCTGTAGGGATGGTATTGGCCAGGTGATGAGCAGGGCCTGGTTTCCTCCAGACAGGACACTTGCTATTCAAGCCAAAGAGTTCAATCTTTGTTTCATCAGACCAGAGAATTTTGTTGGTCATGGTCATTCCTTTTTGCAAACTCCAGACGGCTGTCATGTGGCTTTTACTGAGGCGTGGCTTCCGTCCGTCACTCTACCACACAGGCCTGTTTGGTGAAGTGCTGCAGAGATGGTTGTTCTTCTGGAAGGTTCTCCTCTCTCCACAGAGACACTGTCAGAGTGACCGTCAGGTTCTTGGTCACTGACTAAGGCCCTTCTCCCGAGATTCCTCATTTTGGCCGGTTGGCCAGCTCTAGGAAGAGTCTTGATGGTTCCAAACTTTCTCCATTTACAGATGATGGAGGCCACTGTGCTCATTGGAGCGATCAATTCTACAAGAATTTTTCTATACCCTTCTCCAGATCTGTGCCTCGATACAATCCTGTCTCGGAGGTCTACAGACCATTCCTTGGACTTCATGGCTTGGTTTGTCTCTGACATAAAATGTTAACTGTGGCACTTTTTATAAACAGGTGTGTGTCTTTCCAGATCATGTCCAATCGACTGAATTTACCACAGGTGGACTCCCATCAAGTATGATCAGTGGAAAAAGGATGTACTTGAGCTCTTTTGAGTGTCATGAAAAAGGCTCTGAATACTTATGTACTTAAGTGCTTGTTTTGTTTTTTATTTTAAATTAATTTGCTAAGGATTCAAACAACCTTCTTTCATGTCTTCATTATGGGGTTTTGTTTGTAAAATTTTGAGGCAAATAATGAATTTTTATAAATTTTGAAATAAGGCTGTAGCATAACAAAAAGTTGAAAAAATGAAGCGCTGTGAATACTTCCTGGAGGCACTGTACAGTATAGTCTACAGTGTAGTACAGTAATCTTACTGCAGAGACTAAATACATTAAAATATTTTAAACTCTTATTTTCTCTGCTTATTTGGATGAACTGTGGACCTACAATATCTACAGACGGACAAGGGATAATAGCAATATTCATTATTTATATCATTCTTTGTTTGTCATGATACCTTCACAGCTCTACCTTCATTTAACAAATGGGGTTTGAGTTTAATTTGTTAGTTTTTCTAGTTTTAATAACTACAGTAGTAATACAACAGCAGCTCATTGTCAAAGCTCCCCTAAAAGGCTAGAGATCATATTTGTGAATAAAGGCACTTGTCAGGGTCTCTTTGGTAACCCTCGGAGGGAGGAGTTTGCACAAACTGTTGCTACATGAATTTAGCTTTCCTTTAGCTCGCTGCTAGAGGCTACTTTTTGAACAACTTTAAAACAATCTGAACAGCAGAATAGGCTATATATTATACTGACTCTGCTCTGTGTCAGTCTGGCCGCATGTGACAACGCAGCTCTGTGTGATCCGTGTCTGAGTGTGCAGCTCTGTTGTGTAGTCTACTGTGCATTTACATAGGGGCATGGCCAGGTGAACTGAGTTGCAATATATTCCAGCACCAAATACTGTTCTGCTTATTTCCATATATCATGCAATAGGTTGATACATTTGGGCTCATAAATCAGAATTTGTGATTTTCTGGCCCTTTTTTAGAAATTATGATTGATAACACAAACATTTCTTTCACTCATAGTTAGTGGTTGGGTGATTGCCATTGATTGTCAAACAACTGTGTTTACTCTTTGAAAATCATAATGAGAACAGAAACTACCTAAATGACCCTGATCAAAAGTTTGCAGGCCCCAGTTCTTAATACTTTGTATTACCACCTTTTAACATCAATGACAGCTTTAAGTCTTTTGTGGTAGTTGTGGATGAGACTCTTTATTTTCTCAGATGGTAAAGCTGCTTATTCTTTTTGGCAAAATGCCTCCAGTTCCTGTAAATTCTTGGCTGTCTTACATGAACTGCATGTTTGAGATCTCTCTAGAGTGACTCACTGATACTGATGTCAGGAGACTGATCAATGACAGGTCAGCTTGGCCTTATGCTTTGGATCGTTGTCATGTTTGAACGTACAAGTAAGTCCCACGTGCAGCTTCTGGGCTGATGAGTGCAAATTTTCCTCCTGTGCCTTTGTAGCTCACACATGCCCAAAACGTCACCTCCATGTTTCACAGCAGGAATGGTGTACCTTTCATCTTAGGCCTTGTTGACTCCAAATGTAACATTTATGGTTGAGGCCAAAAAGTAAAATTTTGGTCTCATCACTCCAAATGACTTTGTTCTAGAAGTTCTGAGACTCATCTCTCTGTGCTGTTTGGTGTATTGTAAGTGGGATGCTTTGTGGCATTTGCGTAGTAATGACTTTCTCGACCATGCAGCCCATTTTTCTTCAAGTGCCTCCTTATTATGCATTGAAACAGCCACACCAATTTTTTTAGAATCTTGAATTTCAGCCGAAATTATATGTGGGAATTTCTTTGCATCCTGAACTATTTTCCGGCCAGTTGTGGCTGAAATTTTTGGTGATCTACCTTACCTTGGTTTGGTTTAAACAGAATCCTTCCATTTATTTATTAGAGTTTGAACACTGCTGATGGCATTCTCAATATCTTGGATATATTTTTGTGTCCCTTTCCTGTTTTATAAAGTTCAATTACTTCCCTTGGAAAAATTCTTTTGTTTTTCCCATGACTCAGACAGAAATGTCTGTGCAGCACTAGATGAGAGATGCCAGGAGCCCAGAAACTCACTGACCTTTTATTCACACACTCAGATTACAAGCAAACAGATCACAGGTGAGGATGGTTACCTTTTTAGTAGCCATTCAAACCTGTTTGTGTCAACGTCTGTGCATGTTATCAGGCCAAAATCAATCAATCAATCAATCAAGGCTATTGATCAGGATTATTTGTGTAGTTTCTGTTTTGTTTATTCTTTTTAAATCATAATGGCAATTGTTTAACAATAAATGGCTTCACCATTTAAAAAAGAGTAAAAAAGGTATTTGTTTTATCATTTAAATTCCCTGAAACATGGCCAAGAAAAGTCACAAATTCTGCCAGTGTATGTAAACTTATGAGAACAACTTTATATTGACTATCGCAACAGACCTAGATGGACCATATATCTTTCAAGTTTAAACAACAAACCATTTGATTCAGTGATATGAGTCTGTCTGTTTACAGTTTGGTCCCAGGCCACGTTAGACATCATGTGTCCCTACAAAGGATGGGCACTTTACTTCACTGAAGGTAGGGTTTCTTCTGTTTATGTGCTTGTGCTCTATTCTAATAAATTAACACTATATGACCTTTCAGATTCAGATTTGTGATATTTTTTTGCAGGCTTTATCCAGAGCTTACCCAATGTGGAGAAAATCAAAGTGTTTGAGAAGTATTTCACCTCCAAGATTCTTCTTTATGACAAGGTCAGTGTCTCTGCCCTTCTTTGTAGAGTATGCACATAGTGTGTCATACGCTTGTTAATGTCCAGGATGAGATTGAGCGTCAGGGGAGTATACTAGTGGACTATACGGACCTGACTGGGGACCAGGCAGTTACACGGGCACTTCCTGATTTAAGCCGAGAGCTGAGGGAACAGCCAGAGATGATCCTCAACTGTCTGGGAGTGGCCATTCACCAGGTACACCCCACGAGCTGCACTGTTAAAACTGAACAGATGTTTATGTTGTGGGTTAGGCTGAGCAGATTAAGGAGGGTGTCATGGACAAAAGACAAAACAAACACGTAGCTGCTGTTTATATCAATCATGCCCATTTGAGGCTAAATGGAAATAGCTACTTTATAGCTCACCATAAAGTGCAGAGTAGAGTGTGTGTAATGTTTTCTAATTTAATATACTTGCATTTACCTGAAACACCAATGCTATTTTACTGCACAGATATTTTATATGAAGCTTCTAGCAGAGCGTGTGACCAAGAATAACCCCCAGAAACGTAGTACAATTCTGGTCTCAGATTTAAACATGGAGTACGTTCAAAATTCTGAGAGCTACCGAGGATAAGGAGGCTGCAAGTACAGGGCTTGTTGAGGTGGATCATATCCCATTTTAAGACAAATTTATTCAGAAACCCATACTTCTTCTTCTTCTTGTCTTAAAAATTTGATTTCATGGTTATAGTTTATTAATGATACAAATCTGTGCAATATAAATATTGGTAGATAATTTTGACTTGGTAATTTCAAAAGTATCTCGCTTGCCAAAAAAGGTGTGGGAACCACTGGTGTAGAGTAATATTTGACTTGTTCATGGTGAGATGCTGTTTATGATACTTGAGTCTTTGTCTTGTGTTTAGGTGTTAACTACAGACCTGGAGAAACAGGCTGCAGAGCTTCAAGGGGAGGAGCTTCCTGGGGCCACGCCTGTTGTCAACATTCCTCATATCAGTGCCAGGTAACATCACTGTTTAACACAGTCCAACTTTGTTTTGTGTGGACTGTGAATAAGAAAAGTGTCCTGCTGCTTTGTGCAGGCTGTATAACTACGAGCCACTCACTCCTCTGAGGATGCTACGAGCCAGTGTGTTCGGTCGACTGGTGTGTGTGAGGGGTACTGTGGTGAGAGTGAGTAACATCAGACCGCTCTGCACCCGAATGGCTTTTGGGTGTCTTGGCTGTTCACACACTCAGTCTTTGCCTCTTCAGCATGGCAACTACGCTACACCTTCAAAGGTGCACATTCAGTCACTTCAGCTCCTTTCTATCAAACCGTACTATCCTTTGTCTCTGCAGTAACACCTTCTCGTCTTGTGCCATAGTGTGCTCAGCCAGACTGTCGCAGCCGGACTTTTGTGCCATGCCGGAGTTCTTCTCTGACTCAGACTGTCGACTGGCAGATCATTAAGTAAGTGTCAAAACTCAGTCTATCGACACACAAACATTATTGTCCCAGACTGAGACAGTAGAGCTCATACTAGTAAGCTCCCCACCATAATATATTTCAGATGATTAATAAAATGCAGTAATATTAGCATGTTGAGTTTTTGAAGCTAGGCATCCAAGAGGAGGCTGGGAGGGAAAGTACAGAGGAACAGAGAACCCTTTTGTGAGGCTGTCTGTCAAAATCTTGATTAAAGTACCAACACATTTCAGATTTGCCTCCAGTAAGGTAAAAGATGGTTAAAACAAAGAATACAACACTAAATTTATCTTAATACGATTCTCCTAAAGAGTTAACCACAAACCCTGTCTGTGAACTTTTAGATTTTTTACAGAAGGCTTTGAGGGTTTTAATGAATGTTTATTTTTTATTATAGTCAAATTATAACCCACCAAAGCTACAGGTTTTCTTTCTTCAAGTGCCCCCTTATTGTGCATCTTAAAACAGCCACAACACTTTTTTTCAGAGAGTCCTGTATTGCACACTGAACACTGCCGGTTGGCATTCTTAATTCCTTGGATATCTTTTTATATCCCTTTCCTGTTTTATACAGTTCAATTATCTTTTCCCACAGATCCTTTGACAATTATTTAGCTTTTTTCATGACTCAGACAGAAACATCAGTGCAGCACTGGATGAGAGATACAAGGGTCTGTCAGGAGCCCAGAAACTCACTGACCTTTTTATAAACACACACTGATTACAAGCAAACAGATGACAGGTGAGGAGGGTTACCTTTAGTAGCCATTCAAACCTGTTTGTTTCACTTGTGCATGTTATCAGGCCAAAATCACCAGGGTATGTAAACTTTTGATCAGGGTTATTTGGGTTGTTTCTGTTGTCATTATGATTTAAAAAGAGTAAACACAGTTGTTTGAAAATAAATGGCTTCACTCAAACACTAACTCTGAGTGAAAGAAAAGTTTTAGTGTTATCATTTATATTGTCTAAAAAAATGGCCAAAATAAACAAATTGCAAATTCTGCCAGGGTAGAATTGCGCTACAGAAAACAGAGTTGGTTTAACTTAAACTGTGGAGGTCTTACAAAGTCTGCACTTTCTCACGCCAGACAAGTTTGCATGATCAGTAACTTCCACCATCGCTTTCCAACAGATAACTAGTTGACACAGTGAACAATGCAAATTTAATTTATTTAACCATTTATGATGGTAGGGACCTTCACATTTTAGTATACCGACTGGAAAAGCTATAGCCCTGGGATGTTGGTCTAGTGATTCTGTGAGCCCTGACCATTTCCGGAAAGTTCATTAAGGACCAAGCGTTCCTTAAGTGATAGATTACTTGTAAGAATCCATGGATTGGCTTGCAGAAATCTATTTACCTGATAATCCACTTTTCTAGAGAATATGTTAAGTGCCTTGGTTGGGTACTGTAGGGGAAAATTTAGATGTTGGTTTAAAGTTATTAGAAATAACACTATTTCCCTAACATTCATTCCTGCTCTATTAACAGCAGACACCAGCTAATTCAATTCAAGTTTGTCCATCGCTTACATTATTCCAAAGTCAGATTACATAAAATATATCCATCAGTCTCCCCAGTGTGTGTCCCATGCTTTTTGGGCTTGCTCTTCATTGGTAAATGTTTGGTCTAAAATATTTGACAATAAATGTTTGACAAAGCATATCAGAGGCCCCTTCAGCCCGAGCCTGGAC
Source organism: Neodontobutis hainanensis (assembly GCA_024349245.1). NCBI lineage: Eukaryota > Metazoa > Chordata > Actinopteri > Gobiiformes > Odontobutidae > Neodontobutis > Neodontobutis hainanensis. Next base: position 1,210,427 of record JALDNG010000039.1, on the reverse strand, counting down.
TTGCTATTTTTGGCTGCTCACAAGTTACGGGGACAATTCCAACTATTATGCGGCAACCATTGGAAATGGGATTGATAGTTGCCAAGAGACTGATATTGAGGGAATGGAAGTCTTCCACTCCTCCTTCCTTTCGGGTATGGATCTCAGACATGCTATCCATAATACAAATGGAGAAATTTCGCACCAGTCAAATGGACACATTTCTCCGTTCTTGGAACCCTTTCTTGACTCATTTTGAAATAGCTAAAATACAGTAAACTAATTGTGATCCTGTATGGACAACCTTTCCTCCTGCTGTTTTACTAACTAAGACTGTAAACAACTGGCAGTAGCTGTATCTGAGTCTTGTTTGTTGGTCTGTTTAATTTGAAAATGTAAAAATATAATAATAAAAAAAGAAATAACACTATTACCTGTTGGTTTGTACATTTGAAAAACTTGCCATGGTTTTAGAATTATAATACCAGGTGTAGCTTGCGATAGAACCGGAAAGGGTCCACCTTGGTATGGAAAGTGTTAGTGCCATTAGTGGGGACAAAGGTGAGACCCTTAGATAAAACCTCAAGAACATTTGTTGAGGATTGAATCTATTTTCTTCTTGATATTGTCCTCATGGTTAAAAGAGGTGAACCTGGAGATACAAAGACCTTGTTAAATGCGCCACTTTAATTGGTTCAACCTGAAACACTGGTGCTCAATAGTTCCGCCCAATATAATTGCGTAAAAATCATAGATATAAAATTGCTGTCAGGTCCTTCTTTAGCGAGAGGGCCACTGGGAGGACCGAGCTTCACATTACAAGGGCACAGGCCTGTGTAGGCGGTTCTACTGTGTGTGTAGAACCGCCTATGACAGAGTAAGCTCTAAAACTGTTGGCAACTTTGTTGTTGGAGCTAAAATAACTGGCAAGAAAAAGAAAAAAAAGATTTATAAATGTTTTGTTCGGTTTTTAGGGTTCAGGAGCTGATTGGTGGAGAGCAGCGGGAGGCCGGAAGAATTCCACGCACAGTTGAGTGTCAACTGACCTCTGACCTCTGTGACAGCTGCGTCCCTGGAGACACTGTGACCGTCACAGGGATAGTGCGAGTTACAAAGGAAGGTGTGTTCTGCACAGTTTCTAAACACTTGGTAACTATACAATATAGTATTCACTTTTGGGATTTGGATAGAAATAGAAAAATAATATCCAAAAACCTCCTCTGTGGTGGAGAGGTTGGTGCAAAAGCAAAAAAGCACTTACTCCGGTTTACCCATAGATTAAGGAAACCATGGCACGCCGCCATAGTATATGCTGTAAATATAATATAACTAGGGCTGGTAAAATTAGTGCATTGACTTTTTGCATAAATTTCTTTTGGTTTAGTTTGTTTCTTTAATTTGACGCAATGCTCTCTTCACACCTGTGTGTGTGCGTGTGCGTGTGTGCGTGCGTGCGTGGCGTGAGCCCTAGATATTACATTTGAGCATTGAACTATGCTCTGTACTTACTGCTCTGTGAGGAGTTCTGTCTCCACCTCCTGCTGATCAGCTCACTCCACCAAGCTCCACAGGAGAGTGATGAGACGGCTTCTCTTGACGCCGTTCGTAGCAGTTAATCTTCAGAGAAAGTAAAGAGATATATTGACATTAGTTGTAGCCAGTACCACAAACCAGCACTGTCTCATCTTTTGTTTCTTCGCACTCCTCAGTGGATACAAACAAAGACAGGGGAGAAATGCTAAAGCATTATCAAAACATTAGTGCCCTCTCAAAAGTTACTTTGTTCCCAGCAGCCCGGAACTTTCTGATCCAGCTCCTACTGAACCACTTTTTAATGACACCAGCCTTGTTTATGAGCAGGCGACGTCTATTTCTACAGTAATCTTGCAATGTTGCACTGAGCTAAAGCAGCGCTATACTGGTTAAAAAATTACTTGTGGGTCATTCGCATAAATCTACTGTAATTAATACAAACCCTGGGCTACATGTCCTTGTGGAGTGTCCTTAATGGACCCAAATATTACAGAATAACCAAATGTTTTTTGTAAAATTTCCAATTCAATTAATCTAGCTTAACGTTAAATTTGGTAGCTGTTTTTATTTGTCTGCAGGTCCACACAGAGGGAACAAGGACCAGTGTATGTTTCTCCTTTATATCGAAGCCACTTCTGTCAGTAACACTAAAGGTACCAGCATTTAGGAGTTTTGTATCAACACCTTTACCCCACATGTTAATTTTTTATTTTTTTGGGGGGGTCATCCAGGACTGCAATCCAAGTCAGGAGGTCAGGAGTCTCTGGGAGAAGCTTATTCAGGAGAAGAGTTCAGTCTGAAGGAGCTGTACGCCATTCAGGAGATCCAGTCTCAGCCAGACTTGCTCAGACTTCTAGTACAGTAAGTAAGGGTGTACGGTATATGTAGATGTAGTGTATTGTTTCAGTACAGCACGTTTGGTTAAGTACACATGTGTACCATTTTGGTTCAATAAATAGTACATTTTTAATTTACGCTGTTCCTCCACGCGGAACCAGTTTCCACACGGACATTATTTAGTGTTGGACTTTTTGCAGAGCGCCCGAGAGCAACGCACAACTTCTAGCTTTTTTACTTTTACAAGGCTAGCTCAGGCAGCATCTGAGTTAAACAGCGCTGCACAGTCTCAGCTGACACTGACACTCACTCACAGCAGAGCAGCTCTGGGGAGAAGCACACTCACTGCCAGGGCAGAGTGTAAAAGGACAGGTGACATCTGAAGCTAAGGTAGGAGATGGTGAAACGTTGTATATTTAGCTTTCAACATTTTTCCGGTATCTCAGTACAGGACACCCACAGGGCCAAGGAAAAGAAATGTGCTTCCTAATGTGTGTCTGCCAGGGAGGAAGGACGGGCCAGGCCCAACACTTTTCCACACCCCGGTAAACGCCTGGTTCATCTTCAGACTTCTAGGGGGCGTGTTTCAGATGCACAAAAAGGCGTGCAGAGGCTATGGCAGCACTCTTCGTTTACCGCCTAACCAAAAAGAGGAAGGTATTTTCTGCAGAGAACTCAGTCCAGGCCCTTTGCCAAGGATGCAGCCACAATAATGACCAAAGGACATCATTTCTCCGCCCGGAGCAGAGCCAAAGCGGCTTCTATTCAAGATACTTCCTGGTCCCCAAAAAGGGGGTTATGGCCGATACTTGATCTACACGCTCTAAACAAGTATATGAGAATATACACATTCAGAATTCTGATATATGACTCTAATACACTCCTTGCGTGAAAGACGACTACTTTCACATCCCTATTTACCCCTCTCACAGAAAATATGTCAGATTTGCTTTTCAGGGAAAGGCATACAAGTACACAGTACTCCCATTCAGACTCTGTCTGAGCCCACGGGGTTTTCTTAAGTGCACGAAGGTTGCTCTTGCACCCCTCAGAGAACGGGAATGGCTTGGCCACATACATGAGCAGCTGGCCGCACAGTCACTTCATCAGCTCCAGGACCACACCAGTCTGCTGACATCACACCTGGTGTCCTTGGATTTTACTGTGAACTGTGAAAAAAGTGTTTTGGCCCCGGCTAAAAACATCAAATTCATAGATCTGTACCTAGACTCTGCATCCTGGGTTTATTGAACCAGGTTGCAAGGACTAGAAACTCCACAGTGAAGTTGTGGATCAGATATGGGAGAGATACCCCCAGGTGGTAGTGGACCTGTTTGTGCATTAAGAGGACGCTCAGTGCCAGCTGTTCTTCTCCCGGACCGACTAGTGCGCGCCTATGGGCTTGGATGCGTTGGCGCTATGGATGAGTATCGTTTTAACGGTATTACTACTCTTACCGATACTGCTTAACGGTCCGGTACTTTAACGGTATTCTTATTGGTACTTTGTGTTGTGTGTTTTGGGCTTGTCTTGGACCATAGGTGTTAGAAGGAGTTGGCTGGTTCATAGTAGCTGCAGCTTTAAAAAAAAAAAAAAAAAAGTGTGTGTGTGTGTGTGTGTGTGTGTATGTATATATATATATATATATATATATATATATATATATATATATATATAAAAACTTTGTACTTCACCCTCCGCGGGTGGTCTCATCCTTCGAGCTCGGGTCCTCTACCAGAGGCCTGGGAGCTTGAGGGTTCTGCGCAGTATCTTTGCTGTTCCTAGTACTGCACTTTTCTGGACCGAGATGTCTGGTGTTCTTCCAGGGATCTGCTGTAGCCACTCTTCCAGTTGGGGGTCACTGCCCCGAGTGCTCCGATGACCACGAGCACCACTGTCGCCTTCACCTTCCAAGTCTTTTCTAGCTCTTCTCTGAGCCCTTGGTATTTCTCTAATTTCTCATGTTCCTTTTTCTTGATGTTGCAATCACTTGGTATTGCCACATCAACCACAACGGCTTTCCTCTGCTGTTTGTCCACCACCACGATGTCTGGTTGGTTTGCCATTACCATTCTGTCAGTCTGAATCTGGAAGTCCCACAGGATCTTGGCTCGGTCATTCTCTACCACCTTTGGAGGTGTTTCCCACTTTGACCTCGGGGTTTCCAGTCCGTACTCCGTGCAGATGTTCCTGTACACTATGCCAGCCACTTGGTTATGGCGTTCCATGTATGCTTTCCCTGCCAGCATCTTACACCCTGCAGTTAAGTGCTGGATTGTCTCAGGGGCCTGTTTGCACAGCCTACACCTTGGGTCTTGTCTGGTGTGGTAGATCATTTCTTACTTTACTTATTTTTCTTTATTTGGAATTTTAAAAACAAGTAGAAAATATGTTGATTTCATGCTCTCATTTCTCCCAAATGAAATCAACAGAATTTCTACATAAGGATAACACCCTTGGGAGATTTTATATTTATTTTAAATGACGCGAACAACGTTGATTCAACATGACTTTAGCATACATACCAGACGTAGATGGGGAAACAACTAGAGACGAGCAAGCTAGGCAGTCCAAAACTTTGCATTTCTCTGTCTGCACATAATGCACTTTTGAAGGGTGCTTAGACAGATTGCTTGTGTTTCTGCCCTTTTTTGCAAACATTTTGTTGCACATATGACATTGACAGCATCAACTCTTTTTGCTCTCTCCACCATCTTCACTCTTTGTTATTAAGCACAAGTTTTCGTACTGTTGTGCGTGCGCCGCGCTCGTGTTGTGTGTGTGAGAGACAGTCTCTGCGGCGCGCATGAGAGATCTCGCAGAGACAAACGGCAGACAAACATCGTAATATGATCGCACATTAAAAATGTTTGGTGAGATAAAAAGTGCACGATAGAATTAAGCAAAAATACATAGCACATTAATTTTTTTCCCCTCCAGTACCGAAAGCAGAACCGATAGCGTCAGATCTTACTGATACTACGGCACCACCCTCATGGCGCCTATGATGGTAAATGGCGGGCATTTGGTGCGTAAAAGTAGGCTGCGTGGCTCTTCAGAGGACTTTGACTTCCCAGTGGGACTTGACAACAGTGCTGGACGTCCTGTCTTGCCCGCCCTTTCGAACTAATGCATCAGGCTGAGATCAAAATGTTCTCCTTTAAAACGGTTTTGCATCTGGCACAGGCCTCGGCAAAACGATAGAGATATACATGCGTTTGTTAACGCCTCATGCATGCAGTTTCTGAGATGGGATTCTAAGGTTTTGTTAAAACCTAACCCTGCATTTATTTAAGGTTTTTAACCTGGCTGCGTTGTGTTTTATTATTTTTTTTGTCACATTTTGTGTGCTATTATTTTGAACAATACTGTATAATGGACTATATGCAAGAAGGGACTAAGCATAAATATATTTTACTTCTTCATAAACTATATGTGCTCACCATGAAGCCAGACCCTCCAGCATTATTATGGTCTTCTTTATAGGAACATTTTGCCTTCCTCGTCTAAAACAATAACAGGCAAGAACAAGTGAATAAGTCGAGATTTGTGTACCGACATTGTACCGAAATGTACCAATTCAAAACTGAACCGAAATGTGACTTTTGTCTACTGTTACACCTGTACAATATACATACCAATTTTCTCTTGTATTGAGCTTCCCAAATGAAAAAAGTCCAAGTTGACTAAGCAATCTAAGACTTGACCATCATCATATTTGGTTCACATACATCTGCTATCTTTGCTTTTCAGCTCTTTGTGTCCTGTCATTTATGGCCATCTGGTGAGTAAACCTGTCATAAAGAAAGCTCCCCTGCCCAGGCAGTGAGGCTTGTACATTCTAAATGTTCAGGTTGTTCTAATCCTTTTTCAGCTTGTGAAAGCTGCTTTGGTTTTGGCGTTGTTTGGAGGCAGACAGAAAAACATGGACAAGAACAGTGTCCCGGTTCGAGGAGACCCTCACATTCTAATGGTGGGAGACCCTGGGCTGGGAAAGAGCCAGATGTTACAGGTAATCCCCTCTTGTTGTAATTGTTGAAATGTCTTATATTCCATCAATGTTTAAAAAGGTTGTAAAAGGTTGTTAAAATATACCAGTATACCTTTTACGGGCATTGCAGTGTGCCCATCCTTTTATCTATTTTATGTTACCTGTGAGCTGTATGTTAAGGTTTTTTGTGTGTGTGTGTGCGTGTGCGTGCGTGTGTGTGTGTGTGTGTGTGTGTGTGTGTGTGTGTGTGTGTGTGCGTTTATGCAGGCGGTGTGTAATGTGGCTCCAAGAGGCATCTATGTTTGCGGCAACAGCACTAGCACTACAGGTAAATGTCTCACTCAGCCCGGTGTTCACAAGTGTTTGTGTGAAAAGGCTCATATTCGGTGCCTCTCACTTAGGGCTAACCGTGACTTTATCTCGAGACTCTGCCACAGGAGATTATGCTCTGGAGGCTGGAGCGTTGGTACTGGCTGACCAAGGTAGGCACTGTAGGTTCAATAGCATCCATTTAGCACATTCCTTAATACTACAAACTCTGTTTATATTATTGTATTAACGTGTGTTTGAATATATGAATCAAGATCTATGGTGTTTTATTTCACACATTCATAATGTCAATAGAATAATTTATACATTTTTGAAAACCTTGCTGAGCTTCTTTATTTGGCCACACTGAGAAGTACCCTTTTTCTGGTTAATGGGAAACTATCTTTAAAAATGGATAACAAATTTAAAACGTTTATGGTCCTTGGGATAACATTGATGTAAAAGTTTAGTTAATTTTAGTCATTTTGATGCTCGTGTGTTTTGGATCTTTGTACTGGTCATAGCAAGTGGTTGGTCTCTGAAAAAAAAAAACATCAAGTGTTTAGCAGTTGTCTCGGGAAAAACATGTCATCCCTATACTACTCTTTTTCCATGTACCCTCTGTATTTGTCTCAAGGCATTTGCTGTATTGATGAGTTTGATAAGTTGGGGAACCAGCAACAGGCTCTGCTCGAGGCCATGGAACAGCAGTCGGTGAGTCTGGCAAAAGCTGGAATAGTCTCCTCTTTACCTGCTCGCACTTCAGTTGTGGCTGCTGCAAATCCCATCGGCGGGCATTACAACAGGGGCAAGACTGTCTCTGAAAATCTCAAGTAAGTGAACCTAGCACTGCTTTACTTGGACACCAAATGAAGGAATGCTAGAGCTGTGGTGTGTCGAATGAGTGATTTACTATTTATTTTGTATTTAGAATGGGCTCAGCGTTACTCTCACGTTTTGATGTGGTCTTCCTTCTTCTGGACATCCCTGATGAGTCACATGACCGCTGCGTTTCAGAGCATGTGATGGCAAACCGAGCAGGAAAAGGAAAAGATGGAACTAGCAGCGCAGTGGTAACCAGAGACATCGGTGCATTCCCAACCTCTATCCTGCTGGAACACTCGGACATGCCACTGTCAGAACGGCTGCAGGTAAAACATGGAATATTGGTCAAATGGTTTCACCAAACATCCTTTGTTTCCATAAAACAAAAAACTTTATAGGAATTGTTTCTACAAATTATGCACTGTTTTTTAATGATAAAAGCCCATAAAGCAATCCTGAAGCAACCCTAATATGGTTGAATGTTATTCTTCACTTTTATTGTACAGCTTTATTTCTAATGATTTTTCAGACTAAACTGTTTATACCAGCTGTCCTGGAAACAAACATTTGTTCAAAATGAATAAAACAGCTTAAATTTTCTATCACGTTTTTTGCAAAGAAGGTGATAAAAACTGGAACCATTGTTTTTTCTGTGCAGATCCTTTTTAGTTTGATATGTAGTAGATCTTTATTCATAGACTAAACTAAAAGTTGCCGTCTAGACACAGTAGTTCTATAGTTTACAGTTGTACTTTAGTTATGAATCAAAAAAAGAGATCCTTTTATGCCTAATTTCAGTAAATATGACATGGAAAATCATTAAAATGACTGAGAAAAGAAAGGGACCCTAACTGTGCCGTATAAGCACCTATTGTGTATGTGTCTTCAGATTCCTGCGGGGGAGACGGTCGATTCCGTCCCAGCCTGCCTGCTCAGGAAGTACATCAGTTACGCTCGGCAGTACGTCCACCCCTCCTTGTCTCCAGAAGCAGCCCAGACCCTGCAGGAGTTCTACTTGTCTCTGAGGGCTCAGGCCCAGTCCGCTGACGCCACGCCCATCACCACTAGACAGCTGGAGTCGCTCGTACGACTCACCGAGGTTACATTTACATTTATTCATTTAGCTGCCGCTTTTATCCAAAGCGACTTACATTGTTCTACAGTAATTACCAGTGTTACAGCCACTGGAGGCAAGGTGGGTTAAGTGTCTTGCCCAAGGACACAATGACAGTATGAACTGTGGGGAGAGTGAGATTTGAACCGCCTACCTTCCGGTTGAAAGACAACTGCTCTACCCACTGAGCTACTGCCGCCATTAGATTATCTCTACACTAAACTGTTATTCATAATGGTTCCAATTTAGAGTAAATCTATATCAAACGTATGTGACTGAATGTAGGAAATGCCTTTAACTGTGCAATGTATCCTACATATTGCACAGGTATTGAATTTTTAGTAGTGTTCAGAGTGTAAAACGCTTTAATTTTGTGTATAGGCCAGAGCCAGATTGGAGCTAAGAGAAGTGGGGACCAAGAGCGATGCAGAGGATGTAGTAGAAATCATGAAGCACAGGTAGAAATGTCTTAATTTTTAAGAAGCACCTGGACATTTGACATTCTGCAGTGGAAGTAGGTAAAGTTAACTGCTGTGTGGGTGTTGTAGTCTGGCAGATACCTACTCTGATGGTCTGGGCAATCTGGACTTTGAGCGCTCCCAGCTCGGGTCGGGCATGAGTCAGCGCAGCGCAGGGAAGAGGCTGATCAACGCCCTGCACTTGTACGCTCGGAGGACAAACCAGAAACAGTTTGACCTGCAGACTATTCGGTCTGTGGCTGACAAGCTCACCATAAAGGTTACAGCACTATGTTACATGTCATTTACTAAGGCAGGCTAAAAATTCTCAAATATTCACTATTTGCACATATTGAATACTGATAATGTTTATTGGATTTACAGGTGATGGACTTTGAAGGTCTAGTGAGTTCCCTAAATGAACAAGGCTTTCTGCTTAAAAAAGGTGCTAAAGTGTACCAACTACAGACATTGTAACCCGGATGCTTCCTAAATCCCTCCAGCTTCAGAGTCCAGGTGGGGTAAAAAGAAAATGGAAACACAACAAAATACCACACTATAGTTTTTTCTGAATGCCACCACTGTTGGCAAACCTTATATTTATAATTCACTTCACACGTATCACATTAGAAGATTTCTGACATTACTAAAGCCAGTTTAACATATTGAGATAAAATTACATATCTTGGTTCAGACTGAGATACATTGTGTATGGGTAAAAATGTACTATATTTTATAAATATGTAATATAAATAAAGAAGATAATAAAATACATGAGACGGTGAGGCTGTTTTTTTTTTTTTTCCCAGAAGCACTCTTCTTGAACATAACACTACCATAGTACCCTACTGTAAAAGGAAAGCAGAAAAGTTGTCAGTCACACATTTTCAAACTCAATAGTCTGACTATATAGTATACTATAATAGTCTTATTATTGCGCAATTTTTTTTTTATTTTAATTTTTTGTATTAAACATACTGTACCCAAAGTTCCTAGTTTGGGGAAAATGGTTTAAAACCCAAATAGCATAGTGTAAAAGCAATCATTAGTGGGAAAAAAACATGCCGTCTACTATTTATTATCTCTAAGGCCTTTTACAGTCACAACACAAACACCTTAAAGAAGAAAAATATCAACAGAGGAAAGGGAGGCAATGTAAAACGTGGATAAATACTGTTAACTGCTAATGTGAACCACTAAACTTCAGTCTGGAATACTGTATTAGTATTTTGTGGGGAAAAAATGTATCCGGATAAAAAATAATTGCTTTTGGGGGAAAGAAGTTTGAGAAAGGGATGACAACAGAAAACCAGGTACTGGTGCTTTAAGGAATTTTTATTTATTCATTTATACAGTGGCAAGAAAAAGTAGGAACCTTTTGGGAATTTCATGGTTTTCTGAGTAAATTTGCCTTTAAATGTGATCTGATCTTCATCTAAGTGGCCGCAGTTGCTTTTCACCAACTTTTTTATCATTAACATATTCCATACATACAGTAAAATATCAAAGTGAGTAATCACATAACAGATCATTGAGTATTCCATAATACAAACAAACATTTGTGGTCAAAAAGGAAAGACCAGGACGAAAGAAAATAATGTTGCCAAAATTGTTGCTGCATACCCCTCTAGCACTGGGTAGTTGCGCCCCTGGGCGTCGGACACAACCTCCTATTGTCTTTGCGTATCAAAGACGTCATCAGGGTCGACTAGTTTTACGACAACAGAGGATCAGAATACGGCAACATGGCAGCTCGCGCAAGCAAGCTGCCAGCCTTTGGGCTTTGACCGCCTAACTCTGCATTGTTCTAATGAAAATGGGGCATGGCAGTGTGAGAGGAGCGGTCCGATAACGAGGGCGCAGTAAAATCATGCTGACAATGTGTTTGCGGCAACTTTCGGCGCCTCTGTGCAGAAACGGGGCCGCAGTTCGCCGTGTGGCGTCCGCTCGGAGTAGGAGTGTGTGCGGACGTGAGCCAGCGTCATGGCGGTCCACGCACCCACCTGTCACAGTCTGCTTTAGGTTCACACCAAGCCGGATCTGCGCCCCGGGGCTCGGCACGACTCAAGACACCGGTTGCGTTCTCAGGGTTTTCCGGTCGGTCTCAGGACACACGCTCGGAACTGTACATTTACACCGGGGAGATTATGAGAGGTCAAACCACTGGCCTCTTGCGACACCTGTAGCACGAGGACTGTGCAGCAGTAAAACCCAGGAGATTAAAGGGGGCCCCAAGGACCGCAGTGAGGACGGTCCAGATCCGGGACAGGGACTGTTCAAGTTCAAAGAGCTGGTGAGTGGAGAGGCCCGCACAAAGACCTCTGTTTGGGCTTCACCTGCAGAGTAGCCTGGTTAGAGGAGGTTCCTCTGCAGGTAGCTGTCAGCAGAGCTCTGTTAGAAACCCAGACAAGAGAATGTAAATACTGCAAATGGCTAAACAAACATTTGAACCACTTAACACCATATACAGCAAAGATTTAAAAAGAGTGTCATGTGTGAAGCATATTTACAAACATATTGTGGTGATAAACAGCTTATACTTTGCCATCTTTTAATTTGCTAGTTCATGGTAAGACTTTGTAAAAATGATGGCCTATCATAAAGTCTTTGTCAAACCAATTTCTTTTGAACTCTAATGATCCAGCTACTGAGAAGAATATAAACGGATGAGATTGAATGACTGTAAACCTGTGCAGAGGTCCCAGGGCTCTAGTCTAACTAGATGCACTGGTGCACCTAAACTTTTTTTCCAAGGTGCTCCAGCACAAAAGCTAGGTGCATTTAACTTTTAACTGTGCAAATCAACACATTTATCACACTTGCCATTTTCGTCTTTGTAATCCTAATGCCATTATTGTATTTGGCAGATGTATTTTCATCCATATACCTGGTGGTACTGCCCATGTCTTTTTTAATAAAAAAAATAAGACATTTTAACACCACTACAAAATGTCATAATCCCTATGTAATGTAATGTAATGTAATGGAGTGTAGTGTGTCGATTTGGACACCCACTCACTCGAACTACAAGCTGATCTCCATGTGATGAGTTTGAAGTGACTCTGCATCAACCATTAGCTCTTCTATAAATATCTGCATAAGCCACAGTTTATAAAAGACACTGCTCTAGAGCCACAGCGTCTTATACCTGACCTTTATTGTTCACCGTTGGTGCTGCTGCAGTAAAACACAGCTTTGTTCACGTTTGTTTGTTTGTGAGAAACTAAACTTAAGTCGTGTGGCTCATTTGCATAAATCCACAATGGCATTCACTATGTGTCATTAACACTAATTAATAAATGGAAAAAATGTGGCTTTGGTGGATTATTTGGCCGGACCAGGACTTTGGGTGGATTACAGCTGATGGAATTGTTACAGCTTGAGTTTTTTCTGTATTTAATAGGCTACATGCACACAGTCTGTGTTGTTGTGTGTCGTAAAACATTTAATGATCATCTTTAGTGTTGTACTCTTTACAACACTAAAGAGCTCTAGAGCTCTTTATTTAAAACAAACATTACTTGTGTGGAGTCTTTATTTTGAAGGTTAAAACACCACTGAAGCTCCTTTTCTGTATTAATAACGTTTTTTCTTTTGCTGGTAACGTTTTACTGTTGACCTCATGACGTAGCTCACTTAAGGAGCTGTGGTTAGGATGCACCCTGGAGCCCTGACTCCTGACCACTGCACCTACTGGAGTATACATTGCTAGATGTGCACACTTTTGAATCATTTTCCGAAGAAGTCTAAAAGTTTACAACTCCACTTGCATCTACACAAAACCTAACCTACGCCTGTTAATAATGCAGCCATCTCCCACTCAGGGCATACTGACAGCAGTTTATTGAAGGTTATCTGTCTTTACTGTCCATTCATAACAAATACTGCATTAAAAATGAGTTGTACGTTTTAAGTCTTTGTAAAATTCAGAAAAAGAAAAACGTCACTGACATTTACCATCACTTCACAAATTAATGCTAGATATTTATACTGTTAGACCTTTTTATACTGAGAGAATAAACTGTCCTCCTGACTGTGTGCTGTCTGCTGCAGTATGAGAACCCTTGGACCATCCCTAACCTGCTGTGTGTCTGTCGGATCATCCTGGCTCCGTTCCTGGGTCACCTGATCATCCAGCAGCACTTTGACCTGAGTCTGGTTTTGTTTACCCTGGCAGGAGCGACTGACCTGGTAATTTACCTGGGAACAGGGCAAAAGAAGGCTGAAAATCTGTCATTCTGTTTTGTAATCATTATAATTGGTTATTCAGAGATTTACCTCGGTGTAAGTTAGTCTAGAGCCCTGTATTATTTTAAGGGTTGCAGATTTTGTGCATTTTTCTCTAACCAATAGTTGAATGTCGTAATCCAACAAGGGGCTTACAGTAAACTAGTCAGAGCTGAGTTTATCTCCCTCAGAGGGTGTCATTTCTGCTGTCATTGTCAAGAGGATAGTCTGGTTTTACTGGAGGTTATATCAACACAGAGGTTCTTTGCTGGCGGAGTTCATTTTGATTTACCTAGAGAAATTACAGCTTGACACTGTTTACATCCCTCTCAGCACTAACCTCAGTGATGGGAGCGAGGCACTGAATGAACTGTATCAAGCAACATCAAGATTGACTCCTCATCACAGCTGGGGACAACCACACTGATTTCAAAATGACTTTATTAATTCCCACCGTGAAATTTGACTGATAGGGTTTTTCAGATAAGTTGAGTCAGACTTTATCAGCCACAGACCGCTTGATTGTACATCATACAGTCTGACATTTTTCAGGTGCTTTTACCAACACCGTTGTAACATCCATCATGGGGAAACAACACAGTGGTTTACACTACACACAAGAGCACACAGGGCTTGTGTTCGCGGACGTCACGACTGTGGTAGATCTCATCTCCAAACAATGATGAAGCCAGCTACAGGGATGGTGAGCCAACTGGTTCAGTGATGTTCAGACAACAATCCCCCTTCTCAACATGGGAAAAACAAAGAAGATTGTCATCAACATTAGGAGAAGGCTTCTACAGCACCCCCCACTGTCCATGAATGGTGCTGCTTAGGGGTTTCTTAGGGGTTTATATCACTACTCCTCTACTTCATCTGCAAACTGAAGAGAGCCCGTGTCCCAGGCCCATCATGTGCTCCTCCTACCGGGGCACACATCACTGTGTGGTCTGGAGCCTGCACTGCCTCCAGCCGGAAGACTCTGCAGCACATGGGGAACACAGCCAGAAAGGGCATCAGTGCTTCCCTCACCTTATACATAAGGATAAAGACACTGCCTCTGGATCTTTTCTACTAGTGTCTATTTTATATTTCATACTTCTATTTTATAAAATAAAAATTGCATATCCCAAAACACCGTGGCGAGAGCAAAATCATTTCAGTTGCTCTGTATGTCTTGTACATAATGTAAATTGCCACCAAAACAACTTTAAATCTCTCATCCAGCCTTAATAAGAATGAATAGTTACTAACTAGTAAACATGTCTGATCCTGTGCTCTCTGGTTCTTTTATTCTGTATCAGCTGGATGGTTACATAGCCAGAACGTGGCCCAGTCAGAAGTCTGCTCTGGGCAGTGCCCTCGACCCATTGGCTGATAAGATTCTCATCAGTGTTTTATATGTTAGTCTCACCTACGCTGAGCTTATTCCAGGTAAATTAATATTTCTGTCTGGTGAAAGTCTTTGTCAATATTGATAGACTTAGTTTGTTAAAACCAATGTTTAAATCTATTAAAATCCGTTTTTAAGTGTTTACTTTATTAAATTTTCTTTACTTGTAAGCGTTTTTGGGTCACTAGTGCCAATAGCAATGTGTCATTCTGTCCTTACTAGTGAACTAATAAGGACAAAAATGCTTACTAGGACAACTAGTGGACACTTTTTGACCTCAGTTATCCAGATTATCGTGAAGAAAAGGGTAAAGTAAAAGCATCTGGAGTTAGTTTTCAAGGTGAAGACGTATTGTCTCTAATTCCAAGAGACTTTATCAATTCTGAGATAAACTGGTAAGAGAGCTGAGCTTATATCTCTAAAGGGAGGAGTTTAACCTGAAACCAAACCTGATGGATAGTTTTCAGAACACTGTTGTAAATACTAGGCAGCATGAATCTGAGGCCACCTCCTCTGTTCAGAGAAGGCTTTTCCATTTTAACAAAAATGGCTTCCTTCTTGCCTCTGTCCGAAATTCAGTAAATTAGTAAACACATTTGTGGTGTACAGGGAGCTCCAGTGCAGTCAGATATGTTCTCTAGTGACACTATACTAACAAGAATCATACGGTTGGGATCACTAGTAGTAATTGTGAGCAAAATTGTTTTACTAGTCACAGTTCTAGCGTTTACAATTTGAACAAATCTTTCATCCACTTGTGTCACTAGTGAACCTTTTGGCTGCATACTAGTTCCACTAGTAGATATTTTTGCCTTAGTTGAGTCACTTGTAAGGTTACAAAATGACTTACACATTGACATGAATTTAGATCTCACTAGTAGACAATGACACACCATTAGTGGCGCTAGTGACCCAAAAAGGCTTACAAGTAAATAAATACTTAAACGGCTTTCCATACAAAACCTTTAGTCACACTGGTAATTCTTTGTTGTGTGTTAGTTCCTCTGACAGCTCTAGTGATCATCAGAGACATTGGGCTGATCGCTGCTGTCTTCTGGGTCAGATACAAAACTGTACCTCCACCAGTGAGTACCACAGAACACAGCTATCCAACAGAACCTTCCTCAAAGATCTGATGTGTTCATGTCTTTCTCCGTAGGTGACCCTCAGTAAGTTTTTTAACCCATGCTACACCACAGCACAGCTTAAACCTACATTATTCAGCAAGGTAAGCCTCCCACTCCAATTATAAAATTACAATCCAACTACAAAGTTAAATTGCTGATACCTCAAGACTTTGTTTATCCAGATGCAAGTGTAATACATCTTTTTATTACAACACATGTGGATAAACTGAGTTCTGTAAAATGGATGATTAAAGAAGGATGTTGTGTAGACTTCTGCAGTTTTTTTTTCTTCCAAAAACAATGGGCCTTCTGTTATTAGTAAAGTTTAAATGAGTAACTACATACG
Organism: Neodontobutis hainanensis; assembly: GCA_024349245.1. NCBI lineage: Eukaryota > Metazoa > Chordata > Actinopteri > Gobiiformes > Odontobutidae > Neodontobutis > Neodontobutis hainanensis. The sequence goes on along the minus strand of JALDNG010000039.1, from coordinate 1,194,288 downwards.
CTTGCATCTGATGCTTGGATGCTGACCTCTCCTGCTATATTTTGATAAAATGTTCAAATCATCTCTAACTGGGATGTTGAAAATAAGAATAAAATAGTCTTTATTCTTGTTCTGCATCTTTTTTCAGGTGAACACAGCCATCCAGCTGTTTCTGGTGGCAGCTTCTCTGGCTGCTCCAGTGTTTCAGTATACAGACAGTGTCCTCCTGCAGTGTTTATGGTAAACCACCTGTATTACAAAACACATGCCATACACACAGCCACTTAAACCCAATGCTCATCATGTCCTCCATGTTTAGTTTAATATGCCCAGTGCATTTGTGGAGCCTTTGTAAATGCAAATGGGTTCATCTCAGTCAAGCACATAATTCTGTTTGTCCCAGCTGCCTGTTCAAGTGTCTCTTTTCAGTCGACTGTCTTCTAACTGTTCACAGTGCCACAGTAACCTACTTCTCAGCCGGCTTTAGCTGACATGTCTCACTAATAATAATTATAACAGCCACTGGTATTAGTGCCTTTAATGCTATTAATCAGCACAACGCCTTCACACTAACAAGGGAACATGCTGTAGTCACTAGGAGCTAAGGTTTACCCTACATACAATGCAAAATGATGAAACTAAATGTGGGATACATTACGTAGTTCAATGAAAGACATGTGTATAAATAGTTTTATAGCACCATGGGAGCATTTCTGTTTAAGGAGTTGAAGTTTGTAACCAAGCCCCCATTATAAAAAGAGTGTTGATGCTAGAGCCTTGTATAGGACAGATATGCTCAACTTTGATTGGTTATGTCAGTGAGGAGGGTGGGGCTCATTTATTGATTGCAGTGATTGGTTCTTTTTTTATGTCAACAACTAATGGCACTTTTAAAAAATATTACACACTTCTAACATTTGTTTGCAAACGTTCATTCGGTGCTTGAGTCAAACTTTAATGCACTAAATTAAGGACAAGCTGTGAGTTCTAAGTTGTTTATTTACTGACATACTTTAATTTAGACATTTTTTTAAGATTATAATGCAGAGGAAACAATGACTGGCTTTAGCTGAGACAACGTTCAGTGGATAAGAGAAGTGACAGCACAAGCCCACATGGAATAACTTATTCTGACGATAAAACACAGATTCTGGCCCAAGAAAGAAGTGACTGTAATGATACATAAATGTGATGTGTTTTTGACAGGTACATTACAGCAGTGACAACAGCAGCATCAGGCTACAGCTACTGGCACTATGGCCGCAAGACAGTCCAAGTGTTGAACACTCGATCGCCATGACAACTAAGTCCACACACCTTCAGCAAGTGGAACTAAAGAAGCCACCCTCTACAACGCACCTGCTCCAACCACAGCAAACATTTTTCTTATAACAAACCTGATTATTATCAATTTTGTAAAAAAAAAAAAAGGATTTCATTAAAAGGGAAAAAAAGGTTCTGTCTATCTACACAAAACTAGGTAAAGCTTACATTGTAGTAAAGACCTTTATAAAAAAAAAAAAAATTAAAAATATGAATACAGGAGTTTTGACCTTTTTATTTACCAGATTCAAAACTATTTGAGATTTAAAATTATTCAAAAACAATACACACAATCAGGAACAGTACAATAATAAATCTACAGCCACCACAGCTTTCCTCCAAATCTAATATTGATTTAAAATGTTCAGGTAAACCAGCTCTCAAACTGATGAGCCTTTCCCCCAGTTAAGTTCTGGACCCAGGAAAATTATAAAATTTCTTTATTTTATTTTTTTATTTATTTTTGGTACTATAAATTAGTTTTTTTTTATTATATCCTTTTATTTAACCTGGTGATATCCTCGTTGAGTTTCTGATAAATACAAGACATTGTCAAACACAATTAATATTTACAAAATAGTCAGTTTGTGCAAGTTTAAAAACAGTGACATTTGCCAAGTTCTTTAGTATAGCTTTAATTTTTTTCCTAAAATAACAAGTTCAGATAGATTTAAGTCCTTTTGCAGGTCAGTTACATCAGTTACATAACGGCGTCGCTACTGAAATGCTGCCTAATTCAACTCCGTTCTGACTCTAGGAACCACCATCAGTGTGTTCTGAGAACACAGCGCATACTGCGAACATACAGGGACGGAAACTCAGCTGCAGCATACAACCATTCACAAAACATAAAGCACAGTGATGAACTGTGTCCAGCCTTTTAATAGAATAAACGTTAAATGAAACGTTTCCTGGTATAAACAGAGAAACACAATTTGTTTCTGAAAAGAAAACAGCTTTAGCTTCAGTTTATGTACAAGATGCTCAATATGTTGCTTGAAGGACAGATTTTCATCAATAACAAAGCCTAAATACTTGTAAGATTAGACCATTTGTATTTCAGTAGCCATTTTCTATTTGAGAAGACCATAACTTTAGTTTTGTCTGCATTTAACACCAGCCTCAGGTGATTTAGATGAGACTGAACAGCATCAAACGCAGACTGCAAGAAATCAAAGCCTTGTTCAATTGAAGGAGAGGAACAATAGATAACTTTATCATCAGCATAAAAGTGAAAAAAGGCATTTGACACATTTTCACAAAGATCATTCACATAAATAGAAAACGGCAATGGTCCCAGAACAGAACCCTGGGGTACTCCTTTAGTTACTGAAAGAAAGGAGGAGGACATGCCAACAAGGTGTACACACTGAGTTCTACCTGTTGGAGAGTTAGAAAGCCAACAGCAGTGTCAGACAGACCAATGTTATGAAGACGATTTAACAAGGTGGTATGATAAATGGGGCTGCAGTGGCACAGTGCCACTCCCTTATTCATACTGTTGTTGTGTCTTTGGGCAAGACACTTAACCCACCTTGCTGTGAGCGCCGTGTGTATGTCTCTGTCTGCCCCAGGTGAGAATGTGTGTGGATGGAGTGAGTGGAAACACAATGTAAAGTGCTTTGGATCCCTGAGAAGGGTGCAATACAGCGCTATATAAATGCATCCCATTTTCCATCAATGGTGTCAAAGGCCTTTGACAAGTCAATAAACAGCACTTTACAGAACTTTGGGTTACACAGTTGCAAGGGGGCTTAGTTTTCCCGGCTTTGGCCCAAGCTTGGTTATGCTCATGAAGTAAAAATAAAGAGGTGTAAACCATGGATTGTTGCGACCTTTAACACTAAAACCATTTATAGAATAAATTCCAGACAAAACGGTTATGCACCCTCCTGTTCTATACACATTGTAGCCATCAATAGCACTGTCCTTATCAGCAATGGACTTGTTTAGCCAAGTTTCAGAAATAACAATCACATCAATATCACTAGACTGTTACAAAGCACATCAATTCTCTCCAATTCATTCAAGGGACAGAAACCTGGCCTCATTTTAAAATCTTTGGGGAATTCAAATGTAAGGTTTGAATGAGGCCCTGGGTTTGGGTCTAAATTTCAAGAGCTCAGTAACAGCAGAGATACAATTTAAAGTAAGACAAATATATAAAAAAAATATTCTGATGGGGAATATTGAATTAGAAATGTAATAAATAATATTATTTAAAATCATTTGGTTAAATAATACATAAGAACAGGTTTAGGTATAGCTTAAGTGTTTTTGAGGTGTGGCCTTGCTCCAAAACCTAACTTATTATGAGCCACCACTGTTTTATGCACCTTATTGTTCAGTTCTTACAGTTTATAAGCCCTATTAGGCCTACTGTTCACTATTTCTATAAAGTGAGTCAGTGTTACATTTCTTTTATTTCTTTTTGTCTTGTATATTCTTATTTTATTTATTTCATCTGTTTCAAAAGTGTTTTGGTAGTCATCTCTCTCTGGATGAATCCGTCTTATAAAAAACGCTGACTGTCGACGGCTGCGCGCTAATAAAGATACTTTGAATGGCTGCTGTTGCTAAGATACGGTAAACTCTGCCGCGGCGGTTGTAGTTTGAGAGCCACTCAGTAAAGTGGATATCTGAAGAAGTTCGGAGATGGAGATCGTCCACGTTTACACCAAGCTCCGCGGTGAGTTTGGCCGCCCCTGCCTCTTTTCGGACAGCGCCGTGGAGCTCACCCTGGACCTGCTGCCGGACCCCGTCCTCGCCGCTCAGTTTATTGTCAAGACCCCCCGGGACCAGGCCACTCAGGCCCGTTGCGACATGTCGGAGCACCAGGTAACCTAACTACAGCCCGGATACGACAGACTCAATAGTCCACCTTTATAAATGTTATGATTATAGAGGAGTTAGCTCATTCACTCCATCACACATTCGTGTGAATCACATTCAACTTTCTTGACAAGAATTATTGAGGCAACAAAGGTATGACATATGTGTCCAAAGGCGACAGAGGAGTCAGTAACTAAAGACTTATGAGCACTCCTGCCTCACAGCAAGAAGGTCCTGGGTTCGAGTCCCATCCAGGGCAGGGCCTTTCTGTGTGGAATTTGCATGTTCTCCCCGTGTTCAGTTCCTCCTGGGACTCCGGTTTCGCCTACCAGTAAAGACATGTACAGGAGTCCCCACACATACATGGGGCCAGGACTCCCCTGCAAAAGAGATTTGTAATCTCAGTGGGACTTTCCTGAATAAATAAAGATTATATCAAATAAAATAATGTCTGCTGCAAGAACCAGCAGGTTATAGTGCATTTAACCACTGAGTGTAGAGCTGTATAAACCTGATCAGCAAAAATTCACTTTTAATCAACCCCCTTCCTCACCATGGATTTATAGATATATATTATATATTTAGTACAACTTTTGTTCACCAGTTCAAAAGCCAGCCCAGTCACAAAAGACTGACAGCAGCAGAATACAACAACTGAACATGTCTTTTCGGAAAGAGGTGAAGCTCATTTATAACCTGAAACTCAACCTAAATATGTGATGTGGAACTGTAACATTGCTTAGGCCAAGAATACTGGAGTATAACTCAAAGGCGCTATATAAATGCACACCAATTACTGTATTGTGTGGGACAATTCTGAGATAAAGTGCAAATATTTATTTAAAAAGATCACATTCTTGTTGTCGTACTGAGCCCCTTTTACAGCCTGAATATTCAGTGGAACTCAATCCACAGGAGAACGCATTCCCTCGGATCTCAGCTGTGATTGGTTAGAACTCACCTCAAAATGACAATTATCAGTTTGAAATAATAATAAACTTCACTAACATTTCACTAAAATTTATACTCATCCAAGTTTGTATTAAAATTTCTAATAATATCAAGCTGGATATTTAATGTTCTTTCAAACAAAAATAAAAGGGCATGAGGCTGATTTCTGTTATACAGTCTGCTCTCCATGTTCCGTCAGAAGCACTACACTAGAGCTTTATTTCACTTTTCATTAGGCTCATTTGCTTCTGAAAATATTATGTCAGACTTTATCCAGTGACAACATGATCTTGTTATCAATGTCTAATTGTTTATGGTAGGCTATTTAGCCTAATTGGTGCAGTGTTGTACCTGTATGCCCTGGGTACAAATCTCAGCTTTTGTCTCTGTCTGTGTTAGTAATTTAGCTTTTTACTGTTTTCAAAACAAAAACAGCATAAGTGATATTGGTCACAAAGCAAGGGGCGCCACATAGGCCAGGGACAGTATAGATTGTTGGCATTGAACAAATTCCAAACCAATTAATTTAGTGGGTTACGGTGCAGTGCTCCCTTTCTCTTGCTGGATGGCTAAATGAACTCCCCATGCCTTCATGTGAGCTCTGTTACCTGTGCAGGTGAACACGGAGCGCTTCGAGACAGAGAGCAGTGGCCTGAACCACACTGAGGGGGGCTGGCCCAAAGACGTGGACCCCAACGAGATGGAACAGACTATCCGCTTCAGGAAGAAAGTGGAGAAGGACGAGGGCTACATAAACAGCATCCCACAGCTGGGCAGCGTAAGGGACATAGCATACACTTCCCACAATGCACTGGGCCGTGTACAGGCAGCCTGCTATTTTAGTTCTAGTTTTAGACGGGGGTTTAGATGTGATTAAATCATAGATCCTCCCAGTGTTTGGTATTTGTTTATCATTTAAACTTGCTTTAGTTTAGGTTTAAGTTTTTGCTTTTAGTGCTGGATTATGGCACGGAATACTTTAGTCCAGGGATAAGTTCTGGTTTATATAGTTTTTATATCTAGGTTTAATTCTAATTAGATTTTAATTCTGGTAGTTTTCTGGTCCATAACTGATTCCTGTTTTTTCTGAACTTAATCCAGATGTAGCCTTGAGATTAGTCCTGTTATAGTCCTAAAAATATGCAAATGCTCTGCAGCAGAAGGCCACAATGACCAGACACTGTCGGCCATGTTTGTGGTCCTGTTGTGACAAAGGTGTGTTTGTCCCAGGCCATGGTGCACTGTATCCAGCAGAACAACGCCTCGGACATTTACCAGGAGTACTGCAGTGAGGAGGACGAGGTGGAGGCCAAGACCGAGCCGCCATCTGCCAAAACCATCAACATCTTCAGGTGCAAACTTAGCACAAGAGCCAAAACATAACATCACCTTAGGCATTCAGAGGTCTTCTAACTCTATGAATAAGTGACCTGTGGCCCCGCCCCTCACGTGTTTCCATAGAGACCCTAACGAGGTGAGGCGCACAGTAACGTGTCTGTCGTGGCACCCGGACGGTGGCAGAAAGCTGGCGGCTGCTTACTCCTGTCTGCAGTTCCAAACCTCCCACATTGACATGAGTCTGGACTCATACATCTGGGACATTGGTCAGTGTCCACCTCTTTCACTCCTATAACCATCTCTTCATTCAGGGACAGCTCCCTGTTCTCTTTCCAACTCCAAATATTAAGTGTAGCATTAATGAGTCAGGTGTCAGATAAATTTGTTCATATTGTGTCCTGGCTTCATCTCTGTTTTCATTTGTTACAGAGAACCCAAATCGTCCAGAGTTAACTCTGAAGCCTGTGTCTCCTCTTGTCTGCATCGACTACAACCCCAAAGACCCCCACACTCTGGTGGGAGGCACTTACAGCGGCCAGATTGGTTAGTAGTAGTTTTTCATTCTATTTCATGCTTTTTAGTTTTGTTTTTTTGTGAAAAACATTCTTTTAGTATTGATCGTCTGTGGTGGTGCGTTTGTTTAGCCTACTGGGACACCCGGCGGGGCAGCCAGCCTGTTGAGCTGTCTTCGGTGGAGCACAGTCACAGAGACCCAGTATATAAGATCATCTGGCTTCAGTCCAAAACAGGGACAGACGCTTTCTCTGCCTCCACAGACGGACAGGTACCACTACCCACAATGCACCACTGCCATCTCTAAGTATTGTGTTATCAACTGGCAACATGTAGCGTTTTCATTTTATACTACTATTGTGACAATACATATTTGTGTTGCAGTTTGCTTTCTCCTCCCATCAGGCAGACAAACCAGTTTATTTTTTGCCATGCCTAACTCTGCTCTGTGTTTAGGTGCTGTGGTGGGACGTGCGAAAACTGAGTGAGCCCACTGAGCGTTTGGTCCTGGACCCAGGTCGAGAGGGAAACCTGGATCGAGCTTTAGGAGCCATCTCTCTGGAGTATGAACCCACCATGGTGAGTCCTGCTACATAACCCATCCACATCTGAGTCTTCAAGCTGTGGAACAGCTGTCCTGTTTTAGTTCTTTTTAAGGTATTTGTTCAGATTTAGTTTTAGGAATAATCTAAGATTTAGTCGATCTAATTTGTGCTCTCCCCACAAACAAACTGAGCTTGCAGGACCAGTTTCACAGCAGGTCAAACCAGACTAACAAGAGAACCGGACTTGAGTTTATTTTAATTATACCCAATGCCTCAGGTGTGAAAGCAGCTGTAATCATGTCTATCCCTTCTCAAGTTCTGATCTAGGTCTGTGTAATGTAAGATTTAGTCCTGGTTTAGTACTCGTCTAGTTCTAGTCAAAAGCCCTTTTTACACATGTCTTCTAGAGGATGTCTGGCAAATTGCCTCCAGACGTCTGATTGATGGCGGAGCAGCAGGGGATAAGCAGAGCAGGATATGATTCTTCATTAGCTTGAGTGTTTACAACATGAAAATAACCAATTATACATGCTTTTGAACATGTAAGCAACACAACCAAACAGTCGCACAGACCAAGTGGAGCTAGAGTTCAGGCAACAGTGTATGTGTGAAAAGGGCTAATTTCTTATCCAGTCCTAATCTAGTTCTGATCTTGTCCTGTTTTTTTCCGGCTCCTGCTATTGTCTCAGCCCACTAAATTCCTGGTGGGCACAGAGCAGGGAGTAGTGCTGTCCTGCAACCGAAAAGCCAAGACCCCTGCAGAGAAGTTGGTGTGCACATATGAGGGCCACCACGGCCCTGTGCATGCCCTGCACCGCAACCCATTCTTTCCAAAGAACTTCTTGACGGTAGGGGACTGGACGGCCCGCATCTGGTCTGAGGACATCCGGGACTCATCCATCATGTGGACCAGGTACAGTCAGAGGTTGTCATGTCTGGGTTAGTCCTCTTTGTGCTCGTCCTGTCTTGGGTCACTGTTTAGTTGAGCTACACTCAGAGCTGAATCAGTCTGCTTAGAGACCAAATGTCAGTGGAGCATGTGTAGAGCCATGGTCCAGCTCCAGTCTGACTGAGGCGCACACATGCAGCGATAGCTCCATGAAGAATCACATTATCTAGGTGTGTTGACTGCAAGAAATAAAGTTTACGTCAGTCAGAATAAGATGTCTATGTGCTATAAAAAATGTTGTTTTGTTCAAATGCATTAATTTGAATTTGTCTGTGTCACATGACTGTCACAAAGATTATTAATATGGAGAGTTAGTAAGTTTTCAGTTTTATTCAAGTGAAGTAAAAGTAGATTTGTGATTTTGAGACATTTGATATTCAATGGAACCACACCTGTGTCATAATCTAATTGTCCCATAGAACCATCTAGTTCTTCAGATGAAAACTTGGAGGTGAGTGGATGAACCACCTGTCACTTACTACCTATCACCAGGTCATTTTATCTAATCAGAGCAACTCCATGTAGTTTAGTTATCTTATCTCGTTAGCAATGATAAAATCTAAAACACACACATAAGTGTTAGTACTGCCACAGCACTGGTCCAAACATGCCAGGGGTCGAGAGAGAATCCATTGTCCAAAACATGTATTATAGAGCGTGTAAGGAACTCACAAATATTACGATAATCCAGCAATTTTGCAAATATGTTCACTTTCTGTGAAAATGGAGACTAGTGCTTGGTCGTACGTAGCAGATGTTCTGTGTTGTGTTAAGATATCAGATGTCCTACCTGACAGACGCCTGCTGGAGCCCTGTTCGCCCCTCTGTCTTCTTCACCACCAAGATGAATGGTATGCTGGACGTGTGGGACGTCCTGTTCAAACAGAATGACCCCACACTCAGCCTCAAGGTCAGTGCCAGTCTTGTACATTTAATTCATCCCAGTTCACTTCCTCTACTTTAAGCTGCAGTGCCAGCACAGGCTGTGAAAACATACATCAGACAGTGCTCATCCGTTAAATACACAACAAAAGAAAACGACCTGCACACATTTGCCTGATCAATGCCTGCAAAATGCTAAAGCATTGCTCCTGGTTTAAACAACCAGGTGTCATGGAGGGCTCCCCCCCTGGTGGGCGTTGGGGTAATGACAGTGTTGTGTGTGCAGGTGTGTGACGAACCGCTGTACAGCTTGCGTGTTCATGATGGTGGGCGCTTTGTGGCGTGCGGCTCTCAGGGGGGCATGGCCACACTGCTAGAGCTCTGCTCAGGACTGTCCACTCTGCAGAAGAACGACAAGAGCTTACTGGCTGCCGTGAGTACTGCTTTGTGACTGTCTTATAACAAATTTTTTACTGTTATGTTCCTTTTAGGCTAAGTGCATTTTAATGTTAACACAGAGACATACTACAAAAACAAAAAGGTTCTCTGTCTACATTAGTTCTTTTAGAACACATTACATTGGGGCGGCAGTAGCTCAGTGGGTAGAGCAGTCATTCTTGGTTCGATTCTTACTCTACCCACAGTTCATACTGTCGTCCACCTTGCCTCCAGTGACAGTAACACTGGTAATTACTGTAGAACAATGTAAGTACCTTTGGATAAAAGTGTCAGTTAAATGAATAAATGTAAATGTAAATTAAATAAGCCTCATGTCATAGCAAACATTATTTTTATTTAGTTTTCCTTCAACAACCAGAAGACGAGCAAGCAGGAAACAATTGAGTACACAAACTCTCTGTTATAGTTTATCCACACTCTACAACACTGCTACAGCCTTAGTGGCATTTCCTTCTCTTAAAGTTTGTTAGTTTCATGTGGACGTGTCATTTGTGCAGATGTTCGAGCGTGAGGCCAAGCGTGAGAAGATCTTGGAGGCTCGTCAGAGAGAGCAGCGTCTGAAGGAGCGCAGTCGGTCAGAGCAGAGCGACATGGGACGAGACGCTAACGATGCCATTGATGCTAACGATGTGCAGCAGCTCATGGCACGCGCTGAGGAAGACTTCTACAGTGTCGTGGAGGCGGAGCTACGCCGTCGTGAAGAGCAGCAGCAGGTGAAGCAACATTTATTTTGTATGACCTTAAAGCAACATTTATGTTATGATTTAGGGCCCTCTTCGTCCACTTCAATGGTTGTGTTTTCAAGTTTAAAAATAATTAACCTCATATCAACTGACATGGATTTCGTATTTGGTTTGACACATCTGTCATTCTAACTTAAAGTGGCACCATGTAACTTTTAGCCCATAAATATACAGCTCTGGAAAAAATTAAGACACCACTGCAAAATGATCAGTTTCTCTGGTTTTACTATTTATAGGTATGTCTTTGGGTAAAATTAACATTTTTGTTTTATTCTATAAACTACTGACATAATTTTTCCTAAATTCAAAATAAAAATATTGCAATTTATAGCATATAATTTTAGAGGATAGTGATAACCACAGAAGTGTTTTTTTATACTTCTCCTTATTAAATAAGATTTGGATCAGGTGATCACCTAATCAGTAGAATGAGGTGTGCCTGTGTTGGGATTCAACAGACATGATTACTAGAAAAAATAGCAGTGGTCTCATAATTTTTTCTAGAGCTGTATTTATTCTTTATTAAAATCATCTTTATTGTTCTTTGTCATGAGATCAGTAGAATCATGTCTAAGTCACTGACACAGCAGGACACAAACCTCCAATGGAACTTTGTTTGCTTTAGGGCTCCAGCAGAGGGAGCAGAAATAGGCCAATACACTGGACCCTAGCAGAGTCCTGTCTGTACTGAATACACTAAAATGATCTACAGATTCAGAAGACATGTTCTTTCTTCCAAACTTGCCGCTTGGACAGTTTCTACTTGTAGACATGTAACGCCTGTTTCTGCTATTGTAAAAACAATGTGTAAAGGAATCTGCGCCCTCTACTGATTAAAGGTTACGCAGTTGTGCTTTAACAGTCAGACTGTATTACAGTGACTGAAGAGAGGCTGACAAAAACCCTTGTTTTTCAGGAGAAAGGTGTCTGTGAAGAAAAAGAAGAAAATGGAGAAGAAGCGGCGCAGTAAAGGAGACATTTGGGTCATGTTTAAGTTTAATAAATGTGAAGATTTTCTATTTATAACTCATTATATATATAATATATATAATCTATATATTGCCTGGAAATTAGCGATAAAATATAAATAAAAAGCATGAAATATAAAATCACTCATTAAGTTGTTTCCTGCAGACTGGTTGTGAGTTTAAGTAACTGTCATATAAAAATTCCAAATTATTGTAATAATAACAAAATGCAATTAGTAAAACCCCAAAACATTTTGTTATAGCAAGATAAGCATTTCATGTCCATAGCATTTTCTTCAGACCACAGAGCCAACACAGGAACATGTGCCACCAGCTCCAGCTGTGCCGCAGACAACTCCGTGCACAAGACATGCCCACTCACTGCGACTGAGGTCCCCACGTGCACGCTCTCACTGGCATGTGCACTCACACTCCAGTCTTAACCAGCCCCACTCTGTGCTGGAGCTTATGTAAGGACGAGTGGGAGACTGAGAGCTATTTCAGGAGCAGAAGATGTTCGCTTCTCCTGTACTCTTTTGGATGGGAGTGTAGGACTGCTGCCAGCCTCCAAGGACTCTGAGTCAGTGAGTTTTATAACCAGGCAAATCTCCAGCACAGGTTTGGTTTCAAGCCCTGAAGTTCACTGTGCTAATATCTCCATAAACCGACTTTATTGTAAATTGAATAACATTCATCCAATTTCCCAGTCTTGTTAAATGTAACAGAGTTGTTAAATGTGAGTACAGACAAATAGCAATAGTTTGAATTCATAGAATGTCAAAGCTTTAGGTTTCTGATTAAACCACTGATTTTTTTTTTTTACATCATCAGTGTTGACAATAGTCACCTTTATGTTCTATATTAAAAACTTAGTTTTGCTTTACATAATTCTTGAAGGGCTGTGCCCTCAGCAGTAACACACTTTACACACACTTTAAAGCTGCGTTCCACCCACAGTGCTGCAGCGCTACAGGATAATGTTTACGTGTCAACACGGCCCGCCAACCTCTGCACTATCCATTTGCTCCATTTGTAACAAAATTATGGGTGAAGAAACAATAGGATATTTAGATACATCTGTTTCGACACCAAAAAACAAAACAAAAGCGGACTGCAGATCCAACACCAATACACACTTCACAGAAATTTGAATAGTTGAACATAACTAATAAATAAAATTAATCCGAAGCAACAAGATTTTGTATAATTATATGAGAAGATGAACTGATTACATACATTACTGCCATTTACTTGTTTAGAATGTGTGCTTTTAAAATCTTCTGTAAACTCATAAAATACTATGTACTCATAAAATATTTTGTGCTCATGTAACAGGTCTCTATTGTAATAGTGTATAATTACACAACATTGTTTCTTTGGCTCAGTTACTGTTATTTATACCTGACATCCAGATGTTTTTATATACTGTGTTTTCTCCTCCATTTGTCCTGAAAATGTCCTATAAATGCAGCGCTGTGTCAATTCCTCTTCCCTTTTGAAATGTCCCACTGGAAAGGGGCCAGTTTATAATCCATGGAGTTTTGGAACTGACATCATGGCACAATGCATTGTGGGTTGCCATTTTCCAAAGCCACTAACCAAATCAAACAATAGCGGTGCTGCTGTTTATCTGCAACATGCAAAAAGGTAGCGGGGGAAAAAGGAGGGCTATACTGAGACAGGCTACTGCTGGATGAAAGGAGACGGTACCTCAAAAAAAAAAGCATGTATTGGAAGTGTCAACCCATGTCATGGCCACGAGTGGAGAAGAGATCCAGGTGATTTACCTCCAGTACCTCCAGGGGGCCTATCCCACAACTTTAGACCTGAGACCTGGACAATGGCCAGTTAATCGCAGCGTTTACCATATGTACTTATAAAACACTATACTCATAAAATACTCTGTGGTCTCGTAAGGTGTAAGCTTTGCAAATATGTATAGCCTAACCCATAAGTGAGTCTGTTGGTGGAGAGTGTAACACTGCCCTGAGCCTGGTCCAGCAGAAGGCCAGTGTGAAAGTGTGGCAAAACAGAGAAATGTTGAGTTTTTATTGGGCTGGACCTAAGCTTTTATAGTCAGTAGGTGCTCTGCAGTGAGCACTTCTTGCTGAAGCTTCCCACTCTGCAGCTGTTTGTACAATCCACTGTTTGGTTATGTTGTATATGTTCAAATAACTGTAGTTTCAATAATAGCAAAATAAACATTGTCACCAGGTCTGCCCCCACGTGCCAGGGGAAAGAAAAACAGGCACCTCTACCTAACCAAAAAAAATGTAGTCATATAAGCACACATACTACATAAATTAATAAAACAAAATCCACATTTTAGCAATTCACAAATAATGTGAATGAATAATTTATTTTTGATTAATGCTTTTACTTTGGTCTTTTGCCCAGGCCTGAGAATGCTGTTTTAAATGTAAGAAAAAAAGACTAAAACACACAATGTTCTACAAAAGAGGGTCGGCTGTTGTGATTGGCCCAAACATCGGGCGTCATGGCAACGATATTAATACGTAGTCTAATGTTTAGCTGCATATGTATAGATAAACATATACACAAATGTATATATTTATAAGGGTGCACGTGGCAGAGTGGTTAACACCCTGCCTTACAGCCAGAAAGTCGTGAGTTCAAAACCCGGCCGACTCAAACATTCTTGGCCAACTCCGGTCTTTCTGTGAGGAGTCTGCATGTCCTCCATGTGTTACCGTGGGTTCTCTCCGGGTACTCCGGCTTCCTCCCACAGTCCTAAGACATGCACGTACAGGTTAATTGGCAACTCTAAAGTGTCCCTAGTGAATGAATGTGAGAGAGAATGGTTGTCAGTCAATGTCTGTCTCTAAATGTTAGCCCTGCGACTAACTAGCCACTGTCCCGGGTGTACCCTGCCTCAGGCCCAAAGCTGCTGGGATAGGCTCCAGCCACCCATGACCCCTAAAGGGACAAAGTGGTAGAAAAAAAAAAAGAAATGAATGAATGTATGTATATATAGCCCAGTTCTTAATACTGTGTATTTCCACCTTTAACATCAATGACAGCTTGAGGTCTTTTGTGGTAGTTGTGGATGAGGCTCTTTATTTTCTCAGATGGTAAAGCTGCTCATTCTTTTTGGCAAAATGCCTCCAGTTTCTATAAATTCTTGGGCTGTCTTGCATGAACTGCACGTTTTAGATCTCCCCAGAGTGGCTCAATGATACTGAGGTCAGGAGACTGATCAATGACAGGTCGACTTGGCCTTATGCTTTGGATCGTTGTCATGTTGAAACGTACAAGTACGTCCCATGTGCAGCTTCCAGACTGAAGTGCAAATTATCCTCCAGTATTTTCTGATAACATGCTGCATTCATCTTTTCCTGTGCATTTGTAGCTCACACATCCACAAAACATCAGATCCACCTCCATGTTTCACAGTAGGAATGGTGTACCTTTCATCATAGACCTTGTTGACTCCTCTCCAAATGTAACGGTTATGGTTGTAGTCAAAAAGTTAAACTTTGGTCTCATCACTCCAAATGACTTTGTTCCATAAGTTCTGAGGCTCGTTTCTGTGCTGTTTGGTGTATTGTAAGTGGGATGCTTTGTGGCATTTGCGTAGTAATGGCTTTCTCGACCATGCAGCCCATTTATCTTCAAGTGCCTCCTTATTAAGCATCTTGAAATAAACACACCAGAGAGTCCTGTATTTCATGTGAAGTTATTTATGGGATTTTCTATGCATTCCAAACATTTTTTCTGGCAGTTGTGGCTGAAATGTTTGATTCTTGGTTTGTTTTCAACAGAATACCTCATTTTGAACACTGCTGATTGGCATTCTCAAGTCCTTGGATATGTTTTTATATCCCTTTCCTGTTTAATACAGTTAAAAAGTTTTTTTGTTGTTGTTGTTTTAAAGTAAACACAATTGTTTGACAATAAATGGCTTCACCCAACCACTAACTATGAGTGAAAGAAACGTTTTTGTGTAATCATACATATTTTTTGAAAAATGGACAAAAGAAAATCACAATTTCTGCCATGGTAGGTAAACTTATGAGAACAACTGTATATAGTGTTTTGTGGTGGTGGACAAACAACAGAGAAAAAGTCGTGGTTGACGTGGCAATAGGCTACCAAGTGATTCAAACATCACTGATCAGGAAAAAGAAACTTGAGAAACTAGAGAAATACCAAGGCCTTAAAAAAGGCCTGGAAAGTGAAGGCAACAGTGGTTCCCGTGGTCATCGGAGCACTCGGGGCAGTGACCCCCAAACTGGTGACAGACACACGACAACTCAATCCAGAAGAGCGCAGTCGTAGGAACAGCCAAGATACTGCGCAGAACCCTCAAGCTTCTTGTAGAGGACCCGAACTCGGATGAGGTGAGAGTTTATATTTATATATATATAGGCCTATATATGCTTATACTGTAGGCTATAGTCTACCTATGAAGTGGCCTCAGCCCCCACAGCCCGCCCCTCTGCGCATGTCACTGATGACTCAATAGTATCCTGTCTCCCACGAAGGCATCTGTTTGAGTGCGTCTCGGCGCGATGCAGCTCCAACCGAGGCGCGCGGGGTGGGCGCGAGGAGGCGTAACGGAGCCCGCGGGAGAGTGAGGGAGCCCGCGGGAGCGCACAGAGGACGGAGTCTACGCGGAGAGAAGAGCTGGAGATGCGCCGCTCTCGTCTGTCAAAGTCTTTACTCTGAGTCCGGTCAACGCCATGGCGAGCGCACAGCCCGGGGTCCACGCACTGAACCTGCAGCCCCCCTCGGTCTCCCAAACCCTGAGGAACGGGAGCAAGTTCAGCAAATGGGACGAGGTAATGCGTCTGACTTTTGACAAGTGATGTTTTCATTCTTCGACAGTGATGGTGCAGTTAAAACGCTCATATTCGTAACACTTGCTCATCTGAAGCCCGTAGCCTACTTCTTTTGGTCAGTTCTCATTTCAGTGTCTGCTGCTGCATGTGACTGATCATTTGCAACAGACTCTAAAGCTCAGTTCATTCATCCAACAAAAATATGGTATGGTAGTGTATTGTTTGTGTGATTGGTCGTTGGTTCTGTCTTGTGTCAATGAGAATTAATGCTCAATTGACCTACCTGGTTAAATAAAGGTTAATTAGAAAGAAACAGTCAAAGGCACAGTATGAAAGAGTCTGAAAGAGTCTAGTTTGAGCAAAGCCACATTGTTTCTGTAACATTTTCAAAGCAACAGAATTAAACATAGCTTTCTCAAGCATGTACAAAACTCTGCAAATGACAACAAAAGATTAAATCGTGGAAGGGTGAAGGGGGCAGTCGCTGCCTACACTAATGCGCTTCTGTTTTAATATGAGGTTATGAAACAAAGAAGACATTAAAGAGTGAGCTGCAGCTGAAGTGGCGTTCATGTGCTTCGAGGAAAAGAGAGCGTCAGATATTGGTCTTTGGTCATCATCATGTCTGTCCAAACTACACTCCAGTACCGAATCCTCCAAACTAAAGACAAATGTGAGTGTGTCTGTTCCTAAAGCCTCGTTTCCACTGGTGGGACGGTACGGTGCGGGTCGGGGCAGATGACCTGTTCAAGAGGCACTCGACTGAGCTGTTCCAGGAGAGAGGCATCTGCTACAGAGACAGTTACAGAAGACAATGTGAAACTTGGATGCATTGTCAATATTTAATATAAAACGAATAAATCCTGGTGGTAGAGGTAAAGCTGCTGCAGTAAACATTGGACAGTTTCCGGTTCATTTCCATAGTTTCTAACATTAAAATAACAGCTTTGCCAATGTTCTATCATTTATGGACTCAATATTTGAGGCACAGGTTGTGCTTGTGTTTAATGTGTAAACAATAAATACAATCTTTAAATGCATGAAGCCAGAGAGACAATTGTTGCTAATAAACGCTTGCTATAGCTTTGTCGTTGGGAAAAAAATGTACATGTAGCATGTTTCCTGCTGGAATATAACGTTTATTACCAAAAGAAGGTGTCATTTATTTGAAAAACATTTCTGTTGAATGTTTTTACTTTTGTTTCTCATTTTGGCTTGAATGAGGATTATTTATTGTCCAATCAGCTGACTGCAGTGTTTACTACACTCCTTCCAAAGCAGAAACAAAGCCAGAACCACGTGGTTAGTGTGATCATATTTTCAGTCTTCCAAACTGGGACACTTACATTTTTTTCCCAAACCCCTGTAGTTGATTCAAATTTATGTTGCAAAGTATGTTTTTAGTTTAAAACAGTAGTAGTGTCATTGTTTTGTGTCAACAGTGAACAGGAGTAAGAATTGCTCCGGTGCATTTGATGATTAAACAAAACTTTAAAGAGCCCTGGCTTTTTTAGAACATAACCTAACTATACTATGGGATCATTTTGGGGATTTTACAGATATTTGTTAAGTGTTATGGTACACTTTTTGAGGATCCTTCAGACCCCTTTGGTAATGGAAACATGAAGAACCAACCCGCACCGTCCCAGTGGAAATGGAGTTAACCCTGCGATGAACACAGTCCACACACTCGGAGCAGCTGGGATAGTCTCCAGCCCGACCCGTGAAGGACTGGTGTTAGAGGATAAATAATTCAGTTCTGTTTCTTCTGTCTCACAGATGAGTGAGTGTGGAGCTGATGACAGTAAATCTTTATTTGTTGTTTTGCTTTGGCAGTGAGGACTGGTGGATTATATGCCACTTGGGGCTTCTCCACCTGTTGGACTGCATGAACATTTATTTTTGTTATATCAGTTTAAATACTTGTGTTTTTATGATATTTGTATAAATACTTATTATATTGTATTGAGATGTACTTGTCTGTACATCTCTATAAAGTGCGTGTGTGTGCTGGGAAGCTGAAGTACGTAGATCTGACAATGAAAAAAAATAACATGCTGTCCAGTTTCCATGGTAACTGGCATGGTTTTGCCACCGATCCCGAGCTTGTGCGTGAGAACGGCTGTTTGCATGTCTGCACAAATACAGCGATGAATCATACTCATTAGCCATCTGCAGCTTTATCTGTTTACTGTGTTTTTACGTTAGAATACTCAACACGTAGCTTAGCATCATGAAATTAGTTGCTATGCCAACAGGTAACAAGCAGAGAAATAGTAAACCATCTTCAGCTGGTTTTCTGCAGGTCAAATTTAAAATACTTGCTTTAAATGTGACTAAGCCCCTCCTCCTGGTGGTACCTTGTGTCTCTGTTGCTCTTAGTGGGTTTAAACCTGTGTTCACACTGAAAGAACTCAAAATGAAGAGTCAGGACTACTCTCTCACAGAACCTACGGTTTGCAGTGCTTCATGTTACACGCCATCAGAAACCATATCAATTATGATCAATCAAACCAAAGCAAGTCTTAATAATAATCATTCTTTCTTAAACTTTGTTTGACATTGTGTCGATTCATGTTTAATGTGTGTGCAGGACCTGTCCACAGTGACTCCGGTGACTCTTCGTGTGGATCCACATGGATTTTACCTCCACTGGACTGATCAGAACAAGGTTCTGCTCTCACACACAGAGTAACAGAAATACATCACATTTATAATCATTAATGTAGTGAGTTGTGAATTTAAATCATATCTTGGTTTAATCCTAGGCTACGTCCACACTGAGATTTTTGCTGCCTTTTCACAGAGAGTCCAGACAGTTGAATACTTTTCAAAAAATCATTTCATTCATTCATTTTCTACCGCTTTGTCCCATTAGGGGTCATGGGTGACTGAAGCATATCCCAGCAGCTTTGGGCCTGAGGCGGGGTACACCCTGGACAGTGGCCAGTCAGTCGCAGGGCTGACATTTAGAGACAGACAGTGATAGACAACCATTCTCTCTCACATTCATTCACTAGGAACACTTTAGAGTTGTCAATTAACCTGTACATGCATGTGTTTGGACGGTGGGAGGAAGCCGGAGTACCCGGAGAGAACCCACGGTAACACATGGAGGACATGCAGACTCCTCAGAGAAAGAACGATGTCAGCCAAGCATGTCTGAGTTGGCCGGGATTTGAACTCACAACCTTCTTGCTGTGAGGCAGGAGTGCTAACCATTCTGCCACGTGCACCCCAAAAAATATATATATATATTTGAATTTGTTAATTCAGGGTCAGTGAAACAATGTGGTTGCCTCCTGTGTTTTCCCTGAGTCACTTTTCAAATGAAAAAGTATATGGCTGAAAAGCTGCTATAGAAGGTACTGTACATACTATTGTTTCAGTTAATACACTTTTACAGGAAGAGTGCATCTTTCAGGAAATCATTTACTACACAGGTTTTATATTTTAAAAAAATGCAGCTGTTTAGAGGAGGTCCTGGCAGTGCACACTCTCACCTGCCTCACTTTAGAGGATTATGCTTGAACTGGTAGCAGGCTGATCTGATGTCTATGGGTGTTTCCTCAGGACACAGAGCTGCTGGACCTCATCCTGGTCAAAGACGTCCGGACGGGAAGAAGCACCAAGACTCCCAAGGTAGGGCTGAGTGGAGTATTAATCTGAACTGACAGATGAGGAACTCAGAAATCAATAGCTGTTTAAATATTAACCACATGTCTATGTGGTTATGATTTATTCAAACATAACACACAGGGCTATGCTAATTATGAGAATCCTAATTCACAAACAAGTGAGTTGGTTTACCATTAACCACCTCCATGGCGTCACCTGATGTGAACGTTTTATAAAAACTAATGTACAGGAACAGAATAGGTTTCATTAACAACAAAAAAGTAGCTGCACACTGTAGTCATACTATAGCCTTTTTATTTATTGTTGATTCTTTGTTTATTTTTAATTTAAAGCCCTTGAATCTGACTGTTAAAGAAGATAATACAGCCTTCTCTGTGTGCATCACCTGGCACTACTTTTATGGAAGTTGTCATTTGTTAAAATACTTCAACCAGAGAGAACTTGAACTTATAATCAGGCAAAAGCCGGGATAAAGCTAGTTGTTAGTGTGTGATTCATCTCATCAGTGTTAGCCCCACTGATATGGTTCGCTCATTAAAAACCCTTAGCTCACAGGTTTATCTTTACTGCATTTGGGTGGAACAAGTGAAAGTTGATTTTACACTGTGGCCAGTAACATATCACTTTTATTTAAAAAACAACACCTAAAATGCAAGATATTGCACCTGTTCAGGTCAAATTGTTCAGGGGCAGGATCCCCAGACCCACCTTTTCCCACTGCAACACTGTTACAACGCTTACTGTTACTGTTATCAACTGTGCATTTAAACAAACCTGTGCAGACACTGTATGTGCAGTGCTACTCTGTTGTTTTTTTGTTTTTTTATACAGACATAAAGGTAGCAGCAACAAGTCTTTTCCTGGCACAGGTAGGGTGCCAGTAAAAGCAACTATTGATAGTTCAAACGATAAGCAGCCTCACTCATTATACAGCCGCCTTACCAAGCCAGCCCCCATCGGGAAATTTCCCATTTAGCCTGCGTGTGACGCTACCACCGAGACTGCAAACTGTCTAATGTCCTATTCAGACCGAAATCTGAATAGAACATTATTTTAGATGCCAACTTTATTTAACTTTTACAGAAACAGACAGATCTACATTTCATAAGTCAAATGTTTCAAATGTAACTGTTCAATAGAAGGAAAGTAATCCACACACAAGTAATCCAACAGAAAGGTAATAATCCAATGATCATATTTAAACATGTAATACAGAGAAGGAGAAAAAACAAAGTTAATTTCCCTGCCAGCATTCTGTGGCTATACAAACTTAATCCTAATTCCAATAATTCTCTAACCCCCTTGGCCCTCAAAAGGAAGGGGTAAGGGGTAGGCCACCGTTAAGAAATGGGACTCCACACCTATAGGAGCAGCGATGTATAATAAAATAATAATATAAGAAATATCATATAACATAATCTATGTACTGTAGGCTATATACTGTATAATATCATATAGCCTAGTTTAAAAATATATATTTTACTATACATAATAATACAGCGTATGAACAGTTTATTGTGAGTATTTGGACTTGAGTTTTGCTCTGAACAGTATCAGCTGCTGTTTCCTCAGTATCTGTCACAGACACATGGATTAGTTAATAAAAAGTTTTAAAAGTTCTGAAAATACAAGACAGTGACCTGTTGATTTCATGCCTCGGCCTACAATGGGAAAACGGTTGAAACTGGTGGAATACAGTAAAAAATTCAATTATTATACTACTATAAAATTAAATGCTGACATTATAGAAATCATTGCTTTATAGTGTAATGGCAGTGCGGTTAAAAAAATTGGTTTTAATGGAAGTCATTGGGGAATCTTTGTACAAAAATATTAATGGTATCAAATCAAATTTTGTTGGCAATCTCTGACACATCCAATACTCTAATCACGAGCAAAGACCCATCCCCCTACTATTTAGTTAATAAAAAATATTTCATTTTTTTGTGTTTTTTTTTTTTTGTTTTACATGTTCTATTCAATTCAACTAATTAGACTGGCATTTAAAGGGTTAAAGCCCTGAAAAGCACTGAATGTTTGGTAGTTTTGAGCAGAGCTGAAGTGATTCCAGGAAAGTCCCGCTGAAATTACTAATTTTATTTATTTCAGTTTTTTTACATGTACCTTTTTTGACACAAAGTTGTCCAAAGGGTAGTAAATTTTAAGGAGAAAACAGGGGATAAAGTCTTAATCAGCCGTGTAATTGTACTCATGTCTATTTCCTTGTTCAATCACAACTTCCTTACTTTACACCAGCTTTCAAGAGACTAACACTGATGACGGTCCAGGCAGTGCCAAATGCTGTTGAAATACCATAAATTAGACAAAAAAAACCTGATAAAGCACTTTTAATGGGCAGATCCAAACTCTTTAACATCCTTTGACCCAAATATTATTCCGGTATGTAACATTCATTTTATGGGCTTGTGTGCGCCGTTATTTATTGCTGCTCCACAAGTGCTGAAACTGGCCATTACGTCCTGGGCACTCGGCACAATTACCAAGTGCTGTGATGCATAAGGTTAGTCTCAAAAGAGGGACAAATATGCATCGGGCTAAATCCTTAGTCATCTGCAGGAGATTTGTGTGGGCCTGGGATAAGTGTGTGAAACTGGCCTATAATAGGCGCTGAACAGTGTATTTTAGATTATGGATCAGCACACAACAAATATAGACCAGTTCAGAGAGAAATAAAACACAGATTAGTCAAACAATTTGCCACTGGTTTAACGCTATTCAGATTAAAAGAGTTTTGTCGAGTCTATGTAGATGCAACAAATGTAAAAATTGTAAATGGGCACAAGCATTTTTTTATGGCAGTGTCTGAGTGAAAAGACAATCTCTCCACCCTGTCCCCACTTGACAGCCGACGTGGATAATTATTGTAAACACACCAGCTGCGCTGGTGCTCACTGGGAGCCTAGTTAGTGGGCTGGTGTGTGATTACTCTGGTTTTCTAAGATCGAAACCGTGTTTTGAGAAACCTCAAAGTCTCTTCACTCAGAGAACAGTTAGTACGTAACCTCCAGTTCTCTATTGTATTGAGACTATTTCTCTACAGAGATCCAGTTACATATTCTGTATGTACGGGGACGCTGAAAGACACCTGGCAAAGACGCTTAGTGTCCCTCTGTCTGGCTGTCTGATTGTTCTTCTATCTGTCTAATTATCAGTCTGTCTGTCTGACGTCAGGAGGCCAAACTGCGGGAGCTGTTGGATGTGGGGAACCTAGTTGGTCGACTCGAGAACCGAATGGTTACCGTGATAACTGCTTCAGATCCGGTTAATGTCAACCAGCTCATCTTCATTGCTTCACAAGAGGACGAAGCCAAGGTGCCTTATGCTTGTGCAGAGGATGCTGATGGGGATTGCGTGGTTCTGACGGTGTGTGTCTTTCATCAGGTTTGGTGCGAGGAACTGTTTGCTCTGTCTTCCAACCTGCTGAGCCACAACCTGAACCGAGACCAGACTTTACTGAAGGCGTGAGTACGACAGAGGGGCAGCTTTAGCCCAGGACAAAGAAGGTTCAGGGATGGCCTCCTCACCTTTGTCTTGGGACAGGATAATGTCCAGATAGATTCACATAGAATCAACTTCAAAATAAAACTTTGTAGAGAAATTTTAACATATTTGAATTGACTTTATGGAAAAGGGGGGAACATAAGACAGGATTAGCACAACATTTTACAATATTTCCTGCTTAGCGCTGCAGTGAAACACTGACAGTTTAAAGTGTCTGCTCTGTACGGCTCTGGTGTTAATTTTAATCTGTCAATCTTAATGAAAAACTTCAGAAGACTAAACTTGAAGCTAATCTTAGGAAAGTCAGTTGCCATGACAACTGTTAATTAGTCTGTCCAAACTGGCTCACCACTGACATACAGTATGTGCCATGTTTAATTCCATACGGTTGTATTTTTGCTGTAGAATTGTTCTTGTAATAAAACCACACAAGCCCTTTCTGTCCTCTTTATTTCAGGTATGTTAAACTCACCCTGCAACCCAACACAGAAGGGAGAATTCCTGTCAAAAAGTAAGTTACTAATGATGATAACTTTCAAAACTGAGTCATTGGTGCTCTCTCGACAGCAAGTTTGAGGCTGGTGCTGCAGAAGCTGACAGTGTTAGCCAAACCTCGCTGAGACTGTAAATAACTTCAACTTTGCTCTTTCCTGTCCCTGGCCTCCAAAAATAAACCTAATTCCACGTGCACTTGGGAAAGCAAAAACAGGGACAAGATTCTCGATGGTGCTTCATTCAGTGCTGACCTGGTAAAGGACCACTGCCAGTGCAGGAGACGCATGTGAAGGAAGGAGGGCAGAAAACGCACTGTTAGAGTTACACTTTATTTCATAAGGTCCCTGTCACACTGTACGAGCAAGTAACTAGTTGTGTATTTCATGGCTTTACATTGGTGCTTGTCGACAGATCTCACAGTCGAACAATCAAGACATTTAGGACAATTGTAGCAAATCCTGCTACTGTACATCTGTAGTATAGGAAGGCTGTTACAACTCTTTTTGAAACACTAACCCCCAAATGATCTCTTTTTCCATACTCCATTGCTCTTGCCCCTTTGACGTCTTGCTGATGTGACCTGTTTTTGAGATGAACCGTGGTCTATGAGAGATCTCATTGTGACGCAGGTCATGGTTGACTTGGGTTGTACAAATGAAATCCCTAAAATAACCAGTGTGACAAGGTCTTAGGAGTAAGAAAAGTTATATTCATCAAAAATACCCTTTTTGTTGCAGCATTGTTCGCCTGTTCTCATCAGATCGGAAGAGAGTAGAGAATGCTTTGGAGAACTGCAAACTGCCTTATGGACGGGTAAAGACTGGACATAAGCTTGCCCACAGAGGATAAGTAACATATGCAGTAACATACATTTAATGACTCTTTTACTTTTCTGTATTTCAAAGGGTGAAAGCATCAAACTGGAGGACTTCACGCTTGAGGTTTACAGAAGTTTCTTGGACAGTTTTTGTCCTCGACCTGAACTTGCAAACATCTTTAAACAGCAGTAAGTATTTGGTAAAAACATAACTGTCTTTTGTTGTTGTTTTTTGTTTATGTTGCCTACGTTCACTTTTACAGAGAACTACTACTATGTTCTACTGCCTCTAGTAAAACACAAACTGCTTTTTTCCGAGTTACTGGCAATAAACTATAGATTACATATCACAAAAATAATAATAATAATAATTTGAGTAAGATGTCTGTGAAGGATCTCAGTCATCCAGGTCATCTTGAAGAAAAGGTTAAGGCAAAAGCATCTGCAGTCAGTTTTCAAGGTGAAGACATTTCATCTGTAGTTCCAAGAGACCTTAGCCAAACACCTGGCCACCATTTTGCCTCCATTGGTCGGCCACTCACAACACCATATCATAAACTCAGGACTTTACCAACAAACTCAAACATCTACAACTAGACACAGATGAGATGATTGTCTCTTTTGATGTCACATCACTCTTTACCTGCATACCCTCCAATGAAGCACTCGTGTTTGTAAGGAAGAGACTACTACAGGACACTTCATTACAGGACAGGACAAACCTCACCCCGGACTATTTTGCAGTTTACTGGAGGTTTGTTTTTAACACTACTTATTTCCAGTTCAGAGGTAACTTCTACAGACAAAAACACAGCTGTGCCATGGGATCACCTGTCTCCCCGATTGTGGCTCACCTGTACATGGAGGAAGTGGAGAACAGAGCTCTGGTCTCTTTCTCAGGTGCAGTGCCCAGTCATTGGTTCAGATATGTTGATGACATGTGGGTGAAAATCAGAACCCAGGAAGTAGAAGCCTTCACAGAACACATCAACGCAGTGAAAAGAACATCAAGTTCACCCGTGAAGACGCCATAAACAACCGTCTGGCTTTCTTAGACTGTGCAGTGGTTATTTGTGAGGACAGGACTCTCCAAGTAGTAGTTTATAGGAAGTCTACACACACAGACCAATATTTGTGTTTGATTCCCACCACCCACTGCAGCACAAGCTGGAGTCATCAGGACTCTTCAGCACAGAGCACAAGAGGTGCCCACAACCTCAGAAGGTAAACAGAAAGAAGAACAACACATCCGTAAAGACCTGAGAGAGTTTCACCCTAGAACAACAAACACAGAAGAACAGTGTCACTAACGAATCACCTGAGCCTTTAACGGCTCCCACATCAGGAGTCACACTTCCCTTTAATAGCTAACAAATATGAGAACAGAACAACCTGGTACATCAGGTTTAGTTTCAGTTAAACTCCTCCCTCTAGAGATATAAGCTCAGCTCTCTTATCAGTTGAACTCAGAATTGATAAAGTCTCTTCGAATTAGAGACGAAACATCTTCACCTTAACAACTGAGTCCAAAAAAGCTTTTGCTTTAACCTTTTCTTCATAATTTTATAAGTTTATTTACAGAAGTCATTGTGAATAAAAATGTGTCTAAAAAGCGTCACTTTTTTCAAACCAACATATTAGACTTTTATAAGAGACAAGAATGCTGTCAAATCCTATATTTATGCTATTTATTTTAATTATATAAAAATTATTATAAAATATTATTAAATTAATGAGTCTAATCTTGATTAGTCCTGTTTAGTCCTGGTTCAGAGCTATATAAGAGGATTTCAGATAGAGTTATGTCTCAGCCTGAGAGTTAAACTTTAGTTTAGTTTTATTTAGCGACAGTTGGAGTTGAGTAATGATCGCTTCAAAAGTATCACTGTCAACAAAAGCGCACTGTGAGTGACTTCATTAACGAGTAAATAAACATGGAGCTGTAACGCTCTCATTAACAACTTGTCATTGTTTCATTTGTTTCGTTGTTTCAACTCTGCGGAGTGAGGACAGACAGTAGTAGGAGTCCAGTGTTGGGAAAGTTCACTTTCTACAAGAACTAGTTCAAAGTTCAGTTCACAAATTTTAAAATGAACTAGTTCAGTTCATAGTTCAAACTTCAAAATTTTGAACTAAGTTCACAGTTCCAAAAATTAACTTAATTTCTTAGTTCTTTTTTTCCATATGTTGCTGCGAGCTATTATTTTTCAAAATTATTGCCACAGCCCATATACAGTAGAATCACAGACAGCAATTATTTTATCAGTTTTAACAATGAAGCTATGTGTCAGATTTCATCTTCGTGTCCACTTTTGAATCCTTATCAAACCAGGGTTTACATTAGCATTGAGGGGACAGCATTTCCCCATTGTTGCTTTAATGCTTTGTTGCTGTCCAT
This sequence comes from Neodontobutis hainanensis, assembly GCA_024349245.1. Classification (NCBI taxonomy): domain Eukaryota; kingdom Metazoa; phylum Chordata; class Actinopteri; order Gobiiformes; family Odontobutidae; genus Neodontobutis; species Neodontobutis hainanensis. Next base: position 1,167,133 of record JALDNG010000039.1, on the reverse strand, counting down.
TCACTCCACAGTCCACACTAGTAGCAGCTGCAGCTTTCAACCCTACAGTACATTCTCAAAAACATGATGAAATTATTAAAAGAAAAACAGGACAGTAATTAATTAATTAATAAGGTGCAATTATACAATTCTTTTAAATGATTATACGCCTTGTTACGTGCTGTTGTCGCCTGCACGCGTCACACATGCGTCGGACCTCGGTGCGACACTGGTGGCTGGTGTTGCCAGATTTGGTGTTTTTCCGCTACATATTGAGACCCATTTGTGGTGTGTTTTAGCCGGGTTTTCGCCTGGAAGGCTCTATAGAAATCTGGCACCCTGTTAACCTGAGAGAGCGTGCCGTTCACAGACACCAGAATGAACGAGTTCACAGTTACGTTCATTAGGCAGTAATAACGCACGTTCAGTTCACGTTCGCCCAAAATATGAAGAGTTTATGAACTATCGCTCAATGAACGCGTTCAGGCACAACACTGTAGGAGTCAGCGCTAGCTCCTCAGTCGGCTCGTGTCCCAGCAGAGACTGGTCAGAGCCCCCACACACCTAACTGTGACTGGTCTGTCACTCACTCAAAGCATGACGCGGTCTAACTAATAGTCAGAGTGGAAGGATCTTTCAGCATAACTGCTCTAAATATAAATGCACTGTACAGCAATCTTTCTAAACTGGCAGTAACACTTCATAATGTAACACAATTTAGTATCATCATATCGCCCACCCCTAGTATGTGGTATGTTGTTGTTCCTACAGAGGAGGCAGTGATGGGACGCTGTCAGTTGATCAGATGACAGAGTTCATTAACAATAAGCAGAGAGACCCCCGTCTGAATGAGATCCTGTACCCACCGCTGCGTCCCGCACAGGCACGTTCACTCATGGAGCGCTACCAACACGACCAGCCCCTGCTCAAGCAAGGTACACTCCATACTGACTGTGTGGTGCTCAATAAAACACATGAGGTCAAAGGTCAAAAATAAAATACCTGTGTTGTGCACATATGTGTGCGTGTGCAATGTCCCCAGGCCTTATCTCGGTCCAGGCCTTCTCCTCTTACCTCTCCAGTGACGAGAACGGAGTCATCCCTCCGGACAAACTGGACCAGTCTGAGGACATGAGCTTCCCTCTGTCGCACTACTTCATCAACTCTTCTCATAATACTTACTTGACAGGTATCTGCACAAACATGCACTTTCACACACCTGTATGTGTCCAAATAACATCAACATGCACCAAATTTGTGTTGTGTACTATTGTTTATTTTAAATATGTGACAGATTTATTTTTTTATGTGCGCTGGTTCTTTGCCCGTCCTGCAATTGCTCTGGAGTTTGACATGAAACTGTTTGCCTTACAAATTTTTGCAATTGGCAGTATACAAAGCTCAGCATGTGCAATTACACTCCACTATGGTATTTTTTCCATCATGAAGGAATTTGTGTTCCCTCACATCAATGAGGATATGTTTTCTCAACTCCTTTTGGAGGAAGCTTTTTTATCACTCTCAAGAGATTTTTACATCCTCACACTAATCTTAGTTTTTTAAGATATTGCAGCATCTTTGATTGATGATGTGTATGAAGCCCCATCCCTCATGCAGTCTTTCCCACCAATGTTCCTGCATTTCACCAGAACAGTTTCAAGTGTGAAAAGAGCCAGAACCGATTTCCCAGTATATTAGTACTGACAGGTTACTGGGTCAAGACCTAGTAATACTGCAGGAGTGAACAATGTCTGTGGGGTGATACATGTATGTGGGGGTGATACATGTAGGTGGAGGTGATACATGTAGGTGGGGGTGATACATGTCTGTGGAGGTGATACATGTCTGTGGAGGTGATACATGTCTGTGGAGGTGATACATGTAAATGGGGTGATACATGTAGGTGGAGGTGATACATGTAGGTGGAGGTGATACATGTCTGTGGAGGTGATACATGTAGGTGGAGGTGATACATGTGTGGAGGTGATACATGTAGGTGGAGGTGATACATGTGTGGAGGTGATACATGTATGTGGAGGTGATACATGTGAGTGTTGTTGTGTTGTGCAGCGGGGCAGCTAGCGGGCAGCTCCTCGGTGGAGATGTACAGACAGGTTTTGCTGGCCGGGTGTCGTTGTGTGGAGCTGGATGTGTGGAAGGGACGCACTGCAGATGAGGAGCCCGTCATCACACACGGTTTCACCATGACATCTGAAATCTCATTTAAGGTGCCTTTCCTCTGGTTCTTTGCATATTTTACACCAGAAAATTGTTTTTTTTGTTGAAAATTAAGTTATTTTTATTTTTCCGTTTTTTTTTCTAGGAAGTGATTGAGGCCATTGCAGAGTGTGCCTTCAAGACCTCCCCCTTTCCTGTCATATTGTCTTTTGAAAATCATGTCGACTCGTAAGTCCTACTTTCTGCTTTGTAGCCTGTGCTCATAGAGCTGCTCATTTCTTGGTGACCTTTTCTGTGTCTGTCAGTTTAAAACAACAGGCCAAAATGGCTGAATACTGCCGGTCCATCTTTCGAGACGCACTGTTAATTGATCCTCTGGACAAATACCCGGTAAGACATCTCACTCATTTCTATAAAAATACATTCTACTCCATTCTATAAAAAAATATCTAACTTATAATGGTCTTTTATACAGTTTAGGTGTGTCCCTGCTTGTAATTTGTCTGTATAGTTATAGTTCCCTTCTTCACATTCTTGGTCTGCCTCCAAGTTTTTTCCACTCTGAATCAAAAACACATTTATACAGTATTCTCCATCAAACTTATCTGACACCTTTGTCTCTGAGTTTTCTGACTAAATCTCTCTCAATAAAGACTGGACTACTGTTGCACAATACATCAAAGATATTGTGAAACCTTGATGCTTAAATCGATACAATATCACGTTAATGTATCGATACTTCATTTACAAACCTAACATTAGTGCACTGCAGCCAGCTCACTGTGAACAGAGAGAGGGCCAACCACAGACAAATATAATCTAAACATACTTAAACAAATCAAAATAGCAGCTGCTATTCCGTGTTCCCTATCAAAAGCTACACTCGATGCTGCGTAGCATAAGCTATGGGGAAACATTCTTTGTGTGACCGGTTGTGAAGCACGTGTCAAACACGCCAAGAATTGGCTTATAATACCTCTGTTGGTGACGCAGCTCATCAGCGGCAGCTGTGTGATTGCGCGCACCTGAACAGAGGGTATAAGAACGCATGACGCGGAAGCGTCGTCAGGTTTCTTTGTCTTCAGATCACATTGTGTGAAGTGTGAGCAAACCTACTCTCTGTGTCAGTACGAAATAAAGAGGATTGAATAAGATAATCCCTTTCTAAAGCAAAGCAAAGCAGTACAGTTAAATTAAATAAAATATCATGGCTGGATTCAGGAAGAAATGTGTTCCTCCGTGCCAGAGGCACATTTCTGACGATTTCTGATGATCAGCATGAGTTTTGTTTCGAGTGTATGGGGGGAAGAACACGCGGCCATGGGACTTTCTGGGGAGTGTGAACACTGTGATCCTTTGCCTGCTAAGATCCTACGTGCCCGGCTCGCTTTCTTTAAAGAGGAGCGAGCCACCTCCCCACTCCGGTCGTGGGGTTTGCGTGTTGATCTGGATGAGGCGCAGGGATCAAAGAGTCCCATGTCTCTTGCGCTCTCACCAGATGAGGCAGACACCGGCTCCGTGCTCAGGCGGACGCTTCCCGCGAGCACATCGATGAAGCCTCATCCCTGGCTTCTGGGGGAGCCGCAGCCTCGGAGCGCTCTACCCGCTCTGATGCTGCATTTGAGGAGCTGCTCGAGGTGGTTACAAGAGCAGTGGCGCGGCTGAATATTGAGTGGCCTCAGGAGCAGGGCCCCCCTAAACACTCAAAACTGGATGACAGGTTTCTGTCAGGTGGCCAGGGAGAGGGACCACATCGGCGGTCTCTCCCCTTTTTCGGGGACCTCCATGAGGAGCTGGCACGCTCATGGAATAAGCCCTATTCGTTCCGTGTTTTTGTGCCTTCGACGTCGATTTATTCGACTATCGTGGGCGCACAGGTGCGGGGCTATGGGTCGATGCCCCAGGTGGAAGAGACGCTTGCGGGTTATCTCTCCCCCGGGACATCGTCCTCCCTGAGAAAACCTACACTCCCCAACAAGCCATGCGGTAGACTCCGTCGCCAGCAAGTTCCGCGAGGCAAAACGCTACGAGGAGGCATTTGTGAGGTTCCTTCCTCGCCGTGCTCAGCAGCCGGGACCATCGGCCACCCAGTCCCGGCCAGGTCCAGCCCCTTCAAGAGAAAAGCGGGCTGCCCAGAAGGAGAGTGTGGCGAATCGTGCCCCCCCTCGTAAGGACTGGGGAGTGGATTCTCGCGCTGCTCAAAAGAGAATGGACCTGCGGAATATTATCACCGCCAAGAAGCAGAGGTCCTGAAATTGGCGCGCCCATGGCCGCGGGGGTGTACTCCCACCGGGTGGGGCACAACAAAATCCAACAGAGTCTAAAGACTCCATGTTGGCAACCCCAGGCGCCCGCTGTTTTTTCTCCGCCGCCACTGGCGTTTCGGGGAGCAGCAGTCTCCAGCGCAATGATAAGTGTCCGGACGTCGCCGGCCTTGGTTCAGGACGGCGGGTGTCTTACATCCCCCCCAAAAAATGGCGCGGCAAAACTACTGCCCCTTGCGGAGAAACTGGCAGCATGGATGCTACTGCCAAATATCTCCCCGTGGGTAATAAGGACTGTGGCCAAAGGTTACAGAATTCAGTTCACCTATCGTCCTCCGCGTTTCAACGGCGTGGTCACCACTTCCGTGAAACCGGAATGAGCCCATGTATTGACACAGGAACTGCAGGTTCTGCTGGACAAAGGGGCCATAGAATGTGTTCCCCCACCAGACAGACAAACCGCGCACAGGAACTGCAGGTTCTGCTGGACAAAGGGGCCATAGAATGTGTTCCCCCACCAGACAGACAAACCGCGTTTTACAGCCGGTATTTTCTAGTTCCGAAAAAAGATGGGGGGCTGCGCCCGATTTTAGACCTCCGCAGGTTAAACCGCTACCTCAAAGCATTGAGATTCAAAATGCTCACAATAAAAATGATTGTGTCCCAGATCCGATTAGGCGACTGGTTTGTCCCCATCGATCTGAAGGACGATATTTTCACATAAAAATCCTGCCACAGCACAGAAGGTTCCTGAGGTTCGCTTTGGGGCGGCGTACCAGTATCGGGTTCTTCCGCTCGCCTGGCCTTGTCACCCGTACATATACAAAATGCATGGATGCAGCCTTGGCTCCCTTGCGACTCCAGGGCATCCGCATTTTGAATTACATAGACGACTGGCTGATATTAGCTCAGTCTCAGGAGCTAGTGCTTCGACATCGGGATGTCGTCCTAGCTCATTTCGAGTCTTTAGGCTTGAGACTCAACGCCGAGAAGAGCGTTCTCTCGGCCGCTCAGAGGACAACATATCTAGGGGTTGTTTGGGACTCAACCAAGATGCAGGCACATCTGTCTCCTGCACGTGTCAGGTCCATTCTAACTACCCTGAAAGCTATCAGGCTAGGCCAGGAAGTGACTGTGCACTTCTTTCAAAGAATATTGGGTCTCATGGCATCTGCATCCACGGTAATTCCTTTGGGCCTTCTGCACATGAGACCATTTCAGCTGTGGCTCAGAGCCAGGGGGTTTCATCCAAGGGCCAACCCCCTGAAGCAAATAAGGGTTACGCGCCGAGGGCTTCGTGCCCCAGCTATGTGGTTCAGACCCCAGTTTCTCACTTTGGGTCCCACCCTAGGTCTATGTTGTCGTCGCATGATGCTAACGACAGATGCATCCCTCACGGGCTGGGGCACGGTCTTAGATGGCCGTCCAGCTCAAGGGATATGGAGAGGCCATCTTCTCACATGGCACAACATTTGCCTCGAGATGAAGGCTGTATTTCTGGCCCTGAAATACTTCCTCCAGCAGCTAAGGGGCTACCATGTCCTAGTACAAGTAGACAGCACAGCGGTGGTCTCTTACATAAATCGTCAGGGCGGACTGCGGTCGTGCCGCTTGAACAAGCTAGCGCAGCAGGTGCTGCTTTGGGCTCAGGACAAGTTCCTGTCCCTCAGGGCGTTTTATATCCCCGGGCGCATGAATGTGGGAGCAGATTTATTGTCCAGACAAGCGGTGACACAAGGGGAGTGGAAACTCCTCCCCGAGGTAGTGAGCCAAATCTGGGAAAGATTTTACGAAGCAGAGGTGGACCTCTTTGCCTCACAGCAGACAGCACAATGTCCCCTCTACGTCTCTCTGGCTCCTCCAGCTCCCCTGGGTCTGGACGCAATGGCCCATGTGTGGCCCAGACTCCGCCTTTATGCATTTCCCCCGGTGGCTCTTCTCCCGGGAGTCCTGGCGAAGGTCCGTCAACAGGGGTTGCGCCTCTTACTAGTAGCGCCCATTGGCCGACCAGAGTGTGGTTCTCAGACCTAATATCTCTCCTCGACGGCTCGCCATGGGCGATTCCGACCAGGAGGGATCTCCTTTCTCAGGCACAGGGGACAGTGTTTCATCCCCGGCCCGAGCTCTGGAACCTTTACGTCTGGCCCCTGAGGGGGACCAACTAAGAGACGTCGGGCTCCCAGCCCCTGTTGTAGAGACTATTTTGAGTGCTAGGTCGCCCTCTACTAGGAGAACATATGCCTGCAAATGGCGTGTCTTTGATGCCTGGTGTGCTACACACCATACAGACCCAGTCCACTGCCAGATTGTTTCAGTGTTGGATTTTCTGCAGGACAAACTGTCCTCGGGCACTAATCCTAGCACACTCAGGGTTTTTGTGGCCACCATTTCGACTTGCCACGCCCTGATTGACGGGGTCTCGATAGGGAGACACCCTCTGGTTGCCCGCTTCATTCGAGGGGCACACACTAGAGCTAGAGTTCCTTCCTGGGATCTAGCTATAGTACTGGAGGGCTTAGTAAGCACTCCTTTTGAACCACTAGAGTCAGCGCCTGTCAGGTTTCTGACTCTAAAGATGGTTCTTCTGGCGGCCATTACCACTCTCAAGAGGGTTGGAGATTTGCAGGCTCTGTCAGTTTCGCCCTCCTGCCTAGACTTTGCCCCTGGGCTAGTCAAAGCCATTTTGCATCCTCACCCTAACTATCTTCCAAAAGTTCCATTCTCGACCATAAATCCGGTCATTCTTGAAGCCTTCTGTCCTCCGCCATTTACAACACCGGAGCAGGAGAGACTTCACTTACTGTGTCCAATACGTGCCCTACAGACTTATGTCCACCGCACTAGCCAGTGGCGTAAATCCGAACAGCTATTTATATGCTATGGGGGCTGCAAGCTGGGGGTGGCAGCTACCAGACAGACTATATCACGTTGGGTGAGGGATGCCATTGCCCTGGCCTATGAGGTGCACGGTCAAACTTCGCCCATAGGTGTAAGGGCTCATTCTACTAGAGGTGTTGCAGCTTCAACAGCTTTAGCAAAAGGTGCTCCTCTGCAGCAAGTTTGTGATGCGGCAGGCTGGAACTCCCCGCACACATTCATTAGATTCTATAGTTTGGATGTTCATGCTACTCCGGGCTCGCATGTCCTTGAGTCATCATCCCAAAATTGTTTTTGAGACCTCTTTTGTGTTGTGCACACTTCACAACCTGGGGGGTCCAGACACTTACAGTACGGCGGCGTTGGTATTCTCGTTCCCCATAGCGTATGCTACACAGCATCGAGTGTAGCTTTTGATAGGGAACGTCTCGGGTTACTTGACTGTAACCCTGTTCCCTTAGAAAGCGGGAACGAGATGCTGCGCTGCAGTGCCGCACTGGCCGTGTCCGGGCGCTCTTCAGACAAAGTTGACCTGAAGACGCTCCGCGTCATGCGTTCTTATACCCTCTGTTCAGGTGCGCGCAATCACACAGCTGCTTCTGATGAGCTGCGTCACCAACAGAGGTATTATAAGCCAATTCTTGGCGTGTTTGACACACGTGCTTCACAACCGGTCACACAAAGAATGTTTCCCCATAGCGTATGCTACGCAGCATCTCGTTCCCACTTTCTAAGGGAACAGGGTTACAGTCAAGTAACCCGAGACGTTCCTTCACATGTAGCCCACGATGTGTCATGCCTCACTTGAGCACGATGGCAGCTGTACTTTAGTACAGATGATAAATAATAGTTTATCTCAGGTGTGTCCTGAGACTCTGGCAGTGACACAGGCTTTAGGCTTGTGTAAGTGCACATATTTCTGAGCGGCTAATTTACATAGCTAAAGAGCAACATCAAAGTCACAAACTGATGAAGATGTTAAAGAGTTTATTGTGTCATTAAAATATGCATTTTAATGTAGTTTTTAATCTGAATGTCATTGGCATTTGTCTCTCACTTATAGACACCAGAACAGAGTGTGGGAAATATTCACATTTTCTTTGGGAAATACGACTTATTGATTCATTCATTTTCTACCGCTTATTCGCGTTAAGGGTTGTGGGTGACTGGAGCCTATCCCAGCATCTTTGGGCCTGAGGCGGGGTACACCCTGGACCTTGGCCAGTTGGTCGCAGGGCTGACATGTAGAGACAAACATTGACAAACAACTATTCACTCTCACATTCATTCACTAGTTCCACTTTAGAGTTACCAATTAACCTGTACATGCATGTGTTTGGACGGTGGGAGGAAGCCGGAGTACCCGGAGTGAACCCACGGTAACACGTGGAGGACATGCAGACTCCTCACAGAAAGACCAGAGTCGGCCAAGAAAGTTTGAGTTGGCCGGGTTTTGAACTCACGACCTTCTTGCTGTGAGGCAGGAGTGCTAACCACATAATTGTTCTTATCCCTGACTTAAGTAAAAAGCTGCATATTACAGAATTCTACAGTCAGAGCTCCAGGCAGGAGCAGGACAAAGAGAGAACATTAGCAATTTTGTTCCCTATGATCATGTTTCAGGCTGATTTTAAGCTATTGTTCTAGTATCGGTATTGTGATACTCAAGCTAGGTATCAAACCAAACTCAAAATTTTAGTATCGTAACAACACTAGTCTGAACCCTTCCCCCACCCCCAAGTGCAACTGCACACCTAAAGTCACTTCTGAACGAAGGCCTGGATACAATAACCATATTCTAAATGCAGCTTGTTAAACTTTGTCTAGCTGTTACTCTGAAAACCTTTCTCCCGGCTCTATTGGTACGAGTATTGGAACTATGACTACGAGAATAAAAACTATAAAACCATACATTTACATTTAGTCCTTTAACAGACGCTTTTATCCAAAGTGACTTACGAGTGAGGAAAACAATGGAAGCAATTTCAACAACACAAGGTAACAAAAAGCATAAGTGCACAAGAAAACTAGTCAGTTAAAACCTAGCACAGTATACAAAGCTAAGGATAAGAATTTTTTATTTTATTTTTTTTAAGAAAAGGAATTGATAGAAAGGAAGTAGAATTCAGTGTTTGTCAGTCAGGTGTTGACGGAAAAGTTTGTCTGATAAATTCCAAAAGATACAAGAACAGCGCTGGTACACAACACGAAGTTAACATAAGGTCAGCCGACAAGTTGTGTCTCAGGTCAACTTGATAGCCTAAAAGTCATAACCTTTGGCCACACCTCTTGCAGGAGGGGGCACTTCCTGCCATTGTATCAGTACTTTTCCACTATGTGTCCAACCAGCACTGACCAACTGGTTCAACTGGTTTCAACAGATGAGGTATTTAGTGTCCTAATCTAGGATGCAATGTAGTGTGCAAAGTGAACAAATAACAAGTATAAACAGTTATAAGGATGCATCCAAGGGTGCATCTTAATAGAAAAATACTAACATAGTGATTTAAAGTTAATGTTAAATGTATGTTAACTAGCAGGATTGATGGAAGTCAGGTAACTGACTCAGCTCAGGGAGTGAAACAGTTCATGTCCAGATTGTGTCTGAGAAAACTGTTAGTCCACCTGCAAAGGGAAATAATTACAAGTCTGTTACAATTTGGTACCACTCTTGTCTTTTAAATTCATTTACCTCCTGTTTTCTGTGTTTCTTTGTGCAAGTTTAGCTGGAGTCAGGCATCCCTCTGCCCAGTCCACAGGAGCTGATGGGTAAAATCCTCATTAAGAACAAAAAGTCCCATAAACCCTCCTCCAGCACTGACATCAAGAAAACCATGGACCAGGCTGTCAATCAGAGCAGTGAGCTGCTGTCTCCTAGCAACAACACAGGAGGTGAGACTCATTCACTGTCCAGTTCGGACACTTTGTTCATCTGTCACACTCCAAATGTCAAAGCACAAACAGAATATCTGCACTGATGTCTCATGTGCATGGCGTCAAGATCCAAGACTCCAATCCATCGATTATCGAAAGTGCATCTGAAAAACTGTTGAAAACTGACTCACCATAACATCAGTTAGTTTATAGTTCATCCAATAATGTGTGTGACTTTTGTAAGCGGATGAAGATTCCAATGACAGAAAGGTCTTTTGGGACTGCTCTGTTGAATCTTTGCATTTTGGCTTAGTCCACATACACAGACACATTCATTTCATAAACTAGATAGGTGTTTGGTGAAACTAACTTTAATTCTGACAGAGATGGAGGCTGAGAGTGAGGAAGACGATGACGACGAAGATGATGATGGTAAAAAGGTCAGTGGGGACATTGCCCAGAGTCACTCATGGTTAATGTTGTGGTGACTGCTTCTCAGTTGTTTTGCTGTCCACTGCTCCGTGCTTTTTCTGAGATTGAGCTGTACTTTTGTTTATTTTTCCTTGCTTCTTCTCTGTGTGTGTCTTTGGTTATGGCTGTCTGTGTATCTTTTTGAATTATGTTTTACATTCATATATATATATATTTGTTGAAATACAGTATACTGGGTGTCATTGTTTAATACTTCTGAAAACTGTGTGGTAGAGGTCCTTTATGAAAGATAAAGTCCTGTCTGTCGAGCGTAAGCCTCAATGACTTGATTTGGACTTTTTTATATCTCGCACTCAGACTTGGACTTGTTTATTCTCAGGAACAAGGACTCGTGATGTGGCAGCCATTTTGCGCCTACAGACTCTCCATCTCCAAACATTCTCACACATCCATACACCAGTGCCATAGACACTGGAGGTAAAGTGGGTCAAGTGTCATGCCTAAGGACACAACAACAGTATGATGTTTTGGTTATGAGATGACCGCTCTACCACCTGAGCCACATTGCCTTGAAAGGTGCCTAAAAAGGAAAGATCTAGGCCTAAAAAGGGTATAGCTTTAAATATTATGCCATAATAAAAACTCAAATGTCAAATGTCTTTTCATGAAATAGACTAAAATCCTAGTCAATGTCAGTTTTGCTCAAACGATAATCTGATATGTAAATAACTTTGGTGTCTTGTCTTTTGACTTGATTCAATTTGATTTGGACTTGACTTGGACCGTCATAAGAACAATAGATTTAAACTCGACTTAAAATGTTTTTGGTGACTTGGACTTGGACTCTAACACTTAGGGCTTGAACTCTCGTGTCCTCAGTTAGTGAAACCCACCTCAGTCTGTGTGTGTTGGTCTCAGTCTGTGTGTGTTGTAGCCTGGTCTCAGTCTGTGTGTGTTGTAGCCTGGTCTCAGTCTGTGTGTGTTGTAGCCTGGTCTCAGTCTGTGTGTGTTGGTCTCAGTCTGTGGGTGTTTTAGCCCGGCCTCAGTCTGTATGGGTCTGTTTTGTAATCCCCTGTACATGTCGTGGCAGGGCTCTGCGGAGCGGGAGGCAGTGGCTGCAGAGGAAATGTCGACTCTGGTGAACTATGTCCAGCCAACCAAATTCAACTCCTTTGAAGCCTCCAAAAGTAAGAAACGGCACCAAAGCCAAGCTGCTCATCAAAATGAAACCCTGTTCATATTGCTCTTTTCTCCTGTTAGTTTATGAATCTCAGAGGTACGCATTTAAGTGTAGGATCCATGTTAAAAATCATTGTTTCTGGAATTTTCCTTTATATGCCAACATTTCAACCATCTGGTATTGACATGTTTTTATATATATATATATATATATATATATATATATATATATATATATATATATATATATATATATATAATTAAGTCACAACACATTTAATTATACAATATGAATAAAAATAAATAAATAACCACACTCACATGTGCGTGAGGTTTATAAAATAATATTTAAATAAACCCAACTAACTGAGCATTATAGTAAAGACAGAACTCCAACTGGGCTAATACAGCCTAAACCAAACCAAGAGCAGAGCAGGCAATGTGCACTGGGCCAGCTTGAGAAAAGTCACTCCTGTTGTGACCCCTTATTTCAAAGTATGAGTAAAGTTAAAGTTTGCTCTGGTGAAAAAAAATGAATTGCATTCATAAAGTAAAGAATGTTTTCTGTGTTTGTGCAGAGGCAGCCCGCTGTTATCACATGTCGTCTTTTGTGGAGACCAAAGCTTTGGAGCACCTTACCAAGTCACCAGTGGAGTTTGTGGAGTATCCGCAGCAACAGTTTCCACAGCTACAACATCCCATGGCAACTACTACTCTGTACTGATGCAATTTAGGAGCCTTGAATAAATAGTGTCCTTGGTGTGCTCTTACTACACATATCTCCACAGACCACAGGACTGTTGTTTTAAGCCAATGTATGTATAAAATCTTTCGACCTTAACTATATGTCATTGTAGATATAATAAATCTCAGCTGAGTCGCATTTACCCCAAAGGAACCAGAGTGGACTCGTCAAACTTTATGCCTCAGCTGTTTTGGAATGCTGGATGTCAGCTTGTGGCTCTCAATTACCAAACAATAGGTACAATATCATATTAGCATATAATACAGAAGACTTTGAATTTACACTATACATATTTAGAAATTAGATATAGTTTTGAAATAATTTATTTTATTAAAACCCGTAGATCGTGTTGGAGTGTCAGCAGCTCACTGTGACTTATTCTGTTCCTGACATTTTACACTGATGCCAAGATATTCTAATATGTCCTGTTTATGTCGGCGTCTTCACATTGGCCCTCATTTATCAAATGTGCGGAACAACTTTGGGCAAATGCCCCGAGTGAGTCTCGAACCAAGTCTCCTTGGATTGAATTTTTAATTGCATGCAGTGGCCGCTTGATCACAGATGTTTTTACCGTATTTTGTGCCTATGTCATTCAAATCACCGGATTTATCTATAGCCGGTTGTGAGTATGCTGGGATTGGCGTGGAATGCAAAGTTCCATAAATGGCGCTCCGGTGTTTGGCCAGTTTCTCATCAAATAAAAAGAAAACTAAAATGATAAAATTAAAAAAAATTGTTTGTGTTTAGATTAGTCATTTTTCTTAAGTATATTCCAAAATGATTTAGACCTTGAGTCTGCCTTTGTTTCTGGGAATAATTATGTGAAATATCTACAAGTACCAACCAGAATAATATGTGCACATTACTCTGCCTGTAACTGAATAGAATGATATTTCACAAGTGTTGTATTTTGCAGATCTCTCCATGCAGCTGAACCTCTTCATGTTTGAGTACAACGGTCGGAGCGGCTACAGACTAAAGCCTGAGTTTATGAGACGCCCCGACAAACATTTTGACCCTTTCACTGAGAACACAGTGGACGGCATCGTGGCCAACACTCTCTCTGTTAAGGTCAGTTTACATTGATCTGAATCTGAGCAGCCTTTAGGAACTGATATTGTGCTGCTGCAGGTGATTTCAGGCCAGTTTCTCAGTGAGCGGCGGGTGGGGGTTTACGTGGAGGTGGAGATGTTCGGTCTCCCCGCAGACACCAGGAGGAAAGCACTTAAGACCAAAACGTCTCCTAATAACAACGCCATAAACCCAGTGTGGGACGAAGAGCCTATTGTCTTCAAAAAGGTGATGTCAGAAGGAAAGCACGTCTTTCTCTCAATATAGAATGTCATTAAGTTGATCTGTTTAACTCTGACAGGTGATTCTTCCCACTTTGGCCTCTCTGAGAATTGCTGCATTTGAGGAAGGTGGGAAATTTATTGGTCACCGGATAATTCCAGTGTCTGCCATAAGGCCAGGTACAGTTTAAAATAATGTGTGAACATCGGCACTCAGTCTGCCGAGATTAGCTCCTCTCCCACAGTGCACACTACTGCAGAAGGTCTCAGCATGTTGTTTCTTCAGGTTACCGTTACATCGGCCTAAGGAGTGAGAAGAACCAGTCACTTATTCTGCCAGCTATCTTTGTCTACATCGAGGTCAAAGATTATGTCCCAGACACCTTCGCAGGTAAAGGACCATACAGAAAGACAGTTTGTGCGTCAGTAGAGCATGAATGTTTTTACACTGTACTTTCACACTGGGCCTCTGTGTGTCATAAATCATTAAATGTGATTACAATTAACTCTGCATATTACACACACCATTCACGTCTATACTATCCCTGTGCTGAGTTTCTTTTTAGTCTCAAAGATGAGTGAGTGCGTGTCTTCAGTACATTTTAAATTGAGTGCTAAACCCAAAAGAAGGAATGAACCAAAAATTAGTAGAAGGCTATCACATCTTTGTTTACAAAAATCAGAAGTACTCACATCTGAATGTTTTTATTTGGCTCACTTCAAGATAGTTTAGTGCTTATGTGTTTTGGCCTAAGCCTTCATCAGAACGTTTACATTCAATCAAGTGCAACTTGCTTTTATAGCCCGCATTTCAGAGGTACACAGCTGTTTATAGTAACTACCCAAGACAAACACATTTGACAAAACGTCAGTGCTGCAGTTTATCTGTGTTTTTTCAGATGTGATCGAGGCCCTTTCCAATCCCATCCGGTACGTGAACCTTCTGGAGCAGAGGTCTAAACAGCTGGCAGCTCTGACCCTAGAGGACACCGAGGACGACGCACACACTGAGGTCCGACCTCAGTGTGCTCTATGTCCACACACTCATGTATATGTACCATATCACATGACGTCTCTGTGGTCCAAACTAAAAGGGGGTGTCTTACAGGCGGAGACTGACATCTGTGTAGAGCTTAAGACCGATCCTAAAGCAGTGGAGAACGGTCTCAGCCAAGCTCCGGGACCCACGGGTCACCCCCCTGCTGCTGCCACGCCCAAAGCTTCAACAACCAATCAGCAGGCAACTTCAGCAGGTAATGCCCAGAAACCCCCACAACAAAGCCTTTAGGTCTCTGAACTGACTTTATCTCTTCTCTGTTCTAGACACAAACAAGCCTCCTGCAAAGACTGAGGATCTCGTTTTAAGTGTTTTAATTGGTAAGTAATAACTTATTTAGGCATGAGCCCTGATGGTAAATTTCAATAATATTAAGACCCAGGCAGGGATGTCTTCAACATATAAGACCCACAAGGATTTAACAAAGGCAGTCAGAGTATGAAGAGTGTGAAGTTCTAAATGTACAAATGTCTCTCAGGTCACATTAAAGTGTCTCACTTGACTAACTCATTTAACCAACAAAGTCTTAAGCTTTTAACAGGGGCCCGGGGCAGGTCAGAGATGGGATGCAGTTTAATGAGATGGTTTATGTTTGTGACCGTTGAGTCTAAAGGAAAATAGAGCAGGGCCCAAAATGGATCCCTGTGACACACCAGAGGTCAGAGGGGCAGTAAAGAAGGAGAGGTCACCAATCAAAACAGGAAAACTCCAGGATATAACCTACTCCTACTCCCAGCAAGAAAAGTTTTTTTAACTGATTTTTAGAACTTCATCTGGAGTCATGGATTGTATTGTGGCTGGTCTAGATATCCCTGTGTGCTCCATGGAGAGTATGCAGCAGTCCAAGGGCTACCAGAAGGAGCAGCAACGGCAGTTTAAGGAGCTGAAGGAGCTGGGGAGGAGGCATCAGAAGGAAACTGCAGAGCTGCTCCGAGTCTTCAACAACAAGTGCAAAAAGATGGCGCGACAGTGCAGCAAGAGCAGGTTCACATGTCCTCTGACACTCAAAGACCAATGTGTAATTCAGGATTGGATTACATGCTTATTTAATGTTTTTTTTAAGAATGGGAGAGTCACAATTGAATTACTTTTATGGTTATGTTTAGGCAAGAAATACAGCTGGTTAAGGTAAAAAAAAAGACTACAGGGCATTGTGTAGCTTTGTGGAGAAAAGTGGAGAAATTGATTGGATCTAAGTCTGTCTCTGGCTGTATCTGAGACCAAGCTCAGTCTTTAGTATGTTTCCATTATGTGACATTAGGTTTGCCTCGAGGTGCTGCTCGGTGCCTCCTAAATTGCTGCCACTGAGTTGTCACTGTGTTTGACGATGTGCAGCTCTATGTGATATATTTCTGTTGCGTGGGGCTTACAGGGGCTCGTGTGGAGACGGGGAGAGAGAAGGGCGCCTCCAGCAGCTGAGAGAGGAGCAGCATCAGCAGCTTCTGGCTCTGAGGCAGGAGCAGTTCTACAGTCAGAAGTATCTGCAGCGAGAGCACATACGAGTGGTGCAGATTCTTTTTACAGACATATTTCAAACATCTTCACACAAGGTTGTGGGTGACTGTTGATTTTTTTGCAGCTGACAGAGAGGTTGAAGAGCCTGGTCGAGGAAAACCACAATGTTAGGATGAAAAAACTCAAAGACATCTGTGACAAGTAAGATTCTAGGCCTTGGGCATTTATGTTATATGAACAAACAGATTTCCACTCAGACACTGATAAAAAAGTGTGGTCTTTTGGATCAGGAAATCAGACATGGGTTGATTCTTAAATCATCAAACTGTGCACATTCTCGTCTTCTCTCCAACAGGAAATGTATTTATCTGTTGTTGTTGTTTTCATGAATGTACTGTACATGGTCTTCGAAGTCTGCACTCACAATGGTGGGTGTGTGTTAACATGGCTGCTCAAACACGGCTCTAATGGTCTGTTGTTGTTTTGGCCTTAAGGGAGAAAAAAGAACTGAAGAAACTGATGGATCAAAGAAGAACAGAGAAGATCAATCAAGCCAAAACCAAAGAAAAACATCTGGCAGAGGAGTATGAGCCATCATCTTTTTAAGCCACTGTCAAGCGCATTTTTGTGGGAATTTCTCTCACATAATATCTGACTAGTCTAGTGAGATATACATGGTACTGTAGATTTTTACACAATAGGCCGATAGCAACTGGCTATATAGTCTGTTTGGTACAGTTTACAAGAGCATCTCTGTTCCTCAGGAGCATAACCCCTGTGTTTGTTCCCAGGGAGAAGATCGAGATCAATAAGTGCTATGTGAACGAGGTGGTGCAAAACATCAAGCGGGTGAGACGCACCTGAACCATTCTGTGGCTCTTGGTGCAAACAGACTCTAGCGCTGACCCTGTGTGTGTCTGCAGCTCGAGGAGACTCAGGCAAAGCGCCACGAGCAGCTTCTGGAACAGCACAACGAGCTCCTGCAGCAGATCCAGGAGCTCAGACCCAGGGTAAACCTGACCCCAACTAAGTGAATGAATGTCAGCCCTGTGACAAACTGTCCACTGTCCAGTTAGTCACAGGGCACAATTTTGTGCTTCTATTTTGAGGCACAAAATTGCTGGGATAGGCTCCAGTCATCATGAAAATCAATTAATGAATTTAAAGACATTATATTTTTTATTTCATCTTTACAGCGGCATTGTGTGACATTTAGCCAGTAGAGGGCGCAGATCTCTCTACAGACTGTGCTGTTACAGGCATTTTTACGTACGTTGATTGTTTTCAAGAGAAAACTATTAAAACCAGCAAGTTTAGAAGAAAAAAAATATGTGTTTTTTACAAATACGACTCAACAGGTGTATGGGTTTATTTCTGCTCCCTCTATGTGAGCTGTAAAGTGTGTCACTCACATAATCTCTTGCAAGGAGTCCGAAAGGAATTATATATAATTTATATTGAATGTTTCTGTCCAGCTGAGGGTACTGTGTCAGTAAGATAGGCAGGATTCTCCTAATTTCATGAGAATATATATTTTTGGGCTTTAAAGTTATGTGGTTCTACTGGCTAAAGGTTACACAGGGTTGCTTTAAACCACATGTATCAAACCCACAGATCTGGTCCACAGAGCAATTATTTCTAACCCACTAGATGATTTATCTTATTATTGGCCCACCAAAATATATATCAAACTATAAGTCCAACAAACAACTTTAACAGCGCCACCCCTCCAACGCTACTCTGTTGACACAGAGTGACTTCACCCATAGACATTTAAGGCCTTTCTTTAAAAATATGGTAAATAAAAAGTGGACTGTAAAAACAGGGGCTTTTTAAAAAGGTGGAGTGTGTTTGTGGAGATAATGAAACCGTAATTCATTAAAACAAGTGCGCTATAGCACTATGACAGAAATGTGAGACAAAACTCAGGACAAGTACAAAAATCTTGGGCAAAGCAGAAGCTACAGACTGACAAGAGTTAAAATAGAGCCTGAAGTCACAGCAGAGTCTGTCTGTCACTAATGTCTGAGAGTGAGGCTGCTGTGAGGCTCGTTCTAGCCTGACAGAGGATGGAAGTAGCCTCAGAAATGCTGGACATGTCCCGTTGATGATGATGTCAATATGAATTGTTATTTTAAAAAATATGAGTTAAATATGAGTCTCAGTGGGCAACTACTTAAAACATATAAAATAATAATAAGAAGAATATAAATAATAATAATAATAATTATTATTATTATTATAATTATTATTATTGTTATATGTGAGTTAATTTTATCTGGCCCCCGATTGAGTTGTTTTAATTTCGGCCCCTTCTCCATTAGAGTTAAAACATCCCTGCTTTAAATAAATAAATAAAAAAACACAATATGTTCACATTTTTAACATTAAAATGTACCTCCACCCCATTTTTTTATAGTCAATATGGATATAGTCAATTTCCATTTATTATAAAATGGAAACTGACTATATCCATTCAATCTGGGGAGAGGGAAGTCTGGGTGTCTCTGCTTAGACTGCTGCCCCAGCGACCCGGCCCCAGATAAGAGGTAGAAGATGGATGGATGGATGGAAATGAACTAAAGTGGAAAATATGAAGGATCCCTGTTTTTTTGCTCCAGTGCACTTGTAGTTGTAGTCCAGTGCTCCAGCTGCTCCACCTGCTCACAGCTTTGCAGCAGCACTCACACAGATGACACCTCACTTACAGGCCACTATTTTGGAGCTAAATGATTTGTGGGTGATGGCTGACGTGGGTCAGTGATGTCAGGCTCATTCGGCTTTCACAGAATCTTCAGAATGTGACTGATGAACAGCTGGATACGGCATGTGTCTCAGATCGTTTTCGCCTAGGGCCATGTCGTTTGGAAGTGACTGCTGTCTTGTCTCCGTCCAGCTGCAGGGGGCGTTGGAGGCCGAGTTTCAGGAGAAGTTTCAATGTCTGCCCGGAGAGATCCAACACTTCCTGCAGGACAAGAAGTCAGAGGTCAGAGGTCAGAGCAGATCAAGCCCATCGATGCCTGGTGAAACTCTGTCAGAAGAGGACTGAGGTGGAAGCACAGAGTATGGATATAAATATGATGTCCAGATGAGTGACTGTTACAGTAACGCTTTAATAACTTCTTCAGTTCCAGCATGCATTTTGATGTTTATAATTTATACATTTTTTTCAAACCTCATGCATGATTTATCCCTTTATATTTATGTCATGTCTCATAAATTTTCTATGGTTTGGCAATTTATGAAAATATTTTTCAATGGCAATTTCATGACAATTTTTTTCAGTGTTATTGATGCATTGTTTTTAGTTTGAGGAAATACAAATTCAGAAAATTTCACTTATCCTATTAGCGCTATTCTGTTTGCAGTCATTGCTCACTGAGAGTCAGCCGCCTGTCAGTGCAGCAGGTCAGACTCAGGTGTTTGATTGGTTGCCTTGTGTCAGGTGGACATGTGAGGTCAGTGTGCTGCTCTCCAGTGACCTCTGCTGTTACACACAGTTTCACAACAGAAATGATCAGGTGTAAAAATTATACTAAATGGGTTAGGGTTAGGGTTAGATTGATTGATTCCATAAGTCCATAAGTCTTCATGCTTCTCACCCTTGTGACTCACTTAAATAACTTTGCAATGCTTTATTATCATTATTATCATCATTCAAAATAACTCTTTAGAGTAGAGACAGTTGATTAATGATAACGTATATTTGTCATCACTTAAATCTCCAAACTGTGAAAATGTATGTTGCAAAATGCAAGAGCATTTTTCAGAGAAAATTAATTTTCTCTGAAAAATAGATTGGCCAAGGTTTTCTGTTCCTTCGTAACAGTTCTATTAAAATTAACAGTAGATGGCATCATAAAGCCTGTTTTTTCCACAGATTGTTTTACAATATACTATTTGAGGTTTAAACCATTAAACCAACATCCCCAATCAGAAAAATATATATATATCAGATGCAGTCTCAGTATCAAAAATAGGACTTTTTTTCCCTCACAGATACAGATGCACCATTTCTACTCAAACAGATTTTTCTTCAAAGGTTTCTACAAAAGTTTTTTTTTGCAATACAATACACTTTTCTACCTTTTTTTGCGTTTCACAAGAAATGTCTCAAAACTGATTTGCACTTGTCTATTTAATTCCCTTGAATGTGCTTTTTGACGCTGTTGGTCGAAGGCGCAAAATGGTTGCCACGTCTCTGTCAGTCGACGCCAGGGCAGCTGTGGCTAATAAATGTAGCTTACCACCACCAGTGTGTGACTGTGGAGTGAATGAATAATGAACAGCCTGCAAGTATTTTAAGTCCCTTGGTCCCTTGGGAGAAGAATAAGGGATATAAGGGACCAATATAAATCTAATCCATTATTAATTTTAAAATCACACAGAAGAATTGCAAACTTAAACAATAAGTAAAACAAAGCTACAATAAAAAGTAAATTGCTTTCATTGAGTTGCTGTGATCTGAGCATGTGTCTTCTCAGTTGATCAGCTCAAACACTTCAAACACAAAATCCAATCAAACCAAACTGCCATCATTATTGACAGCTTTGGTAAGTAGTATTTTAGACTGAGTGTCAATCTGAGGGGTCCTCTTTAGTTTTGTGTTGTTTAAGATTAGATAAGATAGGACTTTGATGCCACAAAGAGGAAAATCTGTACAGCAGGTCTTAGACAGGTAAAGGTCAAAAAGAATGGTGCACATGCAATAGAACAAAAAATGTATATACAATCTCAGATGAATTATAAATAAAATAAAAAGGTTGAATAAAACAAAAGCTATCTATATACATACAGTGCCTTGCAAAAGTATTTGGCCCCCTTGAACTTTGTGACCATTGGCACATTTTAAGGCTACAAACAAAAAGATATAAAACTGTAATTTTTTGTGAAGAATCAACAAGTGGGACACAATCATGAAGTGGAACAAAATTTATTGGATATTTCAAACTTTTTTAACAAATAAAAAACAGAAAAATTGGGCAGAATTATTCAGCCCCCTTAAGTTAATACTTTGTAGCGCCACCTTTTGCTGCGATTACAGCTCTAAGTCGCTTGGGGTATGTCTCCATCAGTTTTGCACATCGAGAGACTGAAATTCTCTCCTTGCAAAACAGCTCGAGCTCAATGAGGTTGGATGGAGAGCATTTGTGAACAGCAGTTTTCAGTTCTTTCCACAGATTGTCAATTGGATTCAGGTCTGAACTTTGACTTGGCCATTCTAACACCTGGATATGTTTATTTGTGAACCATTCATTTGTAGATTTTGCGTTTTGGATCATTGTCTTGTTGGACAAATCTTCGTCCCAGACTCAGGTCTTTTGCAGACTCCGTCAGGTTTTCTTCCAGAATGGTCCTGTATTTGGCTCCATCCATCCGCCCATCAATTTTAACCATCTTCCCTGTCCCTGCTGAAGAAAAGAAGGCCCAAACCATGATGCTGCCTCCACCATGTTTGACAGTGGGGATGGGGTGTTCAGGGTGATGACCTGTGTTGCTTTTACGCCAAACATAACGTTTTGCATTGTTGCCAAAAAGTTCGATTTTGGTTTCATTTAACCAGAGCACCTTCTTCCACATGTTTGGTGTGTCTCCCAGGTGGCTTGTGGCAAACTTTAAACAATACTTTTTATGGATATCTTTAAGAAATGGCTTTCTTCTTGCCACTCTTTCATAAAGGCTAGATTTGTTCAGTATATGACTGATTGTTGTCCTATGGACAGAGTCTCCCACCTCAGCTGTAGATCTCTGCAGTTCATCCAGAGTGATCATGGGCCTCTTGGCCTGTTCTCTGATCCGTCTTCTCCTTGTATGAGCTGAAAGTTTAGGGGGATGGCCAGGTCTTGGTAGATTTGCAGTGGTCTGATACTCCTTCCATTTCAATATTATTGCTTGCACAGTGCTCTTGGGAGCACTTGGGATGTTTAAAGCTTGGGAAATCTTTTTGTATCCAAATACGGCTTTAAACTTCTCCACAACAGTATCTCGGACCTGCCTGGTGTGTTCCTTTGTTCTTCATGATGCTCTCGCGCTTTAAACGGACCTGAGACTATCACAGTGCAGGTGCATTTATACAGAAGATTGATTACACACAGGTGGATACTATTTATCATCATAAGTTATTTAGGTCAACATTGGAACATTCAGAGATCCTCACTCAACTTCTGGAGAGAGTTTGCTGCACTGAAAGTAAAGGGGCTGAATAATTTTGCACGCCCAATTTTTCAGTTTTTTATTTGTTAAAAAAGTTTGAAATAACCAATAAATTTTGTTCCACTTCATGATTGTGTCCCAATTGTTGTTGAGTCTTCACAAAAATGACAGTTTCATATCTTTATGTTTGAAGCCTGAAATGTGGCAAAAGGTCGCAAAGTTCAGGGGGCCGAATACTTTCACAAGGCACTGTATTTAGAAAGTAAAGGAGGGAGAGAAAAAATGGACTAGGTTATTGTTAAACACGTGAGTTATAAGGTCCCACTGCAGCCTCTGAAAGAGCTGCTCAGAGGTCTTGCTTGTGTTTACCTGCAGGTGGTTGAGCCGACACCGGTCGATAAAGTCCATAATGACCGACCTCTAGGTGGTTCACCTCAGACACACAGCCAAGAATGGCTGTTATCAGAGAACTTCTGGTGTTGTAAGTGAAGTCCAAAGTGTAGAGGGTGAAGAGGAATGGTGAGAGTATTTTTTCCTGAGGGGTCACTGTTATTAAGTGTGGTTGACTTCAATAACATCTTCAGACCCTTGCACAAGTGATGGCAACAAAAGCTGCACAAGCATTTTTGTTACGGCAGTACCAGACTTTTCCATCCATTTTAACGTGTTAGCAAACTAAAACCGCTAATTAAAAAGATAAAAGATTCTAGACAATTAACTGACTGTTTTCCATAGAGTTGGTGAGACAGGAGCACAATGCAACAGAACAAAAAGTTGAAGTAAAAACACATGGACTCAGTTTTCAAGGTGACAAGCTTCGTCTCTAATTATAAGAGACTTTATCAATTCTGAGATCAATTGGTAAGAGAACTGAGCTTATATCTCTAGTACAGGGGGGCTCACACTTTTTCAGCGGGTGAGCTACTTATAAAATGACCAAGTCAAAATGTTCTACCCACTACAAAAATGCAAAACATATATTTATTTACAAATATATTGAGGATTCTTTACATGTACAATGTATGTTGGTGTACCTTGTATAACAGTATCAGCCAATATTTCACAACACAACATAATTAACTATGTACATTCACTGATGACTTGCACTGAATTGAATCAGACAGGGATGCATAGTCCAGATTGTAAAAAAAGAATCCTCCTCACATTCTGTATGAAAGCGATACGCTTTTCTCTTCTTACTTGGTCCAGCTCCCCAACCTTTCTTAAGTTTAAGGGAAATAAATCGGAGGTAACTTGCTGAAGGTTGTTAGTTTAGCTGCACGTAGCGCCGTTGTTTGTGCAGTGATCTAAGCAACCTGAGATCTACCAATACTATCTTTGCGATGGACTGGTAGATCGCGATGGACGTATTGAGCACCCCTGCTTTAGAGGGAGGAGTTTCCCCTGAAACCAAACCTGATGGACCAGTCTGTTCTGGTCTCATGGTCGTTGGCCATGAAAGGGAAATGTGACTCCTGATGTGACAGTTTAAAGACTCTGCACCCTAATGGAGCAGTGTCACTAACGACTCTCCTGAGCCTAAACGACTCTCACATCAGGAGTCACACTTTCTTTTCATGGCCAACAATTGGGAGACCAGAACAGCCTGGTCCATCAGGTTTGGTTTCAGGGGAAACTCCTCCCTCTAGAGATATAAGCTCAGTTCTCTTACCAGTTGATCTCAGAATTGATAAAGTCTCTTGGAATTAGAAACGAAACGTCTACTTGAAAAAACAAAAAACGAAGGCTACATTAGCATAGAAATGTATTATTTAGCATAATAGCTATAGACATCTCTGTTGATGATGGCTGGGGTTTTTTTTTTTAGTTTTTCCTCACCCTGATGGAGGGTCTAAGGACAGGGATTGTTGTCTAGTGCAGTCTGTTAAGCCCTTTGAGGCGGCTGTTGTTGTGATATTGGGCTATACAAAAATAAATGTATTGTCTTATCTTGTCTATTGAGGACATTTGTCAAAACAATCTTGTTTATGCACAACTTACAATGTTTGGTAGTTAATGCTAATGTTGCCATTGAAAATGTTATTTTGGTCGGCGTAACTGACGTCACAGAGACTGCAAACACAATTAGGGTCTATAACAAAGATTATTGTTGTGTTACTTTGTGTGCATTAATGATTTTTATGGGGTTGGACCATGCTATAAGATCACAAAAAGCGGTATCTAATCTTTGATTCTTCCAGCCATTAAACCCCTGTCGCCACGAACCCCGCCATCTGCTTGTCACAAGTGCAAATCTGTTTTGAGGTTGGATTTGTAACATTATAGCATCTGGTTTAAATTGTAACGGAAAAGTGAAGGCACAAAAGTGAAAGTTTTAACGTTTAAGTTCAGAGTTGTCACATGGCAGTATGTGCACTGGCATATTGCAATATACAGTATCTACCTTTCATACTGTGCCACTTCCAGCGGATCCTGCTCAGACCTGCTCCACTTCAGAATATTCATGATCTGAAAACCTGCTTTGCAAGACAAGTCTTTAAATGATAACATCTTAGTGGCCATGTCTTACACAGCGCAGCCACAGATGCCATGAGTGAAAGCTCATTCCTCAAATGTGAATAAAGACAGTTTGTATATTATTTATTTATGTAATGCTGGTTATTTAATTTATTTTACAAACCAATAGTACCGTTTTTGAAGTGTTTTGTTCTTTTGTAAAATGAATGCATTATTTCCCTGTTTGTTCTTGCTCGAAGCAGGGATCCTTTTGTTCCCAACAATTAATTTAAGTTTCAATTTATTCAATGTTATTTATTAAAGACTGTGAACAACTATTACACATGTTGGATTCGACAATGCCTGCAGATTTATGACCATACCGCCATCTGGGCCTGTATGAGAGTCTGGATCTGGACACAAACAAGTTTTTTTTTGTGTGTGTGACCCACTGAAGACAGCAGCATTTGAAAAAAACATTACTGTCAGGGCAAGTAAGATATTAGCTAATAATTAGGGGTTTGGCGAGACATAAATTCCAGAAGAACATGAGACACAATATCTCCACTATTGAATCTGTGGTTCATTGTCTTGCATAGTGCTGGTGTTTACCTCAGTGTATGGCATTGTTGTCTTGCAGTGTTTTTATGTTGGCCCTGTTTACCTGCAGCGGGCTGAACATACTGAAAGCTCAGTCAACGTGATTAGTTTAACTCAGCTAAATTTTAAATAACTTGTCAATAACCAAAAGTGTTCAACTGCTACAGTAAAAAAAATCAAAAAATAAAAAATCATGTTTTTATACTGATAGATGTCACAAACTAAAGCAAGGACCAGAATATTAGTTAAGTTGTAATGAAGTGAATTTGTGACTGTAGACATTCACAAAATGCCACTGTGCACAATTATTAGAAAAGTTGTATTTTTGAGGATTCGTTTTGTTATTGTACAACTACAGTGCTCTTGGTCAATCCAAAAAGTTAATAAACCCTCAAACCTGAACATTTAAGTAGTAAAAGTGAAGTTTTGGCTTTCTTAAGAGAATATCTACATGTACACCATTATTAGGAACCTATTAGTGTGCAGAATTATTATACAACTAAATGAAAAGCAAATATTTTCCCATCTCACTTCTTTATTTTCACCTCACCTCAAAATTTACAAATATAAAAAATAAAAATTCAGTAGC
This sequence comes from Neodontobutis hainanensis, assembly GCA_024349245.1. Taxonomy (NCBI): domain Eukaryota; kingdom Metazoa; phylum Chordata; class Actinopteri; order Gobiiformes; family Odontobutidae; genus Neodontobutis; species Neodontobutis hainanensis. The sequence continues at coordinate 1,140,999 of JALDNG010000039.1, read as the reverse complement.
CACCCTTCTTTTCTATAACAGTCACAAGCCTTCCATTCACAGAGTCAGTTTCTTGATCTGATCAGAATCAACTTTTTGTGCTTATGCGACCACAGCCTCCCAGACACTGTTCAGAGGTGTACTATTTACCTTCACTGTAAATGTCCTGCTTAAGAAGGGCCCAAAAGTTCTCAATAGGGTTTAAGTTCAGGTGAAGAAGGGGACCATGTCATTAGTTTTTCATCTATAAGGCCTTTACTGGCCAGGCACGCAGTCACAAGTCTTCTAAAAATTGTCAGTAGGTCTGAGAGTTGATTTTGAGTCCATTTTCAACCTGAAAAGGTCCGTCTAGCTCATCTTTAATACCTGCCCTGACCAGTACCCACCTCCACCTTGCTGGTGTCTGAGTCGAAGTGGAGCTCTGTGTCCGTTACTGATCCAACAATGGGCTTATCCATCTGATCTCTCAAGAGTCACTCTCATCTCATCAATCCACAAAACCTTTGAACAATCTGTCTTCAGATATTTCTTGGCCCATTCTTGACGTTTCAACTTATGTGTCTTGTTCAGAGATGGTCGGTTTTTAGCTTTCTTACCTTGGCCATGTACACCTCGTACTTCTTGACACTCCAGCTAGGTTGCAGTTGTGGAATATTGTTTGTGGTAGCTTCACGTTTGATTCTTCGCAAATCTTTCGACCCATTTGTTGCAACACTTTTAACTATTTGCTACAAAACCTTTGATTGTTCTTTGATCACAGACACTCATTCAAGTGTGCTGCATCCCTGTGAAAGACTTTTTACAATTGTTTACTTTTCAGAGTCAGTTAAATGTTTTTTTTGGCCCATTTTTCCTGAGGAGAAGAATCTGCCTAATAATTAAGCACACCTTGATTTCAGGTGTCGATCTCCTTAGGCAACACCCTCCCTCATTACACAAATACACATCACCTGATATGTATTAAATCTAATAAGGATTCAAGTTTATACAGCTTGGAGTTGGAAATTATGAATGAATGATGATATGGTCAAAATATTTACTTGCCTAATAATTGTGCACACAGTCATTTAAACGTAATGAACTCTTTTAATGTGTTTCAAGTGAATATTCTGAATATTGTTGTGAAGGAGGAAACCAGCACAGACCAGGTCAGGTCCAGATAAAACCTGCTAAAAAACAGGTTAGGTTCACACAGTAGGTTCCCTCAATAAGTGACTTAGAGTTTGAATAACTCTTTTTGTAAAACTGAAAACCCTGCGTTTCCCTCATTCCCAAGTTAACATACTCTGAGTTTGGAGAAACCTGTTAGGGAATATTTGAGCCGCCCTTAGAGCAAAGAGGAGTCATACGAGAAAAACAGGACCCGGAGACAGAACATAAACACAGTGTAGCACCAAATAATCTGTCTGTCATGCTTATGGAATACATAAAACTATATAGCCTCATACTGCGTCAATGCAATAGTGTTATAGTCTCTAGACTAAACAGGCCTTTATTATCTCTTAAGGACATATAGTTAAAGATATTACATCTAATTACTAGTTTTGTCAATCACCCTTTTATCACTGTTTATTATTTCCACTAAAAACCCAAACACACAGATAATTTAAAAGTGCCAGAGGCAATAAATCCACCAGAACATAAGACAGCTTTTCACCTTGACAATAATTCTTGTTTTGCTCTGCGGACAGGACTAAGTGCAGAACAGCGTACACTTATAGCTCTAGCTAAACACCCGCCCATTCTGGGGCTTATACGTTATTTTGCTACAGTGGCTTAGACCAATATACTTAACACTATTGAAACTGACAAGTACATGAGCTGAAACTGAAGAGGAAGCTGAGTCTGCAAATGCCCATCCTGCAGCTGTATTTGGTTCAAACTGGAAAGACCACGTTGGTCCAGCCCACTGGGGTTTACCACAAATATCAGAGCGTCTCACTGGTTCAGCTCCCGAGGGTCACAGCAGCTCGACTGGAGTCAAGACGTAAGTTCCACACTCTCTTCCGCAACACTCTCTTTTAATTTATAACGTTTCCTTCAGGCAAACAAAACTTTAATAATATATAAAGAAAATCACTTGAAATTGTTTTGAGATAGAGTTGGTTCCCACTTTTGACTTTATTTGCAATTCTCATTTTTCTTTCTTCTTGCTTGGGAGAATTAATTTTCCTGTAAGAAAATAAAATGCAGAAGTATTTGAAATGGCCTGTCTCAAAAGATGAATATGTAAAAAGTGGGACTAACATAATTGTGTGATTTATTGTATTAAATGCATTAAACACCTACAGGCCTCCAAGAGACTAAGGCAGGTAACTACTGACCTGGTTTAGACTTAAAAGTTAACATTACAGAAGTTTTAATGGTTCAAATAACATTTTTTCAAACCCGTTCATGCCTCAGCAACAGCCTGAGGCATGAGCCTCAATTAAATGAGAAGGTTTAGGGATAAAACTCTGGATCTTCCGTAATGCTCCTTTTAAGATTAATCTGTGTGAATCTTCAGTTGACTATTTGTCCTGAAATGTCCAGGTGAGTGATGATGGCAGGGTACAAGCTGGAGGTGAGCACTGGGGACATGCTGTGCGCTGGGACCAAGGACCGCATCTCGGTCACACTGATAGGGACCGAGGGTCAGAGCGACAGGACGGAGCTGGACCGATGGGGCTGTGACTTCAGCACCGGGGCAGTGAGTACCTCTGACCTTCTCTCTTTGTGGAGCTGGTTATGCTGTGGCTAAACACTGAGCCCGCTGCAGCAACAGGGCATTTTCTGTAGGATAGAGGTTCACTCTGTTATTAACCTGTCAATATTTTATATAAACTTCTTAATCCAGTTCTTTTTAACATGCTTATTGTTTAGGTTATTATATATATTTTTTCCTTTTAAAATAAGAGTTATGACAACATGTATACTTAAAAGTTGCACATTGAATATTTAGCTACTTTCTTCAAATATTTAAGCCTCAGATGTAGTTTATTTGTCACGTTTTATCCAAAAATCAATATGACCTTTTATCTTGGAGTATTTATGTTTATTTATGGACATTTGTGTTTGTTCTCTTTTTGCCGCGTTTCATGCCTTTACACCACAAACTCCGTGGGGAGTCCCGCTGAACAGTAAATATTTAGGGATGTTTCATTAAAATTATGCCAGTTTAGGTTTCAAAGTTGAAATTCAGCCCTACTCAAAGATTGACTAAATCGTGTCGATTTTGTATGCCCAGCTTTAAAGGGACAAAAATCTGGCCCTGCCTTTGTCTTTGAATTGGAAGATCAAAAAAAGGCCACTTAAGTTTTACTTCAAAGTATAATTTTAATCTAAGATAACTCTCTGGAAAGATTGTGGTTTCTAAGTCCTTTTTTCCTTTCAGAAAAGGACGTACTCAATAAAAAGCAGCTCTCCTCTGGGAAGACTGTTGCTGCTCAAAGTGGACAAAGACCCCTACTTCCTGTTCCCTGAAGATGAGTGGTACTGCTCCAAGATCCAGGTGGGCAGTCCTGAGGGGGAGGTGCTACTGTTTCCCTGTCACCGCTGGATCTCCAGAGGACAGCTGGTGGAGCTCCCAGCAGCCAAAGGTCTGAGAGCAGTAATATATAGTAGGAATCAGTCATATTAGCAGATGCTTAAAAGGGTATTTGTTTATGTGTTAAAGCCACAAAGGTGTTTGAAGAGGACCACCCTGTGTTGAAGGACCACCGTGAGAGAGAACTAACTGAAAGAAAGAAGCAGTACAAGTTAGTAGTACAATGTCACGTGATTGTTATGCATTTTAGAAGCACATAATAGCATGCTGAGCTCAAAAGCCAGAGCACATTTGGTATAGTACTATAAACGTAGCCATGAAAAATGAGTCAAGCGGTATGTGACATGTCTGTATCTTCAGATGGAAGATTTACCAGGAAGGTCTGCCCTACGCTTGTGCTTTTGATGAAGTGACTGACATTCCAAATGAGATGCAAAGTTCAGACTCCAGAAAATATGAAGTCAACCATATCAAAATGCTAACGTGAGTTTACATTTGACACACTTTCTGGTGGTTTAAGGCAGTCAAATGATCATGCGCTGTGCTCTCTCAAACTGCAGTGGGATAGAATTCAAGCTCAAGGCAATGCTTGGATCTGATAAAAGATGGCAGAACTTTGAAGAACTTAAAAGAATATTTTGGTTTGAGAAGACTATGCTGTCAGGTGAGTGAGTATTTCTATGCACTCATGTTCTTATGTTACAGTGTGAGGCATATGTCTCTATTCTCTGTCTGCAGAATATGTGGCAGAACACTGGAAAGAGGATGACTTTTATGGAGCACAGTTTCTGAATGGCGTCAATCCAAATGTGATCAAGCGCTGCTCAGAGCTTCCTCCAAATTTCCCAGTCACTGATGAGATGGTGAAGCCTTTCCTGGAACAAGGTAGCTCCCTGCAGCTTGAGATGAAGGTAAGGAGTACTGAACATAATTTCAGCCCCTTTGTGCACAAGCTTTTTACAAGTTCTTTTTCAAAATCATCTTTGATTCTAATCCACAGAAAGGCAATATTTTCCTCTATGACCAGAAGAAGATGGATGGAATACCCCCAAGGACCTACAACAGTGCACCTATCCATGTGACTCCTGGGCTCTGTCTGTTCTATATGAACGCAGAAAACAAGCTGATGCCTATTGCAATACAGGTATTCCTCCGATCGACTCCTATACTATAGGCTGATATTTGTGCCACTAGAAACTGAAAGTGAATATGTTGTATATAAATTTTAAGTGGTCTAACTGAATCTGAATTACTCAAGTTGAATGAATGCTAAAACTGAATTTAAAAAGCATAATCTGAAACCAAAAGCATTGATTTGTAAGTGAATTGAAATTGAGTTTATATTTTGAAATTGAATTCATTTGCTTCGGAACTGCTTTTTCTGAGTTGAAAATTCAGTTCTACGATACTTTCAGTTTCAGTTCTACAATTCAAACAAACCCACCCCCTACACTCAAAAATGCAGTTTGATTAAAATAAGAAAAAAACACAAGCTTTCAGTGGCTTATTTTCAGCTTGATGTAAAAACCTGGAGATAAACAACAGTACAGGTGTAACGGTACACAAAAGTCACCTTTTGGTTCGGTTTTAGTTTTTGGAAGTTTTGGTTCTATACATTCCGGTACAATGTCAGCACACAAATCTTGACTCATCCATTTGTCTTTGCCCGTTATTGTTTTGACGAGGAAGGCAAAATGTTCCCATCCAGAAGACCTTAAAGCTCCAGTAATTCATTTTCTCTCGTCATCCTTGTCCTAGACCTCCACTCTCCCCCAAAAGCAGCCTAGGAACCTCTCCTGCTTTTTGATTACTAGACACTCTGTAGCTTTAATGTTGAGTTAAGAGCAACAAGAGCAGGTTTACAGCAGCCGTCTGTGAGACTTTGCTGATTAGTACCTATAGTCTTATAGATTATTAAACTAATAAACAGGAGTTTGTGTCACACTGGAAATCGTGAAAAGGGACTTTTGAAACCGCCAATAAAACAGCTAAATAAACGTTTCACCATCTCCTACCTTAGCTTCAGCTGTCACCTTTCCTTGTCCACTCTGCCCTGGCAGTGAGTGTGCAGCGTCTCCCCGGAGCTGCTCTGAGTGAGTGTCAGTCAGCCCTGAGGCTCTACAGCACAGGCGCTCTGCAAAACAGTCCACCACTTAATAATGTCCGTGTGGAAACTCGAAAACTGTCTGACTCTGCTTCAGACAGAGATGCAAAGTAACACAAACAAAAATATGAAAAACTAAGACATTGTTTTGTCACCAAAAAGTTTTATTTGCTGTTTGAAGATAATCAGTCAGAGAAAATCTTTATACGACTTTAGAGACAAAACATCAACAGCACAGTTTAATCTCTAGACTCATGAGCCAAATCCAGTGTGTCCAAGTCATTTATATAATTTCAAGTAACATCTAATTTCTTAAAGACATGTAGACCTGGCCACAAGAAACACGAGTCTGTTAAGCATTGCCATATTTATTGATTATGGATATGTAAAAAAAACAGAAAGAAAATAATCGCAATTGCAATTTTGGTTAAAAAGAATCCCAATTTAATTATTTTCCAGAATCGATCAGCACTAGTTACCGTTGATATTTAAGTCAATGACTGACTTGAGCTGAGCAAATCAGCCGGGTATATTAGAATTTAACGGTATAAACCAGTCAGGTTTAATGTTAGCTACTTTTCTCTAAGGCTTAATGCTGTTAAGTACTAAGGACCAATGGATGCATATACTTGATTCTCATTCATGCTGTAAACTTGGACACTTGTGAATGCTTATTTGAGCTATGAGCATAGTCGGAGTAAGCTGTACATATAAACGTAGTATAAACAGCTCAGATGGAGGTGAGTATATGTATGTGTAAATCACTTCAAGAATTTGACAAATCTTTTCTTTTTAAATTAATTCTAGCTGTTCCAAAAACCCTCGGAGAACAACCCCATCTTTCTGCCCAGTGATTTGGAGACAGACTGGCTCCTGGCCAAGATGTTTATCAAAAATGCTGATATTATGGACCACCAGTCTGTCCATCACTTGATGAACACACATCTGCTGGAAGAAGTCTTTCTTGTTGCGACACTGCGCAACCTCCCCACAGTGCATCCCATTTATAAGGTACATCTTTAGCTAAAAAGAAATTGCTGCAGATACCACACTATTCCTATATTTGCCTGAAGTTTGGAGCCCTTGTTGTTCTTTCTTTGTGGCGTATGGCTGTGTGGTCCTTGTGAGTGGGATCTTTTGTATCTCAAAAGCAGATGGTCTTGAGAAAATGTGATGGTCTTGAGAAATGTGATATAAAATAGGATACAGCTGTTTTGGCACAAACTGGTAAAAGTATGTCTTCTTTTCTCCTCTCTGACGCTACAGCTGCTGATCCCACACTTCCGCTACACTCTCCAACAGAACATCACTGGACGCAAAATTCTGTTTGGACCCAAAGGCCCTTTGGACACGGTATGATTTTAATCAATAAACATTTGACTCTTTTGTAAAGCCCTTGCTGTTGCTCTTATGAGTTCTGTTTATATTCCTGAATGGTCAGTGCTCTCTGGGAATTGATGGACTGGTGGAGCTGATGAGGAGGAGTCTGTCGGAGCTCACCTACAGCGCCCTCTGTCTGCCAGACAACATCATCGCACGAGGGCTGGAGACTGTACCAAACTTCTACTACAGAGACGACGGGCTGAAGCTGTGGGACATCATCAGCAGGTCCCACCCACTCACCAGACTGTCAGCCTGTTACCATAGCAACAGCTTTCACACTGCACTGACTACAGTTGTTCAGATTCAGGGCAGGGATGTCAAAGACAGGTGTTTCATATGGAGTATAACAATCCCCATCTCGGATAGTGAACCTTTTCCACAGCCGGACCAAATGTAACTGCTTTTTCTAAAATGGGTCTGGCTTTATGTTGATTAGTTGTTCATTGCCCCCTGATAATCCACACAGACCACAAAGAGTTATGCTGCAGTTACACACATGTCATATTTAAAAATGTACAAACAATGAAACATGTGTATTATGTTACATAAAGCAATCAAAAATGAATGAATTAAAAAAAAAAAAGTAAAATATGAATATAGGCACATTGAGCCTCATTCATAAAGCTTCTTACACAGACATTTCTATTCAAGTGCCTGTTTTCATAAAACAACCAAATAATAAAAATAAACCATGATTGTAGACTACAAAATTTTCCATTCTAAAATGGACTCTGCCTGTGCATAAACAAAAACAGTTTATATATGAAAAAAAAAATTATAAGCTTTAAGCAACTGACAGTTATTGCCCCAGCCTCTGTCCCTGCAGCAGTAGACCTCCTCTGTTTGGGCTCTACTGTATAGCCTGGACTGTCTGAACGTTTCAGGAATCCCACTTAGACCTTAGAGATTGTCCAATGAAGAACTTTGAAAGAAGCTTTGCACAAAAACATTCATGAATTAAGCCCACTGTTCCTATTTGGGGCAGTTCTCTAAAGATGCATGATCCTGACAGATGCTCACAGTTTCTTCTGATCTCCAGTTTTGTCAGGGCCATGGTGGAATACTACTATCCGTCAGACGGGGAGGTGCAGAGAGACTCTGAGCTGCAGGACTGGATCAGGGATATATTCACCCACGGCATTCTGGGGAACAGGGCTTCAGGTTGGTACAATTTAATGACAGAGGTATGTAGACTGTCTGCTCCACAGTGTGAAGTTAACCTCATCCACTCATTTACAGGTTTCCCAGAGAGCTTCTCCACTGTGGAGGCCCTGGTCAAGTTCATCACTGTAGTGATCTTCAACGCGTCAGGGCAACACTCGGCTGTTAACTCTGGCCAGGTCAGTGTACAGTTTTCTACAGCTCCCTCTTCATGTGATTCACAAAAGTATGTTCTGAATACTTTAGGGCCTAATAAAAATCCTGAAGTTCATAAGTCTGTGACTGTGTGCAGTTTGACTACTTGTCCTGGATTCCAAATGCCAGCCTGCTCCTGGTTACCCCTCCCCCCTCCGCTAAGGGCCAGTCCACCCTGCAGACTGTCCTGGACGCCCTCCCCACAGTTGGATACACAGCCATGATTGCTGGGCTCACAAGGCTTCTGTCGTCTGAGTTCACAGACATGGTACGTTCACTCACTACATTTAAATATATATACAAATATATATATATATATATACATACTGTGTGCACATGGTCAGTCATACAGGTCTGCAGACTGCAGTAACAAGCTAGCCCCTGTAATTTTCTGCAAGCATAAAAACAAATGTCCTTTTTTTGTCAGTGGAAAAATGTGTAAATGTGTACAAGAGAACTTTAGCATGTTTTATATATATGGTGCAAAGACAGTTTTTATATGTTTGAAACATTATTTAAAGTTTGTTGACAAGTTATAATATCAAATCTTTAATTTACCGACTCTGTCCCACCATATCACAATACCTGTCCCACATTTCTGACTATTTGAGGTGGTCACCCTAGCTGTGTAACACATGCAAGAAATCATGGCTAAAGCTTTTTGTCGCAGTTTGAAAGTTGATGCTTGCTCCTAGTTTGTTTTGCTGTGTGTCACTTGACTTTATTCGCTTATCTATGTTTCTCAAAACAAGGATACCATCTTATCCTGGTATCTGAAATCAGAAGATGGTGTTTACATGCACAAAGACAAAAATGGGATACTCAAAGTGCATGCAAACGCACTCATTAACAGGGCACAGAGAGTCTTCTGTTCTTAGTTTACGTTTTGGTCTTTTGCAGGTTCCCTTGGGCTCCTACCCTGAGGAGCGATTCGATGAGCCTGCCCCAAAGCAGATAATGAAGAAATTTCAGGCTGAATTGTCTTACCTCTCTGAAGCCATTACCAAAAGAAACTCTCGGCTCCCCGTGCCCTACACTTACCTGAACCCCTTGAAACTGGAGAACAGCATTACTGTTTAAATCAGCTCTTCAAACTTAAAGTATAAGACCTCCTTTTCACTGCAGCTGTGCTTTCTGTTCACTCTCTTTATAAGTACTGTCAGCTACATTCTGATTTCAAAATGTTTCCTAAAGACTTACCACAGCATTGGTTGCTTTTTGTTACAATGTATTTTGTTTTGTCCCTGTCAAATAAATGTATATAAATACAGAAAACTTGGAGTTGATGCAATTATTTCCCACAGATGTAGAGGTAGACTTCTACGGAGCTATATTAAGATAACCTATAGGCCTAAGTATTAAATTTTTTCCACATTTTGTTACGTTACAGCCTTTTTCCATAATAGATTCAATTCATTATTTGCCTCAAAATTCTACAAGCAATAATTAAAGAAAGTTGTTTGAATTCTTTGAAAAGTTATTAAAAACAACAAACTAAAAAATGCACATGTACATAAGTATTTACAGCCCATTCTTCTTTGCAGAACATCTCAAACTCCATCAGGTTGGATGGTGAATGTGGGTGCACAACCATTTAAGATTTCTCCAGAGATGTTCAATTGGGAGCAAGTCTGGGCTCTGGCTGAGCTACTCAAGGACATTCACAGAGTTGTCTTGTAGCCACTCTTTTGTTATCTTGGCTGTGTGCTTAGGGCCGTTGTCCTGTTGGAAGATGAACCTTCGCCCCAGTCCGAGGTCCAGAGCACTCTGAAGAAGGGTGTAACGAACAGACAGTCCGTTACCAAACTGTAATGAAGCACGCAGCACTTTAAACAAACGTGAATTTGCACATAAAGGACATTGCACACAGTTGGTTTTAAGAAATTATTTATTGATTGTTTTGTGGTTCCACCTGCGGATCTGCACTTGGGAGGATGGCTGCCGGTCTGGAATAAGAACAAACAATTAGAACTAATTGAGAAATGTGCAATAGGTGTGCTTGGTGTAGAGGTTGTGTTGCTGTGTGTTGGTTTTACTCACCTCTTTTGTTCCTTGTCTCCAGGTGTCTGGCCAAAAGAGTCCTCAGGGGAACAACCAACATTAAAAAGGTTCCGGGCCAGACCAAGGCAGGAGAAGGGAGAGGGGAGGAAACTTAACAGTGTTTTTGATTAAGGGATTTTAAAGAAGTCTTAAGTATTTGGTTTTAGAGTTTGTAAATTGTTTTGGGTTGTAAATATGGTTTATTGTTTGGTCTATTTGTTTGGGAGTTGATTAACATTGTTTTTAGAAAAGCTAATGTTAAGGAACTTACCTGGGGGGAAGGATTTGGTTTTACCCAATTAGTGGGAAAGTATTTAAGCTGCTTCAAATCATTCCACAAAAGGGGTTTTTGTTGTAGATGTTGTTGAGGAGTTGCTGTGTTACTTCCACTTAGAGTTGACTGCTGGAGAGAACTGAGCTCATCCTTCCTCCATTGCACCTAGCACTTTTGGAATTTATTTATTGAAAGAGAAATAAAAAGAAAAACAGAGGTCTATGCCAACTCTTGAGTCCAGATCATCATTGCTTGTCGTACCTCACTGACATCTAGCCGCTAACCAGGTCTCACCCTAACAAAGGGTTTCATCAAGAATGTCTCTGTGCATTGCTGCGTTCATCTTTCTTTTGAACCTGATTAGTCTCCCAGTTCCTGTCGCTGAAGAACATCCCCACGGCATGATGCTGCCACAATGCTTCGCTGTAGGGATGGTATTGGCCAGGTGATGAGCAGGGCCTGGTTTCCTCCAGACAGGACACTTGCTATTCAAGCCAAAGAGTTCAATCTTTGTTTCATCAGACCAGAGAATTTTGTTGGTCATGGTCTGAGAGTCCTTCAGATTCCTTTTTGCAAACTCCAGACGGCTGTCATGTGCCTTTTACTGAGGAGTGGCTTCCATCCGCCACTCTACCACACAGGCCTGTTTGGTGAAGTGCTGCAGAGATGGTTGTTCTTCTGGAAGGTTCTCCTCTCTCCACAGAGACACTCTGGAGCTCTGTCAGAGCAACCATCAGGTTCTTTATCACCTCCCTGAATATATTTGTATTTATATTTATTCATTTAACTGTTGCTTTTATCCAAAGCGGCTTACATTAAGCTTCTATTCACCAGTGTTCCAGCTGGAACACAAGGTGGGTTAAGTGTCTAGACCAAAGACACAACGACAGTATAAAGTATGAGGAGAGTGGGAATCAAACCACCAACCTTCTGGTTACAAGACGACAGCGTTACCTCTGAGCCACTTGTGCTAAGGCCCATCTCCAGATCTGTGCCTCAATACAATCCTGTCTTGGAGGGACTTTTTATAAACAGGTGTGTGCCTTTCCAGATCATGTCCAATCAACTGAATGTACCACAGGTGGACTCCCATCAAGTATGATCAGTGGAAAAAGCTCAATTTAGTCCCATGGGAAAGGCTCTGAATACTTACGTACATGCGCTTTTGTTTTGTTTTTTTTATAAATTTGCAAAGAATTCCAACCTTCTTTCATATTGTCCTTATGTGGTATTGTTTGTAGAATTTGGAGGCAAATCATAAGTTCTCCTGTTTTTATATATAAAAAAAATAAATAAATAAGCAACATTTAGTTTAAAACTATAACTAATCTTGTAAGTTACAACTTGTGTAAAAGTTTTAGATGTAATTACATAGAGACTCCCACAAATTTCAACATCCGTGAATTTTATTTATAGGTGAATCAAAGTCAAAGGGCCTTCGTTAGGGTAAGATGTGTGAAGTACTAGAATTTTATTTACAATAATGAAAATTGTATAATATGTCTGTACTGGCACATCTGTATTGGCTTATCTAAAATGTATTAACTTTTTATCATCTTTCAGCCCCCGTTTACGGAGAACAATATATTAATTAACTCCAGGAAAGTTTTACTGAGATTACAAATCTCTTTTTCAGGGGTGTGCTGGCCCGTGTGTGTGTGTGTGTAGTTACAACATGTAACTATTGTACATGTCGTAAGTGGTAGGGGAACCCAGAGCACCTGGAAGAGACCTACCCAGACACGAAAAGAAAAGCTGAAGAACAATTAGCAGTTAGTGACTGGTGTGCTTCAGATCCTACAACAAAAACAGAAAGGACAATGAATACACTTCCGAACATTTACATGAAAAGAAAAATGTATCTCTTACATTACCTTGAGGAATCCATGGTTTGCCTTGGGCACTATCATCTAGTGGCCAATGGTGTTGTAATGTAATTTACATACAGTACATTCATTCATTCATTTTCTACCGCTTTGTCCCGTTAGGGGTCACAGGTGACTGGAGCCTATCCCAGCAGCTTTGGGACTGAGGCGGGGTACACCCTGGACAGTGGCCAGTTAGTCACAGGGCTGACATATAGAGACAAACCATTCACTCTCACATTCATTCACTAGGGACACTTTAGATTTGCCGATTAACCTGTACATGCATGTCTTTGGACGGTGGGAGGAAGCCGGAGTACCCGGAGAGAACCCACAGTAACACGTGGAGGACATGCAGACTCCTCACAGAAAGATCGGAGACAGCTGAGAATATTTGAGTCGGCCGGATTTTGAACTCACGACCTTCTTGCTGTAAGGCAGGAGTGCTAACCACTCTGCCACGTGCACCCAACATACATACAGTACATGCCATCTTTAATACGGAGCCCCTCTGGTCTCACTATGTCAAAAAAATATATATATGTAACTAAGTCGTGGCCACGAGATACGCTAAGTCGTGGCCACGAGATAAGTAAATATGAATGAATATAAAAGGAGAATGCACAATGGAGCAGCTTTTCTCCCGAAAGCATGCACGCTAACTCTGCCACCCATAAGGCTCATACATACAGCCAAATAGAGGTACCGTGACCTAAGCCTAAACGCCCTCTGCTGACGTTTTATCGTAGGCTACACAGACATGCTTTTCCAAAATGTCAAACACTTCAATAATTAATAAACCAGTCTGCACACTACTATAGACTATCTTAAAATCATAATCAGAAATACTTTATTGATCTTTATTTATATCGATAACCTTTGTTATTTAAATGGACCCTGTACTGTAGTGTCTATTTATTTACTACTGTTCATCACAATCAATTCAATTCTGTTAATACAGTAATGTAAATCTTGTAGGCTGCATATCCATGGTCCTTTATAACTCTTATTTATATTTTATGGCATATATTTATACTTTTTACATGTATATAGGCTACTTGTTTATTTACCAACTTATATTATTATTTATATTTCTTTAAATGTCTTGATGTGCACATCAACTGTGACACAACAATTGTACCCTGGGTTATTGATATCAATAAAGATCAATAAAGTATTTCTGATTATGATTTTAAGATAGTCTATAGTAGTGTGCAGACTGGTTCATTAATTATTGAAGTGTTTGACATTTTAAAAAAGCATGTCTGTGTAGCCTACAATAAAACGTCAGCAGAGGGCGTTGTAGGCTTAGGTCACGGTACCTCTATTTGGCTGTATGTATGAGCCTTATGGGTGGCAGAGTTAGTGTGCATGCTTTCGGGAGAAAAGCTGCTCCATTGTGCATTCTCCTTTTATATTCATTCATATTTACTTATCTCGTGGCCACGACTTAGCGTATCTCGTGGCCACGACTTAGTTACATATATTTTTTTTTTTTGACATAGTGAGACCAGAGGGGCTCCATACTATAATGCCATTTTGATCATTCTTTTCCTAAAACACAAATTGAAACGCACCTTAAAGTGCTCTTCACTTCGTCCCTAATCTAAGGGATGATGGCTCAGTTCATAAAAAAACTTCATGCAGTTTAATTTATTTACTCTTGGCACGAAAACACATGAAGTGCTCTAAAAAGAAAATCACATTTCTTGGACAGTTAAAGTGTAAATCCCTAACTGTCTCAACTTTTTCCCCAAATTCCCCACAAACCAGATCTGAAATAACACATTCAATGTGATCATGTATGTGGCCAAAAGAAATAGCAGATAACAACAAATTACAAACATTGAAACAATTGAAAAACATTGAAAAATTTGCTTGAAAGTAAAGGCTGTATATTGCGGCGGCGCATGCCTGGCGGTACGGAAGCCCTGAACGACCATGGCTCACATATTTTTTCTGTCTTGTTATGTCGTGATCACGAGTTAATTTTCTCGTATTACAGCCTTAAAAACACTTCATTCACAGTTTTTTGGGCAATGTGTTATGCAGAGTGTGTTACAGAGTGTGTGATTTAGGATGCTCAGAATATTACAGACAGGACCAGTTCTATGGCGTCAGAATTACGACAATAGTCGACACGCGCAAATATTATAACCACGAGCAAATTATTTCAATTCACTTGTGTAGATCTGAACTCTCCACGCGCATATTATTGTTTCACACACACAATTTAAGCAAGCCCGAGCTCTACACAGAGCTACAGGCGTAATAAACACCCACACGCGTGCGCAAACAGTCTCTGCTCTGCGCTTGACGATCAGCTGCAGCGCTCGAGGCCAATATTACCCCGTGTGAGGAAATATTCTGCGTGCTCGTAGAAAGACTTTTGGCGGATTGGGGGCGGGAACTACCGGTGGCACTGACCCTCCTGTGATTGGTCACCTTTCCAGTAACCCCGCCCCCTGATGCCTTGGCCCTTTTGCACTATATTGATTTACGGCAAGCAACTAATTGCCACAGATCGTCGAGATCAAGATTTTAAACAGTACTGGAGTGTGCTGAGGTAATTAATGCTTAAAAATATTTTTAAACGTTTGTTTAGAGCCACAGTAGATCCATATATACATCCATATTTATATATACATATATATATATATATATATATATATATATATATATATATATATATATATATATATATATATATATATATATATATATATATATAAATACATTAATTAACTTTTTTTTTTTGACTAAAATTAAATATATAAATAAGTTTACATGAATAGCCTATTGCTTTTCAAGTATTTTTTGAAAAACAGGTGTTAATAAATCTGTCAGCATATTTTCATTTATTTAAACTGAATCCTGAAAATTATTGATTTAGGTTTTGACCAGAACTAAAGTGGTTTAAGAGACTTATGCAGAAATAAATATTGATATTTGATGATTTTATAGCATTTTTTTTGTTGTACCAAATTTACATTTGTGAACAGAAAGTGTCAGTGAATAGAATAGAATAGAAGAATAGAATAGAGCAGTGAGAGTCACTGACGTTAGATCTAAAAAAATATATTTTACAATGACACATTTTTACAGAAATTCATGCCACAAGCTAAACACAGCCACAATAAACAGCACATCAAAAAAGAAAAATGTACAAAAAGGGCCTGAGGGTTGATAACAGAAACCCTTTGCACCAGTAGAGAGCAGCAGCGGGCGGCGGTGCTTGCTGTAGTAGCAGAAGCAGAGTGCCTCAGCATCAGCAGCAACAGCAGCATCTTCTCCATCACTGTGCGCTCCGGTCCTCACTGCGGATCCTCGCCGACTCAGAGCCAGCGCCATGGACAACACCGGCAAAGAGAAAGAGGCCATGCAGCTGATGGCTGAGGCCGACAAGAAGGTGAAGGCGTCCGGCTCGTTCCTCGGAGGGATGTTCGGGTAAAAACGCTCTCTTCGTCTGTTTACGGTGCGTCTGTCGGTGCGGGATGGGGGAGGGACGCATGGCCCTCACCGCGGCTCTCACGGACAAATGCGCCGTGTGACCTTAGTTAATCCGTGTCGTGTCTTTTATTAATCACCTTTAGGCCTGGCCCGAGCCTGTGTTTTCCTGCGCACTCGCGGAGGAGATAACTGCGGTGACATTCTGTCATTTAGATCCTCGTCTTTTTTCCACTGCGCCATTGGCTCAGAGACTGATCGGGGAGCTCTGTGTTTGAGTCTGTTCGGGGTTTGTTCACAGTGAAGACGCGCCCGGGAACACCGGGACAGAGCTGTGTCTTTAGGGGTTCCTCACGGGGGAGGGCCCCTTCATGACTCAGTAAAAGGCCGTGGGTGAGGAGTGGGCTAGTGCCGTGTGCGTCTCTGGGATCTACAGAGGAATAGAGCCTACACCGCCTGCTTCAGCCTGATGTATTCATTTTTTAATCTCTAGCATGCATGCTAACGGATGAAGAGTGGCTTGGTGCTCGCTACAGGTCAGAGGTTAGAGGTCAGGGACAGTGGCTCCAACTAAAGATGGATTTATGTGAAAAGAAAACATAATTTATCATAACTTACTGCTCTCATTTGGCTATTGATGATGAGATGCAACAATTACAGAAGCACATCATTAGTCATTGCACATGCATTATTTAGAATACTTCTGTCCCAGACCAAATACAAACTGTCATATCCAAGAATCCAAGAAGTAATTAAGACACAGTTATTAAAAACGCTTCTGAGCAAATTGAATCTAAATAAAAAGGCCTATCAAATCCATCTAAAGCTGTGGTTTCCAAACATAACTGATCCAATAAAAAAAATTAAAGGAATGTTTAAGGTCAATGTAAATTTTAATGTAAACATTGCTGCTTTTGCGGATTAGTAATTGTCTAGAATGAAACTATGCTAAAAAGGAAGTTTATTATGCTATAAAATAACCAATATAGCATTAAAATCAATGAAATTGGACCAAAAAAGAAGAAAATCCAGAAAAAAATATCCAAAACACAAAAAAAGGACCAGGAAATTGGGACACAAATCATTTGGTCTTTTGAAAATATGGGTCCTTTGAACAAAACCTGTTAAAGAACACATGTCAAACTCAAGGCCCAGGGGCCAGATGCTAAAAGAGGGAAGAATGCCACCACAAAAAGACTAAACAGAGAAAACCATTTTAATGTAAGGGCAAAAAAACTGAGAACAAAGTTCAAAATGAAATTAATTCACAAAATGAGGCATTAAAAAGTAGGAAATTATTGTTCAAAACCAAACGATGTGCTTTTTTTTTTTTTTTTCACTTACTGTATTTGCACTCTCATTTGCCTATTGTTGTTCTGTCTGCTCTCTTTGTCAATTGTCCTTATTGTTGTGTGTTTATTGTAAAGCGTCCTTGAGCTCTGGAAAGGCGCTATATAAATAAAACTTATTATTATTTATTATTATTATTAAAAACTCAAATGAAGATGAAAGTTAAATTTTTCATTCAAACTCTGTAAAATGTAACAAAGCTTCCCAAATGTCACAGTCTTCGACACCTGAAGGATACTTATTTACTGTCGTGGCCCCTCACCACTGTAAGTTTGAAAAGCCTGGTCTAGTTCTGGTGACTGGTCATGAGACCCACTAGAACACGTCTCTAGTGAGTCTCCTGAAGTATTGAGAGGAGGACTGTCTTGGACTGGTGCAAAAAAAATCACACTTGCTTCTGAACACAGACAAAACAAAACAAATGTCTTTAGTCGTTCAGGAAAAAAAAAAAAAAAACACCAAACCCGCGATAATAAGCCATTGTGAATGTCCAAGTATCAGTCTCTTCTAAATAAATGGTTTTGTGAGTGGGGTACAGTTGCTCAGTAGTAAAGCGGTAGTCCTATAAAGGTTGGTGGTTTGGTTCCCGCTCTCCCCAAAGTTCATACTGTCGTTGTAACCTGGGATTTAACCCTCCGTCCCTTTAGTGGTGTTCCAGCTGTACCACTGGTGAATGGAAGCTTAATGTAAGTCACTTTGGATAAAAATGTGTGTGTGCCAGAGACTGAACCAGGTCTGGTGTAAAACCAATGTATAAATCAGTTCATGTAAGAGATCCATCATCCACAACGAGCTATCCCAGTTCTCCCAAAAAAACCTGATAAAGTCATAAAATGTCACTGAGCCCGGCTTGTATTCATATGTGAGGGATATATTGACGTTTTACAATATATCACTCACATACGTTCTCCTGAGCATGTGTGTGGTGTTACAGGGGGAACCATAAGGTGGAGGACGCCTGTGAAATGTACGCCAGAGCAGCCAACATGTTCAAGATGGCAAAGAACTGGAGCGGTGGGTCACACACCGGCTTATCATACACACACATAATAAATCTGAAGAGGAAGGGGAGGACACATATGATATTCTGGGCTTCTCGTGTGAGCCAGTTAAAATCAGGACATCTCTGGGAGCATGCTCCAGATCTGACATGTGCCAATAATTACCCAAACTTGGCCCATCGATGTGTGTGCTCGCTTCTTCTGACAGATTTAAGAGAAAGAAATCCAGCCTTGTGTCATTTTTAATGGCGCAAGAACCTCACTTGAGACTATGATTTGATACAGTGGATAAAACATGGCACTTGCAGGAAGTTTCTCCACATTAAAACAAATTCTGATTATCAAATCACCATCACCACAAATATTTATGTCTCAGACTCACTAGCTCCCAGTTTACCATGTGTTCACAACATTTGGTGAAAGCTGTGGCCTTTCACTCTTAGGCAAAGGGTTCGATTCCCATTGTAGTAAATGAGATTCATTTGCAAAAAATATCCAGCAAAATTTCAACAACTTCAGCAAAATTCAACAACTAGCCTCAGCTTCCACCATTACAAAGTTTTATTATTTGCCCTTGTCTTGTGTGTTTGTGTGTTTGTTGACTGTAGCCGCGGGGAATGCCTTCTGTCAGGCTGCTCGACTCCACATGCAGCTGCAGAACAAACTGGACTCCGCCACCAGCTTTGTCGACGCTGGAAACGCCTACAAGAAGGCCGACCCACAGGGTGAGCACTGCTGCTTGAAAGCGGCATTCAACAATGTTCTACTCGTGTTTCAACAAATACAGGCATAAACATCACTGAGTCATGAGGTCACTGAGATCACAGAGACCTAGCCCCTGACAGGACCAGAGCCCGGCTCAGAAGTGGACATATAAGTCTGTGGAACCTGCACATGGCTCGATAGAGTGGGCAGCATTGGCTCAGGCCTCCGAGTCTTTCTGCAAGATTCTAGAGAGGCCTTTTGTTGTGTCTAATGGAGGGACTAGGCAACAGACAAAGGCTCCCCAAGACCATCGCAGCATAGTTATGCATCACACTATCACATTTTCAGTTAAAAAAAATCAATTCAATCAAATTTGTTGTGTTGAGTTTGCACAATTTTAGGAAAACAATATAGGCCTTGTTTTTAGTCATAGATTGTTGAAGCTTGTTTGCCTTCTATTAGACAATTGCTTGGCAGAAAACAGAACCTCTCTTTATGTGGTAGTTGCTGTACCAGGTCAACCACCAAGGCGCCCCATGTTTTTATTAAAACAATTACAAACATGTGTTGACATTTCTGCCTCTAACATCCAACACTTTTACGGAAACTTCCATTGGCATGAAATGTCAGATAACCAACGCTTGGTGACCAAAAGCAGAAATGAAACAAAACAGCTGTGTCGGGGGTAAGCTGTCCATTTAGACATTAAATACAGTATCTCAACAGGCGGAGCTTTCACAATCTACTGGATACTAGAGATGTAACAATTCAATTCGATTTGATTCACGATTCTGATCTCATGATTCAATTTCGTCACAATTTGACACAAATTGTGCCCTTTTATTATTTCATAAATCAGGGATCCAGACTGAATATAATAATGTAAAAATAAAATAATAATAAATAATTAATAACTGTCCCAGTACTGCCCCAAAAGCCAGTTCCAAGTAAATGTCAATTGTACCCATATTTATTTAAAATTTAGACTAATGTTTGTCCATTTGTAAGTTTATAAATAAAAATGTGTTTACATACAATAATTTGTTTATAAGACTAGGAATAAATGAATATTAACAAAGAAACTCCCCAATAACTCTGGCTCTGATGGATTTAGACCTGGTTAATTACTTTGTATTTAAAAACTGATCTCATGTGTTTTTCCTAAAACAGTAGAACTTTATCAAAACAACTCTCAATTGTTTTACTGTTATCTTTTATGCATTTTACCTGTTATTTATTAATAATAGCAAGAATGTATTAACTGTAATAATTAATGTTAGGACCAGACGTACTTCACAAAGGACCAGATTTTGTCCATGAACATTAAGTTGGAGACCCCTGGTCTTTAGTCTCAGTGGCTGCAGCAGAGACTTACAGAAGGTAGCTCATGATCCAGAACATTATTACATCTCTCTGACAAGGTCTTCAAACAGATGAACACAGAGTTTAAGACGGGTCTGACTGTTTATGAAATAATAACTTACGGTTCAGACTCAGGACAGCAGCCTCTGTTACCAGTTTAGTCTCTTTGCTAACTCAGATTACTCAGGTTTTTTTAAGGAACAGGACTGATAATGGCAGTTTTGAAGGAGAAAAGGGATGAGACCTGAGGTAAGGGACGAGGGCACAATACTGGTGATAAGAGTGAACAGAGAGGGCAGACAAGCTTTAGCCAAGGTTGAGGGCAGGGGATCGAGCTGACATGCTGTTAACTGTTGGAGAAAAGGGCTTGTGAGTTTCTTTCTTACAAGTTTATGAGGTATGGCAGGATCCCAGAACAAGCCCCCAAGATGTCAAAGAAATTTCTTTGATTTACTAACAAAAATTACAAAGGAAACCAAATTAGTTAATAAAACCAATGCTTTAGGGATAAACAACAAGAGAGACTGTTTCTCAAGCTCTTTTGAGCAGGTCTCTTTTATACAACTTTGTGGTTAACATAGATGGTAGAAGGGTACATGATGACTAGGATTGGATACAACAATGGCCACTTGAGACATAACAGTAGTATATTATGGTTACAAACGCAACATAAATGTAAAACAGTATTAGTTTCCAAGGAGTGAACTCAGTATTGTTCCAGGTGAGGTACGATAAGTAACATCGTTTCAGTACATGACGTAAATGCACACTGTGTGTGTAAGTATTTTTAATTTTCTGTTCCATAATTCTAAACCTGTTTATTACTGCATTTTCAATTCCAAAAACTTGTGTGTGTGACTGTGTTGCTGACCCTTTCCAGAGGCCATCAACTGTCTGAACCAGGCCATAGACATCTACACTGACATGGTACGTGCTCAGCTGTCTCCGCTGTCTCAGTCCATCTGCTCTCCTGTCCATTCCTTTATTAATGTGCACTGGTGTGATCACAGGGCAGATTTACCATTGCAGCCAAGCACCACATCACCATCGCAGAGGTTTACGAGTCCGAGCTGGTGGACATCGAGAAGGTGAGGAGCAGCAGTCTTTATATAAGTGAGAGCGTCTGCTATTTTACACTACTGATATGAAGGTTGTCTTTTGTTCTCAGGCCATTGCCCACTACGAGCAAGCAGCTGACTATTACAAGGGAGAGGAATCCAACAGGTAAAGGAAAAAGAAACATCTAGAGGTGTCAACAGCTCATGGTTATACATATGTAAAGCTGTGGCTCAGTGATGAAGTGAGAAGTGTGTGTTGTTTCTTTCAGTTCTGCCAACAAGTGTCTGCTGAAGGTGGGCCATTACAGCGCTCAACTGGAGCAGTACCAGAAAGCCATCGAGATCTATGAGCAGGTATAACAGCATAATCAGATCACACAAAGGCCCCACATCAATATTGTGAACTATCGTTTGTCTCACATAGTTATGATGGCTGAGACAGAGTTCTGAACTACAAACAAGCTAGAAAGAGCCAGGCTTTATTTGAGTCTGCTCGCGTCTCAAAACTAAATCCTGGCTCAGAAATAACAGGTTTCACTTCTATTTGTTTACCAGCGTCCCAACAGTGTACCAACAGACCCACCTGCTCCACACTCCAGCAGATTATGAATTATAAGAGCTATGGAAATCAAACAAGGAAAGTGACACTATTGGCTCAACAAAGCACTACCCTGCAGTAAATAACATGGACTTGTCTTTTGGCCTGGAAAGCCCTCAGTATTTCCCCTGAGGAGCTGGAGGAAGTGTCTGGGACCCGGCTCCGGGTGCTGCACTGAGCATAGAGTAAAACAGAGGATTACGATCAAAATGAGTATATTTGCCTGCGTCATTTGGGTGGAGTAGTCTCCAGAAGGGAATACTTTTAAGTGTTTTACAAGGCGACGTGAAGCAATAGGACAACTGCATGAGGGACTTTGTGGTTGCACTCTTTCTAACTCAAAGTTGTTTTCTGTTTAAATAGAGCTGTGTGTCTTGTGGTGAACACACAGCAGTTTGAGCTACGTAAGTTCACAGCTCCGTCTACGTGCTTATATCTGTAAGTGAATAAATATGAGTAACTGGGCAGTTCGACTTAGGTGGAAGTCACAGCTGAAACTCTGGAACACCACTCAGACGCAAGTGTTTTTAAAGCTGATACATCCTGTTAGTCTTGTAAAAAGCTCTTCTGTGTTGGAGAGGTTAGTGCACCTGGTCTGGGGGTGTGAGATTGGGGGTTTGAATCCCCTGCAGAGCAACTCCAGGCACAGTCACAGTCTGTGCCGGTCCCAAGCCCGGGGAAATGGAGAGAGTTGCGTAAGGTAGGCCATCTGGTGTTAACATATTTCCATGCTACTCATTTGAATCCTGTGGCAACCCCCAATATTGATAAGGACGAAAGGCACTCACTTAAATCAGTCAGTCTTTGACCAGATGTTGCCTTAATATTCCAAATAAAAGGCATTTTTGCCGTTCTTTTTATATAAAATGACAAACTATTTCTCAGCACTGATTATAATTGCCAACTAAATAAAGGCGACACTGAGTCTGTCATGTTTCTGCTTGTGTTCCAGGTAGCTATGAGCACCATGGACAACCCTCTGCTCAAGTACAACGCTAAAGAGTACTTCTTCAAGGCCTCACTGTGTCACTTTATAGTGGATGAGCTCAACGCCAAGGTAAATGCCCTACATCACCAGAGCGCAGACGCAACGGAGCTCGATAGATAATGTTGTTTGTGCTTTCATTTTCAGCTGGCCATAGAGAAGTACGAGGAGATGTTCCCAGCCTTCACAGACTCAAGAGAGCTCAAACTGCTAAAGGTTTAAACTCACTATGCATTTCACAACATGGCACACAATATCAAACACAAATTAATCAGACCGGCGTTAGCAATAGTGACATTTCCATATTAAAAAAGAATATGTAGTGTAGTTTAAAGAGAGACTAGTATATTATGTATTCTGTGATTTTCAACATAACTTTTGAGGATTGGCCTCCTCTAACTCCTCGACTGTGCCTGAACTGCACTGCTGTGAACACACCAGACTATGTCTAAGAATAATATATTTGAATGATTTGAAGCCATACATATTTTATTTTGACAGAGTTAGTTATTAGACAAAGTTACACAGCTTCAAAGGTAGATTTTATTTTTATTTTAATGTTATCTGTTAAATTAGAGGATTAAAATAAAAAGCATTTTATTTGCTGTGTAAGTCTTATTTGTGATGATGTCTTTTATCAATAAAATTGGATTAGATATGTAAACTACTCATAGCAAATTTGGAACATTATTTCAGTCAATAATTTCTCTCCTTTAATAACACTAATTGGTGTTGTATTTTATATTCTTGGAAAGCATGCAAAGCAAAGCATTAGTTACCTTTGCAACAAGGTAAAACTTGTAAAGATTGTGTTTAATAAGGAACACAGCTAGACGGGTGGGTGGCATCCAAATTAATGTGACAAAAAAAAAAATCACCTGCAATAGTCTTCTTTTGGTGTTCACACTTGTTTTGAGGTTTCACTGGGGCAGTGTGTTGGTGTTGGGCAGTATCTCTCTCACGGGCAAAACAGAACTTTTTATCATTGATTGAATCTTAATGCACAGAGATTTCATAATGAGATCCTGGAGCCAGTGATGAATCCTTATCACCAGAATCTGAGACTTTACTCCAGCTCCTCCAGGATGACAACGCTCTCCTCCACAGAGCCAGGACCATCACAAAACACCTCCAGACCTCTAACCGATCCAACACTTGTGGGATCAGCTTAGGTGTGGCGTTGGTTGAGCTTCAACAACTGCGCACAAATGTGCCCAGGCTGGTGGGCAGCATGAGGAGGAGATGCCAAGCTGTTGTGGCTGTGTATCTCCACACACCACTGAGGTCCTTGACGTTGTCAAATGAATAGTGTAAAAAATGTATTGTTTTTTCCCTTACTGTGAGAGAGTGCAATCATCCAATCCACCAAGCAATTCAACTCAAATCTAAAAAAGAAATTTAGGCTTTCTAATGATATAAAATACAACACCAATTGATTTTATTAAAGAGGAGAAATGGTTGACTGAAATAACATTCCTAAACTTGTTTTAAAGAGTTTAGCAATAGGTGTAGAAAAGCACACAAAGCAAATTGAAAAGTCTGCAGTTGACTGATATTGTTCATGTTGTTCCATTTTGTCATCTGTCACTATCATGGACGAGCAGATGAGTTGGTGATGTCAAATGCAAATGAATTATACAGAAAAATAAACACATGGAACTACCTTTTAAGTCAAACATTGTGGCAAAATAATAGACCATTTAATAATAAAACGTTTTTTTCATTATATTTTTTTATTTGTTTACAGGACTTTAATGTATATTTTTGACAATATACAGATGTGCTTATATGTTTACATACCCTGGTGATTTTGGCCTGATAACATGTACAAGTGACACAAACAGGTTTGAATGGCTACTGAAGGTAACCATTCTCACCTGTGATATGTTTGCTTGTAATCAGTGTGTGTTTATAAAAGGTCAGTGAGTTTCTGGGCTCCTGACAGACCCTTGCAGCTTTCATCCAGAGATGCAATGATGTTTCTGACTGAGTCATGGGAAAACCAAAATAATTGTCAAAGTGTCTGCGGGAAAAGGTAACTGAACTGTATAAAACAGGAAAGGGGTATAAAAAGATATACAAGGAAATGAGAATGCCAATCAGCAGTGTTCAAACTCTAATAAAGAAGTGGAAAATGTGGGATTCTGTTGAAACCAAACCGACATCAGGTAGACCAACAAAAGTTTCAGCCACAGCTGCCAGGAAAATTGTTTGGGATACAAAGAAAAATGGGCTGCATGGTGTAGACGTCAGAAGAAAGCCATTACTACGCAAAAGGATCCCGCTTACAATACGCCAAACAGCCAAAATTGAACTTTTTGGCCACAACCATAAACGTTACATTTGTAGAGGAGTCAAGAGGGCCAAAGATGAAAGGTACACCATCCCTACTGTGAAACATGGAGGTGGATTACTGATGTTTTGAGGATGTGTGAGCTACAAAGGCACAGGAACAGATGATGCAGCATATTATCAGAAAATACTGGAGGAAAAATTTCACGTGGGACGTACTTGTACGTTCCAACATGACAACGATCCAAAGCACAAGGCCAAGTCGACCTGTCATTGGCTACAGCAGCATAAAGTGAAGGTTCTGGACTGATCATCTCAGTCTCCTGACCTCAATATCATTGAGTCACTCTGGGGAGATCTCAAATGTGCAGTTCATGCAACACAGCCCAAGAATTTTGCCAAAAAGAATGGGCAGCTTTACCATCTGAGAAAATAAAGAGCCTCATCCACAACTACCACAAAAGACTTAAAACTGTCATTGATGTTAAAGGTGGCAATAGACGGTATTAAGAAGTGGGGTCTGTAAACTTTTGATCAGGGTCATTTGGGTAGTTTCTGTTGTCATTATGATTTAAAAAGCGTATACACAATTGTTTGACATTAAAAGGCAATCACCCAACCACTAACTATGTGTGAAAGAAAAGCTTTGTTCATACTGTCGTTGTGTCTTTGGGCAAGACCCACCTTGCTTCCAGTGTCGATAGCACTGGTGTATGAATGTGTGTGACTGTAGAGGTGTGTTTGGTGGTGGTCGGAGAAGGCTGTGAGCACCGTTTGTATGGCACCCCCCTCTCTGTCTGCCCAGGTGAGAATGTGTGTGAATCAAGCGTCTCTCATGGAACCTCTTAAATGGTGGTTGCGTAAGGGCGCTGCCATACGACAAAATACGGCAAAATACAGCGATATACCTCCGTCCACCAGAGGGCAGGCTCCAAATACGGAAATATAAGGAGAAAACCAATGGCGACTTTACAAGTGTAAAAATCATGTTTACAGCCTGGTACAAAAGAGAGATTTATTGCAGAGTCGTAATGACAATATTGGTGAATAGAGGATTAATGGGCGGATTATATCCATGTTTATTTACAATCTATGGTTTGAATGGGGTGAGTAGAAGCACGATGTAAAACGGTTTGGGTGCCTGAAAAGGGTGCACAAAAGCGCTATAAAAAAAATCCATGCCATTTACCATTCATAATCTCAGAAAAATTGGCAAAAATAAACACAAATTCTGCCAGGGTATGTAAACTTATGAGAACTGTATATGACTTACTAATGGTTTTTGGCGCTTAATGATTTGTCATTTATGTTTACTATAGTGTTATGTTTTTAACTTGCCGAAAATCATTTTGTGGGTGTAACATCCTTTTTCACTGAACTACAGAAACTCCTGGAGGCTCATGAGGAACAGAACAGCGAGGCATTCACAGAAGCCGTCAAGGAGTTCGACTCAGTGTCTCGTCTGGACCAGTGGCTTACCACAATGCTCCTGCGCATTAAAAAGACCATCCAGGGTGATGCCGGCGACCTCAAATAAACAGAAATATTTTGTTACCCACAGGAAAAGGGTAATGGGGGAGGAAACAGAGCAGATCAGTTCTGAAAAGGGGAGGGAGGCTGGGACTGTGGGCATTTCTAGCTGTACATATCAATCTGCATGTCGCACTCAATGAACCACACCTCACGTTTAGGAGCCCCGACCTTTCTGTGCCCCAACCCTTTTAGTGTTGCTCTGTAAAAGTAGATTGAAAAAAAGTGAAAGACTGTGAGAGAGACTGTGAGTGTGTATGTGTCAAATGTTATGTCATTATTTGATGGTAAAATGTACATCTTCTATATCAGATTTATGGACACACTGTATGTCATTGAAATTTATTCCTGAGATTGTTATTTATTGCAGAAAATTATTGTATTATTTATTGTTTATTATGGTGCTGTATGTTCCAGTTTGTCCTCCTAATTTCCAAATGAGCCCTCTTCCTTTTCATGTCTTTCTCACAAACCACACCGACCCATTTATCCCCACGTTCTTCCTTTGACACGGTTAAGTATCAGTCCTTGTGATCAGGTGGGTCTCTGTGCTGGGAGCAGTGGGGGAACAGAGTGCACCCCAGCACGGGCCTGTCTGTGCATGTCTCATTTTGACGTAAGTGTTCTGTCGTGTTGTGAACAGCATACTGTACACGTCGGCATTTGTGTGTAATCAGTAAATAATGTATCTTTGAGCTGAAATAAAAGCCATCACTCACTACTTTTGGATGTTATGTTTTATTATGCAAACTTCCACAATAATGTAGGCTACTGCAATGATTAAAATGTTCAAATAATACTTCTCTATACGAACCAGTATGGCAAAATTCACATGGCAAAATTATGGCATCCGTTTATAACATCAGAGAACAATGTTTATTTAATGGTTATTGATTTTGAACAATCTCAGGGAACATTGTTTAATAATTTCTAATATATTATAATCTTGGGAGAGGTTACAGTCACTTTCAGTCACGCTAAAGAAGAGTGTAATGCAATAAATTAGTTTAGTTACAATATACGATTTTACACCGTGGTGGTAATTTTCCTAATACACTGCCGAGGCGCACTTACTACACTGCCCACAATCCATTGCGTCTCCCTCGTCTGATTGTGCGACACTGTTTCCGGTATTTTGTGCACGTTCGCTTTTTCGCTCCGCTCCGTTTGCAGAGCAGTTGGTCCCGATATTTACAACTGTGTTTTTTGTTCCAACGGTTGAAATTATACCCTAAGTTTCTTTTTTGTTTGGTGGAGAGCGTACAGAACTGCCAAAATGCCGCGAATTATGATAAAAGGAGGCGTCTGGCGCAACACGGAGGTATGTGTTTACATGGCTAGCCTCGTTAGCATAATGCTAACTTTTACGGGGAAACCTACTGGTTTACCGTAGCATGTGGCTAACCACTGAACCTAGGCTAATTCG
This sequence comes from Neodontobutis hainanensis, assembly GCA_024349245.1. Classification (NCBI taxonomy): domain Eukaryota; kingdom Metazoa; phylum Chordata; class Actinopteri; order Gobiiformes; family Odontobutidae; genus Neodontobutis; species Neodontobutis hainanensis. The sequence goes on along the minus strand of JALDNG010000039.1, from coordinate 1,112,718 downwards.
CCCGCGTAGTCACTGGAGTTACTTTAAACGAATTAACTTACTGTTTAAGAAGCTATGAACAAATAAGCATCTCCTTTTGAATATAAAAGTGCAGAAATAACGCTGTCGTATGTGCATACAGAGCTCATGTTGAACAAATGACAGATACTGAAGATATACACTCGCTAAATCCTCAGTCCTAATGTAACCTAGTTGAAAGATTTGCATATCTGTGAACTTGGCACTATAATACCATGAATAATAATAAATATATAAACGGTATATGCAGTCTGTAATCTGAATATAACGACAATAATCTCATCCTTTCATTATTCAGGGCTAACATTACAGATTCAGATGTGCAGACAACACTGAGAAGGTTATGTCTGTTTAAATGCCCCTTTATCAAATGTGTTTTCTCCGCAGGATGAAATCCTCAAGGCAGCGGTGATGAAGTATGGCAAAAACCAGTGGTCTCGTATTGCATCCCTCTTACATCGCAAGTCTGCCAAACAGTGTAAAGCAAGATGGTAAGACCACTCCCCAAACAGTTTGATAGATTTTTAAATCGTGATTTGTGGTATCAAACAGCTCTTTTCTTAAATTTTTTTTTGTCTAATCAATATTATTGACAGACGGGAAACTACTTGTTTAATAATTGAGTCCCCATATTTTGATTATTAGTGATTGGAAACTGCATTGTGTGATAGACGTGATGGCTGAAAATATTACTTTATTTCCTTCATACTAGTGTAAAATTAATGGATTCTGATGTCTTTTGAAGAAAAAAAGCTGAGTTTCCTGACAAGCTGTTTGTTTATGTTGTAACAGCTGTTGGTAACAATGTGTAACTCTGCGGGAATGTGTCTGTTGTGTAGGTATGAGTGGTTGGACCCCAGCATCAAGAAAACCGAGTGGTCCAGAGAAGAAGAGGAGAAGCTGCTGCACTTGGCCAAGCTGATGCCCACGCAGTGGAGGACCATCGCTCCCATCATCGGACGCACTGCTGCCCAGTGTCTGGAGCATTACGAATACCTGCTGTAAGCTCTCTTTGTTCACTGCATACACAACACAGGGTTCTCTGTGAGCCTCAATCACTGAATGGCTTACATATGTGTTTTTTAGAGACAAAGCTGCACAGAGAGACAATGAGGAGGAAGTGGGTGATGACCCCAGAAAGTTAAAACCCGGAGAGATCGACCCTAATCCTGAGACCAAACCAGCTAGACCTGACCCGGTGGATATGGACGAAGGTGGGAAAAAATATCTGTTTCTAATGCATTGTGTCAGTTGAAAAGTGCACTGGTTTCAGTAGATCTGAAGGGAGGCTTGTCTTTTTTTGTGGGATGTAGCTACAAAATCTAATGCGACACAAGGTCGGCAGTATAGCTCAGTGGGTAGAGCGGCCGTCCATCGCCCGGCGAGTGGGCGGATCGATCTCCGCTCGAAACATCCCAAAACATCCTGCTCTCCCCCACATACTGTCGTTGTGTTGCCCCTGGTAATAGTTTAATGTGTGTAAAGCGTTTTGAGTGCCTACTACAGTAGGTGGAAAAGCGCTACATAAAGAAAAAAATAAAACAAGCTCACTGCAGAAAGCACCTGCAGCGCCAAGGTCATCATATTATTCTGCAATGTATTACTATTCAAAAATAAATATAATTAAGCGGCTTGTAGACTGGAGCCGGTTCCCATCTTTTACTTAAAAGAACTGGCTCTTTGAACCGGCTTGTTTGGAACCGAAGCCATAACTAATTCAGTAAGTCTTTGGTGAGCTACTTGTAAAATGACAAGTTGGCGACCCCTAAATATAGAGTTTATTGTGATATTTAAGCACCATTTTTCCACGTAGCATATGTAGTATAGTTTTTATTTTACCATTGTAGGTTGATTTAATGCAATAACTAGTATTGTTGAATTTGAATAGATGAGCTGGAGATGCTGTCGGAGGCCCGCGCTCGTCTGGCCAACACTCAGGGCAAGAAAGCCAAGAGAAAGGCCCGAGAAAAGCAACTGGAGGAAGCCAGGTCAGTCTGTCCTGCACATGCCATCAGACCCATTGAGGTCTGGTCGAGTACCAAACTGATTTTCCTGGTGACTTTGTCGTAGACGGCTGGCTGCTCTGCAAAAGCGCCGAGAGCTGAGAGCAGCAGGGATCCATATTCAGAAAAAGAGGAAGAAGAAGAGGGGAGTGGATTACAACGCTGAGATCCCCTTTGAGAAGAAACCTGCGCCGGTAACCACCCATCCAGTGGCTTTAGCGGAGGAGACTCTTATCACAGAGCTGTGCATTAAAGCGTTGTTTTTGTTTTCTCGTTGATTAAAAGGGCTTCTACGACACCAGCATGGAGAACTACGACGCGCTGGAGCCCAACTTCAAACGCCTCCGACAACAACATCTGGACGGAGAATTGCGCAAGTCAGTCTTTTACTGCTGGATTTAGACATATTTGGAGGGGTTTGAGCTGTGTCTTCCAACATGGTTGTTTAATAAATGTGAAACTACTGTCTGCATCAGTTGGGGTTAAATAACTTGTTGCCAGTTGAAGCATAATCATTCATGCAGTAATTATCCACTTTAAGGCTCTTACCTACTTGCTTAAATTCAGGTGCTGACTTTTTTTGGAACGGGCAATGTAAAGATGTAGTCTTTAGTATGTCTTTAACAAAAAACGATAAAATGTACTGATGGGACTGTTGTTCTTTCAACTGAGTATAGATGGATGCAGTCTTTCCTTAAACAAATATCCCAGTACTGTCTGGACAGTGAATCTTCTCTCAACTGAGCTGTAATGTTCATAATATGCATAACCCCAGCATTTCCAGTTCATTGATAGTTGCCAAATGATTGTGTGCTACTTCTTTCTTATCCTTCCAGTGAACGTGAGGAGCGTGAGAGAAAGAAAGACAAACAGAAGATAAAGAAGAAGAAGGAGAGTGATCTTCCATCTGCCATCCTTCAGACCAGCGGAGTGGCCGAGTTCACCAAGAAACGGTCCAAACTAGTCCTACCTGCGCCACAGGTGACAGCTGAAACCCTGTCTGGTTCTTCTTTCCCTGTGGCCTCAGATGTTTTTTATTTTTTTATGATGTTCTTTGTCAATAGATCAGTGACGCAGAGCTGGAGGAGGTGGTGAAGATGGGCGTTGCCAGTGAGGTGGCCCGTCAGGCGGCCGAGGAAAGCGACGGTGGGAACGCAGCCTCCTCTGCTCTCCTGTCTGAGTACAGTGTCACTAACGCTGTGACGTCAGGGCTTCGGACCCCCAGGACACCCGCCGCTCAAGACAGGATACTACAGGTAACACACAGCGGGCATCCTACACCATAGATTACAGTCAATGTCAAAAAGTGTCCCCCGCAATCATTCAGGTCAGAGTGTCTGTTGCCTACTTTCAAACGGTCATCATTAGAAAAACTTCTTTGTATACAATTTTTTGAGTGTTATTATTTTAATTATTAAAATAAATAAATAAATAAATGAAATGTCTAATGATACATCAAGATTCTTTTGGAATCTGTCACTCAAACTTTATGTCTGTGACCTTTAGGAAGCCCAGAACCTAATGGCGCTGACAAACATTGACACCCCCCTGAAGGGAGGTCTCAACACTCCTCTGCACGAGAGCGACTTTAGCGGAGTGACCCCCCAGCGGCAGCAGGTCCAGACCCCCAACACGGTCCTCAGCACACCATTCAGGTAAAGCGGTGTAGACAATACAGATAATTCATGGTAGGCGGCTGCTGTAACTGTGGCCATAAACTGTCCCACAGAACTCCAGGACCAGGTCAGGGGGCAGAGGGCTTGACCCCTCAGGCTGGAGGTGTGATGACCCCCCGAGGGCCCATGACTCCCGGGTTGACTCCTGGGCTGACCCCCGTACGCACACCCCTCAGAGACAAACTGAACATCAACAGTGAGGAGCAGCTAGCCGACCCTGCCTTCGCCAAACACGCGGTACACACTCTTCACAAGCAGCTACCTAGCATCTTTCATGTTTGGAAAAAGCTTCAATAGGAGTTTAGAAATGTATACCCCTGCTGTTATAGGCTAATATGGCACAGAAGTACTAATTTGTGTAGTTGCTGTTGTAAAGGTCTGGATTAACTTGGAAAGTGTTGAAACCTGACACTGGGTTTATGGTAAATCCTGATCCGTTTAATGATATAGTTTCCTGTACCTTCTGTTGATGTGACAGCAAAAGGAAAGTCTGCAGCAGCTGAAGCAAGGCCTGATGTCACTTCCTGTTCCAAAGAACGACTTTGAGATTGTTCTTCCTGAAAACGCAGAGAAAGACCTGGAAGAAACCGAGGCAGAAAGTGGCTTCATTGAGGACTCGGCCGACATAGAAGCAAGCAAACAGGTTTGATCTAACCAAGTTCCCTGATCACTGTCACTGCTTATATTCTTTATGGATCTGTCTTTATGTCTGCGCAGGCACAGCGAAATGCAGAGCGGGAGAAGGAGCTGAAGCTGCGACACACTGCTGTTCAGCGGGATCTTCCCAGACCCACTGAGGTATTATTATCAAATAAATTGTAGAGTTGGTTCTCCCTCTGAGGTGTAAGTGAAATGTCCAGATCTTGAGTTTCAGTGAGACAGAGTGATATAAGTCACTAAAATGCTTGGCCTAACCAAGTAGCAGATTAGTATTTTCAAAGCCTTGCTCTGAGTTTAACAATGCATAAATTTAGATTCATTTTTTGGTTTGTGTTGGCAAAGCCTAAGATATGGCTTTAACCCATGGGCCCCCTCCTTAAACCAGCAACTTTCAGACAGTGCTGCTCAAGAGTCAACACAGCGTCGAGGCTGCATTGCTTGATTCTAGGGCTATGCGATATGGCCCAAAACATTTTTTTCCCCTCTTAAACTGTAAACTACATGATTTAAGTGTCCAAAAAATTTCACTTTACTGTTTAAATTTTTTTTTTCATTGAAGTGAAACAAAGCCAAAGGTGGCTTAAAACAGGTTCTGTTATTGTAAACCAAATAGACAACTTTTCCCATCCTTCATGTTCAATCACAATTAAAAGGGACAGAATGGTGTGGATGACACTGGTATTTCTATGGAAAAAGTAAAAAAAAAATTTGGCCTGTTCTTCTCTCTTATAGAGTTCACTACATGTGAACAATTTATCAGGACTGAACCGGGACTAGAGCAGGACGTATTGTAGCGGCTGTTTTTATGTTATCGTAAATTGTGTGTTTGTCGATACCGATCCCTTTCCTACTCTCGCTCTGTCCCTTTTCCCTCCTTTTAAAAGTGACATTGTGCGCAATACCATAATATATAACATATATAATATTGATTTTAAGGCACGGCATTAGATTTTTTTCAGATTGGGCAAAAACTGGGGCTGCTTGTAACTACGGTAACATGGTGGCAGAGTGGTTAGCACTATATACAGCAAGAAGGTCCTGAGTTTGATTCCCATCCAGGCCAGGGCCTTTCTGTGTGGAGTTTGCAGGTTTAGGTTTCCTCCGGGTACTCCAGTTTCCCCTACAAATAAAAACATGTACAATATCTGACTACAAATGGAAATGAACTGTTAAACTATAATAATAATAATAATAATAACAATAATATTTATTTTTTATATAGCTCTTTTCCACCTACTGTAGTAGGCACTCAAAGCGCTTTACATTAAGCTATTTACCAGTGTTACAGAACTTCACTGGAGGCAATGTAAGTGTCTTGCCCAAGGACACATTGACAGTATGTGGGGGAGAGCAGGATTTTATTAAGTTCTGGCATGTTTCGAGCGGGGATCGACTAGCCCACCCGCCGGTCGAAGGACGGCCACTGAGCTACTGCTGCCCCATAATCTTGTCCAAGCATCTCTGCTTTGGATTAATGTACATTGCACGCTCTTCTAAATAAATAAATAAAATCAATCAATATGGTTATTACAATATTTAAAATAGTTATTGTATAATGCTCATTTTTTTTCAATATTGTGCAGCCCAGTCTTTGTTGATGGAATGGAACATTTCTGATGGTCCTTGTGTGCACAGGTAAACGAGTCCGTCCTGCGGCCTGGCTCCATGGAGCCCCTGTCAGACCTGCAGCTGGCTGAGGAGCTCATCAAACAGGAGATGATCACCATGTTGCACCACGACTGTCTACATCACCCTTCGGCCAACACAGCCGGGCAATTACAGCGTAGCAAGGGCAGAGGTCCCACCTCCGCCTCCAACAACGCCTCTCACATCACACATCTGGAAAGTCACCAGTACAAACCTCTCAGCCCCGAGGAAATGGAACAGGTCAACACCTACCTACTTCTTTACTCTTCACTCCACTAGTGCTGTTTTCCTTAACCATACCTCACAGTTTCTGGCTTGTCTGTAGATGGGTCACTCTCTTTGTGTAGTGTAGTTACTGGTTTGATGATTTATGCTGATAAGGCTATCCATTTCAAGTTAAATGGATTATAACACTGCAAAAACATAGAATAAAGAAATCCACTACACAGCTGCCAAATAAAAAAAAAATAGCTTTGATTTTCCTGCATGCAAATGTATTGGGAACACTGCACATTCTATTTCAAATCAAAACATGAACAAAGGAATAGCCAAATTTATTAAAAGGAATATTAGGCACTGCTATTTCCACTAACATTCCCATTTACTGTTAAGGAATAACAAATAACATATGCGTTTGATATGATCTTAGAGATTATACGTTCATCCTACTGCAGGAAGTTTCTGTGTGTATATTAAATTACCGTAAAGCCATTTTCTCACTCTTGCGTGAATGTTAATATGACTTGGGTCTGTGGTAGCTTGCAAGTGCTGTTTTTGGCTCAGATGTGCCAGAGAGGACAGTGCACACTTTAAACACAAAGCTACAACTCATTCAACCATTGTAAGGACTATTTATGAAGGTTAAAATGTTCTGCTTTAAATGATATGAAAAACTTTGAAAAACATGTTCATTTACAAAAAACAATTCTGATATTATTGGCTTTGGCTGCATCTAATGTATGTTTTAGCCTCTGAGGATAATATCATTTTTGTCATTTTGTTGCGATAAAGGCCAAAGCCATTCTGGCAGCAGAAATGGAGGTGGTCAAAGCTGGAATGGGCCATGGTGAGCTCAGTATGGAAGCCTACAGCCAGGTGTGGGAGGAGTGCTACGGACAGGTGAGCAACAATATCTCTCATGTAACATCCAGTAGCGCACACACCATTCAATTATGTCAAATGTGAAACATTGTATTGTTGTTTTCCTCAGGTGCTGTACCTTCCAGCTCAGAACAGGTACACCCGAGCCAACCTGGCGTCAAAGAAAGACCGAATAGAGAGCTTGGAGAAGAGACTAGAGGTACAACACTAAACAACGGATGATGTAACTTCTCCACTGTGTTTTTAATGCAATAACACTCTTATTTGCGTTTGGGATCCAGGTTAACCGGGGACACATGACAGCAGAGGCCCGGCGAGCGGCTAAACTTGAGAAGAAACTTAAAATCCTTCTGGGAGGGTTTCAGTCTCGAGCACTGGGGCTCCTTAAGCAGCACAATGACCTCTGGGAACAGGTAGAAAATAACCACATGTAGTGCTAAACCTCAAAATGTATAGGGTTATTAATGTGTCTTTTTACAGGAGTTAATAGTGTATCTGTTGTCTTCAGGTGGAGCAGGTGGCCACAGAGCTTCAGACCTTTACTCAGCTCAAGAAACAAGAAGACATGGCCATTCCCAGAAGACTCGAGGTAATGTCTTCTCATATTTTAACATTTGTTTTTGTTGAGTTATAAAAGATATTAAGAGAATTTGTGGTTGATCTAGGCGCTGCGAGAGGATGTGGGGAGGCAGATGGACAGAGAAAGAGAACTGCAGCAGAGATACGGAGAGCTGATCATGGAGAGGGAGTCACTAATTCAACATGCTCCAAAATATTAAGCTCCACATGATTCATATCAAGCTCAAAGGACATGGTTTCACTCACATTGTCTTAGTGTTAAGTCTGTAACAAATCCAAAATACTGCTGTCCAGATAAAACAATGGCTTTACCTGCAGAAAGTGTTAACCTCTGCAACTTCACAAGCACCAGACTCACAGCTCTCTGCTCCGTCTCCTTGTGCTCATGTTGTAATGACGTTACAAGATGACTTTAGCGCGCTTTGTAATTCTTTTTGTTGTGTACATGCATCAATAAAGTTTTTTGACAATACAGAACTACCCAGACCAAAATGTTTTATTAACACAATTACAGATGTCTACAGAAAAAGTTGAAATTCACTAAGACAAATTAAATACATTTTCTTTTCTGGTGTAAACATGACATTTTTGCAGGAACCAAAGGAGGCCTGATATCCTTCCACTGGCTTTGGGAACAGGACGGTTCCACTCAGTTCCAGAGTAGGACCGAAAATGTTGAAAATAAAATGCATCACAATTTTCTGTGTCTTTTCATTTTAGTTACCGCAATTTATTACAAATGTGCTGTACGCCTGTGCAGGAGGACACTAGCCCTCCCAGATCTTTTTGGTTCTTCATTCTGTGATTTTGATTTACTAGTGTCTTGTGGGCAGCTCAACTTGCAGGGTGAATGACAAGATTTTAAAGAAATAGCCAAAACATTTTACTGAAACACCTTTATTACAAATAATAGAAATATCAGACCTCTGTGCCCTAGCAGACGAGAAGGGCCATCCCACTCCTCCAATAGGCACTCTGCAAGAAAGTAATAGAACCTGCATTATAAAAGTGCAGTAGGTTAAATGTATCCAAGTGGTTTTAGAAAACAATGTTCCAAAAGACCATGTTGAAAGTAAAAATAGGACCACAAGGGCCATAATTGGGGTTTGATTTGTCCTGCCAGGGCTCATTTTTGGTGAGTGAAATTGCAAACTGCTTTAATCTGCGATGGCAGTTAAGCACACCATTGATAAAGCACAGTCTTATTCCAAGGTGCTCAACTTTAACTGCAAATATTAAAAGGGTTAAAAAAAAAGAAAATACAGGTAGCTAACTAAGCTAGCTAACTCGACACATAACCCTGCTTTCCCCCAGTGTCTGTGGCACTGGTGTAAGAATGTTTGGTGAATGTATTTGGTGATGGTCGGAGAGTCCGTAAGCGTGGAATGATCAATAGTAAAAGGTCGACATTAGAAAACAAAGATGAAGCATTTTATTGTTTGTACTGTTTCATTTCCTGCCCAAATTCAGAAACATTTTCTTAAGAGAATCCCTTACTATCCCTATTAGTGTTTATCACAATAAAAACTATTCTTTACAACATATAATATCATTTAAAATAAAAAGTATGACAACTTGGACATTTGTGGATTCAGTGTATTACTGGTTTCCGATCTAAAACTACCTGTTAAGAATGCAGTCTTTTGTGTGGGGCTTAAATTCAATGTTGAAGCGCAAGTACAAATATACTATATTCCAGTACTCTTCCATGTTTGCGTTTGAGGGGTGTGTTGCTTACTGTGTGTCTGTAGCTGTAGCGGCGGATGGCCTCTCTGATGTGACAGGGCTGTAAGGCTCCACTCGGAGGATCCACTGTAGCCGGACAACTCTAAAACACAAAATATCATCAACCCAACCATCTAATGCTCAATGTTTTAAATCCCTCAAACCTCTTGATCTTTTTCCACATTCACTTTTAACTGCCCTGACTAACATGCTTTGTGATGTTTGTATGAAGCATTTACAATCACATCATGACGCCCTTCACAGGGGGAATCCAACCTTTTTGCGTTTCCTCTGTCTCGCCCGTCCGTCCAGGCTGCCATTGCCCTGTAATAGAGGTTTTGTGGAGAGGGAGGAGCCTGGAGTGGAAGGGGGGGTGGCCTCTGGAGAATCTGGATCCTTCTTTACCTGGAAAAGCCAACATGCATGTAAGCAGGTGGCTGTCAGGTTGCTGTAGTCACATTTTCACTTCTGCATTGATTGTGGAATATTATTAATGTCACCCACCAGACCGACTTATAATGAAGTATACACTATATGAGGCTGGAAAAAAAAAACTTACACTACAAAAGAACCTACCTCTGTGTGTGTGTTGTACTGAATGTAGCTGGCAGAGATCACGTGACTGACTGCACTGGTCTTGGCCGTCATTTCCTGCTTCACCAGCAGAGCCAGGTCCACAATCTGGAGAAGACAAAGCACAGCATGAGTTTATCTTTTTAATTGTGATACTTAAATTACAAAATTATTCATAACCCTGACTAATTTTAAATTGAAGTTATTTTTATTCAATCAGCAAGTTTTTTCTTGATTTGACATGACACAGGCGTCTTCCAGAAGTTAGTAATATGTAAAAGAGGCATTGTAGTGGAGAAAAAAACAAAAAGTGGCATGTCCAGAATGATTCAAAACCTTCTCAATAATCAATAGAAAAGCCTTTATTGGCTATTACAGCAATCAAACGTTTCCTATAATTGCTGACCAGCTGTAGGTCTCCACTGGGATTTTTGACCATTCATCTTTAGTGATAACCTCCAGCTCTTTTAGGTTGGAGGGTCTCCTGCCCATCATCCTGATCTTTAGCTCCCTCCACAGATTCTCAATTGGATTCAAGCCAGGACTCTAGCCGGGCCAGTGCAAAAGGTTAATGTTTTTGTCTGCTAACCATTTCTTTACCACTTTAGCTGTGTTTTGGGTCGTTGTCGTGCTGAAGTGTCCACTAGTGTTTCTCTGCAGACTTCTTGATGTTGTTGTTTAGAATCTTGATGTATTGTTCTTTTTTCATTGGCCTGTTTACTGTGATTAGGTTCTCTGGTCCATTGGCTAAAAAACACCTCCAATGCATTAGGTTCCCACCACCAGTTTGACAGTAGGGATGGTTTCCTCCTTTTTTACACCAAATGAAGGATACATCATTGTGGCCAAACAATTCAATTATTGTTTCATCTGACCATAAAACAAAAGACCAGAAGTCTTCGTCTTACCCCACATCAGCATTTGCAAAGGACAAAGGGGCTTTTGTGTGTCTTTTCTGGAGAGGTGGTGTCCTTCTTGGTCTGCGTCCGTGTAACCCAGCAGTGTGCAGTGTCTGTTGGACTGTCTGCCTTGAGACCTTGCCACCAGCAGAGCCCAGATTCTGTGGTGTAATATTTTGGATGTCATGGGTTTTATTTCTGTAAACTTATTTAGTTATTCATTATAATGAGTTTATTTTAAGTGTCTTGAGGTTTATAATCAAGTAAGAGGTGTAATATAATTACACCTAGAGCCATATTAATGGAAAAGAGAAAACCTAATGTCAGAATGTATGGTTTAAACATGATAAGTTTAATGCACACACACAACCAGTGTTGGGAAAGTTTACTTTCTACAAGAACTAGTTCAAAGTTCAGTTCACACATTTTAAAATGAACTAGTTCAGTTCATAGTTCAAACTTCAAAATTTTGAACTAAGTTCACAGTTCCAAAAATGAACTATTTCTTTTTTTCTATATGTTGCTGCGAGCTATTATTTTTCAAAATTATTGCCACAGCCCAAATACAGTAGAATCACAGACAGCAATTATTTTATCAGTTTTAACAATGAAGCTATGTGTCAGATTTCATCTTTATGTCCACTTTTGAATCCTTATCAAACCAGGGTTTACATTAGCATTGAGGGGACAGCATTTCCCCATTGTTGCTTTAATGCTTTGTTGCTGTCCATTCACTCCACAGTCCACACTAGTAGCAGCTGCAGCTTTCAACCCTACAGTACATTCTCAAAAACATGAGGAAAAATGTGCCTCTTGAATGGTCTTTTTTAATAAATTATAAAAAGAAAAACAGGACTAATTAATAAGGTGCAATCATAAAATTCTTTTAAATGATCATACGCCTTGCCACAACAAGATTGCCACAACAGATTAAAGAACCAAAATGATAAAACACTGATGTTATACCAGTAAGATGATAGTAAGAGCGGAGGTTGCTATTGTCGCCTCCATGCTTATTTTTTTTTTTTTTTGATGACGCGTCACGCATGCGGCAGACGGCGGGGCGACACTTGTGGCTGGTGTTGCCAGATTTGGTGTTTTTCCGCTACATATTGAGACCCGTTTGTGGTGTGTTTAAGCTGGGTTTTCGCCTGGAAGGCTCTATAGAAATCTAACACCCTATTGAACAAAGTTAACCTGAGAGAGCGTGCTGTTCACAGACACCAGAATGAACGAGTTCACAGTTACGTTCATCAGGCAGTAATAACGCACGTTCAGACACAAACATTCACCAGGAGGCCTTGTTGGTGATCATTCAACTGCAGAGAGCTGCTGTTTATCACCTGATGAGTTGATTAAGACTCATCAGGTGATAAATTAGTCGCCTGATGAGTCTTAATTTCCCTGACTCGGCTTGTCCAAATGAATCAGGGTAATTAGGATGCTTTAGAACAGCTTGGACTATTTCGAATGGTATAGAACTTTGGATTTGGCCATAAACTGACAGTTTGGAAATGGTATGAATAATTTTAGACATGCCACATTTTGTTCAAATGTAAATAAAAGCTGAGAAATATTTATTTACACAACAATGCATCTTTTACATCTTATTAACTTCTGGAAGACGCCTGTGTCATTTCCAATCAAGAAAAAACTTGCTGGTTGAATAAAAGTAACTTTAACTCAGAATTTGCCAGGGGTAAGGATAATTTCGGGCTTGACTGTACATTTTGTGAGAGGGGTGCAATTTAGGGGAGGGTTACACGTTCCAACCAAAATGGCGGACTTCTTTTGGGGTTTGGAGTGGAGCCATAAGATAATTTTTTGTTTGCCTTAACATTTTTTATTTTTTTCCAGGAGGCGCCACTGAGCCATTTATTTAAAAAGAATTCTTGTAGAAATGTAACTTCCCGCCATAAATTTTGGGTTCAGTCTTTAGTGTTCCTAAAATGATTGTGGGCCATAGCTTTTATATCAGTAAAGGCGTCACCTGTGCGACTGTCTCGTAGGCCAGGTACGACAGGATCTCCATGGCAACGCTGTTGGGCTTCAGCTCCAGGCTGCTGCAGTCTAACCAGTCCCGAAACTTAGAGGCCTTTTTAGCTGGAATCAGTTTCATAAACACACAATTAAATGGATTGATTAGAACTATTATAATCATTTCAGTTTTAATGTTCACTTAAAATCAGAGCAAATGATTTTAACATTTACAAAAATAATCAATGATCATTTTTGTAAATTTGTCCTGGAAGTGTGCCTCGCTGCTGAAGCTATTACAGCAAAAGTTTATTAAAACATTAGTGCAGTGTATAACTTAAACTGCTTCATAAAAATAGTGTTGTTCCATGTTCTTTTTAGCCATGTTTTTTTTCTAATAGAGTGTCCTTTTACACTTTATTATTGACTTTTCATTAATTTTTAACTAAAGATGTATTTGGAGGTTACGACCTTCAACAGAGCAACGTCTATATCGACAAAGGTCAAAGAACATTTTAATAAGGGCCATGAGACAGAGGGAAGATGAAAAATGGAGCATTTTGATGACTCTTCTGATTGGGTGTTGATAGCAAGGGTTGGCTAGAGTCTAGTCTAGACTCTGTCTAAATTCTTACCAAAACTCAGGTGTCGGCTCTCGCAGAACTCTGAATACTGGGCCTGGTCCATGTTCCGTGTTTGTCGCTCCAGACGCTGAAACACCACACACAGCGTTAGGAAACTCTCTCTTGAAGCTGACATGGACTCACCAGACTACAGCTGACCTCCAGCCGCTCCTGTTTGACTGGGTCCATGTCAGGTTTCTCTGCCAGTGACAGCAGTTCCCCGGTCTGGTCCATCCACATCAGGTAGTCCTGCGCCAGCCGCTGCCTCCGCTGGTTACCCCCGGCTGCTCCGCTGCCCCCCCACCTATCTGCACACAGCCGGACAATAAGGTACAGTATTTCTTTTTAATTCCAGTACTTTTGATGCATAAGTCTCACACACGTCGTACCGGAGTCTGGCTGTGGCTCGTCGTCCTCCAGACTTTTAAGAAGTTTTGATTTATAATCTCTGAACTGAAGATATTTTAATAACCTCGCCACCTTACTCTGAGGAAAACGCAAAACATTTTTTAAAACTCATTTAGAACTGCAAACACAGCATTTCTTGTTATTAATACACACTTAGCATGATTTACCTTATCTCTTCTCATCAAAAATATGATGTCCTCAGCTGAAATTACCCTTGACCCCCGGAAAGCTGCCCTTTCACAGGCCTGATGCAGCTAAAGGCAATTTACAGTTATTTGTGTAGTAGTCCACAAGAAGACGTGTATTTGAAACAGTTTAGACAGAAAGAGTACAAAGGTAAGAGTGCAGAGCAGTGGCGTTACCAAAGTGATGAGCTGAGTGTGAACAATGTCCTCCACCAGGGCGGCCGTCTCCTGCAGAGCTCTGCGAGCGTCGCCCAGGGCAAACCTACGAGACACCGATGATCAGAGCAGTGTGATCACATCAAGCATTCTAGCAGTCCACCAGCTGCTGCAGCACAATCACTGGTATTGTGCTTAGCTTTTTATATTTATCATCATTTACACTAATCCTCAAATCAAACACAGACCATGGAGGCCAATAGCCATTGTAATTAACTGGTAAATGTGTTGTGTTTACTTACAAATAAAAGCATTGCAAGGTCATTGTGACATAGCTTTCTACATCAGCTTTGGAAAATTGTACTTATTTTGAATTTATGGATAAAGCTCAACCTACACAAAGTAGAACCTAGCACAAGCTACTTCTCAATAAACCTATTTATATGCTTATCTCTGAGTTTGAATATGCTTCTTTGTAAAGAGGCTCCACTGTGGGCCCATTTCACCTTCAATTTTCATCAATGACTTCTCTAATGTCTGACAATAACCTCATGTTAGAATCATGATTTCCATATTGACCAGCCTAGAATGAATAAAATGCTTTGTTATGTAAACTGTCTGTCTGTCTGTGGATGCTGTCCCACAGAGTTTAGGTTTGTGTCACATGTTCAGCATTGATCCTGTGGAAGTCGGTCTTTTGTGCAAAGACAATAAAGCTGACTGGAACCAAGGCCAGGGCACTTTCTCTGACCACGCTCTGGGCCGACCGCTATTTGCATCCACAAAAACCACTTCCAGGACCTGAGTCCGGACTGAAGCCACATCCTGAGGCCATTTCCCTCGCGCTCATTTCTTTTTGTCACAATAACCACGAGCCATGCCCCCAACCGCCAGGTGCGCAGTGATTGGCTGAAGGCAGCTGGTCTTCGGACCCGGGGCTGGTTTTAGGTTAGTGTTTGGGGTTTAGTTGGGTTTGAGCGGCTCTGACCACCAACAACTCTCCGACAAGGTAAGTGCCCCCAGCACACACACACACACACACACCTACACACACATTCACCAAAAGCTCACACACGCTCATTTGGCGAAACTGCAGAGATAAACTAATTCCAGTAATTACATTTTTGGTTATATTTGTTACTGAGTTTTTATTATATGTAAAAATAACATTGAATCACAGTTTAAAAGGATCCAGAGTTGTGCCACATTCTGTCTGGTTTGTTGATTTGATTATTCTCTTACATAATAATCTAGTCTCTCTGAAAGTATAGTAATATTTTGATAAAACTATATTGCTATTACTATTACTATATAACTATTTTGTCCACAATATCTTATTATTATATATTTTTTAAAAGGTGTAAAAGGTGGAATATCAGTTCTATAACTCCCGTCAACTGTTTAAACTTACTTGTGGCTTTAGGAAACAATCTGATTATGTACATGACATGATCACAGGCTGACTCTGTGGAGCATGAGCAGTGCTGGAGAGTCAGCAAAATGAGCTCCAGTGCAAACCTACACTATGATAATAACATTTTAGAGAAATATGCGCTAAAGTAAGAATGCTGACAACATACAATTTCTTTTTTGGAGGGAATTAATTTAGAAAATGCAATGTGAGTGAATAGATGAAAAGTGAGACCCTGATCCCAACACCATGGAGTCTGGCCTGGTTCTGTCTGGGATCACATGGTCTGGTTTAACCCAAGGTCCTTCTGAGATCTGATGGCCTGGGCTAGTCCTGTTTGGCTATTTTGAGCCAAAGTCACACCAAATATTGATTTGATTTAGAATTGTCTTCCGTTCTTTCATTTTGCATTTTGTAAAATAATAAAAGTTAAATAATAATAATTCCCTTTTGATCCACACCTGCCTGGAACGAGTCACAGTATCTCACAGTGTCAAGAGAAAAGTGCACATAAATTCAACTGTTGAAAGACAACTGACAATGGCTGAAAATAACATGGCTTTTGAAGAGCACAGGGCTGAACTGAGATCCAAAAGACTCCATTGCATATTAAGAGATAAATTCACTAATTTTAATACCTTATAAACACTCAAGATATTGTCCAGCCCTCATATGTTTGAATTGTGACCACAGCAGCGTATGAACCTTGAAACAATATGGTCAAAAGAACTAATGGGAGCAGGGATTCGGACTGCTGACCTTCCATTTATTAAACGACCTGCTGAGCACCAATAACTGTGTCTGTGACAAACAGAAACTGCCACATTACTGACAGTTGTGTGTGGTGTGTTGGACAGGAACCATGGCCTCCAACAGTCTGTTCAGCAGCAGCTCTCTGCTCTGGGGTGAGTCTCTCTGCTCTGGGGTGAGTCTGCTCTGGGATGAGTCTGCTCTGGGGTGAGTCTGCTCTGGGGTGAGTCTGCTCTGGGGTAAGACTCTCTGCTCTGGGGTAAGGCTCTCTCTGCTCTGGGGTCAGTATCTCTGCTCTGCGGTGAGGCTCTCTGCTCTGGGGTAAGGCTCTCTGCTCTGGGGTAAGGCTCTCTGCTCTGGGGTAAGGCTCTCTGCTCTGGGGTAAGGCTCTCTGCTCTGGGGTAAGGCTCTCTGCTCTGGGGTCAGTCTGCTCTGGGGTCAGTCTGCTCTGGGGTCAGTCTGCTCTGGGGTCAGTCTGCTCTGGGGTCAGTCTCTCTGCTCTGGGGTCAGTCTCTCTGCTCTGGGGTCAGTCTCTCTGCTCTGGGGTCAGTCTCTCTGCTCTGGGGTCAGTCTCTCTCTGCTCTGGGGTGAGTCTGCTCTGGGGTAAGACTCTCTGCTCTGGGGTAAGGCTCTCTGCTCTGGGGTGAGGCTCTCTGCTCTGGGGTGAGGCTCTCTGCTCTGGGGTGAGTCTGCTCTGGGGTAAGACTCTCTGCTCTGGGGTAAGACTCTCTGCTCTGGGGTGAGTCTGCTCTGGGGTAAGACTCTCTGCTCTGGGGTAAGGCTCTCTCTGCTCTGGGGTAAGACTCTCTGCTCTGGGGTAAGGCTCTCTGCTCTGGGGTAAGGCTCTCTGCTCTGGGGTAAGACTCTCTGCTCTGGGGTGAGTCTGCTCTGGGGTAAGACTCTCTGCTCTGGGGTAAGGCTCTCTCTGCTCTGGGGTAAGACTCTCTGCTCTGGGGTAAGACTCTCTGCTCTGGGGTAAGGCTCTCTGCTCTGGGGTAAGGCTCTCTGCTCTGGGGTAAGGCTCTCTGCTCTGGGGTAAGGCTCTCTGCTCTGGGGTAAGGCTCTCTGCTCTGGGGTAAGACTCTCTGCTCTGGGGTAAGGCTCTCTGCTCTGGGGTGAGGCTCTCTGCTCTGGGGTGAGTCTCTGCTCTGGGGTAAATCTTACATCATGCTCTGGAGTTCGGGGATGAAGCTGGTCCTGGAGGCAGTACGCTCTTTGGGGTTCGCCATGAGACTGCGCATGTGCGGGAACAGCTGATCACAACAGACAGAGAGGCGTTAGAGATGTAAATACAGAAAATCTATCAACTGTACTTTGACTAGTAATGAGATATAACTCTTCAAAAGTACGACCAATTGGCACTTATCATCACTTTTATTAAATATACAAGTGCTTATTATTTTGTCGTCCTAAGTAAACAATAGCGTTTGTGTCCGGAGCGTGATATGTTCAGATGAGATCGGAATCATACCGAGTCCTGTTCCACACGAGGCTCGACACAGAGCGACAGACCGACCGAAGAGGGTCCAGCACCAAGCGAAGACCACCAGCTTACACCGCTCTGCCGTGAAATCAACCCGAAACGGTCTAATGAGGCGCGATTTGATTACGTGTACACACAGCCAGAAAGCGAAGACTCATGGGTAGTGTAGTTTTATTTATTTATTTACATTTTTGTGAGGATAAATCCCTTGAGATGAATCATCTCGTTTTCGAGGGGGTCCTATTGTTCAAAAGCGTCCTTACACCGAGCTCACACGTTTTAAGATTCAGTAGACTTAATAAATGTGTATTCACATTTTACATTTAGTCTATAAATGCAAAATGCAAGTGTTGTACTATTTATAAATTTATACATTTATTAATTTTAAATCAAAAAACTTGTGTTCAAACAGTGGTGTTTGTGTTTCATATATTTGCCCAAAGACATTTATTAGAGAAAAGAAAGTATCTAATAAATAAACCCAATAAAGTGATTGTCTAAATCACTGCAGTGCAGTGATCAGTGTGTTTAGGGTGAACTAATGCAGTGACCTCAGACACAAACCTAACCCTACTGCCTCCTGATTCAGTTCTGGACCTGCTCCACCAAACCTTGTGAACAGTTCACCTTGTGACTGTTTTAGGTGATCTTTCTTCTGACTGGACAAAAGGGGTGGAAATATTTATGAATAATAATTATATATCTTTATTCCAGCAAAGGGATATGATTAACTGCTGCTTCCATTTCTTTTTGATTGTAAGGGGCAGCAGCAGACTTCCCCTGGACTGAGAGCAGTCCTGCACAAAGCAGAACCCTCACGCTGGACGACGGTCGGAGGTCAAACAACTCTGGTACAACTCTTTCATTTCTGTAACACAGTCACTATTACTGAAGTGCACTTTGAACACTACTGTCAGATAGTGCTCGCTAGTTATTGTCACTTTTTTGAAGGCAGTACACATCAAATGCAAGAATGTTTAATGTTTGCAGCAAATGTATTTTGGTATGTAACCTGTTTGGATAAAAGTCCAAATAATTCTCGCCTTCTGTCCGCGGGTGTCTCCTGCACCTCGTGCTTTAAAATGCAGTATGTACAGAAAGGTCAAATGTTTCTAAAGGAAGTAAGCGTAATGTAGCTGACCCCATTTGCCATTTTTTTGTGTGTGATGATAGGGCGCGGTCACAATAGACTTTTTTGCTCATGATCTTGAATGTTTGTACAAAATCTCATTTGGCTACGATAAACTTCTCAAACTAGGGGCATTACCATGACAAAAAGGTTGTAGCTAGAGGTTGGTCCGCATTGGCATTTGTGCTCATCATCACTATAGGCAAAAGAAATGTTTTTATTAAGCATATGTGAGTTCACCATGTTGGCCCGGCCCTCCACAAAAGCCCCATTTTCCAATGTGATCCTTTGGGAAAAAAGGAATGTTGTAATAAAAATGTTCTAATAATACAGCCATGGTGTATGGGAAAGGGAGGGATGTACAGTACACACATAGTTGTCAAAAGATGAATAAAGCAAAATAGTTATCAGGGGCTAAAATAGAAAAAGAAAGAGGGAAAAGGAGATGGTGTGTCAAGGTATGCAACAGCAGCTAAACAAGTGGATGGTAAAAGGAAACAGGTAGGATTCAAAGTGTGACAACTGTGATTGGAGGCTTGCAATATTCATGTTAACAGACTAGCTAACACTGGGAATGTAGCAGTCAAATGGGGTTTAAATTAAGGCTAGCATAAAATGCAAAGTGATCTCACTGTGACCTCTGTCTCCTCTGGTCTAACTGTGACCTCTGTCTCCTCTGGTCTCTCTGTGACCTCTGTCTCCTCTGGTCTCTCTGTGACCTCTGTCTCCTCTGGTCTCTCTGTGACCTCTGTCTCCTCTGGTCTAACTGTGACCTCTGTCTCCTCTGGTCTCTCTGTGACCTCTGTCTCCTCTGGTCTCTCTGTGACCTCTGTCTCCTCTGGTCTCTCTGTGACCTCTGTCTCCTCTGGTCTAACTGTGACCTCTGTCTCCTCTGGTCTCTCTGTGACCTCTGTCTCCTCTGGTCTCTCTGTGACCTCTGTCTCCTCTGGTCTCTCTGTGACCTCTGTCTCCTCTGGTCTCACTGTGACCTCTGTCTCCTCTGGTCTCTCTGTGACCTCTGTCTCCTCTGGTCTCACTGTGACCTCTGTCTCCTCTGGTCTCTCTGTGACCTCTGTCTCCTCTGGTCTCACTGTGACCTCTGTCTCCTCTGGTCTCACTGTGACCTCTGTCTCCTCTGGTCTCACTGTGACCTCTGTCTCCTCTGGTCTCTCTGTGACCTCTGTCTCCTCTGGTCTCACTGTGACCTCTGTCTCCTCTGGTCTCACTGTGACCTCTGTCTCCTCTGGTCCTTCTGTGACCTCTGTCTCCTCTGGTCTCACTGTGACCTCTGTCTCCTCTGGTCTCTCTGTGACCTCTGTCTCCTCTGGTCTAACTGTGGTCTCTGTCTCCTCTGGTCTCTCTGTGACCTCTGTCTCCTCTGGTCTCACTGTGACCTCTGTCTCCTCTGGTCTCTCTGTGACCTCTGTCTCCTCTGGTCTAACTGTGGTCTCTGTCTCCTCTGGTCTCTCTGTGACCTCTGTCATAACATAAGTGAGCAGGCCCTACCAGCCTGTCTGAATGTCGCTTTTCACCAAACCTAATAACATGTCTTCTGTGACTTCCATCGGGCCTGTAACTGTGAAGCCCCACAATGCCCTCAACCGACTCATCAAGTCAAACTCTCTCTGTTTCAGACCCTGTGCTTAGGCACACCCCGCTCCCCCCTCGTTCACTCAGTGATCCGCAGGTGAGCTCTCTCTACCCAAGAGGTACAGCACCATCTAGAGGCCTGGTGCCGACTGACAGCCCAAACTTCCTGTGCAGTAGCCTTCCTCAGCACTGGAGGTGCAACAAGACCCTGCCCAAGGCCTTCACGGTAAGCTTAGAGCCCCACGCCAGCCCTGAATGTTAGTTAGTTAGTTAGTTAGTTTATTGTCAGATCATAGATCCGGAAAAAAAACACTTAACATAAACCTTAAATACAACATGTTATTACTCTAAATATTACACCACTTGATTATGGAATATGCTCCTTATTTATTTTAAGGACTGACTTATGAGCAAAGGCTTTTTTCAGTTTAACCTTATTATAGATGGTACACTGTATTGTAAACTTGATGGAGAAGTTTATATACGCTTTTTATTATTATTATTATTATTATTTATTATTTTTTTTATTTTTTATTATTGCATCAAATTTTTATAGCGCTTTTTTGGGGCCCGAAAAGACGCTTTACATTTTCATTATTCATTCACTCCACAGTCACACACTGGTGGTGGTAAGCTACATCTGTAGCCACAGCAGCCCTGGAACAGACTGACAGAGAAGTGGCAGCCATTCTGCGCCTATAGCATCTCCGACCATCACCAAATACATTCACTAAACATTCTTACACATTCATACCACAGCGCTACAGACAGTTTAGAACATGTTTGGAGTCAGAGATAATATTTTAAGCCAATGTGTTGTCATGATAGGATTTTTCAGACACTTCCACGGAGTGTCCCACAATCTTTGAGCAGAGATTTAGTTGGTGTTTCAGTCCAGTTGTTACAGCTTTGGACAGGTCACTGTACATACAGTGTTACACAACTGCAGGACACTAAGGATAACAGATGTAAAGAAAAGGAGAAGCACCTGCTGAGAGGCTACAAAATAGGCGACGAAGAAAGTATAGAATGTAGATCTGAGTGCTCACAGCTTTGGTTCTGTCCTTTAGGTGCTTGCCGTGGGAAACGATGTGCCGGATGGTGTGGTGGTCACCCTGATGGCGGGAAATGACGACAACTGCAGCGCAGAGCTCCGCAATGCCACTTCAACCATGAGGCAAGGCTGTGCCCAATTCAACGACCTGCGCTTCACAGGCCGCAGCGGGAGAGGTTCAGTATTAGCACCTTTGTGTGTGTTTTCATTTCCTATTAGACTGTACAGACCAGTGTACTGTTTGTAAGCAGGAAGAGCTGACCTGGCTAAATTTTCAATGGAAATTATCTAAAAGATGATTTTGGTAAATGTCATCCCACTGAATACATGTGTATGCTAACTTACTTTCTCATTAATGTTGCCTAAGGTGGCATGGGCCTATAAGATGGTAGGCTGGCCAGTTAGAAAAGACCAGGGCTGACTTATTTATGCACTACACTTCTTAATCATGTAGTTATAGGCAAAATATATATTTTTTTACCAAAGCAGCCTGTGGGGGCTAGTCTGTGCAAGGGACACGTGTCACCTTTTAAAGGTATTATGTAAAAGTCCGGAAGCAGGACACTTTCAGTGTCTGTATGTCATTTTATTTTTCAGGCAAAAGCTTTACGCTGTCGATCAATGTGCTGACCACACCTCCTCAAATTGCCACAGTTCAAAGAGCCATCAAGGTGACTGTGGACGGTCCAAGGCTGCCCAGGCGTTAGTACACACCAGCCACTGTCTCATGATATGTCCTGGAGGGCCTCCTGCCTCACTCACAGCCTTTGTTGTGTTTCAGGACAAAGGCAGAAGGAGGTGAAGTCCGGGCCGTTACGAGCGTGCAGGAGCAGCACAGCAGCCTCAGGTTTGTACCTCTTTTTTTAACCACTTTTGTGCCTTACATTTTAACTCTTGTGTATGACTGAACTGTAAAGCTCATAGATGCACTTTGTGTTGTATCTGCTCAAAGCCTAAGAGTCAGGCCCCGGTGGTGTTGATAATTCTTACCTCACACACAGAGAGTAAAGTTTACTCTTCATCTTTCTGGACCAATGAGCCTTCACTCCTGGGTCATGTGACTTCTCTGAGTTCGTCCTTCACTCCAAGTCCTAGAGTGCACCAGCTGCCAGCCCTCCCCTACTCCACGCCCTCCACAGCCTACAGCTCCTACCAGCCCCCTCCCCTCAGCCACAGTAGCTCCTTCTACTTTGGACCCAACCACGTCCCGGGAGACGACCGCAGCATTGTCAACGCACTGGCCTCTTATATTGAAGGGGCTTGTCTGTCCGTCAGAGGGGAGGAGCCTGTCTGGAGGCCTTACTGAACAATGCCTCCTCGACTTTGTTTTTTGGTTACCTCTTTTTCAGAGAGAGAGCTTGTTTTGTAGTTCTGCAGAAACAGGTTGACATGGTGTGGGACCAAATATAAGGCTCTGGACGAGTTATTTGTGTCCTCACAAATCCTAGTGTGACTTTCATCAGCTGCCCTTGTGAAGTACAATCTTTAGGTGAAATACATCTTTGGACTTTGTAGACCTTTGATATACACAAAAATTATGTATAATTAAAGCAAAGATAAAATAAGACCTTTTAATGAATAATACAACAAAAAAAAAAAAACAATGACGCACAGAGAGAACAGTTCCAATTATCAGCAGCACTGACAAAATAAAAGAGGCAATGGCTGATTATTTATTTATTTATTAGAAACTGGAGTTTTCATATTTGCACAAGAGTAATGTCTAAATAATAATAAATGTAATTGACTCAGTGAGTGTCTGCTGTTAAAACATTGTGCTCAGCTACTCTCCTGTTTCACTCTGTGATCTCTTTGTCTTCTCGTTTATTGCTCACTTCATCTTTCCCCTGATGTTCTCCTGAATAAAACCATGACAAATACAGTCAACATTTTATGTCTGAAGTCCGTGACAGATGCTCAGTGCTGGAGGAGCCTCACCACTGCAGGTCAAAGCCATGCACATCCAGTTTCCACAAGCGCACACACATGTTGCATTCCATCCGAGTCTCTGCTCTATCTTTGAACACCTCCTCCTCCAGAGCACATTCTGCACCAAACCCGGGTAGTGGGATTACTGTAGCACTGAGCAGGAAGAAAAAGTTAAAGTATCGCTATCAAGACTGCATAATATATTATATTTTGTGTGAGCAAGTTCTACAGCCTGAATTATAAATCTGAGTTTGATTTGTTCATAAACAAAAGAATCAGATCAGATTTCTTAGGCCACATAAACTCCTCCTGGAAAAAAAAGGTGGTAGATCCTGACAAATAGGTCCCGGTCCCAATGTGAGGGATGAGGAAATATGTTTCTTGTGTTCCCCGTAAATGAAGCCCTGGTTTTATTGAGAATTTTTATTCCACATCAAAATGTCATGATTGCCACAAAATCCAAAAATAATCCCAACAAATTTATTTGTCTCACACAACAATTTCCTCATTAATCACTAATGCCACCCACAGGTTAAGGCTGTGTGCAAGTGAAGTTTCCACATTACTGAGGTCATTTTAATTCTGTTCATAAGGTGGTACAGACAATATGTTCAGTTGGACAGTGTTAAAACATGAACATTATTTCTACTATTTTATAAGCTACACCTAAGGTGCATTACGGATGTTTCAAATAACATTTTTTCGAACCCAAACATGCATCAGCAACAGCCTGATGTGCAGAATGAATGAATCTGAATTTGCCGCAGTTGCCTCTGTAAGCCTGTACAGTCAGTTGAAGTGCAAATTAGAGTGCTACTTTAAGCTGCAATGTATGATGCATGTGTTGATTGCTTCTCACCTGTGAACAGTAGGACGCTGTCAGACAGTTGATGAACTCAGGTAAACTGAGTTTCCAGTCTGCATTGTCATTCGACAGCTCAATCAAAGAATCCACACAAAGAGAATCTGGCACAGACAGAAAACACAGTCTGTATCAAGCTTTGATCCTGATAATAAACACACCACTAATAGAGTATAGATGCCTCTAAAGACTAACCGCAGCAGCAGGTTGGTCTCCACAGTGCCTGAAGAATCCAGTTGTGAATCCCCATCGTCATATGTCTGCCCCACAGGAAGGACAGAGTTATCAATGTTTTCTCATTAATATGATTACCCTGCATGTAAAACAACCAGTGACTCTGGACTAACAAACAGAGAGAAGTCCATCACCTTGAAGTTTGCAGTTCCTGTACTGATGTGTCAGAGTCCAGCTCTTCTTGAATCCACTGGATCACTTTGTACCTGAGCCAGTCCCGGTCCATCACGTAACATGCAACTACAGACACATTCATGCAACCTTGCATTTAGATTTTTTTTGAAGAGAAAGAATCTGCTGCAGACTCACAGGGCTTTGTTGTTAATACCAAACACAAGATAAAAACAGTAGAAAAGGATTACAAATCATATTCCCAGTATTATATATTAGTATTTCTTCAGGAAAAGTGAACACAGGCTAGAAGACGGGAATGACACATATCATTCGTCTGTGATTGGCCGTTGGTGGTAAATACACCTTGATAACCATGACATTGAGCCTTATGAGAATGTACTGAGACTGTGGTCAATACTAGTGGATGGATTACACATGCATTCATCTGGACATATGAATGAATGCATTTACAGTTGCACAGAGGGAGCAGAAGAAGTAGCAGCTGCTGAACCTGTAAATATGTGTATCCAGCTGAAGCTATAGCACGAGCCTAGCATGCCACCAGTAGCATTTCTGTGATGGTGCACTGACCCTGGCAGAGTCCGTTGTGCTGCACATACGTAGATCTTGGTGTGAGTGACACAGGCGTCTCTGTGGATTTCGCAGTGATTTCAGTAGGATTTATTGTTACTACCCCACCCCCATCAGTGCTCCAAGCTGTCACAGCACTGCAAACACCAGCAGGAACACGGGTCAGTGTGGAGCATGAGGACTCCTGAAGAAGTAAAAGTTTCTGTCGCTGGACACACTCTCTACCCGCTCCACACATCGCTCTGGAACACACGACTGCTCCTGACAAAGACACACAGACTAGATGCATCAGATCCCATCAGATCCCATTCACGTTTGTTAGGGTGTGTGTGTATTGGAGACTACAGATGGCGACCTTTGAACTCCGCAGAAAGAGTTTTTTTTTGAATAACAGACACCTCCATTACAAGATGGTGTGAAAGGCAGAGGTAGAAAAGCATGTGCTCATGAATAATTGTGGCTCAGACCTTGATTCCTGTGAGAAAACAGGTCAGCACTGTTGTCTGTAAAACAGCCCTGTGTAACGTTTAGCCAGTAGAGGGCGCACATCCTTCTCTCTACAACTGGACTGTCAGCAGCGCAGTTGTTGGTTTTCAAGTAAAGACTATCCAAGCGACAAGCTTTAGACTCTGCTAGAGGCCAGTATATTGGACTGTTGTCTTTATTGTGTGTGTCGTGTGGTAGAGCCTCACTCACGTAATCTCTCACCATACGCCACTGTTCGGGGACAGGAAAGTTCTCTTGGAGGTTTGTGTCCTGTGTACCTGAGGGTACAGTGTCACTCAGATGGACATGATTCTACTGATCTTCACTTCCAATTCCATTCTACTTAGGGTGCAAAGATTCAGTGGTGGTCCACCACTGTACCGGGAAGAGAAGTGGAGATGAGCTGCATGCAGGGGCTAATCAGGAGACCCTGGAGAATTCTCGGTGGGCTTGGCCGTTATTGGGCCAGTTTGTTCAATGATAACACAATTTTACAAATGCTCGTTCAGTGCAGCCTCAAGGCTTTATTTATGGGAATTTCGTTAGCAACCAAGCAAACACTGACACCTCACACATATCTGCAGCCTGTGCACTGTAAACATTTACTGTAGACGTCCCGTTAGCTCCACGCTGTCTTCCACGAGCTGTAGCTGCTGGTGGGCCTCTACAGCTTGTGCGTAACCACCTTGAGTCATCGACACTTTCTTTATTCTTTAGTGCGCATCTGAGCTGTGGTCGGCTGGAGTTCTCCTGCAGCAGCCCATGAGACCAGTTAAAACGTTTTTTATCTTGTTCACTTTTATGATGTAGATGTAAGTCCTAACCTCACAGAAAAATCAATATTTCGTACTAAGGCCTGTAAAGAGGCTAAAGCTGCCGCCTGTTGAGGGGTTAGTCTAAAAACAGAGACGGAACAATGTGATGGGTTTTCAGAGAAAAAGCCCCCAATTTAGGGCAGCTCCATACCATCAACGTAAAAAGAATAGGGTTTTATAAAAAAAAAATTGATCTTGATTGTTTCTGTTAGAAAGCCTTCAGTCTGTGATGCCAGGGGCCACAATGTCCAGCTAAAATAATATAACACCATCTAAAACATTTTGATTCAGATTTTCTGGGGGACCCCTAGATGCCCCAGTCCCACATACTTGTGTCTAAATACACACTTTATAAAAAAAAATCATAAAACAATTGAATGGAAACATCACAACATCAAAATACACACAATAACTAGTAATATACATAAATATTTTAACACAATGCCAAGTGTTTCTATTTTCTATGCCACTCCAAAGAGCATTAAAATATATACTTTCATTAAGATTTAGTGATAGTACCAGCACAAACTACTTTCACCACTGGTTCCACTTCTATATTCCCGGAGCTAGTGGCAAAACAGTAAGGTTTAAGCATGTTCATGTGTCACGTACTAATACTTGAGAGAAAGTCCTACAGTTTTACTCACAGCGCGAGGCTGCGTTCAAGCCCACTTAAAGCACTGTGGCTGTTAATTCTACAGTGGCACAGATAAGTTCCTTACTCTTGGTCATTTGTTTAAGCCCTCTCTGTCAGGCTAGACCTAACTCAGATACATGCTGAGAAAAGGCTGAGAGAAATATAGCTAACCTCAAGTTGATTCCAAATTCAATGAGCTATTAATATTATCAGTTTAATAATTACTTAGTCATGTATTGTGTGGTGTTGGATTTTTTTTCCACGTGTTTCTGTAATTCTCATTTAAGACTCTACTTTGAACCAGTGACTCTTAATGTTCTCATTAGGTTCATCCACCTGCTGTTAGCGCCCCACTGACATACACCTGTTATTACAGAAAACTCCTTTACCATAAGAGTAACAAGACAGGACTAAAGACACAATGCATGTCTATAATATGTCAAAAGGTCCAAAGAGAGAATGTGGCTCGGTTTACGAGGTGTTTAAGCCAAATGCAGACTGGAAGACTGGAGATGAGCTGCTGCCGTGCACCTTCCTGTGGACGTTTACAGCAGCAGTATGTTTTCATGCATAGCTTGGTCTAATTTAGGACTGTTGGAGTAAGGTGTCAACAGCAGTTTAAATCCCTGGTTATAATCGGACTAAGTCAATAATCCGATTTTTTCTACCTGCTGCTAAACAATTTGTACTATTTTGGAATCGAGTTTGTAATTAACCAAGTCTAAATCCATCAGAGGCGGTGTTATTGGGGATTTTAAATTACTTTGGTAATATCCATTTATTCTTCTCTGTGTGTGATGGTAGATGACAGATGGGCTGGAAGTCCTCAAATAAGTAGGCACACATACCATAGTTTCTTGATGTGAGTTTTATTGATGTATTCAGTGTTAGTTACAGTATCTATATGCCATGGCTAAATAGTATCTATGCAACTAGTGGGAAGCTAACATGAACGACGTGTGGTCTGAATGAAGTGTTTTGTTATCCCTCTGGCCCGGGAGTCAGACTCTGGAACTTCTTGCAGTGAGGCAACAGTGCCAACCACTGTGCCACCATTTTATAGTCAAAATATGCAGAATTTCCATTTGTCCTGTTCACGAGACACAAGAAGAGTGACACAAGGTGAGTCCGTCTATCCCTGCCATCAGTCTAATGTTTGTCACACTTCGAGAATATGTTTTTCAAATATGTGCACTACATATTTAGTCTAATGGATCTGACATAAATCCACAAAGAAAAAAACAAGACACGCCGACAGTACCTCTGCTTTAAGAGAACGACAACTTATGTACAAACAGACCGTGTCCTGAGTGTACAGTAAACAACAGTCCCAGCATTTACCAGGTTTGTACCTCATTGTACAAGACTAAAGGAGTCACAAACACAAGGATTACCACCCTACTTTGTAAAGTAGTAGTTAAGTTTGGCCAGAGGAAACAAGGAGTTGAGGGGGCAGAAAAGAGGTTACCACAGACCACAGACCTTACATAGAAGATGTCTGTGAAGATTCTCAGTCATCCAGGTCATCTTGAAGAAAAGGTTTGAGTGAAAGCATCTGGACTAGGTTTTCAAGGTGAAGACGTTTTGTCTCTAATTCCAAGAGACTTTATCAATTCTGAGTTCAACTGGTAAGAGAGTTGAGCTTATATCTCTAGAGGGAGGAGTTTCCCCTGAAACCAGACCTGATGGACCAGGCTGTTCTGTTCTCACGCTTCTGCACAGAGCAAGAGGTGCCCACAACCTCAGAAGGTAAACGTATTAGCAATATTAGTTTTATTGTTAGCACTGTTTAGCAACGTACTTTACTTTCTACTGTAAATGGGTTAGGGTTAGTTGTTTCTTTATTAAGGCTGAAGTCTGTCCACACTCAGACTTTACTAACATTTCCGTCCAACACATGTCTTCAGTCTGTTTGTTTTTATATTCATTATTACAGCAGTTAATTGTACAGATTAAACTGTAATTATAGCAGCATCTATACAGTTGGTCTTAGTTAAACTTTTGCGCCTCGGCCTCCGTGAAATCACAGCCAATGAGACTTGAGTAACAGATCTGAGGTCAGTTTGGTGCTGTGTGAGGGACAAAGGAGGACGAACAGAGACAGAGACAGCGCTCAAGCACAAACCAAACAAGCAATTATAAAGAACTGACAAGTTTGACAGAGTTTAACTCAGACAACTTCCAAAAATATATGAATGTATAATTTAAATATGTTTGCCATTACAATTATTGGAAGAAAGACTATTTGCTTCGAGGCCTACATTGTCACGTGACGCAGCTCGGCCTGTGTGACTCCTCACTGCTCTTCTGACTCAGACTCCAGGGCTGCGGAAAGTAGTGCTGTGAATTTTTTTTTTTTTTTTTGACAAAAAAACCTATGAGCCTATAGGCCTATATAAAATACATTTTAAAAATAAATACATTGAGATTTACTACTTTATTGTCAAATACACTTCAGTGCACAGCCAGCCAGGGTCTGAAACATCAGACATCAGTTCTCAAATATGCGCAATGCGCTATTAATCTGAATCAGAAATCAGAAATAATAGTTTAATAATCGAAAGAAAACGAAATAATTACTTTCATTACAATTTCAGATAGCTTATACATACATGCAACTTATTTAGATACAACAAATAATACTACAACAAAATATAATATTAATCAAACTTCACAATAACGCTAAAACAATGCAATCGATTTGGTCAGCTGGCTTGAGTCACTGCACGTTTATGTCACACACAACTCTATTAACTCCAAAATCTTTTTACGCACACCACAAGGAAATAATCTCTGACTATTTAAGCAATTTGTTTATTGAACAGTTCTCCACATCCATTACGCAAAGAACACACGAACAAAATAATACTCTCCATCTCCATCTCCACCACCTTACAAAAATACTGTAGTGTACTACTTACAATTGCTTGGCTAGTCAAAGCTGATCCCACACTTGTTGCCAAAAAAATAAATGTTACAAGCGCGGCAGCACCATGCTCTTACCTGAGCTACATGCAGGCGTGGTGCCCTGGTTACAGGTGTCCAAATGTCTTTTCTGACATCGCTCGTTCCAACGAGCGGGAAACCTCTTTACTCGGCGACCAAACCTGCCTGACGTTGACAACGTAACTTCCGAACCTGTGTTGATTAGGCCTCAAAATATGAAATTAAAATCCAAAATATACGTAATAGCCTACGTGTGTCAAAATCATTTTCTAAAATATTCATAAGGAATTTATAAATTGTGCAAAATATTTTAATAGATCTACATTTTTTTAAATCTCCCTATCGTCACTTTCCGCGGCCATGTCTGACGCCGTCTCTTCACTTTTCTGAATGATCCTTCTCGTTCTCATCACTAACTCAGTTGCAGAGGAAAGATAATACTTCATTAGATGTTATTAATAGGCTGACTTAAAGGAGATATCAGAAAAGGAAAAGTTTTTTTCTCTTCTTCCCCGAGGTCACTGTTTTTTGTACTTTACTATGTCCTCTAACCACCTCGACATAATTCTACACACTGACATGTTTGAACTTAAAACTACTTATTTATCAGCAAGTATAGGCTGCACATTTATACAAAACAAATTCCTTCATGTCTTTCATTCTCAGCAGCATTAATGTGGTGCCCTTCGGAGCACTTGGTGCCCTACGCACAGAGCGTGATGCATGTGGTGGGAACGGTGGCCCTGAGGATATTACAGTAGGCTATTTGTTACAGAAGGCAGTTTGAGAATCTAATGGGTGCATAGCTGGTTCTAAAATACTCAAGTTTTTACCTCTTTTGAGAAGGTTTTAAAATCTGAAGATCAGCAGGGAGCTTATTCCACTGTTTTATGGCTTTGTAAGAGAAAGATGATGAGCGGTTTTTCACCTGGGGACACTACACTGCCCTCTGGTGGTCGTTTTAAAATTCTTGGCGGGGCTAGATTATAAAAAAAATATGGACCTGAGAAAAGGAAAGGAAGTTGTCAAAACTAAGCAGTGTATTTAAAAAAAGAGTATATATATATATATATATATATATATATATATATATATATATATATATATATATATATATATATATATATATATATATATATATATATACAGT
This sequence comes from Neodontobutis hainanensis, assembly GCA_024349245.1. Taxonomy (NCBI): domain Eukaryota; kingdom Metazoa; phylum Chordata; class Actinopteri; order Gobiiformes; family Odontobutidae; genus Neodontobutis; species Neodontobutis hainanensis. Next base: position 1,081,307 of record JALDNG010000039.1, on the reverse strand, counting down.
ATCTAGCTTACTGGGCCAGCCCTTCGACAGCAGCACTTGGATGAACTGTTCTCTTGTTGATATAAAAATGAACTTGTATTCATTTTCATTGATTTGTATGTGATGGACTATTGTGAATGTACTGTATATAAATGTAGATGGACCATCCCCTGCATTCAGCTTTTGAACAACAGACAGAAGTGTACATCTGAGATCAGTGAGCTCAGGGACAGAACGCCACAAGAAATTTCCCACTCTTCCCAACCTCAACAAGACAGTACAATCAATCAGTCTGTGGATGAAGTGAAAATGAATGAATATGCATTTTTATTTATTTGAAGAAACCTAACAACTGCAATTCCTCCTGGAGATTTATTAGGCAGTGGCTCAGTGGTAGAGCAGCTGTCCTTCAACCGGAAGGTAGTAGGTTCGATTCCCGCTCTCCCCACAATTCATACTGTCGTTGTGTCCTTGGGCAAGACACTTAACCCACCTTGCCTCCAGTGTCCGTAGCACTGGTGTATGAATGTGTGTGACTGTGGAGGTGTGTTTGGTGGTGGTAGGAGAAGGTTGAGCGCCGTATGTGTGGCAGCCCCCCTCTCTGATGTGTGTGAATGGGGGTGAGTGGAAGCACAATGTAAAGCGCTTTGGGTGCCCGAGAAGGGTGCAGTAAAGCGCTATATAAATGCATGCCATTTACCATTTACCATTATTGGATTGAATATAACTATCCTGTTCCCTTTCTCCCAATGGCTGGGTTATTTGAGAATTTTCTTACCCTGCCACCATCTAATGGTGAAGTGGCATATGACATCCTCCTAAATATCTCTGGGATAACACTAACATATCATCATTATAATATTCTACAGTGTTGTCTATATATAAGACACTAATACACACCTCATGTCATGTCAGAGTGTGACCAGAAGAGGACATGTTTTCACAGAGGGTGTCTTTGTGCACAGTGGGGTTGTGTGTGTGTGCTCTGAGGCTGTCAGCAGAGTGGAGGTCAGAGGAGGTGCTGCGGGTCAGATAAGCTCATCCCGCTGGTGTGTGCTCTGACACCAGAAAGGAGCCTCATAAAAATAGCTACATATTCATGCTTGTAACCTCTTTTTAGGAAAGGTATGCCAACTTCCTGTGCAGCGCAGCTGATAACCGAGGTGTGACTCATGGAACACACTTCTTGTGAACAGAGGATATGAGAGGGACAGGCATATGACAAATTAAAGCTAACAATTGAAACCTGACTGCTCCTTTCTCCCCTCACTTAATTTAGTTTTGTTTCATGTAGTTTCATGTTGTTACTTGTTCTAAAATTCAGCTCTTCGGGCTCAACTGCTCCTCTCGTCTCCTGGGACAACTCCACCTCCTGCCCTGTACTGAGCTCCTTCAACCCCGGTCTCACCTGTGTTTTTCTCTCTAGTCTGATGAGTTACCATGTTTAAAAGGACCTGTGCACTGATCGTCCCCATGGGGATTAGCGTAAAGACCTGAAAAGTACATTGGCAATCCCCACTGTAGTTTAAAACATATTCTGATCAAGCCGAAAATCCCGGATGTAACGGCCATTTTATTGCCGAATCGTAACGACAATATCAGTAAATAGGGAACCAATGGGTGGATTATATCCACTATATAAACAATCAATTATTCTGATGTATCTCTTTTTCTCCGCATTATTCTTGTCTTGGTGTGGTATTTACAGTGAGACACCTGCGCCTGCCCATCGCGTTCAGTGTCAAAGGCTAAGGTTATCTCCAAGAGATATGCGGCTCAGAAAACTGAATTTAAAAACTGAAATTAAACTTAATCTGAAACTGAAGGTATTGTAGAACTGAATTTTCAACTTGCAAAAAACAGTCCCAAAGCAAATGAATTAAATTTCAAAATACAAATTCATTTTAAAGGAGCATTGCAGAAGATCCAGTGTTTTTGTACTAGTGTGCCACCTCTGGTGTGCGTGTTCACTGTGTGCATGCTAATACCAGCACAACAAAAGAAGAATCTGGTGGTTTCGAGTGCGCTGGAGGCCTGTCTCTTCCCTGTGTTCACACGATTCATTTTCAACTTTGCCGCTAGCTTTGCTTAGTTTACTTACGGCAACAAGTCAGGAAGTGAGAACCAGATGAACGAGCTACACACACATTACGTCATGTCCGCTGAAACAGAGCAGGAGTTTTGGTCCCAAAACCTTCTCATTTAATTGACTGCACAGGCTCATTCGACAAATCAGGTTGTTGCTGATGCATGTATGGGTTAGAATTTGTTTGTTGAACCATTGAAACTTAAATTTACTGCTATTTATTTACAAAACAATGTATTTGGTTTCAGATTACACTTTTAAAAAATTATTTAAAAAAAAACATTTATTCAACTTGAGCAATTCAGATTCAGTTTGAGCACTTCAAATACAACATATTCAGTTTCAGTTTCTAGTGGCACAAATATTAGCCCATACAAGATTCACAACAGCAGTTTCCTCAAAGGGCTTTATAGACTGTACAAGACGACTTCTGTCCTCAGACCTTCCATCGGGGTAAAGAAAAAATAGAAAAAAATAAAAACATTCATGAGAAAAAGAGGACGCTCAGGGAGAATCTGCTCCCAGGACAGACAGAGGGACAGATATGTCCAAAGTAGTTATATATAGAACATTCACAAATATTCCATCTTGTATAAGCATGAACAGTTCATCCAACTAAGTGAGAGGAACATGGGTCCATGGGTTGCTCTATCCCCAGCGGGACAGAGCAGAAATAAAACTAATATTGTTAAGACAGTTAAATAATAGACAGAGGAGGACAGAAACATTGAAGGACCTGTGATGTCCTAAAGGCAGAGCCTGTTATACATCCAGGAGGCTGTGTCTATCACTTCTATCTTCTCTCTGGACAGCTAGATACATTATTAATTAATTATTAATATAAGCATTAATATAAGCATTTGTTTTTATCTGAGAGTCTTACTGAAATGAATGTGGTTTATTTAAAAAAGACTTGTTTTTGTCTCTGGACATTTTTGCCCCAGGACAAGCAAGCGTCTGGAAATAGCTTTCATGCTTTTCATAAGCAGCTAAAAATACAAACATGTCATTCATGTGAACATACAACTTGGAAAGTGGTATCTTAAAACAAAGATAGATGCAAAAGAGTGGACTTAAAGGTTTTAGTGTCATCTGAGGAGCATGCAAAGGTTGGCACATGCATTTATCACTGCAAACCTTTAAAACCAATCCTGGCCTAATTTGATTAAAAGGTCATGTGGGGCAAAAGGAAGTCTTCTAAGAATTAACTTGTCTGCTCAAAAATGACTTGTTTAACGCAGATAAAATACTCTCGTCTGAAGAGGAACAATGAGGAGCAATCCCAGAATCTTCAGTATTAGACAAAGTTGAAGCCATGTACACATATAATATATTGTTGTCAATACTACATGTGACAAAGTCTGATGACTTTATGACAGTCTTTTAAATGTCACATGGATTAACCACTGTTTTAAATTGAATTGAGGGAAATCCTGCCTTTCACTACATCACACACATCACACACAACCATCATAGCCCCAAGAGCACACAGTGAGCATTAACACTGTCACAAGTTTTCAAGAAAAAAGACCTCAAAAACCTTATGCTGATTAAAAAGCCCAGGGCAAAGCCCTGCCAAGATACTTAACCCCTTTCAGATTTACTGAAAATAAACAGTAAAAGCAGCCAGGGGCCAGAGGGAGTCCGGTTTAGGGACCACAGGATCTCGTCTCGGACCTCAAGCCTGGACCTTCAGTGTGCAATGGGACGGTTTGCAGCCGAGTGTGAAGCAGCTGGGATGAGAATCAGCACCAGGACATGGTTCTCACCCGTGTACACCAAACCCCGCGGTCTTACTTGTTCAGACGACCTCAAGACTCAGAAGGAGCATCAACATGAGATGGATGCTTCTACAGAGACAGTCATACATACACCTGACATTGTGAGAACCAGGTCAGGCAGAGATGTTATCTATTCATACAACAACAATTACTACAATAAAGGACTCAGGGAAGCCCACACATTCTCCCAAACAGATAAATTAAGATTTCAAATATTTTTATGCCAACCTATATTCATCAACAAAGGAAGCACCACAAGAACAAACCGACTCATTTCTCAATAGTATTTGTTTACCACACCTCAACCAAGATCAAATTTATGTACTCGAAGCTCCAAATACAAGAGCAAGAACTATTTAGTGCACTAATAAAAATGCCTAGTAACAAAATACCTGGTACAGTTGCTGATTTCTACAAACATTTCTGGACATTGTATGACCCCCTCTTTCTAAGATTAATCATTGAAATAAAATAACACTCTAAAAGTCCAGACATCATCGATCTCCCTTTTTCTCAAACCCAACAAAGACCCTACACTGCCATCCAGCTACCGGCCAATAATACTCCTCAATGTCAACCTCAAAATAATTACAAAAACCCTTGCTCATTCAGATCGAACTAGATATATAAAGGGTAGACACTCACGCAACAACACATAAAGACTTATCGACCTACCCCAACCTCTCCATTCAACTAGGCTCATCAACCATTACACCGTCCAGCACTGCCAGAAATCTGGGAGTGGTAATTGATGATCAACTAAACTTCACAAGTCATGTTGCCAGCACCACCAGGTCCTGTAGATTCATCCTCTACAACATTAGGAAAATTAGACCTTTCCTATCAGAGCACTCTACGCAAATCCTAGTCCAGGCTCTTGTCTTATCCAAACTGGATTATTGCAGTGCCCTGCCTGCACAACCAAACCTCTGCAGCTGATCCAGAATGCAGCGGCAAGAGTGGTCTTTAAAGAACCGAAGAGAGCACACTCGCCTCTCTTCATTAGGTTACACTGGCTCCCTGATGACGCCCGCATCAAGTTCAAAGCTATGCTCTTGGCCTACAAAACCATCACTGGCTCCGCCCCCTCATATCTTCACTTACTGATACAGACCTATGTTCCTACCAGATCCTTGCACTCTGCTAATGAACAACGTCTGGTGGTACCATCCCAAAAAAAATCCCTCTCACGCTCCTTTGAATGATCTACCTGCTGCTACAAGATCAGCAGATTTTGTAGCCATCTTTAAAAAACACTTAAAAAAATGCATCTCCTCCGTCAACACCTAAGTGACCAACAATTAATTCTTCCTTTCAATTTCTTCCTTTTCTATATATATATGGGCTTTTACAGGCTAGTTTTTGGTGTATTTATACTTTGTGCTACTTTGTGTTGTTAAAATTGCTTCCATTGTTTTCACAGTTGCTTTGGACAAAACCATCTGCTAAATAACTAAATGTAAATGTAAATATATTGTAATAGAATATTCAACGCAAAACCTGCCACACACCACAGTGATCAGCTTAGAGGGTGAAAAGGTTTTTGACAAAGTAAAACGGTCCTTCCTAATATCCCACTGCAAAAATTTGGCTTTGGAGAGTCATTCATTGAATTGGTTAGACTTCTTTACACAACAGCTACTGCCACAGTTAATGGACGCTTATCGCAGAGTTTCAATCTGCAACAGGGGAATGAGGTAGGGATGCCCACTCTCTCCATGTCTATTCACAATTTTTACAGAACCTCTTGCCACAGCCATCGAAGTAACCTCATAAAACCTCCTTCTGGATAACATCACCCTGGATCATGCATCCACCTCTACTGTATACAACACTTCTAGAAACCCTCTCACTCTGGTCCACACTCCTAACTTTTCTTCAATAACTATTTAGACCTGACCTAATTGAGTAATCGTAATCAGCTTTTTTATGTTATTGTTACTGTAATTTTTCTTACCGTCACTGTTGCTTGTTATTTATTTATTTATTCTTTTTTACTTGTATTTTATTTTTGTAGCCATATTTTAATTGTATTAAAATAATTCTCATTCTCTTTTCAATCCCTTTAGTTTAATAGCCACACTACTACCCCCATTTGGTACCCGCTCCCCCTCCTACCCTGCCTCCTCCACCTTAATTTAAAAAAAATAATAAATAAATAAATAAATACAATTTACAAAAAACAATAATATTAATACAAAAAATACAAAAAACAATAATATTAATTGTATGGAAAAAAATGTATTTATAATACACCCAAAAGGGTAAAATAAGGGGTAGAACATGGAGCTGTGGAGCCATATTTAGAATAGAGCAGAGCTCCCCACCAGTTGCTAAAGAAGTTCTCCCCATTAGACAAGTTGGGGCCACACTAAGTGTGTGCCAGAGACAAGGTGAGGTTTCAGCGTCGAGGCGGAAGAGACAATGCCTAGTTTGTAAATGACCTAAGTGTATTTAAGTACAATATAATTTTGTTGTAATGTATAAACTTTTGGTTTGGTATTGCGAAAAGAACTACAAACTGACATTGTTGCTCGTTAGTGTCACTCAATATGAGAGGGAGTTTATGCTGGTAAGTAAAACGTAAAGATTGTATGTAATCAGGGTACATAAGAATGAAAATACACATCTTGTGAGCAACAGAGCACTTTGTAAGTTAATGGCAGTGGCTCAGTGGGTAGAGCGGTCATCCTTCAACCAGAAGGTAGGCGGTTCGATTCTCACTCTTCCCACAGTGAATACTGTCGTTGTGTCCTTGGGCAAGACACTTAACCTACCTTGCCTCCAGTGGCTGAAACAGTGGTAATTACATTACAACAATGTAAGTCGCTTTGGATAAAAGCGTCATCTAAATGAATAAATGTAAATGTAAACATCTTGAATGTATATTTTTGTAAGTGTTTGATTAACACATGTAGCTGTAGGATGGAACAAAGAGACATAGACCCTTTCTTTGGGACACGGAGTAAAACCCTTGCTGGCACTCCCTGTCTGGTATGGCTCTGATCTCTTCTTTGTTGAACAAAGATGCAATTTCATCCTCCAGGATGTAAGCTGCATCCCCTTTGGCTACTGAAACTAACGCTGTTGAACATGTGTGTGTCATGTCCTGGTGTTATGTGTTAGTCTGCTGATGTAATGTATTTCATTTCCTTTCTTAATGTGAAGTGTCTCACCCCTGTCTGTATGTCAGATTGACTTCCTGTCCTTGTGTTTTTCCCTCCGTTGTGATTACCTGCTCCGCCCTAATGTGCTTCACCTGTCCCTCGTTGTGTGTCAGATTGTCTTCACCCCTGGAAGTAGTGGACCCTGTCATGATGTCAACTTCGGCCTGTGAATATGGACTTTGCACTTGTAAACACAAATAAAACCTTCTGAGACCGTTTGCCTTTTTGGGGTTCTGCCTTGAGAGTCCTCTTACCTGTTCCAGACACCAGGTAGTGACAGTGTGGTTTAATAGCAAACTGCAGATTGTATCCCCGGCAAATAGTGGATAAAACCCATGGATAAAGCACGCCACTGCTCTTTTCGGGCAGTGATTGGCCCCATGTATCTGTCCAGTACCTTTGACAGAGCGTGAGTTCCCTCCAGAGGCACATGTTCCGCACAATTCACATTCATTAATTTGATTTTCTTTTTTTGGTTAGGGAAATAGAACTCTTCCTTAGCCCATAGCCTGGCTGCAAGTGTGTGAACATTGTTTTGGATGCTTGGACCCTCTAGAACAGGAGGGGCAAGAGAACAAAAGGGTAGCCAAGAGCGTCCGACATGTCACCAGTGGGCCCAAACTAAGTCGTGGCCTGACAAGAGCTTCCTGGCACCATGACCCCAGCACTATGGCATGGGGATAGACCTCCTCTCCCAAGAGCACATAGTCTCCAACTCGGCTGCACAGATAAGACCAATATGCAGCGTGCGCTGACCTAAGCAACAGGATTCTGGCTACCATTCAGCAATGGATGAGTAACAAAGCCCATAGACATCTCCATAAGATCAGACCAAGTGGACATGGAGGACGCAAATGCAGCCAAGCTTATGTCCTCCAAAGAGATGCATCTACATAGGGCCACCAACGTGGAGATCCCCCGGGTTAAGTGCACCCTGACCTCCAGCCTTATAGGCCTCCTGGATGCCCCCACAGATCCAGTCTACCAAATGTTGGGACGGCCGCACACCCCCTGGCCCCAAAACCCACAAATAAACAGTCTGAAGCACAAAAGCTTGCCGTGCGCTCCACATAACAGCGCAAGGCCCTGGGCACAGCCAACCATTCCGAGGGGGGAAAGAGGGCCCTGATCCTGTTCACCCTAGACCGGAAAGTTGAGGTAATAACCTTTAGCTGAAAAGCTAGGTTGGGTCAAACATGAACCAGGCACCAATCCTCGCTGAGCGACATGCACAAAGGATGAACAGACAAAGCGCACAGGTTCTCTCACTCTTGGCGGAGGATAATGCCAACAGAAAAACGGTCTTTAAGGAGAGCAAACGGACCTCTGCCCGCTCTAGGGGCTCAAAAGGAGCCCAACAAGCCATCCAAAACCATCTGGAGATCCCAGGATCTGGAGTGTCGGGCAAATCGTGGGAGGAGCCAAAGGTCATCACTGCCATGTGCACCAGGTCCGGAGCCACTACCAGGATGTGGGCACTGTGCGTTCTCTGCACTGGCAAAAGGGTCGGCCACAGGCTGACAGAATTGGCACAACTCTGGGCGCCAAGCCCCACTCTATAGGGCCTCCTTGGGACATTCTGTCTGCCCCGGATTGAGTGTCCTGGGCATACACCGCTCCCTCGTATGCGTAGCCCACAGCAGGATCACTGCTGCCTTCCAGGGAATGGGGGAGGACTTGGTCCCTTCCAGTCTGTTTAGGTAGGCCACAACCGTCTACATGTTGTAACGGTAGTCCGACCTGACCATTACATGTTTTAGTTCCAGGCTGGGGGCAAAGTAGGGAAGCACTTTTTGCACATCATCTCCAGTAAATTGTTATGGGCAAGCGGTAACTCCCAGGCCCCACCCAACGCAAGCCAACAGTAGTATCTAGTAGTAGCCAATAGTATCCTGGCAGACATTATGGGCTACATACACTAATCAGATGTCATACCTTTTATATGACCACTTTCTGAAGACTCATCGGGGGTACTCATGGTCCGACAAAATAGCCCAAGGGGTACACAAGAAAAGAAAAAGTACACAAGTTATCACTGTAGGGGGAGAGGAGGCAGCCGCAGTGCAGACATAATGCGTTAGAGAAACTGAGCAACTGTACTAAAGCGTTTAGTGCTTTAGTACAGTCTGTAAAAAAAAGTGTGGGTGTTGAACACTCTCACTGATTAAAACACCCACATCCCCTACGGGTGCAATACCAATGGCTTCAGCACTGCCTCTGTCTCTGTTCTCCCTCAAACAGCACCAAAATGATCTCAGATCTGCCACTCGCGTCTGATTGGCTGTGATACAACGAAGACCGTGGCACTTAAATTTTACTGAAACCAACTGTGGAGATGTGGTTATATTTATATAGTCCTTTTCCACCTAGTAAGCAGCTCAAAGCGCTTTACCAGTGTTACAGCTGAACACTGGTGGGTTAAGTGTCTTGCCCAAGGACACAACGACAGTATGAACTGTGGGGGTGAGCGGGATGTTATGATGTTTTGGGATGTTTCGAGCGGGGATCGAACGACCCACCCTCCGGGCAAAAGACAGGCGCTCTACCACTGAGCTACTGCCGCCCCCCAATCTGTATAATTAACTGCTGTAAGAATGATTTAAAAACAGAGTGAAGACATGTGTTGGACAGAAACATTAGTAAAGTCTGAGTGTGGACAGAGTTCAGCCTTAATGCAGCCATTAAGTTCAGCCATTTAAAGCAGAAAGTAAGGTACGTTGCTAAACAGTGCTAACAATAAAGCTAATACAGCTAATACTTACATTTGATGCTATTTTTTGTCAGAGATTGTGAGCAGACAGAGGAGGATAGACAGGGCTCTCTCACCTGTTAGCGCCAAATGAACAGGTTACATCCACAGTCTGTGTAAATCTGACTCCTAAACATGAGGTAGGCTCATTTTCGGTGCAACGGCCTTGTTACATAGTGTATTGTAACATTCCCACTCACATTTACACTAGGGATAAGAATGAGAAGTATTTTTGACAGACAATATCTTGACAGCTATAATGATAACAATACAATTTATTGGGTGTAAAATATAAGATATTCACATCATTACTTCATTACTAGTCAGTAAAATACTTTTCCCAGCATTGGAGATGTATGGAGAGGAATGGAGTGGGACTGGGACTCGCCACCATTGTGTCTTAACACAATATGTGACTTCCTTTATATGCCAGACAGCACAAACAGCCGTCCAAACCCTGCTGTAGGAACACAGGGCTGAACGGCAGGCAGCGAGGCACCCAGCCACTTCCTCTGGAGATCTGCAGATGGAGGCGACACAGAGCGAAAAGAGCGAGTGGGAGTGAGGGGTGGGGTGCACTAACAACAGTAACGCACACAACTCACTTCAGTCCACGGGACACCACACTCCATCAACTAACTTTTGCTTTTTGCTGGTTGACTGTTCAGCAGAGGTGGGTAGTAACTAGATTAACGTTTACTTGTAACTCATTTTTACTTTAGAAACCTTTTGAGTAGGTCTTACTTCTAAAACAATTTCACACACAACCTAGTTACTTATCAGACATAGTTTATCAGTTCACCTTTTCTTTGCTTATGCTCTCATAGATTTAAAAAACACAGTTTATGCTTTTTAAAACGTTTTTGTGTCAATAGTTAATTGGTCTTAGTTGAATGATTTTATTTGTTACTTTTATTAAAATAATAATTTAGATGGTGATTTTTTTCTGAAGCCAATTCATTTTTAAAGTGTATCTTGAGCTACCTCTGCTGTTCATTCAATCTGTGGACACTCAAAGCTCTGGCTCTTACCAGCGAGGACAAGTGGAAGATGTTTGGAGTCCTGTCACACAAAACTCTTGTGTGAAGTCCAATTAGTGTGGTGGTGTCTGCTGAGGAACAGGGGGCACTGAGAGTCTTCACTCAGGTACACTTTTTTCTCTATAAATTTCAGAAAACATTATGCATTACTATTATTGAATATGTCATTGTTTTATGTGACATTTATATCTGTACAATTTATGAATGATGAATGAGGCTTCTATCAATGCAATGATCTGGGACATAGCGGTTATAAGAGCATTTCTGTTGGAGTTTTTTTATTTTTTTATTTACTTAATTTGGTCAATTGTTAGTAAATAAAATCCATTTGACCTATGCACTTAACCAGGTGAGTCACCAAACACTTTTGTTTCTTTTTTTTCCTCCATGAGCTGCACTGCAAGTGGTGCATATCTTTGTGTGAGTGACTGTGTGAGTAACAGCAGGTACAAATGAATCAAATCAGGGTTTTCCATGAATGCATTATGTGACTAGGCTGAAAAATGAGTCAAGGCTCCCGTTGATTTAAAATCAAAGTTCATTGGTCTATTCACCCAAAAATTTATGCAGCCCATACAGCGGTGCACTACACCTCATGTATGGGCTTCTGATTTTTCTTGCCATCACACCCTTTGACCAATAGGCACGAGGGAGGAACACTGTGGTGATGTCATAAAGCATGCAATATTTTTAAAGAGTAAAAATAGGTAATACTATAAAATCTGACCATTTGGGAAGTGTGTCAGACAAACACCAGACATCTCTTTTTACACGGTGGTCTTTGGGGAAGGACCTTTCTGGGCTACAGAGTTTTTTTTGCTGCAATACAATCCACTGGTGGAACAGGACAGAGAGGCCAGTATCCTAATCAGATATAGCCATGACTTAAACACACAGTAAATATATTAATGAATGAGATGCAAACTCTTCATCTATAGCGGGCAAATCACCAGCTGCCATCTCATGCTTAGCACATAAAATGCTGTCTATAGCCCTGTACTGTTGTCTTTAAATATATTCTGCTTTTGCTTTAATGAAAAACTGTCTGATGTTTTTGGGTAGAAGTAACAGCAAGTTCATAGCAGAGCCTGTTCAGTGTAACTTAGCTTGTGGCCCACCGTGTATTCTTTTATCTTTAAATGACTTATTCCCATCTCCACCCTGCTTCCATACCTCAAAATACATCAGGGTTACCAGGTCTCAGTCGGTCTTTGGCCTTATTTTAGACCCTTATTTTAGACCCTCCACAAGCCATGAGGCTGTGCCCGCTGAAGGAGTACCCATGGGTCACTATATATCTTGTGTCAGTGACATGCCCAATTAAATGTTCAGTTTTACTGAAGTCCACATATTAGACTTGTGATTTCGTAAAAATGTATTATTGTTATTGTTATTATTATTATTGTTAATAATAATAATAATAATTTTAAGAAGAGACAAATACTCTATGTATTGACTCTGTGTTGCTGCTGTCACTCTCCCATTTGTATCAGTTATTGTACTCTTTTAGCCATACCACATTAACTTTGTTTTAATCACCTAAAATTCACTTAAAGTTTATTAGCTCTGTAAATCGTGGTCAGTTCATTTTTATCTCTCTGTCTTTGACAACATACATCATTGTCTCGAAGCGAAATAAAGCTAATATTTAATATTGAGTGACAGTATTGCACGTGAAGGTGAAATATATTAAATAATGTTTGGCCAAATGTTGTTAGCAAACCAAATACTGCAATGTTTTTGGGAGTGTAATTTTAGTGCATGCTATAAATACAGTTTATTATCAGATCAATAACATCCTTTGCTCATTTGGCCTATTATTGCTGTTCTTATGTCCTTGTGTATGTGCATACTACGATATCTGGACAGGATACAGGACAATACACACACACGCATGCACACACACGCACGCACACACAACCCGCTGCAACTAATAATAATATATACAGCAAATACAGCAAATATCCAGTTTAAATTAACAGAACAGCTACTTAGCTCTATGTTGGTCATTTTTAACCTGACTTGTCTGGAGGACTGTGAGCACATAAATGCAGCACAAAGCCCATGACAAGACAAGACAAGACAAGACAAGACATTTATTTTTGTATAGCCCAATATCACAACAACAAAGGGCTTAACAGACTGCACTAGACAACATCCCCTGTCCTTAGACCCTCCATCAGGGTGAGGAAAAACTCCAAAAAAATCCAGCTGGGAAAAAAGAGAAACCTCAGGGAGAACCACAGAAGGAGGGATCCACTCCTTAATACTGAAAATAGGCAGATGTAATAATAATAAAAAAATAGGCAGATGTAATAATAATATGAGTGGTTGAGTGTGTACCTACAGCTACAACCAGTGTAAACCTAACCCTATGATCAATCAGTCTCCATACGTTTGGTGAAATAAGTATCTTTTGAGTTTGCTTTTGAAAACATCAACAGAGTCAGACTGCCGCACTTCCACCGGGAGCCTATTCCACAAAAATGGGGCTCTATAAGAAAAGGCTCTGTAGCCAGCAGACTTCTTCTTTATTCGAGGAAGTTGAAGGAGGCCAGCGTCCTGAGAGCGAAGGGTACGAGCTGGAGTATACCAGGTGATGAGGTCAGATAGGTAAGAGGGCGTGTGTCCACAAAGGATTTTATAGGTTAACAAGAGAACTTTGAAATCAGCTCTAACATGAAAAGGAAGCCAGTGTAATGAAGTCAGGACCGGAGTAATGTGATCAAACTTCCTGGTATTTGTTAAAAGTCTTGCGGCTGTGTTTTGGACCATTTGTAGTCTGTGAGTACTTTTCCTCGGTAGTCCAGAGAATAACGCATTGCAGTAGTCCAGCCTGGATGTGACAAATGCATGAATGAGAATTTCAGCATCAGCTAAAGAGAGACAGGGGCGAATTTTTGAGATATTCCTCAAGTGAAAAAAGCCCAGTTTAGTGACCTCACTAATGTGCTGATGCAGAGATAGTGTGGGGTCAAAAATGACACAGAGGTTCCTTGCAGTTTTGCCGTGCTCCAACACACAGTTGTTGATTGAGACAGTAAGATTGTTGAACTTGTGCCGATGACTGGCAGGACCAATTAACAAGAGCTCTGTTTTATCCGAGTTCAAATGGAGGAAGTTTTGAGACATCCATGTTTTAATTGAAACGTGGCAGGCCTCTAGACGCATGATGTCAGTAGTATTATTCGCTTTTATTGGTAGATACAGCTGTGTATCATCGGCATAACAGTGGAAGTTCACTCCATAACTTCTGATGATTTGTCCCAATGGTGTAACATACAGTGAAAAAGGTATGGGACCAAGCACAGACCCTTGTGGCACACCAAATTTCACTGGTGCCGTGGAGGAGAAGGATCCATTAAAAGAGACAAAATGAGACCTATCACACAGATAGGATTCTAACCAAGCAAGAGCAGAGCCAGAGATGCCAAAAACATTTTTAAGTCTGTTGATTAGCACTGCATGATCAATCGTATCAAATGCAGCACTGAGATCCAGCAATAACAGTAGAGCCGATGAGTCCTTGTCCATCTGAAGGAGGAGATCATTTGACACTTTAACTAAAGCTGTTTCAGTGGAATAAGAGGCCCTAAATGCAGACTGAAACGGCTTGAGGAGGTCATTTTCCAACAGCTATAGAGTAAGTTGTTTTAGCACAACTTTTTAAAGGACTTTAGATAGAAAAGGTAAATTGGAGACAGGATGGAAAATATTTAGGCATCCAGGATCCAGAGTAGGTTTTTTGAGCAGGGGTTTGACCACAGCCTGTTTGAAAAGGGAAGGAACGGTGCCAGTAGACAGGGACAAGTTTATAATGTTTAATATAATTTGCCCCACATAGGGCCACAGTTCTTTAAGCTGTTTTGCTGGGAGGATAGCCAGGAGGCATGTAGTTGCTTTACATGAAGAAACCACCTTTGTCAGCTCATCGAGGGATACAGGATCTAAGACTGAGAGACGAGACGTCAGTGGATCCAAGTGAATGGGACCAGGAGCCGAGGAAGACAAAAACAAAATATTATCCCCAATATCTTCAATTTTATGATTAAAGAAATCTAAAAAGTCTTGTGCACTAAAGGGAGAGGAGTCTTCAGTTGTTTTGGTTGGATTAGTTTAGCAACTGTCCCAAAGAGAAACCTGGGGTTATGCCGGTTTTCTCTTATAAGAGATGAAAAATAGGCAGTCTTTGCAGTGCTGAGGGCGTGCTTATAGGTGTTTACACACAAACACCACTTTTGATCATTTAGATTTGTTTTTGACTTGCGCCATTTGCGTTCAAAACTCCTGCAGGCCTGTTTCAAAGCCCGGGTTTCCTCGTTATACCATGGCGTAGGTCGTCTGGTTGGTCTGGGCTTTGTCCTGAGGGGTGCCACTGATTAGGTGATGGCCAAGAGGGTTGCATGGACCTCCTCCGTGTAGACCTCCACTGAGCCCCCAGGAGGAGCCAAATCAGGAAGAACATCTGTCAGCCGTGTGGCAATCATTTGCATTGCAGCTGGGCTAAAATTCCGCGTAGACACTACGCATTTGTCGGAATTTGAGGGAAATGTGTAACTTATCTCGAATTCCACCAGTGAGTGATCTGAGACAGCAGATGAAAGAGAGGAGACAAAGAGATGGGAGACATCTATTCCCCGAGCCAAAACAAGATCAAGATAGTTTCCACTAGTGTGTGTGGGCTCATGAACAAACTGGTTGAAAGACAGGGTCGTAAGCAGTGATTGAAATGCTCTGGCAGCCACCGGTTCATTGAAACTAATCATATATACTGTTCCTCACAACTCCTTACGGGGAGGGGGCCAGAGACAATTAATCAATGCCGACTCATCTTGTTTCCTAGTTCAAGAGTCCTGGCTAGGCTGTCTTTGGTTACCTCTGACTGCCTCACTCTCACATTATTGGTGCCGACATGAATAACTATCTGCTTGTATGTAGTGCCAGTATGTGTCTGAGGAAACTCTCCCTCCCTGTGTGATGTCAGCACCCTAAGATTAGCCTCTATGTCGGGAGCTCTGGCCCCAGGTAAACAGTGGACAATGGCTGGCGTCTCAAGTCTAACATTGCAGGTAACGGAGTCCCCTATCACCTGAGTACGATGCTTGCTCAGGTTGGCAGGCGCAGAGGAAACAGGCCGGTGATCAGCGCGGACAAGCGGACTTGAAAGCGGTTCGCGGTCAGAGGGGGTGACCGCAGCTCAAACATAGCACTCTTTGCAACAACTGCTGAGACAGTTGAGCCACAACTGGAGCTATCACTAGCAGGACTGCTATCAGACCTGCATCAGATCAGATCATGAAACCCTGACACATCTAAAGTAACCAAACCCTGTCTATGCTGATATAGCTGCTCTAACTCACAAACACGTCTCTCTAATAGAGACAACCTATCTAGTAATACTGAACAAGAATGGCAAACCATTGCCAGAAGTAACAACAACACAGAATAGCTTAGCTAAGCTAGTGTACGTACAGCTAAGTCAAGCCAACTGTTCACAACTCACAATAATAAATTCTAACACACACACAGCAGTACTAACCACAAGTTAAACGAAAAACTCTATAAACACGACAAAACTAACCACCAGTAAGACAACAATTGTAACAAACAAACAATCGCGGTATGATCAGGCTAATTCAAACGCTAAAAACCCGCTAGCATGTTAGCTAGCACAAAGAGAAGGGCCCTGTTCACAAAACGGCAGCAAATCTATTACTAAACTCTAGCAGAATTATAACCAGAATAACAATCAATGAGGTGTGGTGCACAGTTAAAGTGTTGACAATGTTTAAGAAATAATAAATACGTAACTTTAGGACAATGCCAGGAGAGATACACTCGCCTGATTGTTAGCGTCAGTGGGATGCGTCCTCCGTCCACCAGGTGGAAATTCAAAGTCAATACAAGACAAGTCAATACAAGACACCAATCAAATCAAAGTCAATACAAGACACCAATCCCTCCACCCATGACATTTGTACATCAGGAATCATCTTGTGCAGTATTTAATAATAATTTTACTTTTACACAACCTCCAGACATTTACTTTTAATTCAACCCATCTATCGTAATACTTTGGTAGTCCTTTTGATATTTATTCTGTCTATCTCTGTACAACCCTCTTTTAAAATAAGATCTAATTACCAAATCTGAGGAATCTAAAAAGTTAAAAGCTGACTG
Organism: Neodontobutis hainanensis; assembly: GCA_024349245.1. Classification (NCBI taxonomy): domain Eukaryota; kingdom Metazoa; phylum Chordata; class Actinopteri; order Gobiiformes; family Odontobutidae; genus Neodontobutis; species Neodontobutis hainanensis. Next base: position 1,064,325 of record JALDNG010000039.1, on the reverse strand, counting down.
AAATTTTCTTGTTCTGGGATGTCTCTTTAGGACATAATCCTAATCTCTGTCTTTGTTTGTGGTTTCCCATGTGTCTCATAGACCTTTCTATCTGCTCCTTGAATGTGTGTACATCATTAATAACAATATTACTTCCGTGCATAGACTTTCTCTTTGACTTTGTCTTTGTGTGTGCCTCCTGTGTAGTTATCCATATGTCATTGTGGGGACGGCGGTCTCCTGGTTGTAAATGGCACTGAAGGGTAAAGCAGCTCACAGAGCAGTGTGTGTGTGTGTGTGTGTGTGTGTGTGTGTGTGTGTGTGTGTGTGTGTGTGTGTGTGTGTGTAATGACATCTTGTTCCCAGAGACAGGCGTGGTGGAGTGTGGGAACTGAGGCAGAAGCTAAATGCAGACACAGCCACAAAGCTTTTATTAATGGGGCCAGGGTCGAGGGAAGAGGGTCATGGGGTCAAGATAAATGTAAGAACTCACACAGACTGTCCTTTTGACCAGACTGCGTCAGGACAGCTCACGGCACGGTGGCACAGAATTTAGCACTGTGACATTACTGCAGTGAAGTGACAGTGAAGTGGGTTTTCTCAGAGTACTCCGGTTTCCCTCACCAACATCAAAACATGCTATGATCTCCAGTTTGTGACATGACTGAGGTACCTGGGCTCTTCCTGGTGGAGGTTGCTGACAAATAAATATTATAAAGGGATAACAATAAAAGATAATTACCAATAACTAACAATAATGACAGATTATGTTGATCATAATGTTTACTGGAATATACAAATCCCTCTTTCCCACTCTCTCCCACTGAGGGAGTGTTCCCTCTCTCTCCCACTGGGGGAGTGTGTCCTCTCTCTCCCACTGGGGGAGTGTGTCCTCTCTGTCCCACTGGGGGAGTGTGTCCTCTTTGTCCCACTGGGGGTGTGTGTCCTCTACACAAAACATTTTCGTGTTCAATTACTGATCACCAGGACTTTTTGAGTCTGTTTTACTTATTCATGGAAAAAGAAAAATGGTCATTAAAGCCTTTTCCATGACTTTTCAAAGATAAATCTTAGGTTTTCCACGAAATATAGGAGGTTCAAGCTCCACAAATTAAAGACAGCAATCAGAGTAACAGTACATCACTAAAAATACAGCCTTGGCTGTGTTTGTTTTACCAGAATTCTTACCATTCTCCACAATGTGCTGTATAACTGTGGCTGGTGTTATTGTGGTCTTCTGAAGAATTTCAAACCAAAGCTGCTCCTGAGCCTGATCCCGTCGGTCCAGTGGTGCGTCTGAGCCTGATCCCGTCGGTCCGGTGGTGCGTCTGAGCCTGATCCCGTCGGTCCGGTGGTGCGTCTGAGCCTGATCCCTTCGGTCCGGTGGTGCGTCTGAGCCTGATCCCTTCGGTCCGGTGGTGCGTCTGAGCCTGATCCTGATCCCTTCGGTCCAGTGGTGCGTCTGAGCCTGATCCCGTCGGTCCGGTGGTGCGTCTGAGCCTGATCCCGTCGGTCCAGTGGTGCGTCTGAGCCTGATCCCGTCGGTCCGGTGGTGCGTCTGAGCCTGATCCTGATCCCTTCGGTCCAGTGGTGCGTCTGAGCCTGATCCTGATCCCTTCGGTCCAGTGGTGCGTCTGAGCCTGATCCCGTCGGTCCGGTGGTGCGTCTGAGCCTGATCCCTTCGGTCCGGTGGTGCGTCTGAGCCTGATCCTGATCCCTTCGGTCCAGTGGTGCATCTGAGCCTGATCCCGTTGGTCTAGTGGTGCGTCTGAGCCTGATCCTGATCCCGTTGGTCTAGTGGTGCGTCTGAGCCTGATCCTGATCCCGTTGGTCTAGTGGTGCGTCTGAGCCTGATCTCGCCAGTCCGGTAGTACGTTTGAGCCCAGAGGAGATGGCAGACTGGAGCCTACTGGGGAATTTTCTAGAGGAAGTGCAGGAACATTCCACTTCTGTGGGAAAGGTACTAATGACAAATAGAAATTTTGCTGCAAGCGATTACTGGATTGTCCCATCCCATAATCATGACTTTATGCCCAGTCTGTTGTTATGCCTTGTGGTCCAAGAGGAAAAAAGTTTATCTTCCTCATCCATGGACCTTGTCTGTTGTCTGTGCATGCTGCTCAGGTATGGCTGACCATCCTGTTTATCTTCCGGATCTTGGTGCTGGGCACAGCTGCTGAGTCGTCATGGGGCGATGAACAAGAGGATTTTAACTGTGACACTGAACAACCTGGCTGTGAGAACGTCTGCTACGACCGAGCCTTCCCCATTGCACATATCAGATACTGGGTAAGAAACTAGCTTTGTGTATCTTCCATATATTTTTATTTGTTAATTTTAAAATTTTTTGAACAAGAAAAACACAAATGAAGAGAACACAAAGAACAAATGAACAAACAAACACAGCTCAGCACAATAAAAGGAAAAAAATGTTTAAGATTAATCCATTACGGCGCTGCTCAGCACTGAGGCCACAACAGCAGCAGCAAGACCTTCAGGAACTGACCCTTTTTGGAGGTCACCAAAGAGGTCAAGTACTCCAAGGGAAATGCTCCATGACAAGTTTGTGCCAGTTCAATTTTGTAGGTGGCTTCCACCACAAGATCCAGATCCAAAGTTACGCCTGTCTGCGAGTCTGTTAACCAGCCTGTCTGTGATTGGTTTGTTTTTGGCAGGTGCTGCAGATTGTGTTCGTCTCCACACCCAGCCTGATCTACATGGGCCATGCCATGCACACCGTCCGCAGAGAGGAGAAGAGGAGGAGCCAACAGGAGGAGCTGGGGGATGGGTGCGGGGCAGGGGACGACCCTGGGGGAGGGGAGGACGGAGGTGGGGCAGAGTTACAGGACACGAGGAGTGAAAAGGAGAACGGCAAGGACAAAAGAGAGGGACGCATCCGGCTGCGAGGAGCACTGCTGCAGACATACGTCCTGAGCATCCTCATCAGGAGTGTCATGGAGGTACTTTATAAAGTTATTTCAAAAGCCACGTTTTATCACATTTATCATCACCAGAGGGTAATATTCTGTGAGAATGACAATCCCTAATCCCACCACGTCCTCAGAACTCTGAATTACAATAGCTAAAATGTAATGTTTCACACTCCGAGCCGAGCCTTTATTGTGGTCTTGCGCTATCTGGACTCTGCCCTGACTGCACACGTCCTCATCTCCTAAGTAAATCTTCTAGGTGTAGGTGGGAATGAATAATGCCCAAAATACTATTTTACATATGACAGATGTAGAATGTAGGTACATGCTGCTAAAATACATAATCACATATCTCCAGTCCAGTTGCATGTGCAACACATACTGAACCAACCGAAAACTTCTTCAGAGAATATGATGATAATATTTGGATACAGTATACTCATTTACTAGTTGATAACTTGCTGCTGATGGTTTCATGTTGTCCTACTGTAAGTGTCTGTAAGTGAGCTATTGCCTACAGGTGGTGTTTCTGTGTCTACAATACTTTCTCTACGGCATCTTCCTCAACCCGCTGTACGTGTGCAAGGTTAGACTGAACGACTCATGTTCACAGGTTTTTTTTGTGGTTCCAGCCTTACCAAGTACAGCTCTGTCTTTGGTCCTAGACCTGGCCATGTCCACATCCAGTCAACTGTTACGTGTCCCGGCCGACAGAAAAGAACATCTTTATTGTCTTCATGCTGGCCGTGTCTGCTGTTTCTCTGGTCCTCAGTGTGCTCGAACTGCACCACCTAGCATGGAAACACTACTGTCGGTACGCCTGGGAAATTCATCAATCTTCATTGAAAGAAATGAGTCAATTAAGAAGCATTGTAAACAGTATATTTATCCTAAAGCATTTATTTGATAGCTAATATTTATGTAGTGCTTTATCATTTACATCCTCAATTATGAAAAGCTGGAGTAACAGTTAAGGTTCTGAGTGGCCATGCTTTTAATGTAGTGAATGTGAGGAGAATGCGTCTGAGTGAGATCAAGAGACACAAACGGGGTAACTTCTAATGATCGTGGTCAATATGCGTTTTGAGAAGTTTTGAATAACAAATCAAATGAATAAGCCAAATTACATTCATAGTAAATATCATATGAAACAGTCAAGAGCAAGACTTTATAGGATTAAGACCAAGACAGTCCATACTCGAGTATAATCCATAAAGATACAAAAAGATGTCAGAAACCAGTTCTAAAAGTCCATTCCATCTGTCAGTTTGGGCACGTGAAAGAACACTGACAGTAGAGTTTAACACTAAACTCTCTGATGGCTGTGTTTGCAGGAGACGGTTCTGCTCTACAAAGGCTGATAAACCCGCTGAGCCCTTATTGGCCCGACAGCTTTCTCTGTCTCCGCCCCCTCCTTCGACTCCACCCCCTGACTTTAGCCAGTGTGTGATAGGCTCCACACACTTTCTGCCTCTGCCTTTCCCTCACCACCGCCTGGCCAATCAGCAGAACTCAGAGAACATGGCCACCGAGAACAACATGGCTGTTGCGGTGGAGGAGGACAACTTCCTCCAGCTGAACTGCTACGGTCCTGGATGGCACAAGGCTGGGAGCAGTCAGATCCAAGATGGAGGCTATTTGAGAACTGAGGCTAACTGCTACAGCCCAGGAGCCAGTCCTCTCAACCAGTGCAGTCCTGAGAGGTTGCTGCTGTGCACAAACAGCGCTGTGTGTCAGAAGGACAAGAGACGCTTCAGCAAAACCAGTGGAACAAGCAGCAGAACCCGGGCTGATGACCTCTCTGTTTAGACAGAAGACAATTACAAGCAAACTAAATCATCAGTTCAAATTGTGCAGCAAGTTCTGACTACAAAGACACATTTACTAGCTTAAACCCAGTACTTGTTTCCCAAATAGTGCTACAGCACCATGGTACAACTTGGTCATGAGCAGGTTATGTTAACCCTTAAATTTACCATAGCTCAAGTGGCTCACCTGGTAGAGTGAACACCACATGGGTTTGAATACTGCCCGAGTTGTACGTATGTCAGTCCCCCTCTCTCACCCTGTTTCCTGTCAGTCACTGTTTCTGTAAGAGAAACCCCTAATAAGTTACCACTAATAAATTACTGTAGCTAAGTGGTGGTTGTCTATATGAGGTGAAGAAAGAGCACTAAAACTCAAACACTTTTCACAGCTTCAATAAAATATTCAAAATCAATCAAAGTCCCTTCTGTGTCGTGGGGAGCCGGACTTATGAGTGTGTATAGCCACTTTCACACATCCACTGAGATCCGCACTGTGCAGCGATTGTAGCCCCAACTCCTTGTATGAACAAAATCCTCCCCAACTTTCAAACCGCATCTGATCCGTCGGGGACCCTATGATTGATTATCTTTTTTACGAGGCCGAGTAAGGCTAGTCATTCTTATAAAATTCTGTCATTACATTGGCACTGCTCTTACCCAATAAAGCTAGCCCAAGTTGTGGTAGAGTGACTATCAACCAATCAAAAGTGTGTGTGGTTTTGTGGGAGGGAGAGTCAGTCTTGTTCTAAAAAAATATTCTTACCTTCTAAAATAACTGCTAACCTAGCATCCCAGCAATAGCAGTATGGACGCGCTGTTTGTGGAGAAAGTTGCTAAAGTTACGCGCATCAGTAAGACAGTAAAAAAAAAAAAAAATAGAGCTGACTACCAGGTATGTGTGCCATAAGAAAATTCAGTAATTCAGCCTCCTCCACAGCTGGACTCAGAGCCTGCATCAGTAGCATGTTTCACCTGCAAAAAATAACCAGGTTTGAAGCATTTGGTTTCATTGCTAAAAGCTGTAGTCATCGAACTGGTCATGGGATGTATTAACATTAACAACGCGGACGACCATAAATTTGACCATGTCACAATATCCTATTTGTTTAGAAAACAACTTCTCAAGGCATATATTTGAAGAGATGAACAGAGTATTGGAACAAGGCCTGGACCAAGCTCAAATACATCCAGCAGCAGTAGTTACACAGGGCTTTTCTCTGTGTGCTCAGTGTGTCGTTGAACTATAAAACTGTTGGGACACGCAAAGTGGAGCCTGAATGACACTGATGCGCTTTAAAACCAAATTCACAAGACAAACTGAAAATGCATATTTCAAGAAGACTGTCTGAGTTTGTCTGTCACTGTTTGAAAGTCATGTCAGGAACAATATTATTCATATGTAATCAATATCTATAAACAGATTTTGTATTTGTATTTGCTGTACTTTATAAACCATTTATACACAACTGAACCTGAGCGAAGAGTGTTACTCCAAATCTTTTTACTGTATGTATTAATTTATGAATACACCCAAATTATGTTTATGTTCAATATCAAAGTTTACATTGCAAATAAAGTTGTGTACCAAATAATATGACAATGTGCCCATGGAGTCGTAACAGTGAAGAGGAGTAGACAAGTCACACTGTTTATTTAGCTGTTTTAGAGGAGGTTTCAAAACTCCCTTTTCTCCATTTCCAGTGTGACACAAACCCCTGTCTATCAGTAAAGTTTAATCAGCAGAGTGTCACAGACTGTTGATGTAAACCTGCTCTTGTTGCTCCTTTAACATTAAAGCTACAGCACCTATACTAAAGGCCTTTTAGTGTTCAGAACATAACAACTGCATAATAATAAAAAACCCAGGCTAATGTAAATCAACATGATGTTGACTACTTTTTAGCACATTTCACTTCAGTCTGGTTTGCTCTCTCCACCATGTGGAGTACGGGGAGAGAAGAATCACAAGAAAAGATTAAAACATTTTTTTAGCTGATAGCGGTGTTCATACAAGAGAAATTCAATGTTCTTTTAAAGCTTTCATGGTAGTTGTAGTCACTCATACAGTGTCCTGCGTCAGAATGACGATAATACTCGGGAGGGGCAATTAATATGACCACAACCAAATTATTTCAATTCTGGCCTGCAGATATGAATTCTCCATGCACACAAATTAAACAAGCGCATTCTCTAGACAACAGTCTCTGCTCTGTGCTCGCTGATTATTTGCGCTCAAGGTGAAATCCCCCCGCGTGATGAAAGATTGTACACACTTGCAGAGAGACTTTTGGCAGATTTGGCGCGGGACCCACCGGCACTGGCCTTCCTGTGATTGGTCACTTTCTAGAAAGACCCGCCCTTTCTTTCAGTTCACTTTCTCCACAGAACAACAACAATGTGAGTTATAATACTGTACTGTTGAGATGTAAAGGGTAGCAGAGGGGTATTACCGTTTTAGTAGATTTTTGCAATTAATTGGTTGTAATACCATGTAAATAAGAGCATTTTTTAAAACAAGACATTTTATCATCTTACAGCGTATATCTTCATAATTTTATAATTAAATATTGTGTTGTGATCACTCTGAGGACTTTCTATACCTTATCATTATTTCCCAACATATTTATTGATGTTAATTTCCGTGTTGAAGCTGTTTTTAAAGGGAATGCTGTCAGGCTGAAGCTGTGATGGATAAAGGATGAAGGTCTGCTGTGTAACCACTCTTAGGAAGATATCGCAGACGTCAAAGAACGTGCATGTTTTAAAACCCCATAAAACGTTACAGATTTTCATTTAGTGTTTTTCCTGTTTTTATATACAATATATTCAAAACAGAGAATAATTTTCCTTCAGATCAGACTTATTAAACATAATCAGTTTCCCTGGACCTGTAAAACCTGGGGGGGTGCCCTTTAACGAGACAAAAATGTTGATAACCTAATATCAATTGAGAATTTACATAAATAAATATCCATATTCACTACAATTACTTCATTTTCATTCTTTACTTAACAAAATAGCTGCATTATTAATTATTTTCTTTATAGCATGCATTCTTCTTAATAACTAACAGAGCTGTCTGTCTTGATTTTTGTGAACAAGTTATTTTAACGTGAAACAACAGCGCCATCTGTTGGTGTAAATATCTGGTGCTACAACTGAAAGAAATAAACCTGTCTTCTTATTTTAACAAATAGGTAACAACATAGCAAGCAAATACATCTATAACTAACACATAATGTATTATGAAACATTAAATAAAGATTCAGCACAGAGATACAGATAAAACTAACAAAGACCTGACAATATTACGCATTTCGGCTATGTCAGGCAATGTGTGTTCACTAGAATACAATAATAGTACAAAACAAACCCAGAAGGGGATAAACACGTAATAGCCTCAAAACACATGCTTATGGCTAGCTTAACACTCAGACCATGAGCTAATAAAGTAGTGTACACATTAGCTTAGATACAATACATGTGCTACTAACAAATATATCAATAAAACAAGGCAATGTGGCTCACTTAGGCAACATAAACTTACTCCAGGCATGGATGCACGAGCGCCACCAGTGCCATGTCTACAGGAATGTAAGAAGTGAGCGCTATTCATACAGATAGCCTATCTACTAAATAAATGAAATAGAATAATTTGGTGCCTTTTGTACAATATTACTACTCAGTAATAGACCGAAAGACCCTTTCTCTCAGTGTTTTTTACAGAGCTCCACTATGTCGTTCATCCACAACCTAAACCTCTTCACATTAAACCAGCAGCGCCGAGATCCCACAGGCCACAACCACCAGAGGGCGCAATTTTGGTTAAAAGTGGCCGGCCACTTTTAAAGCTGGCCACTTTTGATGGCTGACGGCCATGGTTCTAGCCTCTACGAAAACAGACCGGCCACTTTTCTTAAAACGGTCTGCCGGGGGCAGGTCAGCACCAGGGATTGTCTGAAACAGTCTGCTCGGACTTTGGCCACGTATCCTAATGCAAATGCGACTTTACTCAACAGGTCAGAGAAAAGTAGGCTATTGTTTATGTTCTTTAAAATGCACACACATATTTTACATGTTTTGCAAGCTGTAAGCTGTGTATGTTTTTAAACAACATGCTATTCACGTTTTAGGAGAAATAAAGTGAAAAACATGATTCTATTGTGGTCTCTTTTTAATGTCACTGCCTTGATGCCGTTTTAAATCACAGGTCAAATCACTTTCTAAAACACCATATTTAAATACAATGGCGATTGGGCATGGTTCCAAAAATATCTGAAATGAAATGCAGTTGTTAAGGAGCCCTGCATTTCTCTATATATTTGAATCTGCCCACAAGGATCATATCTCATGTCCCTCCCCTTGGTCCAGGTAGGACAGAGCAGGACAGTGAGGACACATGTTTTTCAAGATGCTCAGTGCTTAGTGCTCCTGCCTGGTTCCCATGACTTTGGTCTGATTTGCTGAAAGTGGGATAATTCCCTCTGAGTTCACTGGAATTTATTAGGAATGTTGGGGAACACAGAAGCAAGTGCTCCCTTGTCCCCATCAGATGCAGTCAGAGCCTACTTGAAGAGATGTTGAGGTAAGCAGTTTATGACCCAGACCATGGGCTCATCTGTAATGTAAACATGTTTTTTTAATTTGGAAAATCAATCAGCAGCAATTGGTCTACCATCAACTAATTTCTGCACAATATATATATATATATATATATATATATATATATATATGCATGTATATACACACACACACACACACACAACCAGATAAACTGTGCAACGTAGAAAAGGACTGCTCCTGCATAATGATTAAACATAGCTGTATGTGTTAATGTATGATATTTAGACTTAGTCTATGATGGCTCTGCACTGAGCTGCAGTGAACACTGCGAGGAGTTGTTTCTTGCAGAACTTTTGAGTGGAGGCTGAGCACTTTTACAGTTAAAAGTCATCTAGTGGCAAAAATGCAAATCTCTTCAATACTCAAGAAAAAGAAATACTTAAGTGTTCTGCTTCGTGAAATACCACATTGACACTAATCAGTTTTGGAGGTTTTAATTGAGCCGTTTAAACATCCCGTCCTTAGCCCACAACAGAGCAACCACATCAGGACACACAGTGTACAGCCTTATTCTCTTACAGCGTCACACTACAGTTTAATAAGTTATATTCATCACATGTGGGGGCCAGTGAAAACTAGGGAAATACACCTTCTGTGGTCGGTACCGTGTTGTTTACAATATTGTAGACTGCGACATGGCTAATTTTTGTGTGCCACTTTGCATTAAGGTTGGTGGGATGTTCCAAAGCATTTGTGCATTTAACATTTTGTACAACTTATAGCTGCATTTATTTTAAAAGGCTTTATGGAAAGAAGCAAAACAAGTTTAAGATGCTACCGCTATAACAAAAATCTAGGGACCAAGGTGGGTGTCACTTTGAGAAGGTCAGAAATGCTGTTTGTCAGATAAAGCATCAGTTAATCATGAAAACTATTCCACTGTGTAATTACTCTTACATTTGAAGTAGCCTACTCTATGATGTTGTATGGAGACAGTACATAGCAGGTATGTATTGGCATCACTATGTGATCAGCCAACACACACATTTAAATACAGCAGGTTTACAAGTTTTGTTTTTAACCGTTGAACTGACGGCTCAGACCCGGACCCAAGTGAAAGTATTGTAAAAATTGCTTAACAGAGAATTGAGTAAGCATCAAAATATAACAATAAAATATTAAATATTGAAATATTTATGTTATGAAGTTGCAGATTTTAAGTATGCGATGAGGTCCTGGCGCTCGCCCTTCTTCTTGATGCCAGCAAAGATCATTTTGGTTCCAGGAATATACTTCTTAGGGTTTTCCAGGTATTCCATCAAGGTCTCCTCATTCCAAACAATACCTGTTTAAACAAGAAGAGCAATGAATCAAGTCATGATCACATGAAGGGGTGGGTAGATCACATCAGAAGATGTGATCCATCTTCAGATGTGATCTACTACGCTATATAAATAATATTTGATTGATTGATTGATACTGTCTTCAAACCCCCCTTAGAGGGCTAGTATGCACTAATTTACAATCAAATAGTCTTTACTGTATGGTGTGTGGGAGATTAGCATGAGATACATATGTGTTCACGTGAAAGGAAGATGGTAAAGATAACTGACCCTTGCTCTTGTTGGCATCCGTGTAGGAGTAGCCGTCTGCCTGGCCCGTCTGGCGCCCAAACAGACCCCACAAGTTGGGTCCCACTTTGTGCTTTCCCCCCTTCTCTACCGTGTGGCACTGGGCACACTTCTGCACAAAAGCCTTCTTTCCTTTGGCTATGTCTCCCATAGTCGTCTGGAGAGAAAGAAAAAAACGGCACAAATGGTCAGGACTCCCACAGTAGGAACAGGTGACTTTGTATCATAAAAAAATAAAAACAAAGAGGCAGTTCTATTCTTAGAGAACACTCGAAACTTATTTCCTAGGGTGACCGACGCCATCTTGTTGAAGGTCGTTTAAGGTGACAGCTATAGCCCGACCAAAACTGGAGTAGCTCTGCAAGTGCATTTACCCTCGGGTAAACCAGCCGTGACACGACACGTAAACTGAATGGAATCACAAACCGGTTTTCGGCTCAGTAATGCCTCATAGGACGTGTTACACCGGTAAAGAGTTAACGTAAGGCCGGTTTATGTTTATATTAAAACGAGACTATTAAATAAAAAACGCAAGATTTTGATAAATGACAATGTAAAATAGAATAGATTCCAATAGAATGCAGCGTTGCCTGTTGTCCTTATCACATAGCACCGCCTACCTTTGGGTAATAACACCTAACACCTTCTAATAATGCCAAACAAGCATTTCAACCAATAGTTGATCATTTTTAATTATTGTGTATTAGAAAAGATTGTACTTGAGTAACACCTTCTATAAACCATTTATTATAACGTGAAACAAGCGCAATTGCCTCTGTTCCTGTACAGGATCCAACATGGCGTACTGCAGCGTTAGCCGGCTGTTTCCCTATCTTTTAAACATCAAATGATACGCCATATAGTTTACCAAGACTAACGTTATAAACACAGGGTATACACCAAGATTATAAAGCACATACGTTTTGTTAACTATGAGCTACTAATACATGGCAGGAACCTGGTGACTGTACTATTGGAGGATTCTAGCTAACGTTAGTCAAGGATGAGTCAATGTCGGAGGGTCGTTCTTTCGCTCGACCTGGAGTATTACAAAAGTCGTAACTGTGAGAGAAATTCACAGTGTGGGTACTTAAATGTAACTTAGCGTTTAAGTTGTAAACGACCCATCGTTCTCTGTAGAGTGCGTTTACCAAACCCAAGGCAACGTTAGCTGGACACCGAACACATTTGGCAAACCGTCCACAATTACTATTCAGATTTTTTTTATTGCACATCCAGCTTAAGTTAAACTATAAAAAAACAATAGCTTACCTGTTCCTTAAGTAAATCTGTCTGAAGGTTCCGTTGGCGGGGGCACACTTATTCTGTGAAGCCGGTCAAGAACGGTTCCGATCTGGCGGACGACGAAGAAGGTCACTTTGTTTTACCGGCACCGGTTTTTGACGTCATCTGGTCACGTGCCCTTGGATTTCCTTCGAACTGGAAAGTCGTGATTATCTGGCTGAATTTTCAAAATATAAACAAACCTTTTGTTTTTTAACTATTTTACAATAATTAAGACCCATCTGTTCCCAAAAGCACGATTCATTTTTTTAAAAGTAATTTATAAATAATATTTTTCAATCAGAAAAACTCAGATCATTGAAATAATTGTTCAGATTTTTGTCACTAAATAAGTGTAAAGCAAAGTTACATGAGTCGCTTTGGCGCTTTACGGGTGTTTGTCCAATTTGACTTTCCATACTATAGACGGCAGATTAGCTGACGCATGCGCAGAGGTCTTTGACGCAGGTCGTGTGGCTGCGCGCCACAGCGCTATTACAGAGGCAGGAACAAGCCAACATGGAGGAGTGTTCTTCAAACAAAGGAGCCGAAAATCTCGACGACCCACCGAACAGCAGGCTGTTTATCGTTAGCAGCCGTACCGTGACCGAGGAGCAGATCCGAGAGAGTTTCTGTCCCTACGGAGACATCCAGGGGATATGGGTGGTTAAAGACAAGCAGACTAAAGAGTCCAAAGGCGTCGCCTACGTAAAGTTCGCCAAGTCTTCGCAGGCCTGCATGGCCATGGAGGCAATGCACGGCAAGCTGCTGGGAGAAGGAACAAAACCTATCAAGGTAGTTATCATAATGATAATCGATTTATTTTTTGGACGTGTGTGTATATATATATATATATATATATATATATATACACACACTCTAGAGTTGAGACACAACGTAGTTTTGCATTGTTCCAAATATCGTGACGCAGTTAACGGCCTTGTCCCAAAAGCCTGAGCTGAATTAACTCCTAAAGCGCCTCACAGTCCGCAACAAATACGCTTCCAATGAGAGCGTTTCCACAGCTGAGACCCGACCGCTTCGCCGGAGCCTTTTCGCGTTTGTCTAAATTTACCAGATTATATCAGACGGGAGACCAAACGAGCCCAACATCCGTAATTTCTAAGTAATACGAAAAAATACCCATACTTGTATTTGCTTTTAATATGTTTATTTAAACGATTACGCATCAAAGGTGCATTTCGGAAGTTTAAGTGGTTCAAATAAAATAAAAAATCTAATCCATACATGCGTCAGCAACAGCCTGATGTGCAGAATGACTGAACCTAAATTTGCCTCTGTAATTCTGTAGAGCCAATTAAATGAGAAGGTGTTGGGATCAAAACTCCCGGGCTGTTTCAGCGGAAGTGACATAATGCGCGTGCATTCCTATACCTCCTGGACCACTGTCGCCTGATTTCTTTTTTTTTTGTTTTTGTTTTTGACTGTGATTATATTCCAAGGTTTAGGATCATCACCACGTTGTGTTTATTCATGATGCTTGTTTTGTTGGCTGTTGTCTAGCAATTCTGATGTAGCTCAGTGCTTTACCTTTTGATCAATTCCATTGTTTGTGCAGGTGTTTATTGCCCAGTCCCGCAACTCAAACCGACACAGAGACGTGGAAGACGAAGAGCTGACCAGGATTTTTATCATGATTCCCAGAACCTTTACTGAAGACGATCTAATACAAACTTTTAAGGTAACTACATCCCACTCCTGTTTGAAAGGCACATGTGCTGTTCTCAAATATATTTAACCTCTCTTTTCTTCTTCAGGAGTACGGTGACATTGAGTATGCTATCATTGTCAAGAATAAGACCACAGGGGAGAGCAAAGGCCTGGGATATGTCAGATTTTACAAACCCTCCCAGGCTGCACTTGCAATTGAGAACTGTGACAGAAGTAAGACTTATATGAACTGTATTAGTTTGTTATACGTTTAGAAACTAAGAGGACGAAGGACTAAAAAGATGTAAATGTTTTCAGCTTACAAGGCAATTCTGGCCGAACCTCGCACTAAAACAGGAGGAGGAGGGGGAGGAGGAGGAGGAGGAGGAGGAGAAGATTACAATGCAGGAATGAATACATACATGACTGGTGGGGATGCCATGAGCCAGTACAACTTTCCGACTGGTAAGTTCTCATAAAAATTACTTATTATTATTATTATTATTATTATTAAAGAAAGTGACCCGTCCAGTGGAGGTGATTAAAGGGGAACTGCGAAACAAGGAAGGATTCTTGGGATAAGGGCTCCAGACTAACCTATTTAATCATCGTCCCAGTCCGAAAGCCAGTTCCAACTTTCACCATATTTATTTTTATTTTTTATTACATTTGTAAGTTTATAAATAAACATAAATACAATTCTAAATAAGTTTACATACAATTAATTTGCATATAAGGCTAGGTACATTGAATGGAAAAAAACTCACATGGAAGGTTCCTGGGGACTGGGAAACAGCCTGCATGTTGCCATTTTTACAGGTATCGTTTGTTTACAAGTGGAGACCCTCTGCTTGGGTACATCATATTGGCTTGTGTCTTGTCCCTGTGTCTGAACCCTAAAGTCCCAGGACAGGAAAGTTACAGGAGGTTTGTGTCCAGCTGATGGTACTGTGTCCGTGAGAGTAATTATTCTACTGATCTCATGTATAAGAACCATAAAAATGATTATGAGAATATATACTTGGGGCTAAAAGTTTCACTGTTCTCCTTTTTAATATAGTTTTCTAGTAGTTAAGAGTATAGTCACCCACCATGTGACTACACTTTGTTTGGCACAAATACTGTTTGTGGAGCCACATTGATGCATTTATGTACTGATAGATCCTCAGAGATCTTTCTGGCTTGGACATTCTTGTAATTGCAGCACTGATGCTAATGTGACTTATGTGTTTTGTGTTTCACCGTTTTGTGTGTGTGTGTGTAGCTGATGCGTCGGGCTACCAGTACATGGACTACCGCTCCAGCGAGTACACCCGGTGCCTGATGGTATCATCGCGGGCCGCTCTAACCCAGGAACAGGTCTTTGCTCTTTTTGACCTCATTCCTGGCCTTGAGTACTGTGAGCTACAGAGGGACTCCTATGGAATGAGCAAAGGTAACGCTCCAATTCATTCTCAACTGATTTAAACACCAGTATCAAATCTACTGATATGTAAGCTACTCTAAACCACCTGGGAATTCAAAGTGGGACTTTTGACACTGGAGTAGGGCTAAAACAGTTCATCGAATAAATTTGATTAGAAAAAAAGCTTTTATTTTGCCTTGATACGGGTGGACACTTCCATCCATGCCTGTGGCAGCTAAAGCCACTTTGACTTTCACTGCTTTTCACTTAAGTCTGTGTCGATTGTAGCTGCGTGGCCTGGTTTTATGAACAAAATCCCCCTCCAACTTTCACACCTGCACCTGATCCTCCGGGGACCGTAGTGTCAAGTTCGGAACTCCCCATTGTGCGAACATTTTACAGTGTGTGTTCTGGGATAAATTTTAAGATTTCATGACTGTAAAACAAAGACATGGTGCACCTAATTTAATTCCTTATATCCTTTAAAAGTCTTAAAATAAGGCCTTTTATTAGGATTAAAATGTCTTAAATCCATGTTTCAAAGGTCTTAGAAATTAACCGACAATAAAAAGAACATTTTATTTTCATTTTAAAATAATGTACTGTTATATTTTTGTCAGGCAGAACAAAAAATTATTAGCTGTTTGCAAATTTTTTTGCTATGAAATTTTGCTTAAATTTAATTTTAAATGGTATTTATAAAGGTCTTAAAGTCTTAAATCTAAATCTCAGAAACCTGTAGATACCCTGTAAAACAAACTCTAAGGGGGAAGTTTGAGGGTTTTTTAATTATCTTAAAGAGACTCCAGGTGTGCTAAAACCTGACTCCAAGTAGCTTTTTTTTAAGGTCATTAACGCAAGGGTTTTTCAAATATATTTTCCACAAGCACTGAGTTTTTTTTTTTTGTTTTTTTTGGGGGGGTTATTCTAAATAAAGACATGAAAGATCAGAATAGTTTTGTGTAATTATTTTAAGACGCATTATGTTTATCAATACTCTTGACTTGGATGGAAATCAGATTACATTCTACAAAACCATGAAATTCCAAAAAGTTCCCATACTTTTCCTTGCCACTGTATATTGAAATGTTTTTGTAGTTGAAAAGTGGCACACTCAAAGCTCTGTTTTTGTCTCTCGTATGCATTCAGGTCACGCTTTGATTCGCTACACAAACCTGGGGTCTGCTGTTTATGCCAAAGAAAAGCTGAATGGATTTGAATATCCACCGGGCAACAGACTGGCAGTGACCTATGTTGAAGATGGAGAGGACCGCAGCAGGTACAGTACAATGTCTAAATGTACTGTTAAGTATGGCGTGTGTGCCAGATGAAAGAGGCCCTACTCCTCTGACTTTCCACATCAAGTGATTTGAGAAAAACCTGGAAAAACAGCACATTAGCGGTTCAATACCGCCTCCTCCTGTTTATCTGTTGAAGTGTCTTTTGGGAGGACACTGAGCGCTACTGTAAAGTGCTTTGGGTGCCTACACTGGTAGAAGAGTAAACGTTTCTTTTCTGTAGCTAATGTGTGCTTGATGCTCAGTTCTGTTAACAGGATGGCCGTGCAGTATGTGGCGTCCCAGATGATGTCTCAAGTGTGGAGTGGTTCGTCCAACACTCAATTAATGAAGCCCACTGTAAGTATTCCCTGCACTACTACATTTATAGTCACGTGCTTATGTGTGTGCTTAACTGAGCATGTCTGGTTCTCCTCTTCCAGAGCTACACCAGCGTTCCCCCCGCGTCCTCTCGGATTCAGACTGATGTCACTCTGCCCCCTCCTCAGAAACTTGCTCCTTCAGACAGCAAGTCAATGGAGCGCCTCTTTGTGGTTTTCACCCCTACTGTACTGCCACTGGATGTGTTGGAAGATGTCTTT
This sequence comes from Neodontobutis hainanensis, assembly GCA_024349245.1. Lineage (NCBI taxonomy): Eukaryota > Metazoa > Chordata > Actinopteri > Gobiiformes > Odontobutidae > Neodontobutis > Neodontobutis hainanensis. The sequence continues at coordinate 1,047,175 of JALDNG010000039.1, read as the reverse complement.
GGGTAAATCTATTTGATTATATCATTGAGTTTCAAATTGTAAAAACCCCCAGTCACCATTTGCCCTTCTGTTTTCCTGCAGTCGCTTTGGTTCTCTGATTGATGTACATTTGGTTCCTGGGAGGAAAGTTGGATATATGAAGTACGCTGACAAGCAGGTAAGAATCTAAGCCCCACTAACAAATACACAGCTTTGCCCTGATCAAAGACGAGAGATAAAATGGTATACGCTTTTATTTTTATTATTTATTATTGTCTGGTATTTTCTAGTATTTAGTAAGCTTTATGAATCTGAGAAAAGGGATGGCTGTAAAATAAGCAGTTTTCTACTTAATGGCTAAGGGCATAGATACAGACACAGTTTGGACTAAGCCTGGTGTCAGGCCTGTCCTAAGCAAACCAGGCAGAACCTGGTCTTGTTTTATGGAACCGACGTACCAGTCGGGCTTCTTGGTGTAATGCTCCTCAGCTCTACATTCTTTGTCTCTGTGAATATTAGAGTGCAGATGACGCCATGGCGGCACTGCACGGCCGCTTTGTGAACGGAGTGAAGATGAAGGTGATGCTTGCTGATCCACCCCGAGAGGAGTCTCACAAACGGCCTCGGACCTACTAGAAGCATCCAGAACAATATGACTGGTAAGTTACAGTGTTCTACTCCAGCGCTACATTTGTTTTTAATTATGTATATATTTAAATATTCAATTTGAAATACAGACTAATAAATTCAGGGTTCCCACACGGCATGTTTGGCTACTGTACTGAGTCAGGTCCAGCTCTGCACCTGCTCCTCCATAAACCCTGTGACCACAGCACACAGACGGTTGAGACTCTTACTGTTTGATAGAAGGGAACAGAATCCCACAGAAGGACACTGTTTAATTGTGAAGCAGTGGATCTAGGGTGGCCATGTGGCTGACTCAACACTGTCCAACAGATAATAGAATTTTTTTTTTAGACTGGATAAAAACTTGAAAAGTTCAGCCCTGTCTCTGGGCCTTGAGTTTGACACACCTGATAATCTCTTCTGATAATTCTGTTCAGAAAAGAGTGGGAACCCTGAAGTTGTCCTGTTGAATGTAGAGAATGAACTCCTCTCTTTGAGCCAAAGTAGCTAACTGTGCAGCTTCTTGTTCCCTAGGCGACTGACACAGTGACACGTGACCTGACCGACCCAACCAACACCCGGACCTTTCCTCGACCACTGACTCGACCTTTGACACCTGTCTGACCATACTGTGGGTCACTGACCTCACTGTGACCCGCCAATACAATGGGCTGTTTTTCTTAGTGTTTTCCAGTAATGTGCAGTGTATTCTCCGAAACTAGCCACAGCAGAGCATCTCATGGTAAATGTGACCGCTGCATACTTTTACGTGAACATTGTTTTTCTGTTCTTGTACTGGATGAGTTTTGTGTTACCAAGTGTAAACTGAGTCCCAGTCTTAATAAAAGTTAAGTTTCCACTTTGTCTTGTCTCCTGTCTCTTCATTTAGGGATTGATGTTTCCTGTGTGGTTGAATTGCTACTATGTGTTGCACTATACTCGCATATTTTAACCGTTTATGATTATTTGGCTTTACATGTGGATTATGTACTTTAGACTAATTGTTTAAGCTATGGTGTGACCTCTGTCAGGCCCTCGCCAAAAAGAATGGAAGTCAAACTGTAAAGTAGCGTAGCTAGTTGTAGCTTAAAAACTTTCGAGGTGCTAAGCTAATTAGCCGCTAATCCAAAAGCTGGCTATCAGGTAAACGCCGGATACAGTATTGCTGCAGACTGGGACTGAAGAAGGCCTCCATTAGCCTGGCTCCGCCCTCCTACGTACTTCCGCTCAATTTCATTTCGCTTTAGTACTTAGTCTGGGATCGCTGTATATTCTTAGGTTTCTAGAAATCAATTTTTTGTAGGACCAATCAGCGAACAGAGGGAGTGACTTGTTGTTTCCAGTCGGTTTCGGCGCATGACAGACGTCACGACCACACGTTAGCGATTGGCTATGGCAGATCCTGTGACTCTGGGCAGATCCAATAGTTTTAAACTTCAACAGAGTTCCCGCATTCAAGGAAGTAAACGCTTGTCAATGGAGCGAGGCCAGACTCTCTGTACAAATGAAATGTACGAGAGTCTGGTAGAACCAGGCTAGGCCTCCATGGCTAAGGCAGTAGATATCAAAAAGCCACATGACTTTCTTGAAAAAGCCTTTCCGGATCGAATCCCCACCACCTCCACCCTCGAGTCCCGGTCTGTGCGGAGTGACTATCGGAGCTGACTGGAGGTCCCTCTGTCACCACGGTAACCCATCAAGCACTAGTGGTAAATCTAGTTTGCTCAGGATTATGTTAAAAATAAGAAGCCAAGATATGTTTGAAAACAAGGAATGTACATTTTCAGTGTCGGTAATACACATGTTTTCACATTTACAATTAAAAGTCCCGATTCTAATCCACCGCAAACCCGGATGATCGCGTTCCTCAAACTGAAGCTGCTTGGCCTGAGCCACACCGAGAGTTTAGCTAAAATAAACTCTGGCTGTGAAGTGCAGGTCTGGGTAGGCTATGCCCTCCACGGTCCCACGGGAGCCACGGACAACACTGTCCTGAGGTTCGAGGAGATGGAGCTCGCGGGCCTGGATCTGGACAGATGCATGTGCCCTGCCCGCTGTCTCCAGAGCTGATAGAGCGGCAGACAGGTGCAGAGGAGTCTTGTGCATTAGAAAATGCAGTGAGGCTTCTGAAGTCCCGATGCATTAAACTCCCTCTCTACAGTCTCCACCGCTCTGATGAGGGCTCCTGGTAACTAGTTACATATCACATTAAATATCCAATTCTATTTCATCTATCCATTTTAGTTATTAATATGAAATCAAATAATAGTTGGTTTTTCGTTTCCCAATATTAATTTTCAAAAAGAAAGGTTATTTCTGGACTATCAGTTTTCTTTTTTCTAATTGGTAGGCCAATCAGGAAAACATTTAGGTTTTCTCACATCAAGATGGAAATTCACACCCTGAAGGCTACATGTTGGCCGCTACGTGTGGGCAATTTTCCTAATGTTTATAACGTTTTCAATGGGGCATATGGAATAAAGGCTTTATTTAGTTCTCCGGGTATTCAAAGAGATTGGTTTCTCAATGTTGTCTTTAAAGAACTCAATAGAACTCAAGAACAAATACCAAAGAGTACCTTTAACATGGAATAATTATCACATTGAAGCTTCCTAAGCACTTCAGACCCTTTCTTTCTTCAATATGAAAATCTGTTGGCTGCCACCCACACAGACCCAGTTATCAATCTGAATTGGATTGTAACTGTCCACACAACACATCCATGACTGACACCGACAGACACTGTGGCCATTAGCTAATGATTAGTTCTTTTCCTCTACATTTACATTTAGTCCTTTAGCAGACGCTTTTATCCAAAGCGACTTACAAATGAGGAAAACATTTGAAGCCATTTTAACAACACAAGGTAACAAAAAGCATAAGTGCACCAAAACTAGTCAGTTTATACCTAGCACAGTAATTAAAGCTAAGGGTAAGATATTTTTTTTTAAGAAAAGGAATCGATAGAAAGGAAGTAGAATTCAGTGTTTGTCAGTCAGGTGTTGACGGAAAAGATGTGTTTTCAAGCGTTTTTTAAAGATGTCTACAGAATCTGCTGATCTTGTAGCAGCAGTAGATCATTCCACCAATGTGGAACAGATCCAGAGAAAGTACGCGAGAGTGATTTTTTTCATTTTTGGGATGGTACAACCAGACGTTGTTCATTTGCAGATCGCAGGGATCTGGAATGAACATAGGTCTGTATCAGTGAGTGAAGATATGAGGGGGCAGAGCCAGTGATGGTTTTGTAGGCCAAGAGCATAGCTTTGAACTTAATGCCGGCATCAACCGGGAGCCAGTGTAACCTAATGAAGAGAGGAGTTACGTGCGCTCTCTTTGGTTCATTAAAGACCACTCTTGCCGCTGCATTCTGGATCAGCTGCAGAGGTTTGGTTGTGCAGCAGGGAGTCCAGCCAGAAGAGCATTGCAATAATCCAGTTTGAACAAGACAAGAGCCTGATGGGAAAGGTCTAATTTTCCTAATCCCTAATTCCCTCCAGGAATACCTTATGGTCTAAATTGGGTAAACAAAGATACTGGGCCTTTCTGAAATGTCTCCCTGCATCTTTAAAAAGCAATTCGTTTGGTGTCTTAATTGAGTCTGCAACAAGGCTGTGGGGAACACAGAGGGGAACCGCCAGGGACTTCTATGCCATGAAAGCTGTAACTGTTTTATATAAATGTGCATAATATATACTTGCTGATAAATAAGAGTTGAACCTTTCTAGTAGTTTTAAGTTTAAACATGTCGGTGTGTGGAATTACGTCAAGGTGGTTAGAGGACATAGTAAAATACAAAAAACAGTGACCTCGGGGAAGAAGAGAAAAAACGGGGGTCTTTTTCTTTTCCGATCTCTCCTTTAAGTCAGCCTAATAATAACATCTAATGAAGTAGGAGCTTTCCTCTGAAAATGAGTTAGTGATGAGAAGGAGAAGGATCATTCAGAAAAGTGAGAGAAGAGCAGCAAGGAGTCACACAGGCCGAGCTGCGAGCTGCTGCGCAGCACCAGCGTCACGTGACAATGTAGGCCTCGAAGCAAATAGTCTACTACCAATAATTTTAATGGCAAACATATTTAAATAATACATTCATATATTTTTGGAAGTTGTCTGAGTCAATTACAATTAACTAATAATGATTAAAAAACTGATACAGACTAGGGTGGACCACTCTGCACGTGGCAGAGTGGTTAGCACTCCTGGCCAACTCAAATATTCTCGGCCGACTCCGGTCTTTCTGTGAGGAGTCTGCATGTCCTCCACGTGTTACTGTGGGTTCTCTCCGGGTACTCCGGCTTCCTCCCACTGTCCAAAGACATGCATGTATAGGTTAATTGGCAAATCTAAAGTGTCCCTAGTAAATGAATGTGAGAGTGAATGGTTGTCTGTCACTGTCTGTCTCTAAATGTTAGCCCTGCGACTAACTGGTCACTGTTCAGGGTGTACCCCGCCTCAGGCCCAAAGCTGCTGGCTCCAGTCACCCGCGACCCCTAACGGGACAAAGCGGTAGGAAATGAATGAAAAGGATACAGACTGAAGACATGTGTTGCACAGAAATGTTAGTTAAATCTAAATGTGTGGACAGACTTCAGCCTTAATGAAGAAATGAAGAAAACTGAACTGAAATGAAGAAACTAACCTTAACCCACACAGAGGAAGATAGACAGGACTCTCTCACCTGTTTGAGCCAAATGAACAGGTTACATTCAGTTTGTGTAAATCTGACTCTTAAACATGAGGTAGGCTCATTTTCAAAAAACCATCTACCATTCTCAGAGCTTATATCTTTGTACTTTTGTTTAAAAAAACAAATGTGAGTGTGAGAGGTCAATAGAGCTGACACTGAGTCAGAAATTAATTATCCCACAATGTACACCATTTAGTATTATATTAAAATGTAAAATGCTCCAAAATGTTGTGTTATAAGATAAGAATTTTTTATATATTTCTGGTAATTCATAATAGAGATTATAATATGCAATATATAATAAAGTATATAATATAATGCAATATAAAGGGCAACAAGCCTGTTTTGTTGATCTTGTGATAAAGAAGTCTAGAAGACTGTATAGAGTTCAGAGCAAGTTCTCAAGCTGAGCTGTCTGAATGATGTGAGGAGTTTTGATACTGGCAGGGGTTTCATATCTATATATGATATTGGATTTTCAAAAGTTCTCGCAACATCTGATTGGGTCATTCATGTTTATATTAGTGATATTAGATTTTTTTGCTTTTCTAACAATATATCACCCAAACCACCACTGTAAATTATTAAAACTATGTACAAAAAGACAAAACTACAATACCCTCTGCTTTTGTTTATGAGTCATACCTTAAGGTTTGCTCAGGACAACCTTACAGTTCTGCTTTAGGAATGGTGTGAGATGAGACCACAGGAAAGATATCCTGCCCTATCCATGTCTAGTAGTCTGACTAGACTATTATCAAAAATGCATGCTGTCTTTGTGTGCGAGTGTGGGAGATGATTTTCTCAGTATATTAAAAATGCTGCATTAATGATGGTATAAATTATAAAGATAAAAATAGTTAAATCAAGTTTTATTATTGGTGAGGCCCCAAACCTAATTAGTCTGAGTTTTTTTAGGGGAGGCTATTGAAACATGTCAAGTTCAAACTATGAGGAAATAAGGAAAAGTCATTGAATAAAAAGTAAAATTTCACACTGTTGGGGTACGGTTAGCAATTCAAGTCAAGCTCCATAAGCGTACTTGCGTACCATAACCCAGTACCCTGGTAGTCAGACCTGGGGCCCCCTCCCTGACCTTGTTAAGTCAGAAGGCTCTTTGAAATAGTTGATGGAATGCACAAGACGCTTAACCCCCCCGTAATCAGTGAGCCCTCTATTGTTTACATAGCATCAGCTTAGCTATTGGTTTCACTTTAGTTTAGACTCAAAATATTTCACAAGGCCAAGGCTACTCACGCTACGAGTATTTATGACTGATTCACTGAAGGAAGCTGTAGGAGGAGCCTTGCAAATCTTACTTAGTTCTGCTTTAATGTAGCCTGTTTTTAAAAATTTTAACTCTGATTTATAAACTGTATGAACTGCCCATTAGTTTATTAAAATGGCAACATAGAAAAAAGCTATAATGCAGTCTTCATAACTGTGTTCCCCCACCTCCAGCTTTACAAATCAAGCGCTGGGGGCCAATCATTTGATTTTCTCCAAATTAGAATAACACACCTGGTCAATTGTGTCATGTCATTGTAAGATTACAGCGGCTTAGTCCGATTAAAGTCAAAACTGCGCACTGAGAATGCTCCGGAGTTGAACAGAAGCAGAGTAACACAGTAAGTGAATAGATTACTCGCTACTAAAACTTCTGACGCTGTTCATTTATAACGCAGCTAGTCCCATCACTGATTGTCCCTGTGTGAGGCGGACTGGTGAGTTTTAAATAAGCAGCAGGACACAGTGGATGGATGGTCACATTTATTTCTTCTGGCGGCAGTTTCTGACAGCATTATATACACAGTACTGAGCTGGCACTGGGATCATTTGGTTTTAATTATGGGAGGGGCAATATGCCCATTTTCTAAAATGTTAAAAAAAAAAAAAAAAAAAAAATTGAGATCACTGACCAGCCTGGGAATCAAACCTCAGTAAGCGCTCAATGAAGGTGCTATGACTGTGGTCATGTTTGAAGCTCTGAACAGGTGAGTTTCTTAAAACAAAACCATTTCTGTTCACGATCCAGTTTTATTTCAAGCCCTTGCTGTTGGACGTCAGATGAAATAGATGTGTGCTAGCAGAGGCTTACCCACAGCGGCCCCGTGGGTCTTCTAGAGGAGACCGACCCTGGCTCTGTGGGATGTGACAGGGCAGTACATAAACACTCATGAAACAATGAGGCTTTATTATTGGAGTCTCCGAAACGGAAAATCATTCAAACGCGTGTCGTCTGGGTAGTTCCATGCATCCATCGGCCTGTCCCTTTTTGACTTAGTCCGACCTCAGTCTTCCAGTCCTAGTGTGTTGAGCTCCTCATCCAGCTCCTCTAGGTCTTCTCCTGTGAAGAGATTCTCGTCCACTGGGACCTCTTCATCCTCGCCTCCCCCTTCCTCCCCACCGCCTTCCGCTCCTGAAAGTCCGTTTGATTCGATGCCGCCGCACGCTCCGTCCAGTTGCTCATCTGAAGGAAGCCATACTATTTGGTTTGGGCTGTTCACTTAAATGTTAACTGATGACGCGTTATATTTCTTACCGCTGTCTGTTGGCGTTGGCTCAGCTGCGGTCCTCAAGGTGAAACGATCCACGGACGCTACTGTAATACCTGTGCAATCAACTTCTTGTGGAACAAATCGGGATAGATCTATGTCCTGGATTGCTGTAGTATCAATCTAAAACAGTGCAAAAGAACAGTAAGACAGGAATGTTTTTATCGATCTCAAATCTGTTTTAGACCTTTTAGGACTGTCGAGAAAAAGACAGTATGTTTTCTTATGTCCTTCACAATGATAACATAAAAAACAGAAGAGAGTTAAAGGCTTTGACACCAACAGTCCTAAACAAACAGTTAGGCTCAGTCCTGAACATCAAAATTTTTTAATTCCAAAATTTGAAATTCTAATCATATAGTAAAATAAAAGATGCAAAGATGTTAGACTTAACATATTCCTCATTGATAAAGTCCTAAGTTAGGAACTGATGGGTTAAAATCTGTTTAATGGGGTTTATGTGAATCACTTTTCAAGTTAGGTTTAGGAGGCAAGAAAATCCTCTGTGGGCAAAAATCTTTAAACATTTTCCATGCAACATGTGTTCAGACCAAGAGAAAAACCTGAATTGAAGTTCGGTCCTGCACAGCACAGACTGAACTAATGAAAGAAACAAGATGCAAGAATACCTCTATTTCCTCATCCTCATCAGACTCGTCATTGGCATATTGAGTATCATCGGCTTCATCGTCATCATCATCGACCAGCTCTGGATGGAACTCGAACACCTCTCGTCCACTCACCTAAGAACCAATTCGGTTTAATTAAAAGGTCTGCCAGGTTAACAGTGGAAGGTGACAGGGTAAAAGAAAACATACCACTAGTGACTTTCCAGCTTTAAAGTCAGCCTTTTTCTTCTCCATCTCCTCCCTGGCTTTGTCAACCTGCACAAGAACAGTTGGCACTTTTCACTTCAGAAAGTGCACGTATAACACTGGTTTTCTGAATTGTGGCACACAAACCTTCTCCTGTCTCTTCCTCTTTTTCCAAGCCAAGAAGGTCTCAAGTGTAATTCGTGTGACATTTGCACCCAGAGCAGCACGCTACAAGGGAAAAACATTCAAATGTCACCTCAATATTATGTTGTTACATTAGAATATGGTGAAATGATTTACCTCTTTTTCAATGAGCTCCTCCAGCGAGATCTCATCCTCTTTCTCTTCTTTCTTCTTGTCCTTCTTCAACACAAAGCCTGGTGGCAGGGCATGGCGGTACATACAGGTGTCGCCCCCTTTCGGACACACCCAGAACCAGCCGTACTTATTATTCTCAATGGCCTCCAGAAAAAACTTACACACCTGTAAATGGATTGAACACAAGACTGAGGCACATCTGCGGTCTTGAAAATTTGTTACCGTCTTTAAAGTTTAATTTAGATCGGTAAAGCTATGCAAACACACAAGGTACTAACAATGAAAATATTTGTTTAATTATTGCTACTCACTATTTGAGTTTTGGCCTTCTTCTTCTCAGCTTCTCCATGTTTCTTATTGACCACCTCCTCCAACTTCTTCTCGTCCCAGTTGTCCATCGTGTCTAAACAGTGGCAAAGAAAACAAAACAATAAAAACAATACATACAAATAGTACAAATACACATGAACAAAAGCAAACTAAAAGTGATCTAAAAGGGCACCAACCTTTCTCCAGGTCTTCATCTCTTGCGTCCACGTACACGTTTCTTTTCTCACATTTCCTCTCCATGGATAAGTCATGGCTGAATTTGCACTTGTCACCCTTTGTACACTGGCCCTGCTTGTAAAATGCACACAGCACGGACTTTGGGTCCACACCTGAAATTGAATTATTATAAATTATGCAACATTATTATAAATTTTAAAAATAGATTAATCTTTTTTCTTTTGGACAAAAGTTAACATTTATTTGTCATGCACTTCAACATTTGCGTAACAGCAGCCAGCCAAATATGACTGTACTGTTGGACAATTGTTTCCTGTTTTATATAATAAACAATCATGTTAGGGGTGACTTAAACTGTGTGTAAGGTAGGAGTGTAAGAAAAATAAAAGTATTGTTAAATATTGGAATATTTCATTGCGCAATTCTCGTATGAATTCAAATTCTGGCTGAATTAAAAAAAAAAAAAAATTATTGAAACTAAAAATAAATAATTTTATAATACAATTGTATAGATTTTTTTCATAATAATAAAAAAATCCAAATAAAATAAACACAGTTGAGGACTTTCCCAAAAAAATTGATAAAAAAAAATTAAAATGTGCGAGTTACAGTAAAATATAAATAAATAAAAGAGGCATCTGAACTCAAGTTTTTAACTAGCTGAACACTTCTTGTCTTCTCTCCAAGAGACTTTGTCCATTCTGAAGTCAACTGGTAAAAGAGCTGAGCTTTAACTCTAGAGGGAAGGGTTTGACCTGAAACTGACTGACAGAGAGGGCTTTTCCATTTTAACAAAAAAATAAAACCATCTGGCCTCTCTGGACAAAAATTGTACATTACTGTCCTCAAAAGAATGTCCTTTCTCTTTGAGGTGGAGGTGAACTGCAGACTCAGGTCCTCCAGGATTGGCTCTTCTGTGCTGATACATCCTCTTGTGAAACTCTGTTTGTGCGAGAGGATCTTATCTTTAGAATAACCAGTCTAAGAAGGCCAGGAGGATGTTTATGGCATCTTCACAGGTGAACTTGATGTTCTTGTCCACTGCGTTGATGTGTTCTGTGAAGGCTTCTACTTCCTGGGTTCTGATTTTGACCCACGTGTCGTCAACATATCTGAACCAGTGACTGGGGACTGCACCTGGGAAAAAGACCAGCGCTCTGTTCTCTACTTCCACCATGTACAGGTTAGCCACAATCAGACAGGTGATCCCATGGCACAGCCATGTTTTTGTCTGTAGAAGTTACCTCTGAACCGGAAATAAGTAGTGTTGAAAAAACAAACCTCCAGTAAACGGCAGATGTGGTCCGGGGTTGGTCCGTTTAAGATGTGTCCAGTACTAGTCTCTTCCTTACGGCTACAGGTGCTTCACTGGTGGGTATACAATGAAGCACTCATGGCCGTAAGGAAGAGACTAGTACTGGACCAGGAGAGCAGGTCAGTCGGGTCCAATCAGAGTCAGTTTCAGGTGAAACCCCTTACTCTAGACATCGAAGTTCAGCTCGCTTACAAGTTGACTTCAGAATTGAAGTCACTTAAAGAGACAAAACATCTTCACCTTGAAAACCTAGTCAAGATGCCTTTGCTTTAACCTTTTCTTCAAGATGTCCTGGATGACTGAGAAACTTCGGAATTATGCGAGTTAGTTTCAGTGCACACTATTTTGATAAATAAAATGTATTTCATACATTGTTGCTCTTGAGAATGTGCACATGTACAGAGTACAAAATAATGTTTTCCAGGTTCTTAAAAGAAAAAAAAACAATATATATCGTCTTACTAAAGTATTGGGATATATGGTATTGTGACATGTGTATTGTATTGCCAGGTGCTTTCCAATACACACCCCTAATGTTAGGTACAAAGACTAAAAATTTGCAGGAATCCTAGAATTCAACTTAATTGAGCCTCAACTGAGAGGAGGATAAAGTAGTCTATTGTAGTATGTAGCATTAAAAGATTTTTTTGTAATTTTTTTGTTGCATGGCATGACTAATTACCAAAGACGAGGTCAGGGAAGATAAGTACCCAACACCATCTGCTGGTACCCATCTAAGTACTAGAAGAATGAACTGAATATTAACCCTGGTCTGGTTTAATACACCATTTTATATAAATGACGCTGTTGATTACGTCGACCAATCGTTACAGCCCCAATAATCAATAATGCGCAAAAGCAAGTGCTCAAACAGAATACTTAAATGTGGTTAAGGTGAAATAAGATCAGGCAGGTGGGACCTTTGCTGACTTTCTGGGCAGCTACTACAGGTTTGAAAAGCTCATTCAGTTCGTCCAACTCTTTCTTCTTGTCGGTTTTCTTGCCGGCTTCCGCCACCTGCACAGAATTTCTTTGGTTATTAAATGGAGTCAAAACAAAGGCACTGGATGAGGAGGGCCTCAGCAGCTGCTCACTCACCTGCCTGGCACTCTGCTGGCCTTGTTTGACCTGCTGAGTTACGTTCTTGATAAACTTCTGCTGTTTGGCCCCTTTTTTGTTCTTTAAGCCAAAGGTCTTATCCTGAAACAAAAGACAAATGTATTTTTTTTTTAATCTGTGCAAAATAATGACACTAAAAGCACCATTTATAATAATCCGCTTTTCTACTTAACACATATTACATATACTTATATTTTGCATGGTCTTACTTTAAATTAGTTTACGTTTTGTGATAAAATACAAATACGGTTTTAAATAATATAAACATTGTGGAGCCGCTAATACCAGTGAGTCAGTCTACAGCTTTGTATTTCTTTACATATTTATTTTTATAAAAATGTATTTCTTTATAGAGAAATCCAAATCTCACAAGTCATATCTCCATTAGAAAATTCAACAACCAAATCACTTTTTGCATGTTTAGATATGTTAATATAGTGCAGTCTTATCACAAAGAATCAGATCCTCACTGGAAAATGTATATTACATTTTTATTACATTTCAGATCATCCTGTGTTAACAGGTAAGACGCCACCATGAGCACACTTGGAACAAGGTGAAAGAGTCAGTCCCTTAAACAGGCATAGCTCTCAAGAGGTTTTCTTTTGGGTGTTTTGATAAGTGGGAATTAGATTGAAAATGGTTTATTGGCCAGTTATGTAGTATGTGTGAAGCTGTTCTAAGAAATCTGAGACTTCTACTTTCTGTAACATCTTGGAATATCTTCTGCCACAAGTAATGATTGGACCACAGTTGGTGGAGTAATTGCGGTTTTACTCCATACCTCTTCTCAAAAATCAGTGTACGTGTATATGTACTTTATGTAACCTTCCTGGACACATCTTGGTCCCTCTGTCCATGCTGGATGTGGACTGTTCTGTAATTCTCTTTTTCTCATGACTGTTTTTTTTTTTTATTTATTTATTTAGAGGTTTTCCTCACCTAATGGAGGAACTGTGTTCTGTTGTGAAATTTGACTATATAAATAAAAACTGATTAGAGCAAACACAAAGGCTGTAAGGAGAAATGTCTCAAATGGCTCCCCCACTCATTATCAAAGGTAGATTTAGGATGGGAAAATGACCCAAACTTCAAAACGAAAAGAGCTTTAGAGAAAGTGAAATAAACTCATGCCAAACACCATAGCTCTGTATGAAACTTTATATTTAATTTGGACAAATCCTCACAGCTCTGTTGCAGTTTTGATTAGTGTTGTTAACTTTGCTGCTTTCTCCAGGCAACATTAGTGCTCCACTGATATGTGATACATTAATAAAATGTAATAAAATGGTTTGAAGTGATTAAAAAACAAATATGAACAAAATGTGGCGTCATTACATGCAGTAATATCTATCATGTACGGCATCATAAAAACTGGCAAGTATGTGTACACGACAGAGGCCTACGGTGTAAACGGCTTATTAAAAAAGTGACAGAATCACTAATACAATAACATGAACAATGGAAAAGAGTAAATTTTGTCCCGAACTAAATTCAAATAGCGTTTATACTGGCATTCATCGTTAAAAAACACAAAAGGACAACAGGCCCGAGAGGCGACGTGTTCAACAAGACTTCCATGTGAAATTACATGATGGGAACTTTCAGGCAACGGGGTGAACTGACAGTCTCTGAAATGTACTACACAGACTTCAGAATGTTATTTCATACGACTAGAGTCCGTATTGAGAAGATGCCGACAAGAAATGTTGTTGTTAGTAGCTACCTTCTCGTAGCAGTGTGCTTTAGCCTCCTTTTAGCCTGCAGTGGCGCGGTAACTGTGCTATGGCCAGCTAATGCTAAGCTATGGCATGCTAACTCGTGTCTATTTTTACCTCAATAATCTTTTCCTTTTTCTTTTCCTGGGTCTTTTTACTTCCAACTGCCGGGGCGGGTTTCTTCGGAGGCATGTTGACCCAGACTTCGTCGCGTACAGACACTCTATAATTGTATAAATATTTCTGAATGAAGTATCTGAGCTTGAAACCTGCTCGCTGTCCCAGTTGCTAGCACGGCAACGGCACCCGGCGCGTAGGCCACATGTGAGTTGTTGATTTACTATGACGTCATCGCGTACTAAATGGCTAATGGGCCATGTAGTCCAAAGAACTCAGTGTTTAGGATTTTAAGATTAGATAAGAAAAACAATATTAGTTTCCACAGTGGGAATATTGCATATTGCAAATAGTGTTTGAAACACGTTTTGCATTTTCTTTCATTTCTGAGATTATTTGTGTTGGAAAGACAAAATGTTAATACATTAAAGCCACATCTGTCTGCTGTCTAGCCACAGTGTTGTAGCATGTGTATATATATATATATATAATTATACTTACAATTTGCACGTAAATAGATAAAATCCATCATCCCCACATGGGGCGGACTTAGTGATTAGGAAGCCCTAAGCAAATTTCAGGTATAGGGCCCCAACTATATGTGACCCTGGTATAGTACAAAATCACTCATAAGTGGCACAGGCATTCGAACAGATGTAATACCAAGAGTTCTCACCTCCACTAGGCGCTCTGCTCACATTACTCTTCTGCTTCATGACCTTCACTGGCTCCCTGTAGCATCACGTATACAGTTTAAAGTATAGCTTCTAATGTTCAAAGCATTATATGGTCTTGCTCCCCAATATCTGTCTGACCTACTCTCCCCTTACCGCCCCGTCCAGTCCCTTAGATCAGCTGAACTTGGCCTGTTGTCCATCCCACGTTTTTGTCTGTCTACTGCTGGTGGAAGGTCCTTTAGCATAAATGCTTCTCAATTATGGAATGCGCTGCCTCTTACACTACGAAACATCTCATCTGTGGGTGCATTTAAGTCCCAGGTAAAAACATATCTATTTAACAAGCATTTCGGATAATCACAACTATATGTATTATGTGATGTGTGTATATAGATAGATATAGATGTAAGTGTTTGTATGTACTGTATTTGTGAAATGTAAAGGGACCTTGAGCTACGGAAAGGCGTTATACAAATAAAACTTCTTCTTCTAAAACCTTAATGAGTATAGCAGGCAGGCAACACAATATATCAGGGGTCTTCTATTAAAATCAGTCGAGGTCCACAAAGTTACTTTCCTAATTTTGAGGGATACAGAAAATTAAACTAAAAAGGATATGAGGATATGTGTTGAAATATTCTTTTATTTAAGTAAAGTTCCATTCATTTCACACCTACAGCCTCTTAAACACTGTGAAGTTAAATGTATTAAATCCACTGTCCTCCTTCTGTATTTGTTCCTTTGTTTACATGAGGATTGTTTCTGAGTGACAGCTCACAGAAGAAAGTAAAATGCTACAAAATAAAAAAAAGGCTGGAGTTTATTAAGAGCCACAATAAAACTGGATCTGACAAAAAGGATAAGGCTCAGGACCAGGTCTGTTTATCAACATCAGCCTGAAATCCTGAATATTATGTGCTCATTTATAAATGTGTGAGAACATTTTAAATACAAAACCACCAATTAAAACCAAAACATATTTGTTAAACAAAGATGCATCATAATTTATCTATGTCCTTTCTCTGAGGACAAATGCACTGAACATTTCTTTAGCATTAGTTGTTGCCAATAATTAAAACGATAACAGTTGCTCTGGTATCATCTTAAACATGTTAAAAATACATTTTTTTCCTGTGTTTTAACATTTTGCTTATGATTATTTCTGTGACAGTATTTAGGCTTCCCACAGAAACTGACACTAAAGCAGACTCTCGGAGCTTAAAACGTGAACTATACAGACCTATGTATTTGTCACTCATTTCCAACACTCTTTCACACCTTTTCAAGTTTTTAATTACACAAATTAACATGTTACGTGAATGTCCTGAGCTAATGAGGTCAAATATGCTAAGTTCCTAGTTTACGAGAGAATAAAAAAATTAACAGACAAAAGCACAACTCACCACATCATTAGACGTCCTCACTTCCTTCTGAAGACTCTGCTTTTTGACTCTGGTCGCTTTTAACTTATTTATCTTATTTTCTTAATTAACAGCTAACTTGTTGAATCTGCCGCTGCTCTGTCCAAAACCTAGAAACCCCAGGACCCACGCGTGTAGACAGCTGTCTGAGGAGTGCCGGTTCAAAAATATATTTACACAATGGCTTGTAATTATAAAAAATATCTTACGGTTTGGATCAAAGCCTCTTGCCTGTTGGTTAATTGACGGTTGCAAAGTTAATTCATTTATGAAAAGGATAAAAAAAACACACACAGATTTTAAAGAATCGAGTAACAAATTTTTTTAAAAAGTGCCTAATGACATTAAAATCACACTGCATCGAGAGGTCTGTAGAATCCATATCAGGTGCTTTAGTTGTGTTAGTTTTATACTCATTTTATTAATTCCACAGATAGGACAAACTGATCGACAAAAACAAACTGAGCATATGATAGACAAACTGAGCAAAGAGTGGGCAAACCGAGCACAGAGCAGACAAAGTGAACACAGAGGGCAAACTGAGGACAAGGAAGACAAAGTGAACCCACAAAGAAGATCTGGAGACAGACAGTAACATTTGACCCTTGAAACACTGTTGTAGGAGTATTTTGGTCAAAATCAGTATGTTTTTTATAAAAACGTTAAATTACAACATTTATTTGGCTGCAGGTTGGCAGACTTTTTCTGGTTTACTCTTTGTCTGAACAACTGGACATATAAAAGTGCATTTTAAGTGTTACTATATATAACTCCCAAAATGTGGGTATACAATAGTATTTGAAGACAATATAAGGCATATTTTTTTTTATAAATAATTGTTTATCAGAAAATACAATGAAATTATAGGTTATTTATCAAACTCGAACAACAATATTCTTCACACATGACATGTTTAGGGAAGTACATAGTTTTGTTTATTTTTATCTAGTTATTTTAGTTCTTCTCTCTGAAAATGAGAGGCAGACATTGTACATGGCCTTTGGGATTAGGGATACTGAAGTCTCAGCCACAAAGTTTCAATGCAGCGAAAACCCGGAACAGGCTCCCAGATGAAGTGAAACAAGCCTCAAGTTTAACAATGTTCAAGGGGAGGTTAAACCCCTTCCTCATTAGCTCTGCCTACATCCAATAAAGACAACTGAAAGTGTTTTAGCTGCACTCGTCGTCTTTAAATTTTTATTCTATATTTTACGCATGTTTTTTTTTCTAAAACTTGTCTGTGTACTTGTCTTTTATTTTTGTAAAGCACTTTGAGTTACCCTAGTATGAATAGTAAGTCAGGGTAATGTGAGGAAAGAGAAAATTAGAAGTCATATAAATCTGTTTATGTGCTTGAAAAGTTCTTTCTAGTGGTACCTCTCACAGGCCACACTCTGTTGGTAGGAATGGATTGATTTGATGTTGATGTCTATTTGATCATCAAATTAGAGGTGCTTAGATTTATATTTACTATATATATATATACACACACACAAAATAATGAAGTGGTCTTTTATGCTCCTTGATGATAATAATAACAATCTCTTGTGTGGCTGCTTTATTTAGGAAAAGCAAACCCTGAAACCAATTTGGCTTCAATACAATATCCTACTAATCATTTCAGAAAAAGCAAGCACTGAAATCTTACTTTTTGTTAACTGTTGTCTTAAACTGTATTAACTAAGTTAATAAACTGTAATAACCAAATTCATAAAGTGATAATGGTTCAGGCTAGAACCATGTCAGTCTTTTTTACCAGCAGTTTCCTCAACTTTATTGCTGGTCCTCTTTGGTGTTATGTGTTTATGCTTATTGCCATCAGGGGTCAGTGCTGCTGCAGAAGTCAGTTGAGATGAAGCAGTGCACTGTTCGATTTAAAGGTGGCATTAAACAAAACAGATGTCTGATATAGTATGAGCAAAAAGCATAGACTTTGACACATGGCACTTTACATTTATAGTAGGTCCAGACCATACTCTTTAGTTTAGCAAAAAAAAAAAAAAAAAAAAAAAAACACTCATTGTGAGCAGCACTTATCGAGAGAGAGAGAATCCAGGAGACCCCAGCTCAGGGTGGACAGCCACCTGAAGAGAGACAGAGAAAGAGAGAACGCAAGCACAGCAACAGTAATGTACTGTTTTTATCATAAATCAGAGAGCTGTGACAGTGAGCGTTTGTTCATCAGCACTAATGCAAACACTGAAAATAAAACTCTGTGTAGCAAGGATTGTTGACCTTGTGATCGTACGTAGGTACTAGGTAGCCTACTGCTCTTCTTCTCCAAGCCAGTGAAGGCCGATCCCCCGCAGAGTTGTCACGTAGTAAAAACTTAGCTCCATCTTTTATATATATTATATACATCTTTTGTATATATATGTACATAGTTATATATATGTACATATTTTTTACAGTTTGTAAAGTGCCCTTACCGTTTAAGAGGTTCCATGAGAGAGGAATGGCAGGGACGTGCACGCACCTCTAGTGGAAACCTGCAGATCTGCTTTTGAATCGCAAGGACCTCGATCTGATTCAGACCACGGATCTGGTTACGTTGCTATCAAGGGATCCTGGCCATCTTCCCGTCCCCGCTTCGAACAAAGTAAGCCTTGACATACCGTATGAGTTGGCGTCTCTCTCTGATCTGGGACACTTTTAGCAGTCCCATAATACCCGGCTTTTGTTTTATTATTCTAGTCATAAAGAAATATCCTATCGTTTCTTGTTGTTTTTCTTCATTATTACCCAGTAATTATCTCTTCTTAATCCCGCAATTATACTCAAAAAAACAGAGATAGGACCAAGTCACACATGTGCAAGTCTCAAGTAAGTCCCAAGTATTTTTTTTCCTGGGCAAGTTAAGTCAAGTCACAGGTTATGTCAAGTCCTGTAGTAGGTCAAGTCAAGTCCAAGTCAAGTCACCTTCTAAATTGTAATTTTACCTGCAAAATTTGATCTTAATAAAGTGAAAAGACAAGATATAAGTAACTGTCAGTAAATTACAATAATTTGGATTTGCATTATAAATACTCATGTTCAGTAAAATACAATCAAACAAAATTGTAACTTCATAAAATTATTTATTTTTCACTTCTGCAAACAGTGTTTGAAATGTTTAAAATTTTCAGCATTGAGTCCATAAAACAAATAACAACTTACCATCCATGAGGTAATTAATGACAGAATTTTCATTTTTGGGTGAACGAACCCTTTAACATTGTAGAATCGAGTCATTTTTCGGTGTGTATGTGTGTTCAGGTGGCAAACTTTTGTTTCGTATCACTCAGATTTAGGAAAGTATCTTTAAAAAAATAAATCAAAATTAGTTTGCCCACATTTTTCCCCAACACGTTATGATGGTTAATGGCCAGTGGCTACTTTAACTATTATTACATTAGCTAACTACCAGCTAACCAGATAACATTAACAAACTGACCAGTACTTACAGAGTAGAAGGGCTCTTCAAATGACCGACGAAATTGGAGGTTGTCGTCTGGCTGTCTGTGATTTTAATGTTGCATGTCTTGAACCGCGCTGTACGCCTTTTTCCATTTTGGGAATAATTGTTGAAGCTGAAAGCGATTGACCCTCGGGACCCCTCCGGCTGTCATGTTGATGTGATATCAGATCTAAGAGGGTGGGGTGTGCGTAAGGTACAAGAGGACATGACTGATGATAGTGTCGTCATCCAGTCATGACAACACTATTCCCGGCCTGCACTCCAGCTGGGTCAACTTTATTTTTAAAATAATTTATATATTTAAATTCAAACTGAAAACATTATGTGATTAACGCTCAAGTTATTCAAGTCATTATGTCTCAAGTCAAGTCCTGAGTCTTTAACTTCCAAATCCGAGTCAAGTCTCAAGTATTTTATTTTTTGTCTAATCAATAGTAATAAAAACAGCCAAGTCTAAAGTCCCTATGTCTGCAATATACCATATTTAATGTGATGTCATTGTATGGTTGTTTTTTTTTTTACCTATGCACAAGTTCCTACAAATCAGAAAAGTCTCATCCTTTATTCTAAATAGGCCTAGGAGCCTTTAAGTTGTACTCAAGCTAGAGTGGTGCCCCGTTTTGTTCTATAACTTTAATCCAGCCTAATATGTCACCATATGCAATTTAACCAGGACAGTCCCAGTTTTAAGCTCTTTGTCCCGCACTCAAATGTACCCATTTTGCCCATTACAGTTCAGAATGTCGGTCTTTCTTAACAAATCATAAAGCCAAAACAGTGCAACTCATTTGTCTGTAGAGTGTGTGTAAGAGTTACCATGGCGATGGCAATATTAACCAATTAAAAAAGACAAGCAGCGTTCCGCAAGTGGGTAGCTCCACAAAAGAAAGCCTCTATAAAAATATTTATGTTAGACTGCTTCACCCCTGTAGACTTAGTGGACAATGAAATCCTGTCACAAAGATTAGAGGAATGGATAGGTATCTCTGGAACTGCTCTTAAATGGTTTCTGTCATATCTTGAAGACAGGAAGTACTTTGTTTCGGTTGGAAACTGTGTATCAGACCAAATGGCCCTGACATGTGGAGTTCCACAGGGGTCTATCTTGGGACCTCTATTATTCAATCTTTACATGCTTCCTTTAGGCCAGTTAATACACAGCTGTGGTGTATCATACCATAATTATGCAGATGACACTCAGATGTACATTTCACTCACAGCAGGTGAAAATGGACCAATCCATTCACTGTGTCACTGCATCGAACAGATTGATGTGTGGATGCAAAATAATTTTCACCACGACAGACCGGTACATCAACTGCTTCACTGCAGAAGGTGCACCGATCCATCTGTCAATCTCATGCTCCCTCCTTCCCTCACTCGTGAACAAGACATCAAGATACTTGAACTCCACTTAAGGCAGGTACTCTCCAACAACCTGAAGGAGGCAAGCCACCCTTTTCCGACTGAGAACCATGGTCTCAGACTTGGAGGTGCTGATCCTCATCCCAGCCGCTTCACACTCGGCTGCAAACCGTCCCAGTGCACACTAAAGGTTCTGGCCTCATGGAGCCAACAGGACAACATCATCTGCAAAAAGCAGAGACGAAATCCTGTGGTCCCCAAACCAGACTCCCTCTGGGTGACATGCACTGGGAACAGGTCTGACTTACTGCCGGCAATGCGAACCAAGCTCCGGTTGCGCCATACCGGGCGACGTCACGGTCCTTGATATTTTATAATCCATAAAGGGTTTTGAACCGCTCTTTGTCTGGCCCGTCACCTCAGACCTGTTTGCCTTGGGAGACCCTAACAGGGGCATATAGCCCCCAACAACATAGCTCCTAGGATCATTCGGGCACTCAAACCTCTCCACTACAGTAAAGGTTGCGGTTCAAGGAGCGGTTGTAAAAATTATTATAAAATTTCAATAAACAATTTAAATACAATTGTGTGCAACTCTTTCTTATTAACTGTGCAAATTAGCTTTTGTTCTAAGTGTTGTGTGCTTTCAAAGTGCCTCCTTTTCAGCCATCCTGGCGAGACAGTCCACCACCACATTTGTCTTGCCTGGCCAGAATTAGACTGTGAAGTTAGGCGGCTGCAAGGCCATCCATTAATGCGGTTGTTGGCATCCTTCATCCGATGCAACCACTATCATGGTGGACTGTTTAGAACACAAACTGACATCCGAGCAGGTAGTATCTGAGCGAATCCTCGGGCCCATTAGACTGCCAGAAACTCCTTTTCACTGTGGAGAACCTTGTTCCACAATCCAACAGTTTCCGGCTCAGAAATTCTATGGGTCTCCTCTGTCCCTTCTCCTAAATCAAGACTATCCCCAGTCCTGTTGCTGAGGCATCTGATTGAAGAATGAAGGCACAAATTTTCTGTACCGTACTTCTAGCCGAGTGAATCCGCTCACCTTCTGCTTTGCAGTGGGGACCATGAATGAACGAATAGCCTACGACTTCAATTTGGTTGCTGTAAGGCACTATATAAATAAATTATTGATTGATTCTCTAGCTAAGGCTTTATCCTGGTGGTGTTTTTATGGTTTTAGCCGGTAAGTGGACACTGTATTTAGGTGCCTCATTCATTGGTCAGGCACTTAATTTCTGCAGCCTAGGGCCCATAACCTAAACCTTGAGAGTTAACCTAAACCTAGTGTTTGAGCTTGAACAGACTTCATCTAAAGGGATATTCATCCAAATATAGTGTTTTTTATTTAGGTGGAGATGTTTTTAGGGTTATTTTGCTGTTTTCCATCTTGATTTATTCTGAAACTGTACCATTGCACATTCAAAATTTCCCATCTGGGAAATCTCACAAATGCCCCCTTGATTTTGACACCAGAATTTTTGAAATACACCTTGTAGTTGCAGAAATATAGCCAATTTACTGTGGACATGTCCTTTTCAAGCAGACACACCAAAAAACCGGCTTGGGTTTAAAAGGTTAAAGAGTACTTGTATCGGTTCAGTCTGGATTTAGGCAGCCTAACACTTTGACTCAAGGGTAGCCTCTCAAACTCTGATCTCAGCACTCTTGGGTCATCTAAAATCTTCTGAGCCTCTCTAGAAGAAGTGTATTGGGCTGTTCCCTCCTTCTTTAGACTGATAACACAAATGTTTTCCTGCCTGTTCTTCATTTTCTTTTCCATCAGCCAATCTCTCCTCCAAAATGGAAATCAAATCCTCCACGTCTGATATCCTCTGCTTTGCCACGGTAATGCGTGAAGAAGATTCTGTCCAAAGTTTCAGGAAATTCAGAGAGTCTCTCTTTTATTATTACTTCCTTACAGTTCACCTACAATTTGGCTAGCTGTTGCAGCCATCTTTAATTGAAGGTTCATTTTTATCCGTTTACAAATAATTTATCTTCCAAAAGCTGTTTTAAACAGTGCTAATAGTTTGCCAATCTCAAGGTTAGCAATGAATGGAGATGAAGAATTTCATGACGTGAAACATAAAGCGCTTGGCAGATGGCAAACTCATTTTCAGGGCGTGTGGAGAGCTGGCACATTGTTAAATGAAAGGACAAGGCATAAACGGAAGATTGACAGGTCAAGTTATATTTGCCAGTGGTAAAGAACAGTCTATATTTTGACATTTGAGATGTTTTAATGTTTAAGTTCACCTGTGAACTCATGGACATTTATTTACAAAATGACAAATAAAATGTAGGTTTCACGAATAACAGCAGGTATTAATATTTGTTATTTACATAAGTCACTGATGTGCGTCATTCTGAACACGTGGATGGATGAATAGATAATAAACAGACAAAACCTTTCAGTGTTCAATTGTGGATCTACTGCAGGAAATAGCCCTGGTTCAATATAGAAGACTGCGTTGCTGTTGGTTGCACAGTTCGTATACCGATGTAGGTTGTGCGTAGACCCGGCTTTATATGAGTTTTTTGCGTGCGCGCACACACATGCGTTCAGCCCTCTCTCATATATAAATGGCTGACACCGTGTGATTGGCAGGAACAGACAGTTGAAACAAATGAGTCTTAAATAATTATATTTTTGTGTTGTTCTATGAATTATTAGTCTATTTTTAATTAAATTTAAATAATTAATTATTTTATTATTACATAATGGTTTATTAGGCTACTATAGGCTATATTTAAAAAAAAAAAAAAAATAGAGTCGGCTCTTTAGATCTGTGAGCCGGCTCCCATCGTTCACTTAAAAGAACCAACTCACTCGTGAACGACTCATCACTTCATTCGCTCCATGGCACTAAATACAACAGTTTAGCAGCTCCTACTTTCCTGTTTATCCCTCAGTCTTCACAATTATCCAGGACTGCTCCATGCGTCTGAACAGCTCATAAACTCACTCCAGCGGGTAAACCCTCGGTAACTATGGCAAGCCAAAAGGGCCAAAATACGTCCTTTTTAAATTGCGTTTTACTTTAAAACGCCGCAAAAAACGCCGTTAAACCCGAAAAACGCACGTAAAAAGCGGCGTTTAAACTGCCAAAGCGCCGTAAAAAGCGTGCCACGCCGTTTTCCATTGTCCCCGAACGCCGCTTTTTACGTTTTACACCGTCATGCGTTGCAATGCCCCCTAGCGGATTTTACGTGACACGCCGTTGCACGTTTAAAGCGTGCCATCGCGCAAATAACGTGCCATGGTGTTCTGTTTATTTTATGATAATGAACCCCACCCTAAAATTTTAGCAGCCACTAAGTTTGAAGGCAGTTCACCCAATGAGCACATAGCTCAAGCAGACATGGCTGGGTGATCACTGATCCCAAGTAAATGATGCCAGTCCATCACGTTAGTTACAGTATTAATACACCTGTTTTTCTTTTTTCTTCCCCTCTTTATAAATGTGAATATCCTATTGCATTGTGAACTTGTAATCTAAGTTATTTTACATAATCACCTTTGTGAGTCAAGGTTTTTTGTAAGCCTAGTAGCAATAAAGCATAACTCTAACCTGCAGTGGGTTTGGAGAAATGGAAGGGTTGCTGCAAATACTATAGTTTTGACCTTATAATTGTGAGTTCCCATTCTATTTGTACAGAATACCTTCATACTGTATATGCCTATACGCTGTATTTGGACAGGTTGATGTAGTTACCATTTGATAACAGCGGGTGGCAACACAAAAGCATTCATTCGCAGACAAAACTTAAGCTTCAAGTCACCAGTGTGTGACTGACCGGAACACCACCGGAGGCAAGGCGGTTAAAGTGTCTTGTGCCCAAGGACACAACAGGACAGTATGAATGACTGGAATACACTACCTTTTCCCCAAAACACAAGTAAAATCACTCACAATCCAAACTGTTTCACAAAAACAATCAACCAAAGACATATCTAATTACCAAAAAATGCAATTAAAATAATCCAAATAATTTAAATTAAACAATATCAACACTCAAATTAACCAAAAACATTTGTATTTGTTTAAATTAAGTTTTCAGGTGTTACCCAATGGCCTCTATAAATACATATTTTTCTATCTTCTATTTCTTTTTTGACTGGTGGTCTCACCTGACCACCCTGTGGTAAAATTTTGACTGAAGCGATGTAATTTTGTAATTCCTGTTTGGTGCTTGCTTTATTATTAAAATGCATGACCATGAGTGCTGAAGACATTTAAACTTTAATGAAGTATTTACAGTTTTTACACAAAGTACAATCATTCATCTAAATTTGGGATGTTGCAGTTTCCAAAAATGTTACTAAATCAGAAATGATCTGCAGTCGACATTCTCCCCTGGGTCCACCAAGTGGATCAAACTGTACTGCTATTTGCTGTATCAGAGCATTTGGCACAACATACTCAACTGGAGGCACTGTAATCCTCTCTGGCCAGTCCAAAAGCAATTCAGGTGTATTGGTGATAGAGGTGGGTGTGGAAGCAGCGGATGTGGCAACAGAGACTTGAGATAGAGCTACTGTGTCATCCAGAGCAGTGTCACTGGCAGCACTGGCAAGCGCACCATGAATGTCTTGCATTGCAGTTGATTGTCGACCTTGTTGCTGCAGGCAACCTCTGACAAAAATCTGCATTGGGCTCATGTGGTGCTCTGTTCTTAAACCGTGGTGATTCCATTGGTTTGCAAAGTCTTTCAAGTCTCTGTTGATTCGAGGAAGGTAAACATAATGGAGAGCCCAGAGATGCTTTTCATTTTCCATATTAATAATGCCCTCATCTTCCAGAAAGTAAAACAGTTTATAGTAAACATTTGTAAGTCCACGCCAGAGGTCACCCCAAAGTCTTTCAATCCTTTGATTGTGGGTGCTCCTGCCTCTGAGTGCACTTCCTCGATCAAAACCTCTGATGATGTTCATCATTAAACATACAGCATTATTTTCTCCCCCTCGATCTGTTCTAACCCTGGAAGGCGTGCCATACTGGACAACAGCACCAAGGAAGGCATCTAACACAGTGCTGCTACGGTTGTTGTTTGCAGCATGAAGGAAGACCACCATTCGACTAAAGCCGTCTATAGCTCCATGAATGACTATTCTCCATCTAAAAACAGATAGATTATTAGATTTGCATTGTGCGATTTAATTCCTAGGAACTCCACAATGAAAATGTTGTAATATTAAATAGTAAAAATATGCTGTTTTACCTTATCAGTTTGTGGTTTCCATCAATGTGCCACAAAGAGTTGGGGCCAGCTACCCGATAGCAGCGACGTTCAGGTCTCTGCAAGAGGGCTCTTCGGCAGCACCGGCAGGATTTATCCTGAGCATGCTGGCTCGAACCCTTCTTCTTTGTACACGGCTTCCTTGCTTGCAGAGATGCTCTTACAGCCTCTGGGCCCATCAGATCATTTCCTGACACAATTTCTTCCACCTTTTCATCAAGTTCAGCATCACTCAGATCAGCATATAACCAAGCATGGCTGAGCTGAAACTGCCTAGATTGTAGATTGATAGACAGACAATTTATTAAAAATAAGTGACAAATGTGTAAAGGTCAGTATAAATAACAAAAGGTTTTTACCTCAAGCGGCGTTTAACTGTTCGCACAGAAACATTCAAAATATCCGCCATCTGAACTGTAGTAAAGGAACAAGATCTTAAGAATGCAAGCTGTTCCCTTGTCACAGAGTAGCTTGACGACCCGGCTTACACCTGAAGCCAGTGGTGCCTGGTATCCAAAACTGTCTGAAATGAGACCAGAAAATTACTCCAATTTACTAACTACAAACATCTTAAAGAAGAGTAAATTGTTTGATTATTAGGTTTCTAATGTCCTCTCATCTAAACAATTTAACAAAATTTGAATCTGACTGTGTTGTCCTCATTACACCTTGGCCACTGGGTTAGTTTGACTGATTTTACCTGCCACACATATTCTGTTGTTGTTCAGGATTTTAGCAGGATTGTCAGACTCTTAAAGTTAAAATGTGCTCACCTTGTTGTCCTGACTGTGAAGATGTTCTGACCTCTTGAATAAGTTCAGCCAAATCAATGAGAAGTTGATTAGCATCTCTCACATTAATCAACCTCCCCCGTGCCCATCGGAGGGTTCTCTCCGTGCCCATCGGAGGGTTCTCTCCCTTGTCTCCAACCTAATAAAAAAAAAGAAGAATGTGTAACTAACTATCCTAAGTAAATCCTCAAAAATCTAATAATAATATCATACATAAAGCTGTACCTGGTTAAGACTGACAAACACACTTCAGGTCCAACATCATCCATCAGAAGACGTCTGGTACAATCATTGAGAATATGTTTATATCGCAAAACAAAGGTCCTTCTTGCCATCTTGCTTCAGCTCTGTAGATTCGATTCTAGACAACTACATATATAGTGTATGTTAAAGGGGGTGTTTTTGTTCCGCCCACTGAAAGACTAAGTAACACCCATTCTTGGAAACCCCCCATAGGATTTTTTTGCATTTCATGCACAGATGAATGAGTATATACAGAAATCCTCAAAAATCTTGTTTGTGTGTGTAGCTGCCTATTGACAGAAAACAATCAACAGGTTAAGCATACTGTAGAAAAAATTCCTTTGTATTCACGAGCACCGTGAAAACTAGAAATAAAAACACAAATATGCTTATTAATAACTTTAGCATGACACACATTTACAAATAAAGCATCACTTCCTTTGCAGTAAGTTCTCATACATTGGTGTATATGCAATGCAAATCAAAGGACTTTTAAAATTGACTAATAATAACACACATTTCCAGCAACACCCAATATAGACACTTAACATATTAAGCCTTTCAGTAGTATATATGGACCCAAATAATACACACCTCGCTCCGCTCACCAAGGGTGTAACTTAAATTGCTGCTTTCCCGTGTTAGCCGCTAACTTGAAGGTCTCTGAAGTTATGTCTCTGAGCTAAACAGCACATAAAAGTATGAACATAAGAGGAAACGATTTCACAAAACATCATGAAAAACGTAATTACACAACTACATTAGTATTGCAGAGAAAACAGCACTAAGTTCCACGCCCTGAATTAACTTACGTTATGTCTCTGAACTTATGGGATGCACAAAATCAGACGAGAGCAGGCTGTTAAATTTCTATACAGATTCCAGGGCATGCAGCCTGAAACCCAGCCATGCGCATGACTTAACATTGAGTGCATAGCTCTAGCGGCCTCCAGTGGCCACTTACACAGGCTATTGTGTAAAACACAACTGACTATGGCCTATACAATAACACATCAAATCTTTTGAGCTTGTAAGTTTTTTTATTCACTAACAGTATTAATACTACTTTCAATTTAGATGGGAATACTGATCATCAGTGGGGTGTGGTAGAAGCCTGACAACAATTTCTGGGAACAAAACACCCCACTCACAGGCTGAGAGGGACCTGAAATGGGTCAATGATCTAAACTTGCATTTCAATAGATTTGATAAGGACCCATCCCTACCGTACGCAGCTGCGCATACACTCTTTGACAAATGGACTAGGCATCACAGCACTTCTCACCTCTGCCTCATCAGACATCCCACCACTCCACATCTACACAGAAGCAGGGGGATGCAGCCAGAGAAAAGCAGCCTGACAAGAGTTATGGAGCATATCTTCAACATGAGCCCTCTGGAAGACCTCCTGCGTGATACCAGTGCCTAAAACACCGTACACCAAAGACCACAGCAGCTACAGACCAGTGGCTTCGACATCCCACCTTATAAAGACACTGGTTCTGGGACACCTCCAATGCACAGTGGGTCCATCCAAGGAGGGAATGGACATTGAGAGAGTTGACTCTTATAAGTATCTGGGTGTTCACCTAAACAATAAACTGGATTGGACTCATAACACAGATGCACTTTACAGAAAGGACCAGAGCAGGCCCTCTTGAGGAGACTGAAGGGAACACTACTGACTCTGTGGTGGCATGAGCCATCCTGTACAGTGGGGTCTGCTGGAGGGGGAGAGTAAGGAGCTGGACATGGTCATCAGGAAGTCCAGCTTCTTCCTGAGCTGTCCTCTGGATTCAGTGCAGGAGGTGGGTGACAGAAGGGTCCTGGACCATGAGTCCCAGCCCCTGCAAGACTCCCTGTTAATTCTGGAGAGTGGCTTCAGTAATAGACTGCTCCACCTTTGGTGTGTGAAGGAGAGATTTTACAGGTCTTTTCTTCTGTCAGACTTCACAGCAAACACTGTAAAAAGCAAACTCTTTTATACTGTGCAATATTCCACTGTCATGTGCAATTTCAATTATAAATATTTGTAATGTTACAGAACTGTTACTGATTGCAGGTTACACAACCTGCAATCTATTGTACAAATGTACATTTACATTTACATTTAGTCATTCATCAGACTCTTTTATCCAAAGCGACTTACAAGTGAGGAAAACAATGGAAGCAATTTCAACAACACAAGGAACAAAAAGCATAAGTGCACCAAAAACTAGTCAGTTAAAACCTAGCACAGCATACAAAGCTAAGGATAGGAAAGTTGTTTTTTTTAATTAAAAGAAGGAATTGATAGAAAGGAAGTTAAGAATTCAGTGTTTGTCACTCAGGTGTTGACAAAAGAGATATGTACAGTCTAGTCTACTATTTTTCTTTTCTTTATTTAGTTTAATTTTCGTTTAAGTATATTTTATTTTTGATTATCTTGTCTTTCTTTTTTTAACCAGGTTAGCTTGTTACTTGTGTGAAAGTCTACACTCTTACAGTTGCAAAATGCAATTTCCCCCATTTGGGAGTAATAAAGGTTTTCTTATCTTATTTTTTCCAAAAGTTAATTGACAGGTAATGTCAGACATTTATAATATGGTCACTTGTGTCAAGTTGCTTACATTTACATTTTTATAACCAGCATTCCAGAGCATTGTTTCAAACTGTCATTGGACATAAATTTTCCTGTCATTTCGACTTATAATAACATTTTAGAGATGTAATTACATTATAGCAAAATTATAACATAGGTATAATGGGTAGAAATATTATTTTATTGAAGTTATTCATTATGTAGGCCTATTCTTGTTATACATACGTAAATGTTTTTATTTAAAATTAGATAATCTGATAGGTCAGAATTATCCCGCCAATAGATCGAGTATAAATTTGGCGCGGTTGTCTTACTTTTTTAATTCCTGGTGACAGTATGGCTGACGGATACCGAAGGCGAATTTCAGACATTCGTGACAGGATGAACTCTCATTTTAATCGAATTCTAAATGAGGAGAGCCCGGAAGATGGACTGTCCCTTGTGCAAAGGTTAGTTATTAATATTTTATATTATTATATAGTTTTTCTGTTCTTGTAGCAACTTAAATTGAATTCCTAGCCTAATTGCTTCTAACTCGTGACACACATTAGTCTGTGCATAGCTTCTTAAGGATTCTTGAATGTCATTAAAATTTAAGTAACGTTAGCCTATGAGATAAACAAGCAAACATAACAATTATGGCAGACATTTAGCCTAACTCAATGCTTTTATCCAGTTAACAATCCAGTTCTTCAAATTTTCTACTGCTTAGTCCCTTTAGGGGTCGCGGGGGATTGCGCGGGACCCCAGCAAATTAGCAAATGCGAATAATAAACGAACAGAAGAAATTGCTTTTTAGCTAAATAAAATAAGGCCCACCCTCATGTCGCCATAAAAACCAAAGTATTAACTCTAAAACATATGAAATACTTACCCACTGTGAGTTTAAAATACACCCAAAAACACAAGTTACCGTAGATTAATTGCTTTAAGGCACCTTAATTCGAGTTGGTAGCCCAAGGCCCATTGCGTGGTCATGGTCACGTGTTTCAACCACTGGTTTCAACAAAGGTAGTTCCCTTCTCATACCCGTAGGTGTCCTTCCGAGGATTTACAGAAGGTTCATAAAAAAGTGTATGAGTTTAGACTATTATATTCAGAAAAAAGTTCCATACATAATCATAGCATAAAACCAAGCTTGCAGTCAGTAAAACCTGCCTAAATATTTTAGTGCCAGATATTATAAACATTGTCACTTGTGTGTCTTATATTTTCAATTACCTTCTCTACAATAATGTGCTGCTTTTGCTTTATTTATTTTTTTGAAGTTTATCTTTTTTGTATTTTGCATTTGTTTCTAATCATACTACTAAAGCTTTTTAGACTGGTTTGAACAAAAAAACTTTGGATTAGACCTGGAGTCTTGTATTTAAGTCAACAACTTCTATGTTGGACAGGTTTCAGAGGTTCGGGCAAGATAATGAAAACCGCCCGAGACAGAGGAGGGAGAGGCGCAGCACCAGGGTTCGTCAGATAACCTTTAAGGTGTCTGTCTTAAGAAGTGGGCTGACCCATTACAGGTCTCATAGAGGTATTTTTTTTTTTTTTATTGAAACAGTTTGAATTAGAATTGCTTTAAATTTGTTGTAACATTTTGATTATACATTTATTTGTACTATCATTATACTTTTACTTGTCTAAGACAATGCTATTACTCAAATCTATTCACAGATGGCACTCCTTCCTGTCGGGTAGTGGTTCCCCTACATTTAAACACTGACGAATTCAGACAAGCTCTACGTAATTCCGTGGAGAATGTGCCCAACGATTTTGAGCTGTGTCGAGTGAATCGGCTACGAGCTGTAATTGTATTGCGTGAATCCACCCCAATGGAGATTCACCAAACAAACGCCCTGGGTCGTTCAGCTTTGTATCTGCGGCCAAAGGTATGCAAAACATTATTCCTATCAATACTGAGGAAAATACTGGAAAAGTACTTTTGTCACTTAATTAATATAATTGTATATTTTTTGACAACTACTGCTATATTCTATCAATATAGATGATTCTAATTTTGCCTGATTGTTAGAATCTTTGCAGCGGTAATATAGGCTATGTTCCCTTGATTTCAGATAACCTCATCCAGTGAGGAGGGAGTACCTGAGCTTTCAGAACCAACAACCAGGTTTGTACTGTAAACGGTTGAGTTTATTTAAAGATTTAGACAATTGGGTTGTTAAAAAAAAAAGAAATGTGTGTATATATATAATAACAATAACTTGCATTACAGTGAGGAAAATACAACTGACGTCCCTCAAGATACAAATACTCCCCAGGCGTCCACCAGGCAAGTGTTCTCAACTGGCAAGTCATTAAATGGGCTGTTTAGATTGGCTTTCTTGTGCAATAAGGTGGTTCATTATCAACACTTATAATAATTTTCATTGTTTATTTTTATTGTATTTAATAGTGATAACATCTACATATACTCGGGCTCCGAAGGCTCGGACATTGAGGAGATTCTGCTGTCGTCACCACCCAGAAGTGATCCAGAGGTATAGAGTTACAGAAGATTTACTGTACCAGTTCACCATTAACTGTCAGGATTCATGTTTTTCAGTATCTTTTTTTGGTTTGTGTTTTAAGTTTTAGTTCTTATGTAATGTTCTTTGTAGTTTCTTAGTTAGTTATTGTATCTGAGTTTGGTTTCAAGTTTGTATTTTAGTTCACGGGTTTTATTTTGATATGTCTTGCCCCTGTCTGTGTCTGTGCTTGACTTCCTGCCTTGTGTCTTTCCCTCCTGTGTGATTACCTGCTCCGCCCTAATATGTTTCACCTATTCCTTGTTCTCTCTGTCTATTTAAACCTGTTTATCTGTTTGCTCTGTGCCAGGTCATCTTCTTTCCCTCTGTTAGTATGTTCTGTGGGCCTAGGCTTTGTAAGTATTCCTTGTCTGCGTTTGCCTTGTATTTTGTTAACCTGGATTATATCTGCAAGGACCTGTTTCTCAGTTCATTTTTGTCGCATAAGAAAAAAAAAATCTTTTGTTAATGCTTTTCCTGTGTCTGGGGTAATGCATTGGGGGTCTTTCTGCTCTTGGGCCATCCGCCGTGACATTAACTGTGTATGTAATGTACATCTTAAAGTAATTTATCTTTTTTCAGGAAAATGTGACCCTGGAAGAAGTCATCCAGACCTTTAGACAGAACAATACTGATGCCAGCTCAGTGGCAGTGATTGCCAGAAGAAAAAATGTCTTGCAGAGTGCCTGCATGGCATTGGGGAAAAATTACTTTGCATGGCACAAAACGCCTTCAATTGAATTTGTAGGAGAAGAGGCTGAGGACTACGGAGGTCCAAGAAGAGAGTTTTTTAGGTATGTTGTCTATTGATAATCATTTAACTTTTGATTATTTAACTTGTGATAATGTCTGTCTATAATTATGTTCTCTTGACATTTTTGCAGACTACTCATACAGAATTTTTTAATGTCATTTGGCATATTTGAGGGAAGACCTGGGGACTTGATTTTTGCTAACGATCTGCGGGCACTGGCAAACAATCGCTTCTATACAGCCGGGAAAATAACTGCATGGTCCATTATGCACAATGGACCGGGACCAAGGAGCCTCAACCGTGCAGCATTTGAGCTGCTTTGTGGCCAAAAGCCTGACTTAAGTCAAGTGGAGGTTGAAATTTTTCCTGACTTGGAGGTCAGGGAAAACATCCAACAGGTAAAAAAAAAAATGGGGAAACAGGACTCACTAGCTTTAAAATTTTAAATGGTCTGAGAACTAAGTTTTTATTACTGTCTTTGTATTTTCAGCTTAAAGAGTGCCAAAATGAAGAGGAATTGCTTGCCACTAAGGAAAAGATTGGGGACTGGGTGGCAAACTGTGGGGTTCCCAATATTTATGCTGCTAACTTGAGTGACCTGGGACAAATTCAATACAATATAATCTCATACTTTCTGCATCATCGGTAAGATTTTTTAAATCAGTTTTCTAATATAATTTCCACATTTTATTAGTTTAAAGTTCAAATTTCTACTAACTGAACTATGTTTTTGTTTTTTGTTTTTTTGTTTTTATGGTTGCAAGCATGGCACAACAATTTTTGAGTGGCATGGATGCATGTGGCTCCTTTGGCCAGTTAGTTATAAGATTCTGGAGGCAGTTTGTCCCAGTATTTACAAAGGCAGAGGAAAAACTTACAAGGACAACCCTCCAGAGCCTCTTTAAAATTAACTGGAGTCCTGCAGGCAGCAACAGGAGGGAAATGGAGGAGGAGACTATGTTCCTCTGGGGATGGTGGCTGATGGCCATACAAGGTAATTGTCTTTCCTAGACCAATTGTCACATTTAATTATGGAATAAAATGTAATTAATGTTTCAATTTTAACAGAGGGGGAATTGGACATCCAATTTGAGGATGTCCTCATATTTACAACTGGTGCTGACACTGTACCTCCTCTGGGATTCATGGACCAATTAAAAATAGACTTTTATGACCAGGAGCCAGGAACCAGACGTATTCCGTTTTCGTCTACCTGCAGCCTCACACTATATCTTCCTCGAGGTGTCCAAGAAGAAGACCAATTTAAGGAGCTAATGGATCTGGCAATTAGGGGTTCATATGGCTTTGGAAAAATATAAACAGTTAATGTTAAAGTTTTGTTAAATTTTGGAATAAAATTTGTTATGGTTTTGTTTTCAGTAAAGGAGTTTATTCAATTTAAATCTTGTGCAAGTTATTATATTAGTTTCACTGTATTGAAAGAAGCAGGTTTTAAATATACAGTTTATTGTGCATAGCTATATACAAGCCACTGCAAACATTTAACCTATATATAAATACCTAATATACATCTATAAAAAAATAATCAAATATTTTTGGGGATTTTGTTAAGTTTGGCTTGTGAGTAATTTATTTTTTATTTTTTTATTTTTTTTTGGGGGGGGGGTAAGCCTACAATTTAGTGTATTCCAGTCAGTCACACACTGGTGACTTGAAGCTTAAGTTTTGTCTGCGAATGAATGCTTTTGTGTTGCCACCCGCTGTTATCAAATGGTAACTACATCAACCTGTCCAAATACAGCGTATAGGCATATACAGTATGAAGGTATTCTGTACAAATAGAATGGGAACTCACAATTATAAGGTCAAAACTATAGTATTTGCAGCAACCCTTCCATTTCTCCAAACCCACTGCAGGTTAGAGTTATGCTTTATTGCTACTAGGCTTACAAAAAACCTTGACTCACAAAGGTGATTATGTAAAATAACTTAGATTACAAGTTATCAATGCAATAGGATATTCACATTTATAAAGAGGGGAAGAAAAAAGAAAAACAGGTGTATTAATACTGTAACTAACGTGATGGACTGGCATCATTTACTTGGGATCAGTGATCACCCAGCCATGTCTGCTTGAGCTATGTGCTCATTGGGTGAACTGCCTTCAAACTTAGTGGCTGCTAAAATTTTAGGGTGGGGTTCATTATCATAAAATAAACAGAACACCATGGCACGTTATTTGCGCGATGGCACGCTTTAAACGTGCAACGGCGTGTCACGTAAAATCCGCTAGGGGGCATTGCAACGCATGACGGCGTAAACGTAAAGCGGCGTTCGGGGACAATGGAAAACGGCGTGGCACGCTTTTTACGGCGCTTTGGCAGTTTAAACGCCGCTTTTTACGTGCGTTTTTCGGGTTTAATGGCATTTTTTGCGGCGTTTTAAAGTAAAACGCGATTTAAAAAGGACGTATTTTGGCCCTTTTGGCTTGCCATAGGTAACTGCACGCGCCGTCAGTCTGCGTTGTCCAGCAGCTCAGTCCAAACATGGTTTACTTCTTCCGTTCTCTTTTTGAGGTTAACGCAGTGTTTATTGTCCTGCTGTGATTAGGTGGATGTGCTCACGGAACAGAAAATAGATGCTTCTAGAACCTGGTCCAGTTACCACTGTCTTTGTAAAAGTTCCTCATTTATTTAAAAGATATATATATATATATATATATATATATATATATATATATATATATATATATATATATATATATATATATATATATATATATATATATATATATATATATAATTATGTATCAAATATAGGTGTAGGCCTATGTATGGTAATTATAATTTTTTATTATTTATTTAGACTTGTCAAAATTAATTATCAATCGATGCCTCAAATACATGAGTGTTATCAAGCCTCAATCTGTCTTGCAGCGGTACATGGCGGCTCGACCACACTTGCACCATGGTGGAAGATAGCAAATCAGCCATGCGTCACTGACTATGAGCTTTTTGGGAGCCGTAAGATCTTTGATCTTAGATATTAGTAAAAGGGGGGATAAAGGCAAGAAGGCCAGCTATATTAAAATTTAAAAACCCGCATCTTCCACTGCGGTCAAGCCATCCCCGTTTCGCAAAACACCAGTCAAGCCAGCCCCGTCTTTATTTCGGAGTGCTCCCGTATTAGATGTTTTATGGTAATGCAAGGAAACAGCGCCTAGACGTCCTCCCGAACTGATCAATGTTCGTTTTTTACATTTTCAACTCTCGGTAGCTGCGTCTCTTATGACAGTCAATATACTTTTTTTTAAATCATAAATATATATAATTCACAAACTCAATAATCAATTCAGTTTTGAAACGTTAACTTTGATGTTGCAATGATACAACAATGTTTTTGTTAAATTTCAAATAAATGTCAAAATAATATTAAAGCATGTAATTTAGGAACAGTCTAATGCAGAATTACAAAATAAAAGCCCCCTGATAATTCTGATTTTTTTACACCAAATTTATTTTATTGATTAAAAGTAAACTTGCAGCTGCCAAAGAGTCATTCCACTTCTGGTGAGTAGCAGAGGACCTCCTGGTGCTCTCCAGAAAATTTCAGAAGAATCTGATATAGCATTCCAAAATAAAAGCCTCCTAAAAATTCATAATTTTCTTAATAAATTGACCAACATTAGATTTGATTTTATAGAAAATGACTAATTGCCAATTACTAATTGAAAATTATGAATTCTTTTATTTTGGAATGCTACATCAGATTCTTCTGAAATTTCCTGGAGAGCACTTTTTTTTTTTTTTTTTTTTTTGCGTTAACCTACCGTAAAACATCTAATACGGGAGCACTCCGAAATAAAGACGGGGCTGGCTTGACTGGTGTTTTGCGAAACGGGGATGGCTTGACCGCAGTCCGCTTCCTGTTTGTTGGTCACAAGAGGCCGATGAGCCCATGTTTTGACGCGAACAGTTGGCTTGGTGCGATGCTAGATGGATTTACCCGATTTTGGAATCCAGCAGCGCAAGGTTAACAAAGTATCCTAGTTATGTCAAATAACTGTTTTGTATTGTTAATCTGCATGGACACGTGCATTGTCAGGAGCGTCATTCTGGTGCTTTTATTTTGGCTGAAATCTGTCCTTGTTCCATCTCCGTCAGATATTTGTTCAGTTGCGCTCTTCCACTGCGCGGCTCACTGGGCTTTGCGCTGCTGTTGTGTGAAGAATAACCTATATTGACACATAGCTGAAGGCGAAATTTTAAAAACAACAGAAGTGCTAATATTGCCCACAGCTAACTTTCTCTCTTAATTTTCTTCTTTTTCCTCCACTCCCATTCCCCGCTGGATGTTTGCTGGCGAGGAGCGGCAGTCTAAATAATCACTACAGTATCTGCTTGATAACTGCATTTTTTTCTTTTTCTTCATACAGGCATTGATTTTGTACAGAGGGCATGCATGTTATCTGCCCAACACAATCACATTCATGACTGCCCTGAAGACTGGTCTTTACTTATTAATGTAACTAAGCAGATCTTCAAGTTTTAGCAACAGCAGACCACACCTCCTGTTTTCAAGGACGAAGCACTGCACCTTCTCTGGACTGCTGACCTCTGAACAGGTGAACCATTGTCAGCTGCTTCCTGTCACTGCAAAACAGCCCTCTTCTGTTGTGCAGGGTCTTACTCCCCAGAGGGTTGCCTGCTGCTGAAGTGCCACAAAATAAAAGTCTCATTCTGTGGATAGAAGTGGAAAACAAAAGCACATCCTACTGTAGACAAACCACTTCCTCTCCTGTACATCTCACCATCACACAAAAGCCTTGTTTCCACTAGAGCGGTGTGGTGCAGGTCAGTATGTGTGCATTTCCACCAAAAAGGGCATAAAGTATACACTGAAAACACACCGCACTCTACCACTTTGGGGATGTCTCGGCCTTGGGTCCCAGGGGTTACAATAGAGTGTTCGGCTTTGGAAAAGATGGAACTAAAAAAAGAAAATGACAAGTTTTTTTTAAGTAATTTACTCCTTGTTCAGATAATAGAAAACATTCTAAATGTTGTACGTTTTCCATAAGACAAAGCTAGCTTCTAAAAGGTTGTACTCCCAGTCTCACACACACGGACTTACTCTCTTTCACATTATTAGTAAAGGGTTAAAGTAACTTCTTTAACATTGAGCCTCAATGTTAAAGAATTGCACTGAATGAATGAATATTTCAGTTAAGTCACATGCACTTTTGTGGCCAGCCTACATGGACTTACATCACAATATGTGAATATGACCGTCACATTAACAAGTACAACTTTTGTAAATGACATAATAAAATAAATCATAGTACCCAAGCCTTTTCTAAAAATCTAGCCAAATTAAAAATCTTTTTAAACAAAAAAAGCCAACTCAACATGTTACCTTTCGCCAAACTAAAGAAATCAGTCAAATCAATAATCAAGTATGCTGAATTCTTTTGCACAGCAAATTTATTAACTAAACCTAAATCACCCAGGACCTTCTTGCTGTGAGGCAGGAGTGCTAACCACCCTGCCACCATGCCACATTAGGGGGAAAAAGTTTGCGGGTGGACCAGTGAATGGTTCATTTCTAGCATATGTTCTGCAGACATTATTGTTAATTGTGGATTAAATCCAAGTTCAGTCCTGGATGAGAATTACATTAGCCTTGGTTAAATGCCCGTTTGCTGCTGGTTAGGCTTGGGCTGATTGAACAGCTAAGGAATATGCCCTCGTAATTTTTGGTAAAATGTACTCTTTAAGTGCACTTTATTGTCAGTCAGCAGCACGAGCTCACCTATGAGTCCAGCTGCTGCTCTGAGGATTGCAGCCTTTTATTGCACTGTATTCAGCCAGTGACTCCTGCAGGTCCGATCAGCTCCATCTGCCTTTCTGGAAGGATGTGTGCTCACACTCTTTATGGCATTCTCACTCAGTTTTTATAGTCTATTTCTTTTTCATCCTTTTATTGTTAACCCTGTCTGCAAAGCATATTTGTCTCAGGGGAAAATAAAGATTGAACAGGTCTAGTGTGTGCAGGATAAAATCGAGAGAGAAGGACTGAGAGGGAGCAGACTGCTCAAAAGCCTGAGGGAACACAGAAACGATTGTAATGCTCACGCTGGACTTGTCCTAACGCCACACAAGTCTGTTGGCTTCCATAAAACTGTGATGGCACTAGATCTCTGTCAGATGCAGCAAATCAGAAGCTTTGGTACAGTCATTATTTTACATGATGTAAATCCATAGGCATCCATCTGAATTCACAATGATGACTGTGTCTTTTCTGCTGTAACCTTATCTGTTTTTAATGCTGTGTGACCTGTTTGTATTAGTGCTGCAGCTATTCATTTTTTTTAGTAATTGTGTAATCCATCGATTATTTGGTTCAATTAATTGAGTATTTGGTCAGCAACACAGCTTTTCTTGTGTTGCATGTCACTGAAAATACAGGTGGAAATCATTGTTACACAGCATTGCAGATTAATTGGGTAAAAGTGTTCTGCAGGCTACTTTTCTGCACATAGATCACCTGCTGCTTTGGTGGGTCTTTTACATATCTTATGCCTCTCTTACATAGCCTACTTTCCAAATTTATTTAATCTACTGTAAACAAATGAGGCGTTTATTAAGCTTTTGTCAAAGACAAGGTTTACAATGCATCATCTCAATGGGACTATGTAACTTTTAAGATCAAATAATGTCACTGTCACAGGAACCATTATGTTTAGGTCTCATGCAGCAAGTCTGGCTTTGTTATTAATCAGCTTTACTCAATAATTTCTAGGTGCACTTATCTACACTGCTGTTGACATGTTTGTTACCTCTCAAACACTATCTGTATGTCTGTGTGATATATGCCATAAATAAGTAATAATATTAATGTTATTACAAAATGACACCAAAACTAATTCTTTCTCTTGTTTTCTCTCTCTCTCTCTCTCTCTCTCTCTAGAACATGACTCGTCCACACAAACCAAGGGCAGCAACAAAACGAGACTGTGGAGCAATGCAACACTTCTTTATTGTAAAGATTTGCAGGAAACAATCTATAATTATATATCTGTATAAACTGTGCAGTTAAAAAAACACCAGGTGTGTTCTAGATCTGTTTACATGACTCTGCAGTTCAGGCAGGAGCACCACGAGGCTTGTTTGGTTCGGCTGGTTCTGGTGTGGCTCATCTGTTGTTCATCACATCCAGAAAAAACCCTGGCAGACGAGTTACAACCATCTGGAGAACTTCATCCTCCTCCTCCTCTTGCGACAGCAGCTGTAACTGTGCCTGAAAATGGAACAACCAGCATTGTTTATATTCCAGAGGTTTATTAGAGTGTGTGATCCTGTCTGTAAATATATGACCTACCTGCCTCTGTTGTCCTGCAGCAGTCTGTCCTCCTCACTGACAGCTCCAGCTCCTGCTCTCCTCCTTCTTGAGTTGTTGTCAGAGACTTCTTCTTGATTGGTGTGGTCTGCGCAGCTCTCACATTAGCGTGGTAGGGAGTCTGTGTGGGGACGTGTGTGGTATGCATTTACTTACCCTGATTTCATATTTGATGGGAAAAATTGTGGTTTAAATACTGGCATTCAGCGTTTATTCTGATAAATTCTGATTTGAACTATATATAGCCCTGGCCAAGCACAACCCGCGTTCAATTTATCTCAGCCGCAGAAACACTTAAAAAGCTACCCAATTCTGTAGTAAGATCTGGCAATCCTAGCCTGGTTCTACCAGACTCTCGTACATTTCATTTGTACAGAGAGTCTGGCCTCGCTCCATTGACAAGCGTTTACTTCCTTGTATGCGGGAACTCTGTTGAAGTTTAAAACTATTGGATCTGCCCAGAGTCACAGGATCTGCCATAGCCAATCGCTAACGTGTGGTCGTGACGTATGTCATGCGCCGAAACCGACCGGAAACAACAAGTCACTCCCTCTGTTCGCTGATTGGTCCTACAAAAAATTGATTTCTGGAAACCTAAGAATATACAGCGATCCCAGACTAAGTACTAAAGCGAAATGAAATTGAGCGGAAGTATGTAGGAGGGCGGAGCCAGGCTATGGCAATCCTGCCCTGCCTTCACTCCTCCTTCCTTGTCTGTTTTTTCCCCACACCTATGTCCCCTTCCCCACACTCATGCCTCCTGCCAAGAGAGAGAGTTTAAAATAGAGCAGGATGAACATAACTGCATGGGGTGGCATGAGAGTTTGGCATGGACTGCTTCTAAGGTCTTTGCAGGTTCCGCTTCCCACCAGCACTCCCTGGTTGAGAACAGTCACAGGATGGTTAGAGGGTTTTCCATGCTCATCATAGCGCTGCCTAACCACCGGTTTGGGACTCTCTTTGATCGTTCAACAGGAATTTCAACCTCAAGGTTAATGTTAGGGTTCTGGTGTTAGAGTTGTGCTCATAAGTTTACATACCCTGGCAGAATTTGTGATTTCTTTTTTTTTTTTTTGGGCCATTTTTCAGAGAATATAAAAAATAACATAAACCTTTTTTTCACTCATAGTTAGTTGTTGAGTGAAGCCATTTACTGTCAAACAATTGTGTTTACTCTTTTTAAATAATACTGACAAAAGAAACCACCCAAATTACTTTTGAATGGCTACTGAAGGTAACCATCCTCACCTGTCATCTGCTGTGTGTATAAAAGTTCAGTGAGTTTCTGGGCTCCTGACAGACCCTTGTATCTTTCATCCAGAGCTGCACTGACGTTTCTGTCTGAGTCATGGGAAAAGCAAAAGAATTCAAAAGATCTGTGGGAAAAGGTAACTAAAAGAAAAGAACTACGCAAATGCCACACAGTATCTTGCTTACAATACACCAAACAGCACAGAGACAAGCCTCAAAACTTCAGTCATTTGGAGTGAATGCTAATCCAAGCATGAGGTAGACATAACTAGAGACATGGCTTGTCATGGGACTTCTGCACCTGGAGCCTTGTGCCTTGGGGGGTTGGGGTATGGAAGATACGCCTCCCACCAAGGCCTTCACTGTGTGTATAAAGTCTTATGTTTTGTTTACCTCTTTAAGCAAAACTCCCGCTGTACCATTGTTACTGTGTGTCTGATTTGCTTCATTCTTGCAAGAATAAACCTGGCCATTGCTTGTTAAATTATACTCTGTCTACGTGTCTCTCTGGATAAATATAAGGACATAGAAATTCTTATAACAGTAGTTTTTAATGATACAAGAAGTAGCAAACATAGAAGGTGTGGATTGGCCTCTGTATTTGTTCCTTTGTGTACATGAGGAGGCATGTTTCTGGGTGACACAGATCAGAGAAGAAAGGAAAATGCTACAAAATAAAAAGAGGCTAGAGTTAATGTAAAGCAAAAATAAAACTGGATTTGACCAAGCCTCTCTCATGGAACCCCTTAAAAGGGCCTTGAGTAAGGAAGTCAAAATACAGCGATATACCGCTGTCCACCAGAGGGCAGGCTCCAAAAGCGAAAATATAAGGAGAAATCAAGTAACAACTTTACAAGTACAAAAATCATGTTTACAGCCTGGTACAAAAGATGGCTCTGGTCTCTAGAGCTAAGTTTTTACTACGTGACAACCCTAAAGGAAGGGTATCTGAAAACTTTTCCTATGTAGCAAGAGCTCAAAAGCCCACATGTAACCGCCATTCTATTGGCTTTGGGTAAGGCCAAAATGCGGGGGCAATGGACAGACGACATCCATGTTTAGTTACAATCTATTGATTTGAAAGAAAGGATGAGGCTGAAATCTTACATATTATGCATTTAATGTTCCTTTATAAATGTGTGAGAACATTTTAAATACAAAACCACCATTTCAAGCAAAAACCTATTTGTTAAATATATTTTCTTTCTCTGAGGACAACAAGCACAAGGAAATTTCTTTAGCATTAGTTGTTGCCAATAATTAAACGATAAACTTGCAGATTTGTACTTTTTCTTGCCTCTGTAAACATTGTGCAGCTGTGTGTGCTGCAGTCTCTGCTGGTTGTTGATGTGTGTGTACGAGCTTGCGCAACAAGAACGAGTAAGCAGGCTGCAACTGCCACTACCAACCTGAAGTGTCACTCGTATTTAGAAAATTCTTAAACTTCCGTAATGCACCTTTAAGGCTTTAAATAGGTTACAGCTTTAAACATTATGTTAGCAGGTTAGCTCCGATGAGCCAAGTGTAGTGTACTCTCATCCCTGAGAGTATGATTACGCCTGTACCAGAGGTCGCATTAACCGAATATTTTCCTCATTGACGGGTTTTTTTTTGTGCAGGGACGGAAAAATCTAAATGCCATCGGTCATTTTGACTGGTTATTCTGAGGGTGATCTATTGTAATTCCCACTTCTGACTAATTGGTGGCAAATGTACATATCAATTAGCAATTATCTTGAATCAAGTCGTCTTTGTCGCTGCATTCAGTTGCAAAAAGTGTGTGTGAGTAGTTTTTTTCAAAAGTTAAAAAAGAGAACATGATGAAGTGGAGGATAAAGGAGGACAAACAGAAAACACTGAGCAGTCACTGACAGCTGTTACAGGACAATTAAGCAGCAGAAAGTAGGTGAAGAAGAGAGAGTGTCGTTGTTCATTGGGAACAGGAGTTTACGTGGCGGAGGTGGGAAGGAGGAAAAATGTTCTGCGAAATCTGTAGAAAAACTAACAGAAGTAACAGGCTTGTCAGGGGATGTACAACAACAGCGATGGACTTCAGTTCAGTTAATTTTTGTTTGAATCCTATTGTGTAATATATTGAGTTCTCTAGAGTTCAAGCACAAAATATCCTTTCACTTTTTGTGTAACATAATCTGTTGTTCCCGAATAAAACAAATAATCTGCCCTTTGAGTGAGTAAAACGAAAAGCCATTATAAGTATTATTAAAGTATGAAAATTAAAAATGACACATAAAAAATAGACGAGGACAGAAAGTCTAGTGCGACCTCTGGCCTGTATAGTCAATTAAATGAGAAGGTTTTGTTCTCGCTCTGTTTCAGCGGACGTGACGTAATGCCCATGCGTGCTAATTCACCTGGGTCTCACTTCCTGATTTGCTGCCATGAGTAAAATACGCAACTCTAAACACAACTCTTGTCTATAATTCATACACAGTCATCATAACAGTCAGTGTGCACCAAAACAACAGTCTGCATTATGGAAATAAAAGGACAAACATAAGATGTTTCTTATTTACAGAATGGTATTATTATCTCAGACAGAATGTCTCTTTTGCAATAAAAAAAAGTTCCAAATTGAGAGCACACTAAAGAAAGAGATAATATCCCCTATCCACAGACTTTCAGTGCTTTTAAGAGTCGTGTCACATTTGCTGGAAAATTTGAACAACTTAAAGACTTAATAAAGTGAGTTTCACAAATGTGACCAGATGAGTTTTTCGCAGTAAAGACAGATTTACTGCAGTTTGAATTGAGAGCAGTAAATCAGTTTGAGGAGTGTAACTGAGGCCAATAAAACAGTAGAGTGGTGTTTTACCTGCTGTTGCTGCTCTAAGCCTTGCAGACATGAACATGGCTTTGTTTTTTATTCACATTCATAAACTGAATAAACGGGCCAGTGACCTTCCTCTAGAGATCAGCTATGTGTTTAAGCCGGACCAACCTGAGAGATGGTGCTCCAGGATAAACTCAGGTCTCAGACTGGGCTTGTGGATTGTGGAGTGTTTTTTTCTTTTTAGGGCCTTTGCTTGACAGTCAGTGTAGACAGACAGGAAATGTTGAGAGAAAGGGGAACGTCACTGGGCAAATGACCTGAGATGGAATCAACTATTGTATTGTGTTTTGGTGGTAGTGGAAACCGGAGTACCCTGAGGAAACCATAACCATGTGAAGAAGCCTGATATATGAAATAACACAAGAATGCTTCTTTTACAAATACAAATACAATACTATTTCAAAATTTGTTAACTCTTTTTGACTCTTTACCCCTATAGCGGTTTGTTTTTAGCACCTTATGTTGGACTTTGTACTTTTTAAGATCAATAATTGTGTCCTATGAATTTCTTCATTGAACTGGTAAATATGAAATATAGATAATCATAGTCATGTGACAA
This sequence comes from Neodontobutis hainanensis, assembly GCA_024349245.1. Classification (NCBI taxonomy): domain Eukaryota; kingdom Metazoa; phylum Chordata; class Actinopteri; order Gobiiformes; family Odontobutidae; genus Neodontobutis; species Neodontobutis hainanensis. Next base: position 1,002,328 of record JALDNG010000039.1, on the reverse strand, counting down.
AAGACAAATATTAGTGTAAGCATGTAGGCTGACCCAATAGCCGTCGAAGGAACAGGAGACTTGAGGTGAAGTCTTACATGCAGACTCACAGGTGTTTTATTTACCAACACTGGAAATATTTACAAAAGACAGGGTTCTAAAACATACAGGTTCTGCAGTTCCTGCAGCATCTGCTCCATGCAGCCTCTCCTTTTTTCACTGAGGTCATTGAGCACAGCTGAGCGGTCGGCACAGTGAGGAATGAATTTCCTATACAGCCCACAACTTATTTTTTGTGGCTGGAATAGGGAAAGAAGGAATAGCCTCCATTTTTACCACCTGGGGGGTGAGTTTACCATGGTTAATCACAAAACCCAGGTACACCTCTCTCTGAGCCAGACAGCATTTGAGGGTTGATGGTTTAGACCAGCTGACTTGATGCGCTGCAGGACTTGCTTCAGATGAAACATGTGTTCTTACCACTTCTGACACCATTTGTAAGCATGTAGGCTAATCCAATAGAGCTCGGAGGAACAGAGGGGTCTTAAGGCGAAGTCTTACAAGCAGACCGACAGGTGTTTATTCACCGACATTGGAAATATTTACAAAAAAACAGGTTTCTAAAACATATAAGTTTGCAGTTTCTACTTCCTGCAGCGTCTGCTCCATGCAGCCTCTGACTGAGGTGAAGCACTATTTATAGGAGAGGTACTCCAATAAGCCCCAACTAACCAGGTTATAGGTAAGAATAACAATTACTACAGTCCCCTTAGTTATCATAACAATTATCAGTTCTCACACAATAGTGTACAATTAGCAAGTGAAATATTGAATATTAGGTTGAGTTTACAACAGTCACAGCATGTTCATTGTGGAACAGGGGCATAGACAGAAATTTATTTCTGTATGTGTCTCAGAAAAAACTGGTTGTGCCAGAATTAATTGCTGAAGTTCTGTGGATACTCATGGTTAGTTGACAGCTCTGAGCCTTCATCACTGTATTGTATATGGACATTTAAGACATATCAAATAGAATAGGCTTTTTTATCGTGCCCTGATTTTTGTCAACAAACCTGTAAAAAGCGCAGCTCATTTGTAAAAGAGCTGGACGCAGCTCTCAAGCTACTTATAGCTAATTATATTGAGCCTGACCTACATCGGGAATATTTTACCAGTTTAAGTAATAAAAGGACACATATAAAGTCTACAATAAAGTTTGACTAAAACACTTTTGGAAATATTTGAAAATATTTCTACATCAAAATTGTGGGTGTGGCTACGTCCATGTTGTGGAATAATGAAAAAAAGTATTTAAGATGACATTTTTACTTTCAAGAAAATACTGAAAATGTTGGGAATAATGTTAATTTTTGCATTCTGGCACACAATTATGCAGATTGCCTCATATAATGCAATAATGACCACTATACACATATTAACAAGCTGTAGCAGATTTACAACATAATGTATAGATATAAAGTCGTTATAGGACACTGCAATAAAGTAGTTATCTATATAAAACTTATCACAACATTTATGCAATTCCCAGAGTAACCGTTTAAAAATGAACACAGTTGTTCTTCAAAAAAAAAAAAAAAAATGCTCAGTGAAGAATGCCATTTTTAAAAGGACTGCATGCCTAAAAACCTGCTCTTGACTGCAAAGCATGAATAAACCCACCAAGTATTAAATTGTACTCAACAGTTTTTAGAAAAGTATTGATTATGTGGGCTGTGCAGAAGGCTTAGAAAATCTGCAAATATGATACAAATTGGGATGTACGTATTTAATCGTATTTAATTTGTAACTAATTTCAGCTGTGGATCCTTGTTTAAACAAAACCATAAAAAAAGATTAACTCACTGAACACCACACACAACAACATAAAATAGGCAAATTATTTACAATAAAAACTTTTATTAAATGTTACATAGGGATTGGTTCTCATTTGGAATGAACTGATTTGCAGTTAGCTAAACGGCTCAATTTAAAACAACTGAAATAAACCAAATAATTAATGTGGAAATGTTGAAACGGCACTGAAAGATTCATTTGAGCACCGCAAAGAAGTAAATATTTGATCTGAGCAGAAGTGGAAGGAGGTTAATGTTGAATGGAACCAAAAGATTCATTCAGAGTCACTTTAAAACTCAAACTCATGCCAGCTCCATCCACAGCTAAAATACTCTATCATAGCCATTACACCAATGTGGAATAGATCCAGAGAAACTACGTGAGAGTGATTTTTTTCCTTTTTTGAATGGTACCACCAGACGTTTGCAAAGCGCAAGGATCTGGTATGAACATAGGTCTGTATCAGTGAATAAAGCTAGGGTGGAATAAGGACATTATCCAGGACCATAACAAACAGGGGAGCTCACCACAGCTGGATTCAGTCCTATCCTCTTGACCCTCATGACTGTCTCCTCCCACCAAGGACACCATCTTGAAGTTTGCGGATGACACAGCAGTGATTGGACAAATCCTTTCTCCAGGTGAAGCAGCCCACAGGAGGGCGTTGGCTAGTCTGGTGTCATGGTGTGAGGAGAACAACCTCAGCCTCAACACAGACAAGACGAAAGATATCATAGTGGACATAAGGAAGGAGAGGAGAACTCATCGGGCCACTGTTTTCATCTCAGAGCTTGAAGTGGAGAGGGTGAGCAGCTTCTTTTGCACTTTTAATGCTGACTATTGCACATAGAACTGACATTGCACATTTGACTTGAACATCAATGAATATTGTTTTATATCTCTTCTGTTGTTTACATACTGCCTATTTTAATCTTTATATTTTAAAGGTTTTGAACATTCTAGTAGCAAAAATGAACAAACTAAATTATTGTACAAGAAAACATACTATGTTGTTATTGTGAAAATAAATGCTTAGAATCTCCTTAAATGAGGCACATAATTCACTACACTACACCAGCATCAGTGCTAAAGACTGTAAGCATCTTGTCTCAGTCTTGGTCTTAACTGCCTGTTGGCTCTGTGAAAGAGCAAGAGCTGACCATAGTTACATTGAACAGATATGAAGAAATCTAGCAGATGCACACAAACAGTGTCAGACATCCGACACCCACTCTTTTTGTTTTCTTACTGATGCTGATACACAAACGTGCACGCACGTTCACGCACACATCTTACGGTCTTCTCTTCGGCTCATGAATTAAAGAGCAGAGCTGGTCCAAGGGGAAGAAATTATTCAGGCAGATCAGCTCTCTGACAGAGGAGTGGGGGGTGAACAGAGTGAAAACACAGAGAGAGAGAAGATGGAGGGAAGAGGAGAAGGAGCTTAATAAGGCTGCAATCACAAACCCCGCTGGCCCACTGTGGGAGAGGTGGGTAATACACTTCAGTCTGCAAATGAACGTTCATGTTTCTGCAGTCTGTCTTCTCCATCTTTTTTATTTTTTATTTTAAATCAAAACAATGAAACACAAACAACATACACAAAAGTATATCCAAAATAATTATTTTCCAGTATTTTTAGTGACATGAGCATCTGTCTCCATCTTTTCTCTGCAAAACTGCAAACACCAAAGTGCTTGGCAGGGACTGGAACAGGTAAAGGAATTTTGTCAGGATGACCACTTTAACACAAGAGACTATGATAGGAGTGAGCATTGCTTTTTTTATTTTTTTATCTGACTCATTCCTGGGCTACTCAGAATGCATATGTTTTGTCGTCTGCTACGGCTCCAGATCTGTAACTTTAGCCTTAAGCTTAGCATTCTCCTCACAGAGAGAAAAGCAGATTCTTTTTAGGTCCTATGTATATCTGTTTTGTGGGTGTGGTTATCGATTGGTGACTCAAAGTACAACCAACAAAGAGCTATTAAAGATATTTTCACTGTGTGATTCACTACTATCTGGAGTACTATAACAAGCATATCCCACCAGAGACAGGCCCAACATGCTCCCTGTAGATCACTATACCAGACAGAAGGTGCAAGAGGTGGCACGAGAAAGAGCAAAGCTGAGGGCAGGCATTTATTTAAAAAGGAAAGTCCCACTAAGATCTCTTTTTCAGGGGAGTCCTGGCCCCACTGGGGACCTATTGTACATTGGAACCAGAGTACCCGGAGGAAATCTATGCAGACACCAGGAGAACTGGGGATAACTAGTTTGGGATTAAAACCAGGACCTTCTTTCTGTGAGGCAGCAGTGCTGTCCACTCTTCAACCATGCTGCATTTATAACAGGCTCAAGAAAGCCTCAACAGGCCTGCCCTTCCTATCATTTTCCTTTCCAACAGCAGATGGCTTAGACTGTTACAATATAATCACATTTATTTGAACAAATGCTGTTTCATGACATAATGAAGTCTAAATGTCTTTGCATTGTGTCAGTAGGTAAATTATGTGATGTTCACAATATTGTCTAAATTGATGGTCAAAGAAAATGTGGGAAGGCATACCACTTACGAGTGGCCCAGGCTTGATTCCTGTCTGTCTACACACTGCATCTGTCAAATAAAGACTAAAAAGTCCAACAGATAAGAAAGAAAATGAGAGAAAGAAATGAGAGAAAGAAAAATACAAATCATGAGAAAATCCAGAGACAAAGAGGTGACTTCTGACCGGTGCGCTTCTGCAATAGTTACAGCACCCAACCAGTCAACCCTGCATCGCAGATGAGTTACTCACAGAAATATCTGTTGTCCTGCTCCATGCAAAATATTCACTCCGTTGTCATTTAACAGTCTCTAAATTGCCGTTGTGGAGTGCACTTGAGGAGCAAATGTCAGCCCTAAACTCTGAACTGGACATTCTAATCATTCTCATACGTACTTAGACTTAGTTACACCATATGAGATGTATTTGGACATCTTGAGGCCTGACTTGCTGGTTTCCATTGTTGGAATGGCAGCATTGGCAGTCCTGGGTTGTCCTTTGTATTTACTGAGCCGTGTTTCCATCTGGAGTTTCTGACAGCAGCACAAGTTTCTCAGGGAGGGGGCCGGCCGTCATTATAGTACATAAAATCAATTTCTATCTTCTTCAGCCTGTTGTGGATGTTTTTTCTTTCACTGAAGCTCAAGGTTGGCGTGCTACGGCTTTCTATGTTGCACTCTATATCGATAAGAGCAGACAAGTGAACATTACTCTTGAAAAGTCTGACCCTGGGCAAAATAATATTACATGGGTTTGTGGCACTTGTATAGCGCAGGTCTAGACATTTCTCAATGTTTCTTTTAAATAAATGAACTACGGCGGGTCCCCAGAGAGGCTAATACAGAAGCAGATTAAAAGCACACTCCAGACGAGTGTCAAGTCCACTTGGATGTTTTTTTACCTCGCTATTGGCTTTTCACACATAAAACATCAGAGAAACCTGCCACCGACAGCCCCACGTGCACCTCTGATTTCATATGCAACCTGTCTGCTGAACATTGACTTACATTGTGTTGAGTTAATAAACTCTTAGAACTGGTAATCTCATGCCCCTCGTTCAAAAAGGACAAAGGTTTGAATATTTAAGTAAGCCTTTTGAATGATACTACAGTCAGTGTCCTGCTCGTCCTCGCTGGTGTGCGCTCGTACGTGCACGACTGGAGCAACAGACAGAACCAGCTACAGCTGTTCACAGGACTTCAACATTTACAGAGAAGGTAAGAAAACTTTCACTTCTGCAAGTTTATTGTTTGACAGACTTTATTGAGAGTAAACTATAGAGTATATTTACTCTATAGTTTACTCTCTAGTTAGCTATGAGAGTTTATTTGACACAGCAGTGAAGAGAACTCCTGAAACATGGGAGGAAAGAGAAGCACTAATGTTTGACAGTGGCATGGTTTATAAAGCGTTGTTCAACACAATACGGCAGTTACAGCTGACGCTAACATTGTATTAGATATTATCAACTACATTTAACGTTTGTCTAAATTAGCTAATGTTAACTGAGCAGCTACATCAACAACTCACGTAGCTTTCACCAAGGCCTGCAGTCTCAGCAGGATAACAGCTAAAGTTAGTGAACTCTTATCTATCTTATCTTATTATCTCTTTTATCTATTTAGACATAATACTGTACATATGCTATTTTTACTGTTATTTTGTCTTGTAGTCTTTGTACAAATGTTGGAGCACTTCATTTTAGTCTGGTCAACTAATGTTAACATCTAAACAGCTGCACTGTCCCTAAACCACCTTGTGTAACACATCAGTGACAAGCTCCACAGTAAAACTCTAGTTACTTGTGTAATGTAGAGAAAAGAATAACTCTAGTTTTGCATTAGGTTGAGACAACATAAATATAACCTTCCTGTATCATTTCAGCATCATTGTTTATTTCACTGTTAGTGTCATTCAGAAAACCTCCAACATGAAGTTTAGCACAATATAATCACAGATATGTAATCTATTAAAATGTTTTCTTCTCAGGACTCCAGCTCAGGAGAGTTTCAAGCTTCTGAAGGAGAGCTCTGACAGTGACTGAAGAAGGAGGAGAGCAGGAGCTGGAGCTGCCAGTGAGGAGGACAGACAGCTGCAGGACAACAGAGGCAGGTAGGTCATATATCTACAGACAGGATCACACACCCAAATAAACCTCTGGAATCTAAACAATGCTTGTTCCATTTTCAGGCACAGTTACAGCTGCTGTCGCAAGAGGAGGTTAAGGTTAGCGTTAGGTTTTCGGTTAGGGTTAGAATGAAAATATGATTAATTAGAGTTTAACGCATGTACTCATGCATGAGTCCTGCATAATTAATAATTGATGATAAAATGTGCCCTCTAAGTGTTACTGCATATATTTTTCCTTCAATATTTTGCAGTGATCAATTGATTACACTACAACATGCTCCAAACTGTAAATATCTTTCGTAAAGGCAAAAGAAATGCATTTTTATTGAGCATAAGTGAGTTCTCCGTGTTGGCAAAGCCCTCCACAAGAACCTCAGGTTCTAATGTGGTTCTTGGGAAAAAATAATTGCCCACCCCTGATTTAGAGGGTTGTGTTTTCCACCCATAGTGTTGGACTTTCTGTTTGTCAGTGGGCAAGGCCGTAATAAAATGGCCTTTTCCAGTGTGCACTGTAGAGACCCCTTTTTATGGGTTTGTATGGGAATTTTTGAGCATGTTCAGAAGGTCAAATTTGTGCTCCCAGGTGCAGACAAAAAATTCCTAACAGATATAATACAGGTCTTGCATTGTTATTTTATGGGTTTGTGTAAACTTTTGGGAACCTCTGTTTTATGCCACTCACAATCTGATGCTCAAGGATACTGATACTGAAGCTGCAGTCTTTAGATGTTACCCACGTGACCATTTAACCGGAAATCTTTTCTAATTGCTGCTTGAGAAGCTATACAGTAGCTGTTTCTGGTGGAGTCTCCCTGCTGCTGTCCAGCTTTGTCCCCGGGGCCACCTGTTGCTCCAGGAATGACAACAACGCCGACGGTACATGGTCCTCCAATCCTGGAGCCACTGGTTGCTCCAAGAGCGCCGCCTCCTCTGCTTCCTCGTCTGCAGGTGAAGCCAGGGATGCTGCTCCTGCTACGGGCGCTGACGATGACCTTGCCTCTAGCAGCGCATCAAGTGTATCATTTAAATCCAAAAGTACAGACATGCCTTCATCTTCACTTTGTAACTGTTTGTGTCGTTCACGAAAATGAATAATGTGCTTAACAAGTTTTTTCTTTATATCTTTATGGTCTCTCCCTGTAATTTTACATACACTGTGATTTTTTGATTTTCACCAGAAGCAGGTGGTGCTGGGGAAACTTTGGGTGTGGTCAAACCATCACCCAGGACAGAAGAGTTTTCAAGTGAAACCTTTCTGTTGAATGTTGTAGACAGACCGTTATGGCCAGGCCAGTAGAGTGGGTATAGTATCCCTTCCAGGCTTTTTACCTTGTGTTGCTGTCAATTGTACTTATTGGGAGCGTAAGTGTGAAATACAAGAGCCAATGTTACACAGGCTGATCATAAAATGTGCTGTTCTAAAATTTTAAAGAAGAAAAAGTGTATTCAACAGCGTAGTAGTGTTTCTAGTAAATTGTAAAATTAGTCAGCAAAGTAAAGCTCAGAAACTATAGTGCGAATTATTGTTTTCTTCCGCTGGGAGTTTTTTAAAAGTGTTTATGAGTTAGGTTTCAAAAGATTGCAACATAGATTGCATAGAACATAGATTGCAACATAAATCTGAGGCCCCTAGTTAACTAGTAAGTTAATGTTACATAGTATTTGAAACCTAAATTAAAACAGTTTTACTCTGAACAACGGCTTTTAATCTCCACTCTGCACTCGGATTTATCTCCCTGCCTCTATCTGGAATAATTCACCAAGTTTGATGACAGCCAGGCACATATAAATGTTGTGCTGGGCCTTTGCCTCTTTGTCTTTATCACCCACCGTCACATTAGCTTCAGTATTATTCATCAATACTCCATTCCATTACTGTATACCCCCACTGGGCCGGATGGCGGCCCCTGACAAGCGCCGAGTCAATGAGCGTCTCTTCTTTAGGTGTGTGTGTCTGAGGCCAGTGCTGACAGCCCTGGAGCTCGGCATCGCACAAGGTCAGCATCTGTGAGGAGGGGGGTACAAACAATATACCACCTGTGCCCCCTGCCATGTCTGCACCCAGCAGATGCTCTCAAAGTCAAAGTCACACACACACCTCGACATGAGCTCCACGCAGAGTTATCAAAGTCAGCCGAGGTTAGCTGTGGTGCTATGAGTGTGATAAATATGATAAAATATGGGTCATAAATCCAGACAGTACAGAGGAAGGACAGTCCATGTGGCCAGTTTAGATTTAAGCACTGTAACTATGGACAGTTAGTCACTGTTCAGGCTCCGTTGGAACAATGTTGTTTTTGTCCACATTTAGTGTTTCAAAAACAGTGGCCTGGGTAATATTTTTTGAGGAAGCCAAGTGAGAAAGAAAAAGAAGCAGTGTCATCAATACTGTCATTTGATGTGTTTGCTGACCTATAGAAGCCAAAGGCACAGAGGCTTCCCAGCCACAGGGCTGACTAATCACAGATGGGTAGTGTCGTGATGAAGTCTTGCCTGATTGTGTAAATATTCCTAATTTTTTTTTACAAAGGTATAACAACCTTTGCTTGGCCTCCTCTAACAGTTCATATACGATTCCTGTGCTTCAGATAGTGCCAGATTTTCAGACTTAAAATGCAAAGTGCTTGCCAGGTGGTGCACTCATTTAAAGGGTGTGTTCAGAGCTTGTTTATTGTTTAAAAAAAGGGTGGACATGGCATAAATGGGCGGAGTTTTTTTTTTTGATTGACAGATTAAGTTTCCTATGCCAGAGGTGACAGCACAGTCTACATTAACATCTACATTTACATTTAGTCATTTAGCAGACGCTTTTATCCAAAGCAACTTACAAGTGAGGAAAACAATGGAAGCAATTTCAACAACACAAGGTAACAAAAAGCATAAGTGCACAAAAAACTAGTCAGTTAAAAACCTAGCACAGTAATCAAAGCTAAGGATAAGATTTTTTTTTTTTTTTTTAGAAAAGGGAATCGATAGAAAGGAAGTAGAATTCAGTGTTTGTCAGTCAGGTGTTGAAGGAAGAGATGTGTTTTCAAGCATTTTTTAAAGATGGCTACAGAATCTGCTGATCTTGTAGCAGCAGTAGATCATTCCACAAATGTGGAACAGATCCAGAGAAAGTGCGTGATAGTGATTTTTTTCCTTTTTGGGATGGTGCAACCAGACATTGTTCATTTGCAGAGCGCAAGGATCTGGAATGAACATAGGTCTGTATCAGTGAGTGAAGATATGAGGGGGCAGAGCCAGTGATGGTTTTGTAGGCCAAGAGCATAGCTTTGAACTTGATGCGGGCGTCAACCAGGAGCCAGTGTAACCTAATGAAGAGAGGAGTTACGTGCGCTCTCTTTGGTTCTTTAAAGACCACTCTTGCCGCTGCATTCTGGATCAGCTGCAGAGGTTTGGTTGTGCAGGCAGGGAGTCCAGCCAGAAGAGCATTGCAATAATCAAGTTTGGACAAGACAAGAGCCTGGACTAGGATTTGCGTAGAGTGCTTCGATAGGAAAGGTCTAATTTTCCTAATGTTTTAGAGAATGAATCTACAGGACCTGGTGGTGCAGGCAACATGACTTGTGAAGTTTAGTTGATCATCAATTACCATTCCCAGATTTCTGGCAGTGCTGAACAGTGTCATGGTGGATGAGCCTAGTTGAATGGAGAGGTTGTGGTGGGTCTTTGGGTTGGCCGGAATCACAAGCAGTTCTGTTTTTCCAAGGTTCAGCTGCAGGTGATGGTCCTTCATCCAAAGTGAGATGTCACTCAGGCCGAGACACGAGCAGAGACCGTCGGATCATCAGGTTGAAATGACAAGTGGAGTTAAGTGTCATCTGCATTGCAGTGATATAAAAGCCATGCTTCTGAATGACAGAGCCAAGGGATGACATGTAAATGGAAAAGAGTAGCGGTCCAAGCACTGAGCCCTGTGGCACCCCTGTATTGAGATGGTGGGACTCAGAGACCTCGTTTCTCTAGGATACTCTGAATGACCTGTTTGAGAGGTAAGACTTGAACCATTGCAATGCCATTCCAGAAAAACACCCATCGCACTTAGAGAAGACAGGATGATGTGATGATTAACAGTGTCAAAGGCAGCAGACAGATCCAGTAAGATGAGTACAGATGACTTGGATGTTGCCTTTGCCAGTCTCAGGGCTTCAATGACTGAGAGCAGTGCAGTTTCGGTGGAGTGTCCGCTCTTGAACCCAGACTGGTTCTGGTCCAGGAGGTTGTTTCATGTGAGAAAGGAGAAGAGCTAGTTAAACACAACTTGCTCCAGAGCTTTGGCAGTAAAGGGAAGGAGGGAAACCGGTCTGTAGTTTTCTAACAGTGAAGGGTTGAGAGTGGGTTTCTTCAGTAGTGGTGTGATGCGGGCCTCTTTGGAAGCTGTGGGGAATGACCCAGTGGAGAGAGATGAGTTGATGATGTGGGTGAGAGCAGGCACGACAGATGGAGAGATGGCCTAAAGGAGATGTGTCATTTGGTCATTTTAGATGTTTTAATGGATAAGTCACCTGTGAACTCAAGATGCATGTATTTAGAAGATGCCAAAACCATATAATATAAATATAAAATATAATATAAATAGACACCATTAATAACTCACACTATTCATATATTTAAAGAAAATCCCTGTTCACAGGGAACTTGTTACGCTTGTGTTTTACTGAAATAAATGAAGAGCAATACCGGTGTATAGGAGTAAAACAGGGCATAACCTGACAGCAGCAGGTGGATGGATGAATAGATAATAAATTAATAACCTGGTTACCAGACTATTTCTCTGTCTATTCTATACAGAGAATTGTCTGATAATGCGACGGCAGCAGCCTCCTTCACAGGGGCGGGATCATGTTGTGACAAACATGTGCCGAATAAACCAATCACACAAAGTGGACGTGACAACATCAAGTTGATATAATAAACCTTTTCCGACTCCAGTTGGGAGAATGGGAAAAACGTATTTTTTTCCAAAGAAAAGTTATCAGAGCTTCCAGTTGTTGTGGTTTTAAAGACATTCACAGGTCACTTAAAACAGACGAGCGTGCCGCAGCAAACTTTTCCTCTGTTGCGAGTGCCATCTTTTTTGTTTTGGAATGGCTCCGCAGCTCTGAGAGTGTGACGTTGCCCACCCCACGACTGTGATTGATGCGGCTCTGCTTCAGAGAAAGAAGGGACTGGCTTACGGAGCGTGCTCATACTCACTCTATTACGCTCAGAAAAGGAAGTGTTTATGGCTATGCCAGGCTAATAAATTATATGGCAAACAGACAAAACCTTGCAACATTTAATTGTTGCAGTAAGCATTCTTGGTACAGAGCAGGTTACAGTGTGTAAAGCCGAACACAGATTAATAAAAAAAAAAAAACTATTGACTGCATTAAGACCCGTGTAAACGGGAGCCCATTCTCATAATAAAAACATGAGAACATACACACATTAAACACAGTGTTCACTCGCCCCATCCTTTGATAAATCAGTCCACCAAAGACATTTACATTTATTTTTTTTAGCAGATGCTTTTATCCAAAGCGACTTACACAAAGCTTCCAATCACCAGTGTTGCATTAACATTTTTAGTTGACACTTTCATTCAAAGCGACTTACATTATGGTTCCATTCACCAGTGTTATACTGCTGGAACACCACTGGAAGGTAGGATGACCGCTCTACCATTGAGCCACTGCGTCACCGCAACAAGAACAGAAGCTACTTACTTACTTTAGAAAAATGGACATTATGTCTTTTTTTCTGTTTGTCGCACAGTCTCCAGTTAGGATTTATCCAGAATTGCTTTCACTTCATTTGTAAAGGCCGTGCTGCTTTTTGTGGATGTTTATTTTGCAATGTTTATTGTCCTGCTGTGATCAGGTGGATGTGCTCACGGGTCTGAGATGAGAAGGACCAGGTCTGGACTCACTGAAGTATCCAGCTCCAGAAAATAGATGCTTCTAGAACCTGGTCCGGTTACTTCTATTTTTGAAAAACTTCCCCAGTTATTTATCATTTCATTGGTTTAACAAATTACACAATATACATTTTAATGTATAATGAAGATAAGTTTAAAGCAAAGGCATCTAGACTAGGTTTCCACATGCCTTTGCTTTAACATTTTTTTTCAAGATGACCTGGATGACTGAGAACCTTCACAGACTTTAATGTATAATATAATTATGTATAAAATATATATATATTTAGACTATATTTTAGAATAATTACCAAATTAATTGTCAATATTTTTTTAGCTACAGGCCTCAGTTTTGTCTTTGACTCATGCCCTCCTGCTCCAGGAGCAAATGCACCAGAACCCTCTCCTCAGAACACGCGTTTACACATTGTAAAATGCCAGTAATTACAGAGAAATGATACAGAGAAGCAAAAAACCTTAGAGGTAGACAAGCCACTCATTTTTGAAAAAGTAATACAGAATAATTAACGTCTGTCGACCTTTAGCATTAGCTACTCACTGCATGCCTCCATGGCAGATCGGACCTGAGCCCCTGTTAAAAATAAAACGAGACACAAAGAAATCTGTTCAAACTTTATTAAAACCTAAAAAAGTAGTGCAGTTTTTTAAGATAGACTGTAAAAATTTGGAGTGTTCTGTAAACAGTGCTGCTCGACAGGAGGCCTTTCAGAAAAAAACAGAGCCAGAGGGAGCCATTATTGTTGTAGCCTCCCTCAGAGAGCGCTACATAAAAATACAATCAGATTAAATGCACATGACAGGAGGCTGAGTTTCCAAAGCAGCCGAGTTTATGGCGAGGCTTGATTTATTTGGCCTGGCTGGGAGCACAGAAACCAAGCTTGGACCTGTCTAATTCCTTCCTCCATCATTTCTACAGCCATTAGTCAAAACAGCAGAAGCAGAAGCTAAATGAGGAGGCTGGGTAAACTGGCTTTATGTGCTGCCAAGACAAATTTGCTCTGTTTGTGATTCTGAAGTTTTCCACTTTGTTGGACTGTGGCAGACGGAGGAACTGGACGAGGTGCTCTTTGTACCCAGATGATTAACAACTGGACACAGCTTGGCTGAGTCTACATGAGCTTCCACATACCTGTCCCCACTCAGCGGGCCGGCAGGGGAGAGGGAGCAGGAGGAGAAATCTCCTGGAGTAGCCAGAGAGGGCTAGGCTGAAGCAAGAGGCTAGACTGGAGAGGCTTGATCAGGGACACATGGAACGTGAGATGGCTCTTCAGCAACTCAGGAAGCTTCAGTTGCACCGCCATGGGGTTAATTACCCTTTCCACCATCAAATGGGCCAATGAACCGTGGTGCGAACTTTTTCAACTCGACCCTCAATGGCAGGTCCTTAGACAACTGCCAAACCCTTTGTCCTGGCACGTATGTAGGAGCAGGGGTGCGGCGACGGTTGGCGTAGACCTGCAACTGGACCGAGGCACGTACAAGGGCTGATTGGGCCTTGGTTCAGACCTGGTGACATTGGCAAAGGTGATCCTGAACTGAAGGAACAGCCAGCTCTTGTTCTTGTTTCGCGAATAGGGGTGGTTGGTAACCATAACAACATTTAAAGTGAGACATACCTAGGGAGGAGTTCACCAAGGTGTTATGAGCATACTCCACCCAAGGAAGGTGAGAACTCCAGCTGGAGAGATTGGCGGACGATGTGCCACGCAGTGCCACTTCCATTCTGTTCAATCTTTAGGGTTGAACAGAATCTCCCAGGTGAGCTTAGCCACAATACAGGACTGGGGCAGGACTGGCTCTTCCTCTTCGGGAGCTAGCGGGCCCGTGGCGAAGACTCGGGACAAGACATCCGGCTTCAGGTCTTTCGAGCCTGGACAATAAGTCAGGGTTTTGGAAGATATTCAAACGTCCCAGGGGGGTGTTGAAGGCCGTCTTCCATTCATCCCCCTCTCTAATGCGCACAAGATGATAGGCATTGCGGAGATCTATCTTGGTGAAGACCAGTGTTGGTCAGCTTACTTAAAAAAAGTAATTATTTCCAGTTACACATTACTTACTCCCAAAAAGTTATTGAGTTAGTAACTCAGTTACCACATTGTAAAAGTAATTAGTTACTCAACAATGTAACTGAAGTTATTTTTTTTATGTTCTATAACACTATTACATTCTATAACATTTATATTAACTGACTGAAGAAAAAATCTATACTAAAATACTCCCCATCTAACCAGTGGTTGTAACGTAGGTTGTGTAAGCATGTGTTGATGTGAGGTGTTTCATGAGATTTGAGTTGCTTGAGGCAGACGTGGATAAAGTATTTTTTCCTGGGCATAGCGTGCATGTTACAGAAACATTCTTGCCTTTAAATTCAACAAGAAGTAGTGCCGGTACTTCCAGTTCGAGAACGCTACCTTTGAATTTCCCCGGCTCGTCGCCATTATCGCTGTCGCTGTCTTGTGTTTAGTGGTAGTCAGCGCGTGCAGTGAGACCGCGTCAGCAGGACACCGCCCACCCAGCAAATCATCGCATTTGCAACGGTGTCATCATCCCCACCCCTGCTCTCTCCAGCAACAGCTGATGTGTGGCCAAAGCATGACACCTCGCGCTTTATTCAACCAAATTGTAGTAACGAGACACTTTACATTCTCCGTAACAATAACGGCATTGCAACGATGGCAAAAGTAATAAATTAGATTACTCCTTTACTGAAAAATAAACTCTGTTAGTAACGCCGTTACTTCCAACACTGGTGAAGACCATAGAACCGCAGAGGGGAGTGAAGACAGAGCTGATCAATGGAAGTGGGTACTTGTTCTTAATGGTGATCTTATTAAGTCCCAGAAAATCAATACAGGGTTGCAGTGACTTGTCTTTCTTGTCCACAAAAAAAACCCCCGCACCCACCGGGAAGGAAGTTGGTCGGATGATACCTGCCGCCAAATACTCCTGAATATACTTCTCCATAGCCTCAGTCTCTGGCCACGAGAACGTGTAGAGACAGCTGCTGGGCAGAGGCGCTCCAGGGAGAAGATCATATGGATGTGTAAGAATGTTTAGTGAATGCGTGTGGTGTTGGTCGGAGAGGCCGTAGGCACAAAATGGCTGCCCCAGGGCATCTGTGGCTACAGTTGTAGCTTACCATCACCAGAATGACTGTGTATGAATGAATAATGGAAGGCCTGTTGTTAACTTTATGTGTGAGGGAATGTATTATCGTGAGAGTCTGCGAGACGGGGAGGAGACTGTTTTCCGGGGTGAGGTGTGGGGGGTTGGGGAGTGTTCTCTTTTTGGCAATTGAATAAAGTGGACCTGGTGCAGAACTACGTTGTGTTGGTGGCTATTTTTCATGGTAGCAGAGGATGGTTTCCAACTATAGAGTACCGCCTAAGTTTGACGAAACCAGACCATACGAGTGCTGGAAAAATGAAATTAGTATTTGGACACTTGTTACGGATTTGGACAAAAAAAAAACAGGCACTCGCGGTGATTTGAACAACAATGACGGTATGAAAACCTTGCTAGATAAATTGGATTTCGTATTCTTGAGAAAAGAAAAAGACCGCGCTTATGAAGCATACTCTCATTTCGACTCGATTACCAAAGACAGCGCGGTGTCCATGGCAGATTACATCATAGACTTTGAGCAGAGATACAACCGCATGAAGAAGTACAACATGACCCTGCCTGACGCTGTGTTAGCGTTTAAACTCCTGGACACGGCTTGTCTTGAAGAGAAGAGTAAGCAGCTAGCACTTACAGAATGCGCGGATTTAACATTCGCATCCATGAAGTTAGCGTTAAAACGGATTTTCGGAGGAAAAACCAGTGGAGCAAGCGGAGGCAGAGAGACTCAAGATGTGGCGTTTTTCACAGAGCAGAGGACACCGTGTAAATTCAGACGGAACAACAGCCAGTCACAGAGCAGACAGTGGCAGCCACAGCAAGGTACAAACCCACTCGACAGATATGGTAAGCGAACAAAATGCGTAATTTGTCAGAGCACGTACCATTGGGCCAAAGTCTGTAATCATCGTAGAAATGAAGTAAAGCTAGCAGAAGATGAAAATGTCAAAGAGTGTAACATTACACTGTTTACAAAAGTCATGACGGACTCTGAGGTCTTCCTAACTGAATCACTGGGATCAGCTATCATTGATACAGCATGCACACGTACTGTTTGTGGTGAAAAGTGGCTGGATAGTTACATGGAAGACCTGAGCCAAAGCCAAATATAGAAACTGATGCAAACAGAATCTTCAAGCTGCAGACCTTTCATATTTGGTGATGGTCAGGTGGTACACTCCAATAGGAAGCTAAAGCTTCCTGCTAAGTTCGGGCCAACAAAATGTCACATTGAAACGGAAGTTGTTCCCGTTGATATTCCCTTATTGCTGAGCAAAATGGCTCTAAAGAGAGCAGGAACTGTTTTAGACATGGAGAATGACAAAGTTGTCATGTTCAAGCAACCAGTGACTCTTGAGCTCACTAGTTCGGGACACTATTGTGTTGACAATTGAGATGGTAATACTGAAGCGGACACCAATGAAAGTGAAATCCTTGTCGTCACAGCAGAGATGTCTACAAAAGATAAACGTAAATTTCTCCTGAAGCTTCACAAGCAGTTTGGCCACGCCTCTGCAGACCGGCTACAGAGGCTCATCCTCAGCTCTGGAAATACTGACAAAGACGGTCCAGTTATTCTGCAAGAGATCATCCGTGACTGTGAGATATGTCAACGATATAGCAGGACCAAGCCCAGGCCTGCTGTTGGTTTGCCTTTAGCCTCAGAGTACAATGAGACGGTGGCAATGGATTTACATGAGCTGGAACCTGGCATATGGTACCGCCACATCATCGACCATTTTACACGCTTCAGCGCTGGAAACATTGTGAGAACAAAGAAAGCCTCAGAGATTGTCAACTCTTTCATTCACTCGTGGATAAGTGTTCATGGTGCCCCAAAACGGATATACACTGATAACGGTGGCGAGTTCAACAATGAGGAGATAAGAGAGATGCCAGAAAAATTCAACATTGAGATGAAGACTACAGCGGCATACAGTCCTTGGAGCAACGGGCTGCTGGAGAGACATAACATGACACTGACTGAGATCCTCCTGAAGGTGAAAAGGGAAAACGGGTGTGGCTGGCAGATTGCTCTAGACTGGGCTCTAATGCCCAAAAACAGTATGATCAATGTGCATGGTTATAGTTCACATCAGCTTGTATTTGGTCACAGTCCTAATCTTCCCTCCGTTTTGGTTAATAAACTGCCTGCTCTAGAAGGCACTTCTATGAGTACTAGAGTGGGACAGCACCTAGCAGCGTTGCATGCTTCCAGAAGAGTATTCACAGAGGTGGAATGCTCAAAAAGGATAAGAAGAGCTTTACAAAAGCAGCTCAGGCCTACAGATGAAAAGTACGAGACAGGAGACAGAGTGTACTACAAACGAGCAGACAGTACAGAGTGGAATGCCCCTGCTGTAGTTATCGGTCAAGATGGCTTTGTAGTGTTTGTCAGACATGGTGGGATCCTTGTCAGAGTACACCAGTCCAGGCTGAATAAAGTTAATGCACATGATGAGGATACACCTGTACTACCTGATATCCCTGAAAATAGTAAAGAAAAAGAAAACTTAATACACACTGATGTGTCAGAGAATTCAGATGATGAAATGAGTGTTAACAGAGAAGTACAAATCCCTGAAAACACAGAAACAGATGATAGAGAAGACGTGAGACAAACTAATGAGACAGAGAGTGATGCTACTAATACAGTGGTTTCAACTGGTGTCAAACTGAGAACAGGTCAGACAGTGACATTTACAAACAGAGATGATGGTAATAAACACACAGTTTTAGGCAGAGCAGGGAAAACAAAAGGGCAATATAGAAACTGGTACAATGTGCAGTATCTTGAACCAAATGGCAGCGAGGGTAAAAAGGAAGCTTTAGACATGTCACATGTTGATGATCTTCTCACTGAATGTGAAAACACCGATGGTGATGTACTTATTACCAAAGACATCTCTTTTGATGCTGCTAAACAGCAAGAGATTGAAAACTGGCAAAATAATAATGTTTACAAAGAAGTCACAGACAAGGGTCAGAAATGTATCTCTACTAGATGTGTCTGTACGTTGAAGGAAACTTCTAATGGTATTGTTCCCAAAGCCCGCCTTGTGGCGAGAGTCAATATTCATGAGCTACAAAAAGATTCTCCCACATGTGCATCAGAGTCACTCAGGCTGCTGTTAACTGTTATTTGTCAAAACAAATGGCAAGTGAATTCTATGGATGTTAAGTCTACTTTTTTGCAGGGAATGGAACTCTCAAGAGACATTTACATTCGTCCTCCACCAGAGGCGGGCGCAGACAAAGTGTTGTGGAAACTAAAGAAATGTGTGTATGGACTTGCAGATGCTTCTCTCTACTGGTACAACAAAGTCAAAGAACTCATGCTGAACAGTGGTGGTAAAATGTCACGGGTTGATCTTGCAGTGTTTTATTGGCAGAATGAGCAGTCTGAGGTGACAGGAGTACTGGCATGCCACGTGGATGATTTTTTTGGGGCAGGTTCAGAACATTTTGTAAATAATGTCATCCCTGTACTTAAATCTGCATTTCAAGTGGGTTGTGAAGAGCATGAGAGTTTTTTATATGTGGGGATGAACATTGCTACTGTGGGTGGTGTAGTGCAGGTGCATCAGCACAGTTATATTGAAAACCTACAACCAGTTCACTTACAGGCAACACGTGCTGTACAGAGAGAGGCTCCACTAAACGAGAAAGAAAGAGAACAACTCAGATCCAAAATAGGACAGGTTTTGTGGGTTGGTAAACAAACAAGACCAGATGTTATGTTTGACACATGTAGCCTAGCATCCAACATTAAGAATGCTACTGTTCAGTCCATACATGAAGTGAACAGAGTGATCCGTAAACCTAAGTCAGAGAAGGTAACACTTAAGTTTCAATACTTGGGCAACAGTGATGATTTGAGTTTGGTGGTCTTCAGTGATGCTGCACTGGGCAATCTTCCAGATGGAGGCACACAGGGTGGGGCTCTAATTGCACTTATGGAAAAAACAGGAAAGTTCTCTCCACTGTTTTGGCAATCTAAAAAAATCAGACGTGTGGTAAGAAGCACACTGGCAGGAGAAACCCTTGCCATGTCAGATGGTATTGACAATGCTATGTTCTTGGCTTTGCTTTACTCTGAGCTCACTACTGGTAAAGCTGATCTTAATGATCTTCCCCTTATCTGTGTTACTGATAACCATTCCCTCTTTGACGCTCTTAAGTCTACAAAACAGGTCACAGAGAAGAGACTAAGATTAGAAATAAGCGGTGTCAAAGAGCTCATACATACTAACAAAATCAAAGAAGTGCGTTGGTCAGAAGCCAAGTCACAACTTGCCGACTGTTTGAAAAAAAAAGGTGCTTCATCTCTTATGCTTCTTAAAGCGCTGTATGAGGGTGTATGGAAACTGTAATATCTGGTCCATTGACCATCTATCTTGGTGCAGTTTTTTTTGTTTAAATACGCAAAAGCACTTAAATGTTACTGTGTTCTGAAAACATTTTTTTTTGTGTGACAATGGTTTATGTGAAAAACACCCGTTCATGTTTTTATTTAAAGAAGAGAAGGAGATTGTTAACTTCATGTGCGAGGGAATGTATTATCGTGAGAGTCTGCGAGACGAGGAGGAGTGTTTTCCGGGGTGAGGTGTGGGGGGTTGGGGAATGTTCTCTTTTTGGCGGTTGAATAAAGTGGACCTGGTGCAGAACTACGTTGTGTTGGTGGCTATTTTTCACTGTAAGCGCTTTGAGTCCCTTGGTCTCTTGGGAGAAAAGCGCAATATAAATCCAATCCATTATTATTATCATTATCAATGGCGCAGTCGTACGGTCGGTGGGGTGGCAGAAATAGGGCCTGGTGCTTACTGAACATGCCACCTGACCCCCCTGAAGACAAGTCATGGGGGTCAGGAACTGGGCTGGACCTGAAAAAAAATGGAGGCAAGGCAGACTGCAGGCAATGTGAATGACAAAAATTGCTCCAGGCCATTATACGACAGGCAGACCAATCTAGATGAGGGTTTTGTTGTTTAAGCCAATGTAACTCCAGGACCAGCGGCGTGTGAGAACAGTTAAAAATATGGAAAATTATAGTCTCTTTGTGATTACCTGAGAGGTGAAGAAGGATTGGGAGTGTACGTTCCGATACCCGGGCCAGAACTTGTCCATTGAGGGCCTTGGCTTCCAGAGGAGGGTCCAACGGTTGCGTCTTGATACTCAGCTCCTTAGCCACCTCACGGTCCAAAAACCTTTTATCAGCTCTGGCTCCGGTGACCTTGACTCTGCACAGGCATAGTGCACAGGCAGAGTCAAGGTCTCCATTTGTGGCCTGGTGGGAGCAGATGGTTTGGCTCAACAATACATCTCTCAATACTGTCGAGCCGCCCCTTTTACTGGTTGAACAGGGCAGGTAGCGGGAAAATGTCCCAGCTGTCCGCAGAAAAGACTCCCCGTGGAAATATGCCGTTGCCTTCTCCTCGTCATCCAAGCGGGCACGGCCCAGTTGCATGGGCTGGGGAAGAACCGGAGGAGGTTCTGGGAAGGCAGGAGACCGGGGGCAAAAAGAAGACGTAGACAACTGATTACCGGCTCTCTTCCCCCGAGGCTGCGGAGGACCCAGACGAGGTGCTGGGAAGCCAGGAGACAGAGGGCAAAAAGACCCCAAGGACTCGTCGTTCCATCCATTCTCCACAGTGGACAAACAGAACTCAATGGCGAACTCGGCCACGCTGCGGCTTCCCTAGCGTAGAGAGAACAATCTCCTAGTAGCCTCCCCTCAGCCAATTAAAAAAGCAATCTTAGCACGGCGCAGGAGGAGGGACAAATGCTTCTTTGTTCGGCGGAGGCGGGGCCTCAGGAGACAGATCGGAGGGAGATGGAGTGCTGGTAGAAGGAGTGGAATCCAAGGAAGCCAACTAGGTTTGTAGTCCGGTAAGACTGCGGGAAAACATCTTCATATGATCCATGATGGCTTTAAGCATAGAGTCATGAGGACTTGGGTCTGCTGGTTACATACTGTGGCCAAATTGTACTGTAACGTTCAGGCAAAGAACCGAAAGGCAGAAATGATGTACACGTTTCGAAAAGGTAGATTAATTTTATACAAATGTTAGCTTGGTTTTGGCTGGTGTTCAGGGACGGACAGTAACCGTAGCCTTGAAAGCGTAAAGAAAGTAAATATTTTCATAAATGAATTATATAAACTATGTTTACACTCCCTACCTTTTGCTTTTACAATCCAAAAGTTACAATTAAGAATAAAGATTCACAGCTTGGCTCTAATGCAGCTGCAGGAATATTTCAATAAAGAAGCAGATGAATGCTAGTGAATGTAGTGTATAATTAAAATGCAAGCTGATTGACATTGAGAAGTAACCAATCACAGCAGTAAATACTTTAGACCCTCCCTTTTCATTGAAATAACTAATCATATTTGAGCAGACTCTCTGGTGGCCCATTCTTTCTAGAAATCAACCCTAGCAATGAAGAAAAGTATTTTACATGCTGAATATCATTGTTTTTAAAGGTTTATGTATTCCTATGAATTACAAACCTTTTTACAGTTGTTTTTACCTTTTCTTTCAAAAATTAATCATATTACAGACTAAATTATTTTAAGGAGTTGTGATACTTTTTTACCTGTCACCATTCTTTGACTTTTGGGTTTTTCAAAAAAACTGTTAAAGCAATCAGCTAAGCTGTAGTCTTGTCCTGTAAGATCAGGGCCTGGCTGCTCAAAGAGGATTTGGCATAAAACCCAATACAGAATGTAGATACTGAAAATATCAGAAATACAGATTTGCTCAGAACACTGAGCCATTCAAATGCACTGTGCATAGAATGAATATTTAACTGTTTGTCCTCAGGGATCATGTTCGAAAAAAATACATCATTTGGGGAATAGTTTTTAATAAACAATTCAAACTGTGTTTAAGGCTGTATTATGGAATGAGTTTTTATAACACTCTCATTAATGTATGCAGCATTGGTGATTAATGTATAAATAAACAAACCACCAAATAAAGAACAAAAGTAAATTATTTTTTTACGCCTGTAGGTTCAAGTGAGCAAATGAAATGTGGGTGAATCTACAGCAATGATGAACAAAAGTGGAAAAAGTGCCTCCTTCAAAAACAAAGTGTAAAGATTAAACCTAAAACAGGTCTGAATGTCCCTGAAGATGGTATACAGGCTACAGACCACTTCCTTTAAATGTACCTTCAGGTTGTATATATAATGTAAACATTTATTAAATCAATGAAGCCACAGCCATACAACACTGTTTAAAACCAGAAACAGATCATTTGACAATGCTAGCCTTTTCGTTGGTAAAAAGAAAATAATAATAATGAATTAGATTTGTATAGTGCTTTTCAAGGCCCTCAAAGCACATCCTTACACCAGTGCCACAGACACTGGAGGCAAGGTGGGTTAAGTGTCTTGCCCAAGGACACAACAACAGTATAAACCAGGGAAAGTGGCAATCAAACCACGCCAACCTTCCTGTTATAGGTTGACCGCTCTACCACTGAGGCACTGCACCCCCCAAAAATACAATAAATTTATGTTTTCTGTTTGAATATGACTGTTGTAATTTATTTAAAAACATTTCTGTTTAATGCTTTTACTTTTGCTTTTTGTTTTCTCTCGAGTGAGGATTATCTCTTGTCCAATCCAATCAGCTGACTGCAGTGTTTACCTACCCTTTAGATCCACCCCTTAACTTCTAGCCTGTGTAGGATGGTGGGAGAACCTGCAGTAACACAGGGAGGACACACAGACTCCAGAGAGACTGCACTGTAGCCTTCCTTCTGTAAGGCAGGAGCACTCACCACCGAGCAGCCAATTGTTCTAAACATATGCATCCATCACGACTGGTGCCAGACAGAGAGCCACAGTTCCACAGTGAAGTATGGAACAAAGTGATGTGTCAGTATACTATGTCACATATAGCATATTTTAAAGTGTGATATTAGTGCTGATATTATTATTGAATATTATGTGTATTATAGAGAAAAGGAAAGGCTTGCCTCCTACTGACATCATCTGTTCTGGTTTTAGCTCACACTTTTTCTCCATCTCGTTATCATCTCCGACTTGACCTCTTTTCAATTATTAATGTAGCCCAGTTAAATCTTGCTTATGAGTTTGAAAACTTACTTTCAGCGTTCTGGCTCTATCTTTTACTTTTGGGTCCTAATTCTTGGTGCTGCTATAAGTTCTCTTATTCCCTGCTTTACACAGAAATCTATATGTAGTAAAGATCTGTCTGTGTTTTTCCACCGTGGCTGCAGTTTCTGCTGCTGAATGTTGTATGAAACCACAGCTGGACTTCAGGTTGAGGACTCCAGTAACTCTGGAAACAGTCTAATAATAAATACATGAAAAAAGAGTAAGTGTTTAATTCACATTGATTAAAAAAGCCCAGCCAAAACTGGATTGATGCTATCTTTTTGTAATGACTGTCTATGCAAGTTTATCTAAGCTCATCTAAGGTTCTTATTTATCCAAATCACTGTATTGTATTCTTTTTGAACCTGCTTCAGAAACCGTTGGTTTTGAGTGTTCAAGAAAGGTGAAGTAGTGTTCCAATACTCATTTGGATCAAGGAAAATGGTAAGGCTTGGGCTGTACACCCATCCAAATGGAGATTTTCGTAGACCACACTTGAAACAAAAAGATAAGAAATTTCCCAGCATACACTGCGTTAACTAGCATTGCAACGGTGAGAGGTGTTAAAAGATTTAAAAAGGATAACACTCCAATTTTATGTTCCTTTAATCTTGACAACAGTCTCCTCTGTTTTATCAAACATATCCATTGTTGTATTCTCAAAAATCAAATTTTTCTATCGCTAAACCTTCCATTCAAGTCATTTATTGCTGCCGAAGCCGGTGCCGCCATCTTAGTGTCACATGATCAAAATGCGGTGCGCTGTATGGTTCAATGGATTTATCAGGTTCCACTAAAAAAGAGCTGTGGGTTGTAGCGGCTTCTGCAACAAAACTTTGCCCCAGTTTCCAACAGGATATATTGGGTATTGCGCGCAAAAGGATTTGAGCTTTGAAATGAGCGTTATGCAAAGAGTAAATTTCAACCATCGGCACATTTTTTATAAAAATGGCATTTATCAACTTTTGTAAATGTATACAGAGTATTAGAAATTCCCTCTAGTGCAGACAAACTAATTTACTCAATGAAGGACCCCAATCTCCTTCTTTCATTACCTACAGCAAGAACACAAGCTAAAAAAAACAGCACTGCTGGTTTACAAGTCTCTTAATGGTTTAGCACAAGAATATATTTCTGACATGCTAGTTCGTTAAGACCTGCTCGGACCCAGAGTTAGAACTAAACAGGCTGGAAGCAGCGTTTAAGTTTCATGCAGCAAAAATCTGGAACAATCTCAACCTTAACAATGTTCAAGAGGAGGTTAAAAACCTTCCTCTTTAGTTCTGCCTACATTACATCTTAAAGTGCTTTTTATCTGCACTCTTCTTTTAAAATGTTTAAATTTTCTTAATCCAAATCTTGTAAATTGTGTTTTATTCCTTTAGAACACTTTGAGTTACCCAGTGTATGGATTGTGCTATATGAATAAAATGGCCTTGCCTTGCCTTCATTTGTTGTTTAATGAAGGATGGGTTATTTATTAGGCCTTATTGTAATATTGTATTATAAGACTTAAAGTTGTTATGTTATATGCTATATTTTATAGACCATATATTATTATAGGTCTTATCCAGTGTTATAAGAATTTTCTATGTCCTTATATTTATCCACAGAGACACGTAGACTAGAGTAGAGTATAATTTAACAAGCAATGGCCAGGTTTATTCTTGCAAGAATGAAGCAAAGCAGACACACAGTAACAATGGTACAGCGGTTTGCTTAAAGAGGTAAACAAAACATAAGACTTTATACACACAGTGAAGGCCTTGGTGGGAGGTGTATCTTCCATACCCCAACCCCCCAAGGCACAAGGCTCCAGGTGCAGAAGTCCCATGACAAGCCATGTCTCTAGTTATGTCTACCTCATGTTTGGATTAGCATGAAGGACATGACATGAATTTGACATGACCTGAAGAGAACTATAAGCCCCCAGTAACTCTAAACAACATTATAATAATAAAATTATTCTAACATCCATAGATTGTAAATAAAATGGATGTAATCCACCCATTGGTCCCCTATTCACCGATATTGTCGTTATGAAAGGTCAATAAAATGTCGGTTACAACCGGGCTTTTTACGCTTTTACTCCATATTAAAACAATAGTTTTTAGATAGCATAAACGGAACATATTAATAAAAAATTCACCCTCCCAGAGTTGTCACAAAGTAAAAACTTAGCTCTAGAGACCGGAGCCATTTTTTGTACCAGGCTATAAACAGGATTTTTACACTTGTTTAGTTGCCATTGGGTTTCTCTTTATATTTCCACCTTTGGAGCATGCCCTCTGGTGGATAGCGGTATATCGCTGTATTTTGACGTATTTCGCCGTATGGCGGCGCCCTTAAGGCCTGTTCACACCGGGATGAATTTCGCGTGCAATATTTGGCAGTAGCTCAGTGGGTAGAGCAGTCGTCTTTCAACCAGAAGGTAGGTGGTTCGATTCCCACTCTCCCCACAGTTCATACTGTCGTTGTGTCCTTGGGCAAGACACTTAACCCACCTTGCCTCCAGTGGCTGTAACACTGGTAATTACTGTAGAACAATGTAAGTCGCTTTGGATAAAAGCGTCAGCTAAATGAATAAATGTAAATGTAAATGTAAACAAAGGGCACCAATGTGAGTGTTCACATCGATGAGAAAAACGTCACGCGTAAAACGTCAGTTTTTAAAAAACGCCTTGGGTTCGTTTTTGTGGTTTGACGTGCTGCGTCAAAAACTATATGACCAATGAGATTGGTGCTTTTGCTCACGTGTCTGGAGCTTCTGAAGTTACAGTATAACACAACTTGGGGGCGCTCAAACATAAAACGGTCTTGCCGAGCACACATACGTAACGGCGAAGAAGATATATGCCAAGTAGCGTCTACACTTCAGGGAAGAAATAAGACGAAGAAGACTAAACCCAAGGTGAATGTAGAGCTGCTGGTCTCGTTGGTTTCGGAGCACAAAGAACTGTACGACAAATACGACAGCGGTTACAAAAATCTTGTTATAAGAGAACTGTTATGGAGTGGTATTGCACAACAAATGGGCCTTGATGGTGAGTTTCATTTCACTTAATTGCCTTTCATGTACATATGCTTGTAACTTTTTCCTACAAACGTTTGACTATCTCCATTGTGTGCTGTAGTGGAGGAGGTAAAAACAGAAATGGAAAAGCCTGCAAGATACA
Source organism: Neodontobutis hainanensis (assembly GCA_024349245.1). NCBI lineage: Eukaryota > Metazoa > Chordata > Actinopteri > Gobiiformes > Odontobutidae > Neodontobutis > Neodontobutis hainanensis. Next base: position 975,467 of record JALDNG010000039.1, on the reverse strand, counting down.
TACACAACGAAAAAGCGCAAAGATGAGTGCCGAAGTGGACAGGCAGCTAAAACCAAGCAAGCCGTGGAAATTTATGAAGGTAATAGAGTTCCTCACAAAATCAACTGCATAACGGAGGTATTATCATTAGAACATTACAATACATGCATAATGCATTAACAATAAACATTGATTAACATGATATCAAGATGGGTATAAAGTGTGGCATGGCCCACTGTGAGTTATTGTTTCTGACGTAAACTGAATTTTGTCTTTACAGTGTTCACAGCAATATTTATCCTGAGAATATGGATGAAGGGGTTGACCAAGTGGTGGGTCAAAAAGAAGTGAACAACATAGAGGAAGCATCCGGGAGCACGTCTCCAGGATCATCCTTCTCCAGCCCAACTGTGACAAGGTCTAGTGCAAACAAAAGAAAACGGCCAGAGACACCAGACTTCTTGGAACGGTACCTCTCATCCAAAGAAGCCAGGGAAAGTGATAAAGAGGAGCGCAGAGAGCAACGAAGAGAGCAACTAAATGATGAAAATTACTTGTTTGTGCTTGGCTTGATACCAGCACTAAGGAGATTGTCCCCTGCCGTACAGTCTTCAGTGAAAATAAAAATACATCAACTGTTGCATGATGCTGAGTTTGGTCAGGCCTCTTTTTTTCCACAGCAGTCGCCGGTGTCCTACCATCAGGTCACCCCGCAGACCCCAACAAACTATGGACGCTCTCCAACTCCTTGGATGCCCTTATAGATGTTTATTTTATACATTTTAATTCTGTTTTTGGTGTGTTTTTTTACATTCAAGAAATTTTGTTGAAAATGGCTATTTCATAAATGTTTATTTGCACTATTGTTTACTTGCACTACAATCATTGTGACTTATTTGCACTGCCTTTTGTGACTCCCTTTTTTACTTTGTTTGTGATTGTTATAGCAACTTGTATTCCATTAAAAAAGTTTCCTTTTTCCAAAAAAAAAAATTGTGCATAAGTGACTTAAAAGTAATGTAACATATTTGGGGATTTGGTGTATATTTGCACATAAGTATTCTTGAAATAGCGGGGAGTCACTGCATTTATAGGCAACAGTTATCAATCTACAAGAACATAACCATTTTGTGCACAGCATTGTGCAGGGAATGACAACATTTTAAAGAAAATGCTAGCAATAATGTTTATTAAAAATACACATTTACAAAAATACAACTTAAATTTAGCTGTCTGGGATAAACCAAATACTTTACATTTTGCAATAAAGCTATGCTTTAACTTAGAACATGTTATATCATAAATACAATTTGATGTGGTGAGTGCTGCCATATTAATAAATGAAGAATCAGATGCAATAGATTTGATAGTGTATTCAAGTTCACAGATATTGTATATATATATATATATATATATATATATATATATATACACATACACTAGCGGTTTTCCATCCATCCACCCATCCTCTACCGCTTATCCGGGGCCGGGTCGCGGGGGCAGCAGTCTAAGCAGATACGCCCAGACTTCCCGCTCACCAGACACTTCCTCCAGCTCTTCCAGGGGGATACCGAGGCGTTCCCAGGCCAGCCGGGAGACATAGTCCCTCCAGCGTGTGTCCTAGGTCTTCCCTGGGGTCTTCTCCCGGTGGGACATGCCCGAAACACCTCCCTAGGAAGGCGTCCAGGAGACATCCAAAATAGATGCCCGACCCACCTCAGCTGGCTTCTCTCGATGTGGAGGAGCAGCGGCTCTACTTTGAACTCTTTCCGAGTGACCGAGCTCCTCACCTTATCTCTAAGGGAGCGCCCCGCCACTCTGCGGAAAAAGCTAATTTCGGCCGCTTGTTCCCGGGATCTTGTTCTTTCGGTCCCCTCCTTGAACCGCAACCTTATCGTGGTGGAGGGGTTTGAGTGCCCGAATGATCCTAGTAGCTATGTTGTTGGGGGCTATATGCCCCTGGTAGGGTCTCTCAAGGCAAACAGGTCTTAGGTGACGGGCCAGACAAAGAGCGATTAAAACCCCCTTATGAATAAGACAATACCAATGACCGTGACGTCGCCCGGTATGGCGCAACTGGGGCCCCACCCTGGAGCCAGGCCTGGGGTTGGGGCTCGCATTCGAGCGTCTGGTGGCCGGGTTTTTCCCCACAGGGCCTGGCCAGACTCAGCCCGAAGGACCGACGTGGGGCCGACCTTCCGTGGGCCCTCCACTTGCGGGAGGAACTGTAAGGGGCCAGTGCAAAGTGGATTGGGTGGCAGTCAAAGGCAGAGGCCTCGGCGACCCAATCTCCGGACACGGAATCTGGCGCTAGGGACATGGAATGTAACCTCGCTGGCGGGAAAGGAGCCTGAACTTGTGCGGGAGGTTGAGAGATACCGACTAGAGATAGTCGGGCTCACCTCTACGCACAGCTTGGGCTCTGGAACCCAAATCCTCGAGAGAGGCTGGACTCTCCACTATTCTGGAGTTGCCTGCGGTGAGAGGCGGCGGGCTGGTGTGGGCTTGCTCATAGCCCACCAGCTCAGCCGCCATGTGTTAGAGTTTACCTCGGTGAAGGAGAGGGTTGCTTCCCTGCGCCTTCGGGTCGGGGAGAGGTCTCTCACTGTTGTTTGTGTTTACGGGCCAAATGGCAGTGCAGAGTACCCGCCCTTCTTGGAGTCTCTGGGAGGGGTGCTGGAAAGTGCTTCGACCGGGGACTCTGTCGTTCTACTGGTGGACTTCAATGCTCACATGGGCAGCGACAGTGACACCTGGAGGGGCGTGATTGGGAGGAACGGCCCCCCGGATCTGAACCCAAGTGGTGTTCTGTTATTTGACTTCAGTGCTAGTCACAGTTTGTCCATAACGAACACCATGTTCAAGCATAACGGTGTCCATCAGTGCACGTGGCACAAGGACACCCTAGGCCAGAGGTTGATGATCGACTTTGTAGTTGTTTCATCTGACCTCTAGCCGTGTGTCTTGGACACTCGGGTGACGAGAGGGGCGGAGCTGTCAACTGATCTCCACCTGGTTGTGAGTTGGATCCGATGGCGGGGGAGAAAGCGGGACAGACTTGGCAGACCCAAACGTCCTGTGAGGGTCTGTTGGGAACGTTTGGCTGAGTCCCCTGTGAGAGAGATCTTCAACTCCCACCTCCGGCAGAGCTTCAACCAGATTCCGAGGGAGACTGGAGACATTGAGTCCGAGTGGACCATGTTCTCCACCTCCAATGTCGACGCAGCCACTCGAAGCTGTGGCCGCAAAGTTCAAAGTTCAAAGTTCAAAGTTTTCTTTATTGTCCCTCTTGGGGAAATTAATTTCGCAGCATCATGCTCCTTAAAAAACATACAACATAGAATTACACTTCAACAACTCAAGAGCAGGATCAACAATGGAAATCACTAAAAACCAAGATAAAAATGTGCAAAATGGAATTAAAACATGAATAAATACATTGTGCAAACAAGCAATTATTGTTGTGCAAAATGATTACAAAGTGCTAGGTGCCATTTAAGTGCCTCACAGCTGTCGGTAAAAACGACATATTTAATCTTTTAGTCCTACAGCCCAGAGCTCTGTAGCGCCGGCCGGAGGGCAGCAGCTCAAACTCCCCTCTGAGGGGATGGTCCTGGGACTGCGCTATAGCACCAGCCTTCCTCTGCACCTGTCGGCTGTAAATGTCCTTCAGCTGAGCCTGACTCCTCCCCGAAATCTTACAGGCCACTTTAACCAGACAACCCAGTCTGTTTTTGTTGGTCAGGGAGAGGCTTCCAAACCAGGCAGCAATACCGAAGGATAAAACCGATTCAATAAAAGCATGATAAAACAGTGTCATCATTTCAGTGGATACGTTAAAACTGTTCATCTTCCTCAGGAAGTACAATTGTTGTTGGACTTTTTTAGAAACAGCATCCACCCAAGGCTCAAAACACAGTTTATTGGCCAAGAATGAGTCTGAGATATTTGTAGCTGTCGACCAGGTCAATGTCTGTGTTCTTGATGACAGTGGCAGTGGGGCAAGGTGGTGATTTGCGGAAGTCTATTTTAATTTCCTTTGTTTTTAACACATTCATATGTAAAAATGAACAGTCACACCACTGAACAAAGTCATTAAGGACTGGCCCATGGTTCTGTTCATTCCCTCTGTGCAGGCTGATGATAACAGAGTCATCTGCAAACTTTAAAATGTGTCTATCCTTGTACACACTGCGACACTGGTTTGTGTACAGAATGTACAAAAGAGGGGCGAGACAGCAGCCCTGGGGTGAACCAGTAGAGGAATAGAGCACATCAGATAAAATACCATTCACTCTAACACACTGAGGTCTGTCTAATAAAAAGTCCAATATCCAACCAACCAAGTTAAGATCAAGGTTAAAATCAGCCATACGTCTCTCTGCCAGCAGGAATGGCTGAATGGTGTTAAAAGCAGAAGTAAAATCAACAAATAAAAGTCTGGCATGTGTCTTGGCTCCATCCAGATGTTTATGAATAAAGTGCAACAGTGTGATCCTCCATCCTCCACTTCTCTCTCAGACCTGTAAGCAAACTGCAATGGGTCTAGCTGTTCCTTGACCTGCAGTAGCACCATGTCTTTAATGATTTTTTCAAAAGTTTTCATAACCAAGGAGGTCAGAGCAACTGGTCTAAAATCATTCAAGGCTTTAGGAGTGTTGCACTTTGTTAAGGGCACAATGACTGAGTGCTTCCAAATTTTGGGGACCTTCTGTTGTAGTAAAGACAGATTAAAAATATGTTGGAAGATGCCATAAAGTTGGTAAGCACATTTTTTTAATGTCTGTCCACAGATGTTGTCTGGCCCTGGGCTTTTGGGTTTGGTGTGGCAGAACAATTTAGCCACAGTGTTTACCTCAATAGACACTGATGGAGAGGCTCGAGTCATTGCCCTAATGTCGGCAATCTTATCATTAAAATCCACTGTGTTGAACCGTGTATAAAATACATTTAGTTCATCTGCCAAGTCTTTGTCAGAATTAAAACCATCAAGTGCAACTCTGCTGACTTTATCATGTGACCCAATCATTGTTTTCATACCATTCCAGGTTCTTTTTAAGTTGTTACTTCTAAGTTCAGCCTCAATCTTATCCTTATATCTCAATTTGGCTTTTTTAATTTCAGTCCTGATCTCCTTTTTCACAACCCTTTCTGCGTTCACATCACCTTCGTTAAATACAGTTTTCCTTTTGATAAGCAGATCTTTCATGTCCTTGGAAATCCATGGTTTGTTATTAGGATAAACCTTGACTTCCCTGTTTGGGAGAACTGAGTCTTTACAGAAGGAGATGTAACTGCAGACAACATCAGTCAGTTCGTCTATGTCAGAACAAGAGTTCTGAAACACTGTCCAGTCTGTGCACTCGAAGCAGACCTGCAGCGCCAGAGAGCTGTCCTCAGTCCACACCTTCACCTGTTTCCTAACAGGCTTTTCCCTCCTCAGCACCGAGGTGTAGGCGGGCAGAAGGTGGACTGTGTTGTGGTCAGAGGAGCCCAGTGCAGGTCCTGCCTTCGAGATATAAGCCCCTTTAATGGAGCCGTAGCACAGGTCCAGGGTTTTATTATGACGTGTTGGACAGTTGACATACTGATAAAAACTGTTCAGGGTTTTCTTTAAATTACAGTGGTTAAAATCGCCGAGTATAAAATTGGGAGCAGCAGGTGAGATTTACTGACGCTTATTTATAGTTTTAAAAACAATATTAGCTGCAGACTTAGCATCAGCCTTAGGGTGGATGTAAACAACAGTCACAAATATCTGGGGAAACTCTCTCGGGAGATAAAACGGCCTTAAAGACACGGACAAGAGTTCGATGTCCGGGAGACACATCTGCTCTCTTACAGTAATGTTACTGCACCATCTCTGGTTTATATAGAGATATACGCCTCCTCCCAGTGTTTTGTGTGTCACCTCTCGGTCCCGATCCAGGCGCAGAGGAGCGCCAAAGCTGCTTATTTCCAGCGCTGAGTCCACGTCCGCTTCATTTAACCAGGTCTCCGTAAAAGCCATTAGACACACATCCCTGTAGTCACGCAGATGGATCACATTTCCCTGTAGTTCATCTATTTTATTCCTCAGAGACTGCGTGTTAGCCAGAATGATTGAGGGCAACGGGATGCGGTTTTTCCGCTGCAGCTTCCGGGTTCGTTTTTTCACGCCGCCCCGTTTTCCTCGCTTTCTAACTTTTTAACTGGTTTTGTAGAGTTTTTGTTGTGCACATTTCGTAATTCCAGAGGAAGATTCACAGTCTGTGTATTGAGACTGGAGTCCGACATACTGTGCAGGTAGCTCCATTGTAATGCCAGTAGGAAATCACGAGAGTATCTGAGTGTTTGTGACTGCTGACTCCAAACAAAGTTTAAAATAACCAATAAAAACAGGGCATAAAAAGTGACTTCCATTCCTCAAGTGCTCAGGAGTCATTAATAAAAACAACAACATAAAAATAACATCTTCCAGGTGGCTAAAAGACTGCTAAAAGACGTTAAAACGTTAAAACAGACACGCTCACGCACACAGCTGCAGGTCGCCACAGAACAGCGCCCCCATTCCATTCCATTCTCTTGGAAAAGTCTCCGGTGCCTGTCGTGGCGGCAATCCCAGAACCCCGCAATCCCCGTAAGGGATGCCGTCAAGCTGAAGAAGGAGACCTACCGAGCCTGGTTGGCTCATGGAACTCCTGAGGCAGCTGATAGGTACCGGCAGGCCAAGCTGACTGCAGCACGGGTGGTCGTGGAGGCTAAAACTCGGGTCTGGGAGGAGTTCGGTGAGGCCATGGAAAAGGACTATCGGTCGGCCTCGAAGAAATTCTAGCAAAACGTCCGGCGCCTCAGGAGGGGGAAGCAGTGCCCTGCCAACACTGTTTACAGTGGAGGTGGGAATCTGCTGACTTCAACTGGGGATATTGTTGCACGGTAAAAGGAATACTTTGAGGATCTCCTCAACCCCACTAACACGCATTCCACTGAGGAAGCAGAGGCCGAGGGCTTGGAGGTGGATTCGTCCATCACCAAAGCCGAAGTCACTGAGGTAGTTGGGAAGCTCCTTGGTGGCAAGTGACCGGGGGTGGATGAGTACCAAGTCTTTGGATGTTGTAGGGCTTGGTGTCTTGGTTGACACGCCTCTACAACATCGCGTGGCGGTTGGGGACAGTACCTCTGGACTGGCAGACCAGGCTGGTGGACCCTCTTTTCAAGAAGGGGAACCGGAGGGTGTGTTCCAACTACAGAGGAATCACACTCCTCAGCCTCCCCGGGAAAGTCTATGCCAGGGTACTGGAGAGGAGAATGCGGCCGATAGTTGAACCTCGGATTCAGGAGGAACAATGTGGTTTTCGTCCCGGTCATGGAACACTGGACCAGCTCTATACCCTCTCCAAGGTGCTGGAGAGTTTATGGGAGTATGCCCAACCAGTCGACATGTGTTTTGTAGATCTGGAAAAGGCATTCGACTGGGGTATGGGGTCCGGGGCCCTTTGCTAAGGGCCGTCCGGTCCCTGTACGACCGGAGCAGGAGCTTGGTTCGCATTGCCGGCAGTAAGTCAGACCTGTTCCCAGTGCATGTTGGACTCCGGCAGGGCGGTCCTTTGTCACTGGTCCTGTTCATTGTCTTTATGGACAGGATTTCTAGGCGTAGCCAGGGGCCAGAGGGAGTCTGGTATGGGGACCACAGGATTTCGTCTCTGCTTTTTGCAGATGATGTTGTCCTGTTGGCTCCATCAAGCCAGGACCTCCAGTGTGCACTGGGACAGTTTGCAGCCGAGTGTGAAGCAGCTGGGATGAGGATCAGCACCTCCAAGTCTGAGACCATGGTTCTCAGTCGGAAAAGGGTGGCTTGTCCCCTTCAGGTTGGTGGAGAGATCCTGCCTCAAGTGGCAGAGTTCAAGTATCTTTGGGTCACTAGCGGTTTTCACAATGGAAAATGTAATGAACATGGTTCAAATTTACAGTTTGATTTTATCTCTTCCTCAGAACATGGTTCACATGGTCATACTGCCAAGCAACTTTTCCTGCTGGTGAGTTGAAGTACTCTTTATACAGTTCTCGAACACTTTGTGCCTCCACAGTTGCCCGCTGCCTCCTACAATGTTCAAAGCCTTGTAGTGGTTGCTCACAATCTTTGTCATCCTCTGTGGCACGATTCTGGTCATTTCCGTTTGGGCGCAAATTGCACAAGCAGCTTTGACAACTTTGTCAACAACACTTGGTAGAACCTGTAAAGGTCTTTGGAAAACCCGGAAGTGTTGACTGAGGATGCCAAATACATTTTCAGAGATGCGCCGTGCCCGAGACAAACAATAATTGAAAATTCTGGAGATGCCTCCATCACTGTTGCTGCCATAGCTCCCCACATCAACCACCAGGAAGCGGTTATCTGCATCATTCAAGGCCAGCAATACAACGGAGAACATACCTTTATAATTAAAGTAGAGAAAACCAGACTTTGCAGGGGCCTGGATTAATATGTGTTTCCCATCCATGGCTCCCTAGCAGTTAGGGAAATTCCATCTTTCATGGAACCTCCTGGCTGTACTCCTCCACATCTCTTCAGTAGGCACTGGCAAATGTTCATCTCTGAGGCAGTGCCACAATGCATCACAGGTTTCACAGGTCACTATCAAAGACACAGTTGATACACCAAGTCGAAAGCTGGACGCAATAGTGCGGTACGAGTCCCCAGTGCTTAGAAAACTGAAATAGAAATAGACAAATACTAGTTTTTAAACAACGCTTCAATAAATGTTTTTACAACATTGATTGAAGTGAAAAACAATGTAAACGAACTCACCGTAAACACACGGCCAAACGCTGTTCTGGGTCGATTGGTTTACGGTAGTATGTCTGTTCTTTCGTCAGCCAGGGAGCCATTTGCTGAAGTAAATTTTCGAACTCACTGATGGACATTCTAAAATACCCCCGAAAACGTTCATGATACATTTTTAGCTCTTGTACCAGTCGATGAAACTCTCCATGTTCTTCTCTTCTTGTAACTATGGGATGTAATCCAATATCGGCGTCTTTTACGGCGTCTATCCTCATTCAACAGAACAATAATTTCTTCATCGCTGGAACTGGAGTTGGTGCTTGAAATATTCATGTTTTATTTGTATGATTTAGACATGCGCGTAAATACTTGCTCTCTTCTTCTGAGTGAAAAGCGAGTCTCAGAAGTGTAAAGTTGCGCAGCGCCACCTTGTGTACCGGGGTATTTCTGCTTTACATTAAGCGCCATCTAATGTCAGGGAATGAATTTTCATGTTCACTCGGCTCATCGTCAGCAAAAATCGCTTGGGTGTGAACACAAAAAACTTGTTGAAAAACGCTGGCGAATATTCGCTGTCGATATTCGTCCCGGTGTGTACAGGCCTTTACTCGAGGGCTGTTTAAGAGGTTCCATGTTAGGGGCTTGGTCTTATCATACATCCATGTGTACTATAGATGAAGTGGGGTCTCATTTCTTAAGGGTATAATCTTCCTTTCGAGGAACAAGGGGATGGGCTAAATTGGAGAAATGGCGTTGAGCTTTAAAATATGGTAACATTGTTTACCGTAGATTTTCGGTATATGTTGCCATACACAATCAAAACATCGAACCAGTCTCCTCCTATAAATATTTAGAAGTACAAATTGATAGGAAAATAAGCAGAAGCATGTAACAGGTGTGTGCGCAAAGATACATCGAGTCAATTCACTTTGAGGAGGTTTGACTATAAAATCAATTAAAAAAGACAATAAATACATCAGTGTATAAAAGGGTTACTATTTTAACAGTGTAACCACTATAGAGACCAATACAAGAAAGTAAACTGATGAATCCATTGGTAACATCAAAAGTCAATAAATCATAGACACAGAATCATTTCAAAACAACAAATAAAATTCAGAAATGCCGGAGATGAATGGGTTGACAGTTCTCTTAAGCATTTATAAATTCAGTGAACCATATTTTTTATGTTGTAGGACTTTAGTATGATCAGGCCATGAGTACATTGTCCCGTTGGTGTACATGCAAACAATGTCGTGCCCCTGATCAGATTGTTCATCGTCTGAGGTCAAAGCCTTGATCATAGTCGTTCGACAGGTGCATGTACAGAAATGTTGACTCAGCAACGGTCACATCCATCAATCTCACCAACAAGCTCCGGATACATGGAATGCAACACAAGCAAAAGTTATCAGGCATGGAAGTGCAACAGCAAGTATATGTATATTGATACAGATTTTAAAATCACAGTAAATTTCACAAACATTTTGTCAAACCAGATTAAGTCATCTATTCCTGAATACTCTGCCCATTCATCTGCTAGAGAAGTCCATTTTTAAAGGCCTTGGTTATGCTGTTATCTAGACCTGTGTTCCCTAGGATGATATGGTTTTGCAGACCCCCCCCCCCTTTCAGCTAAAAGCATGCTCAGCGCTATTCTTTTCTGTCCAGTCAACTTTCAAGTTATATTTATAGTAACAGCCTCTTTCATGTAATTAATAAATCTTTGTTGGTTGTAAATATATTTAGTTTAATCCACATTTTTATTAATTGTCTCAAAAGAGAATAGATTCAAATCCTGCTGCTATCTGATTTCTAGCCTTATTTTCATTAGGGAAACCTCAAGGGACACCTGTGTTGTCGATGTATATGTGGCTATCAAATGAACCTGTTGGAGCTGCTCTCTTGCTCCTAAGGTGTGAGCTACTGCTCACGGTGTTATCTCTGTCACATTGTATGTGACAACAGGAGATTAAGTCTGTGTTTAATCAACCTAAATAGTGCTTCTCCAGAAAAGTCTTGTCACTTTTATTTATTTCATTATTTAATTTAAACTCATCTTTTAACTGTATTAAACACTCTTGTTAATACATTATGCTAACCATTAGGTAAACCAGTCATCACCTACCTCATCATCAGAAGCTTTTTCCGGGAAGAATGGCTTTACCGTCTGAGAAAATAAAGAGTATCATCCACAACTACCACAAAAGACTTCAAACTGTCAGTGATGTTAAAGGTGGCAATACACTGAGGTATGTAAACTTTTGATCAGTGTCATTTGAGTAGTTTCTGTCATTATGATTTAAATGAGTAAACTCAATTAATTGACAATAAATTGCTTCAATAAAGTTTTTGTGTTATCCTTCATAATCACTGAAAAAAGGCTAAACAAATCACAAATACTGCCAGGGTACGCAAATTTATATATATTGTTGTTATAATTGTGTTTTGCCCCTCCTTAAACCACCATCTTATCGTGGTGGAGGGGTTTGAGTGCCCAAATGAAGCTATGTTGTCAGAGGTATATGCCTCTGGTAGGGTCTCCCAAGGTAAAAAGCTCCTAGGTGATGGGCCAGACAAAGTGCAGTTCAGAACCCTTATAGATATTAAAAAAATCAAGGACCATTTCGTCGCCCGGTATGCCACAACCGGGAGCCCACGCTGCAGCCAGGACTGGGGTTGGGGCTCGAATGCGAGTGCCTTTCCCCACGGGACCCGGCCGGGCTCAGCCCGAAGGAGCGGCGTGGGACTGACCTCCCATGGGCCCACCACCTGCAGAAGGAACCATAAGGGGCCGGTGCATGTGGATTGGCTAGCAGTCGAAGGCAGGGGCCTTGGCGACCAGATTCCGAGGCAGACTTGAGACATTCAATCCGATGGTCTCTGCTCGCGTCTCGGCATGCATGAGAGACATCTCTCTTTGGATGAAGGACCATAACCAACAGCTGAACCTCGCAAGAACAGAACTGCTTGTGATTCTGGCCAACCCAAAGACCCGCCACAACTTCTCTATTCAACTAGACTCATCAACCATTACACAGTCCAGCACTGGGAGTGGTAATTGATTGATGATATAATATATATATATATATATATATATATATATATATATATATATATATATATATATATACAAGATTAGATCTTTCCTATCAGAGCACTCTACGCAAATCCTAGTCCAGGCTCTTGTCTTGTCCAAACTGGATTATTGCAATGCCGTACCGGCTGGACACCTCGACTGCACGACCAAACCTCTGCAGCTGATCCAGAATGCGGTGGCAGGAGTGGTCTTTAATTAAATGAAGAGAGCGCACGTAACTCCTCTCTTCATTAGGTTACATTGGCTCCTGGTTGACGCCCGCATCAAGTTCAAAGCTATGCTCTTGGCCTACAAGACCACTACTGGCTCCACATTCTCATATCTTCACTCACTGATACAGACCTATGTTCCTACCAGATCCTTGCGTCTGGTAGTACCATCCCAAAAAGGAAAAAAATCACTCTCACGTACATTCTCTGGATCTGTTCCACATTGGTGGAATGATCTACTGCTGCTACAAGATCAGCAGATTCTGTAGACATCTTTAAATAATGCTTGAAAACACATCTCTTCCGTCAACACCTGACTGACAAACACTGAATTCTATTTCCTTTCTATTGATTCCTTCTCTATTTAAAATTTAAAAAAATCCTATCCTATCCGTAGCTTTGCATACTGTGCTGCGTTCTAACTGATTAGTTTTTGGGTGCACTTATGCTTTTTGACTCCTTGTGTTAAAATTGCTTCCATTGTTTTCCTTACTTTTAAGTCGCTTTAGATAAAAGCATCTGCTAAATGACTAAATGTAATGTAAAATGTAAGTGAAGGAGTTTAGGTATCTTGGGGTCTTGTTTAGTGAGGGAAGGAAGGAGTGTGAGGTTTACAGACGGATCGGTGCAGCTTCTGCAGTAATGAGTTCATGTCCCTGTCTGTTGTGGTAAAGAAGGAGCTAAGTTTCAATGCAAAGCTCTTGATCTCTCGATCTACGGTCCAGCATGACCTAGGACATGCTGGAGGGACTATGTCTCTTGGCTGGCTTGGGAACGCCTCAGTATCCCCCCGGAAGAGCTGGAGGAAGTGTCTGGAGAAAGGGGAGGTCTGGGCATCTCTGCTTAGACTGCTGCCCCCGCGACCTGGCCCCGGATAAGCGGTAGAAGATGAATGGATGGATGGATGGATAGATGGATATTGTGTTTTGTTTTTCTCTGATAGCCTACTTACTTTTGCAATAAAGGTGTAAAATTAAAGGCTTCTTTGTGATTCAGCACCAAGGCTAGCAGCAAATCCACCATAGTCCTGTGTGGAGGGGTGGCACCGTGGTGCTGCAGCGCTGCCGTGGGGTGGAGAATGTACCTCTAATTTGTACCTTAAAAAGGTTGAGAACCACTGCACTAGACCACTGTTGGTTTCAGAGAGAGAGAGAGAGAGAGAGAGAGAGAGAGAGAGAGAGAGAGAGAGAGAGAGAGATGGCTCAAACAGGTGTGAGACTAAAAGTTCCTCTGTCTAACAACAGACATTTGGAACAGACAGATCTGATAAAAACAGCAGTGAAATTCATCCTGCTGCATTAATACCACTGCATATTAGAAATTGAATGACCAAGAGATTTCACATGTGTTGAGCACATAAAAGACCTATATCCATTTTCTTCCCAAATCAAACTGTATCTTTCATCTTTGAGTTCTGAAATTCCACATCTTTTTTACTCATCACAAATATACCAGTACCTTTTACATAAAAGCTAAAGTGCAAGATATGCATCTACAATAATGTAGAGTACAGTAATGTAGTGCAATAAGCACTTGCACCTGTTTACTGAAAATGGAGTCGGCCATATGGAAGGATGCTCTTATTCAGCTCTTCTTCAGCAAATGATGGCAGGCAGCGCCTACAACTCTCCTCTCTTCTGCCAAGAGCTGACAGGTGACTAGACTTTTCCCGGACAGGAGCTCCTCTTGTTTTTTCTGTTACTGTTTACACGCTCGGGCTTTCGCTTATAATTGGACAAGGGAGAGGAGAAGGGCAAATAAACTGCATGGCAGCATTGGGAAGGCTTTGTGCATTTTGAAAGTGGTCATAAGTGCATGCCAAGACTGGTTCCTCAAAATAATGGTACTGTGTAGCTGTCAAAGAGAGTGCATTTAAACAGTACATGGAGGATAATTTCAAAAGCTGTGGTTTATGGCTGATTATGAGAGAACTGAAGGTAAAAGACAAGGTCCAAAGAGAGTGTACGTGTGTGTGTTGGAGGTATATGACAGAGCAGCATATGGCTAGCCCTGCATGTCGTGAAATATTAAAAAGCAGTGTCAGCAAGAAGGGCACGGCGTGGGAGCTGGAGCGGTGTGTATGTGAGTGTGTGTCCCACAGGGAGCTCAAATCTGCCGGACATAGAGGATGGCCATGACAGCTCGTCCAGCTGGCCTTTTCCTCTGCTGGGGCTCCACATGCCATCTCTTTTCTCCCTGCACATTTTAAACACATACAAAACATGCACACGGCCTTGTCCATATCTAAGAGTTTTTATAATTTCTACGACCGTGCCTCGCCTACAGTAAAATCCTCCAACACAATGCAAGGAAGTAGCTGTCTGCTTATCCTGTTTGTCTTTAATCAAGTGATCAACAGGTTTTACGGTAAAATATTGTTATTTTATTGTTTGAAAGCCAGGAAATAGGAGTTACGCCCACTGCCTCTGTTCAGTTACCCCCGGTGCTGTAGTCCTGTAGTACTTCAGTGTTAAATGAGAACTATGAAGTATAATCTACAAGAGATACTTTGTTTATGTAAAATGCAGATGCTCTGGTGCACAGAGTGCTGCTAACTGTAATTACAACACATACTGTATATCACATGTCAGATCAGTTGTGGGGCTGCACTATGCAAAATTCTTTACTTTTAAGATGCTGTGTTCATCTCTAAACCTTTTCAACTTTTCAGCGTGTTTTAAATGGATATATACTGTAGACACAAGATAAGGTATACTGTATTTTATAAGACTTACACATAAAGGTGTTGGGTAATAAGTTTGTATCCAGTTGATGATCACAATAACACACTGCTGCAGCTGGATTCTCATTAAAGTCGCGAGTTGTGAACTCACTAAAATCCATCTTAACCTGCTTCAAGCAAAGTATTCATGGCCGAACCATGGCCGAACCTGTCATTGTGGCCAATGATGTGGCATAACAGGCTTGTTTTTTCTTTTACTAATGTAAACAACATGGCGTTGCTCTGATTGAATAAAACTGTGATTTCTCACAGATAATAAATCTAATCACTGATCACATAAAAAATGTAGTATTCATGGTCCAAACCCTGCTTTTTTTTTGACTCATTGTGATCAATAATGTAGGAGCTTTGACAGGTCTGATTGTATTTTAGGTGAACGTAAACAAAATTGAGCACCTCTGATTGGATAAAACTGTGGTTAATAAATCCAATTACCTCCAGGTATTTATTTAAAGTATCTTACCCTTTAGCAAAAGCTTTCATTGGGACATCTTCCAGATTGTACTGTAGAACAGACCATGTACCGTGGAGCACACTATCTGGCTGTCATGCAAAAAGGTACAGTTTATATACCTTGGCAGAATTTTTGATTGTTTGACCTTTTTCACTCAAAGTTAGTGGTTGGGTGAAGCCATTTAATGTCAAACAACTGTGTTTACTCTTTTTAAATGATAATGACAACAGAAACTGCCCAAATGACCCTGATCAAGTTTACATACCCCAGTTAATTCAGTGTATTGCCACCTTTAACATCAGTGACAGTTTGTTGTAGCGATGCGCAAATGGAAAGCTGCTCATTCTTTTTGGCAAAAAGCCTCCAGTTTCTATAAATTCTTGGGCTGTCTTGCATGAACTGCACGTTTGAGATCTCCCCAGAGTGGCTCAATGATATTGAGGTCAGGAGACTGATCAATGACAGGTCAGCTTGGCCTTATGCTTTGGATTGTTGTCATTTTGGAACGTCCAAGTACATCCCATGGACAGCTTCGGGGCTGATGAGTTCATATTTTTCTTCAGTTTTTTTCTGATAACATGCTGAATTAGTCTTTTCTTGTGCCTTTGTAGCTCACACATCCCCAAAACATCAGTGATCTACCTCCATGTTTCACAGTAGGAATAGTGTATCTTTCATCATAGACCTAGTTGACTCCTCTCCAATATTACAATTTATGGTTGTGGACAAGTTCAATTTTGGTCTCATCACTCCAAATGACTTTGTTCCATAAGTTCTGAGGCTCGTCTCTGTGCGGTTTGGTGTATTGTAAGTGGGATGCTTTGTGGCATTTGCGTAGTAATGGCATCCTCAACATGCAGCCCATTTTTCTTCAAGTGCCTCCTTATTTTGCATCTTGAAACAGCCACACCACTTTTTTCAGAGAGTCCTGTATTTCAGCTGAAGTTATTTGTGGGTTTTTCTTTGCATCTTGAAAAATTAACCTGCCAGTTGTTGCTAATATCTTTGTTGGACTACCTGACCGTAGTTTGGTTTCAACAGAATACCTCATTTTGAACACTGCTGATGCTGATGCAACACTGCATTCTCAATTCCTTGAATGTCCTTTTATTTCCCTTTCCTGTTTATACGGTTAAATTACCTTCAAATTTCCTTTGACAATTCTTTTGTTTTCCCCATAACTCAGAATACAAAAAAGTCAGTCCAGCACTGGATGAGAGATGTCTCTGGTTCAGATATGTTCATGACATGTGTGCCAAAGTCAGAACTCAGAAAGTAGACGCTTTCACAGAGCATCAAGAAGTCAAGCCTTCTTAGACTGTGCAGTGGTTATTTGTGAGGACAGGACTCTCCAAGTAGAAGTTTATAGGAAGCCAGCACACACAGATCAATATTTGTGTTTGATTCCCACCACCCACTGCAGCACAAGCTGGAGTCATCAGGACTCTTCAGCACAGAGCACAAGAGGTGCCCACTACCTCAGAAGGTAAACGGAAAGAACAACATATTTGTAAAGCCCTGAGAGACTGTGGATACCCCAATTGGACTTGCAACAAAAACAAGAGGACACAGACACCAAACAGGCAGGAACCAGGGACAAAAGGAAAGGGTGTAGTTATGCCTTGTGTGTCTGGATTATCTTAAACTTAAAAGGATTTTCTACAAACATGATTCCAGTCCACTTCAAACCTGGGAACACTGGTCCATCCTAAAGACAAGATTCCCTCGCACAAACAGAGTAATGTAGTTTATGCAGTTAAGTGAAGAGTGCAGTGACAGTTATGTTGGTGAAACTAAACAACAGCTTCACAAGAGGATGTATCAGCACAGAAGAGCCAATCCTGGAGGACCTGAGTCTGCAGTTCACCTCCACCTCAAAGAGAAAGGACATTCCTTTGAGGACAGCAATGTCCAATTTTTGGCCAGACAGGCCAGATGGTTTGAGAGTGGAGTGAAAGAAGCCATTTTTGTTCAAATGGAAAACCCTCTTTGAACAGAGGAGGTGGCCTCAGATTTATGTTACATAGTATTTATAACAGTGTTTTGAAACCTTAATCAAAACAGTTTCACTCTAGAAAAACAACACCTAAATAGACGCTAACAACTTTCACATTAGGAGTTACACTGTCCTTTCATAGCTAACGACTCTGAGACTAGAACAGCCTGGTGCAATCAGTGTTAGTTTCAGGTCAAACTCCTCCCTCTAGAGAAATAAGCTCAGCTCTCTTACCAGTTTGTCTCAAAATATGAAACGCCTTGAAAAAATTATCCAGATGCTTTTGCTTTAACCTTTTCTTCAAGATGTCCTGGATGAGAGGATTGTTGGGCAGCACGGTGGCAGAGTAGTTAGCACTCCTTCCTCACAGCAAGTTGGTCTTGGGTTAGATTCCTATCCAGGGCCTTTCTGTGTGTAGTTTGCGTGTTCTCCTTGTGGTTGCATAGGTTTTCCCCGGGTACTCTGGTTTTTCCTACCATTAAAGAAATGTTCAATAGTCCCCCTCACATATGGGGCCTGGACTCCCCTGCAAAATAAATTTGTAATTTCAGTGGGACTATCTTGGATAAATAAAGGGTAAATAAAATATAAACGACCGAGAACCTTCACAGACATAAATATATAACATTTAAAATCTAATTCCTTTTGTGACATGCACATGCAGCAGTCACAAATCACAAAACTAGAACAGCATTTATTCAACATTGCTTCATAGTCTTTTGTCGAGGGCCGGCATGGTCTGTTTAGTGATAACTGAACAGTGTAGTCAGGGATTTAAACAAATGCTCGTTCTGTGCAGACTCATGGCTTTATTAATGGAAATTTTGGGTTGTAAGTACCGAGTGCCAGAGGGGTATGCAACAACTTTTTTGGCAGAGAACAAAAACGGAGAACAAAAAAATAAAATAAAAACAGCTGAACACATTCTGTATCTTACACTTCCACTAGTCCCCGAGTGAATGTTCGAAGATTTGGGTGCACATAACTTTTGTGCTGGTGCACAAAAGAAAAATAAAGTTAAGCGGATGTAACGAACAGACGATTCATTACAGAAATGTAGTGGGGCACAGAACACTGAAGGTCACTAAGCACTTTAGAAATACACTTGGTACTTTTTATAGCACACAGCACTTTAAACAAACGCACATTTGCACATAAAAAAGGGCATTGCACATGATTGGTTATAAGAAATAATTTATTGATTGTTTTATAGTTTCATCTGCGGATCTGCGTTTTGGAGGATGCTGCCGGTCTGCGGGGGGGAACAAACAATTAGAAACTGATTGAGAAATGTGCAATAGATGTGTGTAATTGTGTGTTTGGTGTAAAGTGGTGGTAGAGTATGTTTTAAAGGTGTTTGGTGCTATGAGTTAGAGTTTACGCACCGCTTTGTTCCGCGTGTACAGGTGTCTGGCTAAAAGAGATCCTAGGGGTACAACCAACATTAAAAAGGCCAGACCAAGGCCAAGACAAAGACCAAGTGGAATATGCTAACTCCTTAAGTCCAACCTATCATCGCTCATGGTATCTCACTGACATCTAGCCGTTAACCAGGCCCCGACGTAACAGCAGACCAGTGCAACCAATGCAAAAAGTTAGTCCAGAGCCCTGTAAGGCTAAAAACACTATGCCCGGGGGCCAATCAATTCACAAGGTGAGATTTTATGCGGCCCTCAGCTTCTGTGATAAAATTTACTTTTTATGGCCCCAACATCGGCAACTTTACATAAACAGGTTAAAAATCCAACTAAAAACACTTAAAATCTATATAAAACCCGTTCAAATTTGACTAAAGTCCACCTAAAACCTATTTAAATTCAACTAAAACCTGCTCAAATCCACCAGAAAACCAGTTGAAAACTGCCTAAAACCTGTTCAAATCTGTCTCAAACCTGTTCAAATCGGACTTAAATTGCAGAATAAAATCAGAAAAGACTGTAGGCCCTTAATGAGACACTACAAAAACAAGTCTGAGGCTGAGTTTTACTCTCTTCAAAACAGACAAAAAGTCATGTAAATGTCCCGTCAGTGGTGGAGAACAGAGAGAATGTGAGCAGTAATCTGAGTTAGCAAAAAGGCTAAACTGAAAACAGAGGCTGTCGTCCTGAGTCTGAACCATCTCTGAGCCATAAGTTATTATTTCATAAACAGTCAGACACGTCTTAAACTACGTGTTCACCTGTTTGAAGACCTTGTCAAAAGTTAAACAAATGAGAGTTGTTTTGATAAAGTTCTACTGTTTTAAGAAAAACACATTAATAAAAAATAATTATTAAACACAAAATAATTAACCAGGTCTAAATCCATCAGAGGCAGAGATATTGGGGATTTTAAGTTACTTTGTTAATATTCATTTATTTAGATTTTATTTAGATTTTAGATTTGTATTAACTTTGCTAATATGCACTAATAATTCAAAGTACCTAGCCTGATAAAAAAATAAATTGTATGTAAATACATTAGAATTTGATTTTATGTGTTTATTTATAATTTTACAAATGGACAAACATCAGCCCATATTTTGAATAAATATGGGGACAGTTGACATTTACTTACGGATTGTTGGAATTGGCTTTTGGGACGGTACGGGACAGTGATAAAAAAGTTAGTCTGGAGCCCTGATTTGTGAAATAATAAAAGGGCACTTGTTCACTTCTAATTTGTCTAAACTAATTTAATAAAAAAAAGTGACAAAATCGAATTATGAGATCAAAATTGTAAATTAAATTGAATCGAATCATGAGTTGATCTAATTGTTAAATCCCTAACAGTGAGCCAATAAAATTACAAAATAGAAAGAAATTAAAAGAAAAATCATTGACTCACCACCAACACTTGATTATTTGGGCAGCCCTCCTCTCTGTTTGCCCCTGGTGTGAATTTGTGTGAATGGAAGAAACATGTAAAGCGTTTATTAAATTAAATTTATCATTTAAATTCTATTGTTTGTTTTTTTTACTGTATTTGTAAGATTGTTTTACTTGAATACATTGTAGTGCTTTATTACAGTCTCTAAATTTAATATAAATGTAAATGTTGACTGGCTACAATCTTTAAAAACAACAACAGCTTTTACAGATTTCTTTATAGTGTAGCGTCCAGCCAGACGCAGTGAACGGATGGTCTAGAAAGTTGTCAACAAATCGCTTTATTGCAGGAACTTTTTGGTTCCTGTCGGCTCCAACCACACCAAAATACAAGTTGTAGAACAGATTCTAACTAGCCCTCACTTAAACTGCGCTCCAACATTCTCCAATTCTCTTTTCTCACACCACAAGCCACACACACACTGGCTCCAGCCCACTTGCCCAGCTCCTTGTCCTTTCTAACCAATTACATGCTCTTATACCCCCATAAACACACCATGCATCCTCAGTCAGTTATTTTATGAATGAAGTTGATTAATACAGTTGTGCTCGTAAGTACCCTGGTAGAATTTGTAATTTCTTTGCAAATCTTTTAGACAATATGAATGATAACAAAAACTTTTATTTCACTCATAGTTAGTGGTTGGGTGAAGCCATTTATTGTCAAACAATTGTGTTTACTCTTTTTAAATCATAATGACAACAGAAACTTTCCAAATGACCCTGATCAAAAGTTTACAAACCCTGGTGATTTTGGCCTGATAACATTTACACAAGTGACACAAACAGGTTTGAATGGCCTAAAGGTAACCATCCTCACCTGTCATCTGTTTTCTTGTAATCAGTGTGTGTGAATAAAAGGTCAGTGAGTCTGGGAGTCTCTGAAAAAAGGTGGTGTGGTCTGTTTCAAGATGCACCATAAGGAAGCACTTGGGGAAAAAAAGGGTTGTATGGTCTAGTCACCAGAAGAAAGCCTCAGTATCATGGAGACACTCTGGAGAGATCTCAAACGTGCAGTTCATGTAAGACAGCCAAGAATTTACAGGAACTGGGGGCTTTTTGCCAAAAAGAATAAGCAGCTTTACCATCTGAGAAAATAAAAGAGTCTCATCCACAACTACCACAAAAGACTTCAAGCTGTCATTGATGTTAAAGGTGTTATTTCACAGTTTTAAGAATTGGGGTCTGTAAACTTTTGATCAGGGTCATTTGGATAGATTCTGTGTCTTTATGATTTAAAAAAAAAACACACACAAATGTTTGAAAGTTAGCTTCACCCAATCACTAACTATGAGTGAAAAACATTTTAGTGTTATCTTTCATATTATCTAAAAAAATGGTGCAAAAAAAAAAAAAAAAAAAAAAAAAAGAAAATTCACAAATCCTGCCAGGGTATGTAAACTTATGAGCACAACTGTATATTCAGTGAAAGATTCAATGTGACATAAAATTACTGGGCTGAAAATAAGTCCCACTCCAGCCCTTCTTTTGTCTTTTCTGCAAAATTTACACAGATTTCATTCTGTAAATCTTAAAATGATTATTTATCACTAAATTGCTGCTATATAATAACATTTTTATGGTGAGATGTGTGGTGACTTCTAACCTAAATCTGTAAGATAGAACTGCTCCACAGAACAAAGTCTAATCCACAGTACCATCTGGAAGCGCTCCTGTTGAAATGTTTTGCAAAAGGGCAGGTAGTTCAAATAAAAAACTGGTCAGTAAAGGAAATATTGTAACTCTCTGAGAGCCACAGCCTGTGAGATGGTGAAGCATTATGAGCCCGTGGACACTATGGCCTGATGGTCAGGGTCACACCAATCTTCCTCGAGGGATTGTGAATATTTAGAGCAAATGTAATGGCAGACTGTTTGGAGGAGAGTGGTCCCGAGTGTGACAGATGGACTCTACAACTGACATCTGTAGCCCCTTCTGCACCACGCAAGCATGACGACACAGCAAAGACAGCATCATGAAGAGAGTCTTTGAGAAACCCTTTCAAATTATATTTAATGCTTCAACAACTAGTCATCTGTTAAAATAAGAACTATTTATGATTCCATTGGTAGTTTGATGGACAGCGATGTGGAAAGGCAGCCAGACTTTAGCTGTGCACACTCAGCGCAGACTCAAAATGAGTTGTATTGATTATGCAGATTTTGCAGCTTTGAAAGAGCTGACAAAAACTGTAGGAAAAAGGCCAGTCTGCAGAGACAAAGAGAGTCAGAACCAGCTTCAGAACCTCCTCACATCCATCTGTAATTCAGATTCATTTCTACATGTTCAGAGAGTAGTTGTGTGAAATGTTGTCAATATATCTTTATTAAATACAGTTTGTATTAACAAAAAAACTAAAAAAAAAAAAACTAAAATTAATTTACAATAGAAACGTAAACGATACATCAAGTGTTGAAACTGAGATATTGAATCTCCTGGGGAGCAGATCCAGCCACAGTCTCTGCCGTTCTCAAGACCGGGTTAATGGAGATGGTTACATCAGGAAGGGCATCTGATGTAAAAATACTGCAAAGCTACTCATTGCATTTTACCATTTCATAAAAAAATAATTGCTCTTTTTGAATTTGAATGCATCAACACATCTGGAAAAAAGTTGGAACAGGCTGTAAAAGTAAGACGTACAATTTACCAAAAGTAGCATTTTGCACTTACTTAGGTTTAAAAGGAGCATTTTAGAATAAATAATAACCAAACCAAATAACCAAAGATGTTTACCAGTCCTCCTCAATGTAAATTTATAAAGACTTAATGTCAATAATCTCAAGAGAGTCAGAGAAATATAAGAAAGAGACTTTAATGTAAGAGATGTAAAAAGTAAATTGTAAAAGGATATTGAATACATCATTTTGTTGAGAAACTTATGAACAGACATAAACTCATTTTAAGTCAAGAATAAATTTACAGGAGTCATAATAGACAATAAATTATCATGCCAGCATGGTGCCTCACAGCAAGAAGGTCCCGGGTTTGATTCCCATCCAGGGCAGGGCCTGTGTGGAGTTTGCATGTTTCTCCCTGTGTCTGTGTAGGTTTCCTCTGGGTGCTCCGGTTTCCCTCACCACCAAAGACATGTAACTAAGACACTAAGAAATGTCCTCTCTGTCAAGCACCAGGTCAACATTGTAAATGAGAAATGGTTCTCAGTTAACTTACCTGGTTAAATAAAGAATAAATAAATAATGAAAAGCCCACATCAGACATTTAAGAACAAAAACTTCCAAAATCCTCTCAATTATAAATAAAGCAAAACAATTAAATGGCATAATGGCATAGTTGTTGGTGTGTGCTTTCTTGTTTTCTTACCATTGTTGGTATGCACTAGTGTAGCAAAATAATGAAAGCAAATGCTAGTGATGCTGGCAAAACTGAAAATGATTTATTATAATTTATTATTTCAAAAATTTTGTGACCACATGTTGTGGTTGTCTTGTGTGTTTTTCTGTTTAATTTTGGTTGTATCCTACACATTGAGTATACTGGTTTGAAAGGGGTAGGCAAAAAATTGTCTTGACTTCAGCATACACCCTTTTCAGTTAATGTAAGCTTTGTTTTTTTTTCATGACTGACGTAAATTAAACTGAAAATGGAGAATATATATATATTGTACTGATATTGTGTATTCATTCAACTGTTATTAGCATATGTAGCTAGACTGCTCTTGGTCTTGAGAATAGTCTTAATAGCACTTCCCAAAAGACCACAGCTGGTTTAATTGCCCACTTTATTAACTAACCACAAACTCTTCCACGAGTCTGGACTTGGTCTAAGACTGGGACTTGGACTGTTTGGATTAAAGAACGGTTCCTTGGTATGTCTTCCACTGTATTTTACCGTGGTCTTGCTCTTGACTCATTTTGCCATGATCTAGGTCTGGACAGCAACACTGCTACCCAGAATGCATTGTGCAGAGGAGGAGGACCGAGCATGGACTCTTCATAAATATGGGGTGAATGTGACTGAGCGTGGATGGACAGTTTTGGCCCAGGTGGACGTGTTTGGAGCACAGCACAATGCAACATAAATGCACAGTGCAATAGAACATAAGATAATTTACTGAATATAAAAACACAATAACCACCAAACCACATTAAATCTGCGTTTATATGAATAAAACCCTTATTCCATGTTCTGTACTGTACTGCACCATTTTGCCTCAAGAGTTATTCATAAATGAAGATTCATTCAAGTTTTGGCTCAGCTCACTGTGAAGTGAACTAATGAGTATTAATAAAAATCCAAGGTTTCTGTTAGTATGTTCTGTTTGTGGTAGGCTTTATGAAAGAGAGTTGGTCATTAGTTTTTCCAATATTAGCACTGGGAACGTGTTCGACTCAAAGCCCTGCTGTCTATTCTCAAACTTAACCAAACTGAGGTGCTTTTTCTGATAATTCACCACGAAGCTGCTTTAAAAAAATGTTACATAGAATACATTTAAACGTTTGGCTACCAAATACAGTTGATGGCATGAGGACGGGTCTCTGCTGTCATGGCATGTTGCTGCATGGACCCGTCACATCCATATTCATTAACCGAGCTGCTGCTCTGCTGCTCGGCTCGGAGCCACTAACAGCTGATGAGCAGGACCATCACGGATCAATGCTCCGGCCTCTCAGACTGGAGCAGGTCTGTTTCAGCACTCATCAGTGTGACAGCCTGCAGTGGCAGCAGCGGCGAGTGACAGCCGGGAGCCAACAGAGCAGTGCGATGGGATTAAAGAGCACTGCCGCAGAGTTAACTCTGTAGCTAAGTCTGTCCACCTCCGAACCGAGGCTTTTGAGTTCACTTCAATTTTAGTTTAACTATCAAAGTCTGAAGAGTTTGCATGTCAATTTTCCCTTTTTTAATTTATTTATTGCTATAGTGGCACCTGGAAATAACACAAATTAATGGTAGTATTCATTATTTTCCAACATCCCAAGTTTCAAACAATCTACAAAGAATGTTTCAGAAATTAGGAAGTTCTTATCCTCTACAAACCACACAACTACCATTTAATCAAATGTGTTGAATTCTCATCCTTGTGTGAAGTGACCTCCCCGTGCATTTGCACTTTCATTTTCTGCACTCAAGTTGTATAAAGAAAAAAAAGTGTTATTAATATTAATAAAATGGCAGTTGCTGGTTGTTTTGGGACCCTAGGTAAGATTACAAGTTGGTGCCTTGCTCAAAAAGGATGAGGGATGTAAGTACTTATGGTTACATTTAGAATCTTTAAGTCAGTATTTTGAATGTTATTAAGATTTGAGGGTTACGATAGTCTAACTGAAAAACAGACACTTCCGCTCAGGTTAAATATTATTTTTAAAAACAGTGCCCAACTGAGTGACTAATAGTAAAATAACTAACATTCTTCAGCTGTTACTGAGCAACTCAATTCTACAAGTGGTTTTTACATTTGTCATTGTCTGAAAAGTCCACGATATATTATAAAAGCTGCAAACAACTCTTCACTTCCACTTTAGTTAAAGAAAACACATTTTAATACCTCAACCTATTTACAGCGGTAAGGCGGTACAGAGGTGCCCCGATCTGGAGCCATGTGGAGGATGTGGAGAGATTTGCTGAACCATGCGTAAAGTAAGCACTGCAGCGGGAAATACCACACCAGGGCTGGAGCGCTCGAGGCTGAAGGCCAGTTCACACCAGGCACGGCAACAAATCCGGCACCATTATTTTCTGATGATGCTCGGCGCGGCACGAGAATCATATGCAAAACAGTGTTTTTTGTTTTGCATGAGATTTTATTATTTGTGGACATTATCAAAATGTGAGGCACAAGAAAGATTCCATTGTAAATAGGACAATATGTAGGTTGGTTGGGTGCTCCAGCTATTTTTCATAAAAAGGATACCAGTGAACATAAACTCTATTGAGGTTTATTGAGGTTTATTGAGGTTCAGGGCACACACACAAACTTCTCCGGTGGCCTGCCGCATCAGCTGAATTAGTGCACACTATCAGTGCACAATCAGTCTCAGACATAGTTTGGACAGTTGGTTAAACTAAACACCACAAAAATTAACGACATGTTACTTCTAAATTGCGTTGAGCAACATGCATCTATGAGCTGCTTTTTTCCTTTGCACCTTTCTCCTGGCGCCCCTTGCAAATGTTGTGTTCTAGGCAGTTGCCAATGCCTAAAGCCAACCCTGTGTGATGTTTTTATTAGTTTGTATTGGTTTGTCCAACAACAGCATATAGACACACTAGTCATTAGTAACAAATGGAGTCAGAGAGAAACCAGAAAACCACAGCAAATTACATTTTGATATCCCCCAGAACAGTCTCAAACCTTCACTTAACAGAGCACTACAGCATAATGCATTTGGCTTTTAAATAGTTTCAAGTATCAATAGAAGCTACTGGCTGTAATTCTACTTCTATGAGCATACAGTTGTGCTCATAAGCCTGGCAGAAAATATATATTTAGAGAATATGAATGATAACAAAACATTTAATTAATTTATAGTTAGTGGTTGGGAGAAGCCATTTATTGTCAAACAATTTTAAATCATAATGACAACAGAAACTATCCAAATGACCCTAATAAAAAAAATAAAAAGTTTACATACCCCAGTTCTTACTGTGTTTACCACCTTTAACATCACAGCTTAAAGTCTTTTGTGGTAGTTGTGGATGAGGCTCTCTATTTTCTCAGATGTAAAGCTGCCCATTCTTCTTTGCAAAAAGTCTCCAGTTCCTGTAAACTCTTGGGTTTTCCTGCATGAACTGCACGTTTGAGATCTCCCCAAAGGGGTCAGGAGACTGAGATGGTCAGTCCAGAATCTTCACTTTATGCTGCTGTAGCCAATGACAGGTCGATTTGACCATGGCATGTGCTTTGGATCATTTGGAAGTATGTCCCATGCACAGCTTCCAGGCTGATGAGTGCAAATCTTCCAACAGTATTTTCACTCCAAATGACTTTGTTCCAGAAAGTTGTGAGGCTTGTCTCTGTTTGGTATATTGTAAGTGGGATGCTTTGTGACATTTATGTAGTCTTGGCTTTCTAATGGCTACTCAACCCCTTTTTAAGTGCCTCCTTATTGTGCATCTTTAACAGCCACACCACTTTCCTGTCCTGTATTTCAGATGAAGTTATTAGTGGGTTTTTCTTTGCATCCTGAACAATTTTCTTGGCAGTTGTGGCTGAAATTTTTGTTGATCTACCTGACCTTGGTTTGGTTTCAACAGAATCCATCATTTTGAACTTTTTAATTGCTTTTTATTGCAGATCCTTTGACAATTCTTTTTCTTTCCCATGACTCAGACAGAAACGTCAATGAATGGATGAAAGCTGCAAGGGTCTGTCAGGAGCCCAGAAACTCACTGACCTTTTATTCACACACACTGATTACAGGCAAATAGATCACAGGTGAGGATCAAAATCAACAGGTTATGTCAGGTTGTCAGGTTTGGGGACGACATGATTTTGTCTCTGCTCCTTGCAAATGATGTTGTTATGTTGGCTCCATCAAGCCAGGACCTTCAGTGTGCACTGGGACGGTTTGCAGCCGAGTGTGAAGTGACTGGGATTAAAATTAGCACCTCCAAGTCCGAGTCCATGGTTCTCCATAGGAGAAGGGAGGTTTGCCCCCTTCCGGGTTGGTGGAGAGCTCCTGCCTCAAGTGGAGGAGTTCAAGCATCTTGGGGTCTTGTTCACGAGTGAGAAAAGGAAGGAGCAGAAGATTGGCAGACAGATTTGTGCAACTTATGCAGACATGCAGTCGATGTAACGGTCTGTCGTCATAAAGAAGGAGCTTAGCTGCAAGGCGAAGCTCTTGATTTATCGGTCAATCTATGTTCCTACTTTCCCCAATGGTCATGACAGTGTTGTAGTCAAGTCACCAGTTTTCGAGTCCAAGTCACTTTCAAGTCTTTAGTGTTCAAGTCCAAGTCACCAAAAACTAGTCCAAGTCGAGTCTGAGTCAAGCCTATCACTTAGTCAATCACAGCTCATCACTTAAAGTACAAGTCCGAGTCATTTAAAGAATTTCAAATCGAGTCCGAATCAAGTCATCTTTAGTTAAACTGCAAATAAGAGTCACTAAACGAGTCACTGTATCCTTGGGAAAGACACCTTGCCTCCAGTGGTCAGCTGTAACACTAGTAAAGCGCTTTGAGAGCCTTCTAGCACTATATAAGACTACAAAAAACAAAACAAAAAAAAATAAAGATCCAAGTCGAGTCCAAGTCAAACCAAAGTGAGTTACAAATCTAAAAACTGTGGGAGCCAAACTGACACACTGATTGGGGGTTTTAATTAGCTATAAGCCTTTTTCATAAAAACATATTTAATGCAGTTTTGATTATGGCATATCAATTAAGGCTGTAGCCTACATAGGCCAAAATATTTGAAAGGTATTTAAGAGAGGTATTTTAGAGGCTGGAGTTAAATGAGATTGCTATGACCACAATCAACAGGCAAAGGTTGCGCAGTGTTGTTGCTGAGCGTGACTTGCGAGTCCTTTGTGCTCAAGTCCGAGTCTAAGTCTGAGTCATCAGTTCTCAAGTCTGATTCGAGTCCTTGTGTCTGAGAACAAACAAGTTCAAGTTTGAGTCCTGAGCCATAAAAAAGCAAGTCTGAGTCAAGTCACGAGTCATGAGCCTGATGACTTGACTTGTCCAAGTCCAGGACTTGAGTACTCCATCTCTGGGTTTATGAGCAGTGGGTCATTATACAAAAAGACCAGATCCTCGTTGCTAAAATGATCTTTGCCCTAGGGTGGCTTGGCGCTCCCTTAGAGATAGGGTGAGGAGCTTGACCCACTTTAAGAGAAACCAGCTGAGGTGGCTCGGGCTCCTGTTCCTATGCCTCCTGGACTCCTTCCTTGGTATTCTCCCAGAGGAGCTGGAGAAAGTGTCTATGGCAAGGGGAAGTCTGGGTGTCTTTGCTTAGACTGCTGCCCCAGATAAGTTTAGATACTTTTAAGACCTTGAAGGTACCCTGTTAATGTTTTTGTGGGAAGTTTAAAGATAATACTACGATAACTAGGCTTCAGGGCTCTCTGCAAGTGAGAGCTAGCTAGCGTTAGCGTTGGCGATCAAGACCATGTCCACTCATAGCATTGCTCACGTTTTAAACCCTGAAAATCTTGAACAGTTCTCTTAAATACGGCCACGGATGGCTAATGTATTCATCAATGTCACTGTTGAAAACCCCACACTAGACAGACTCCTTCTCTTAGCGCTTGACATTACCTCTCGTGTTAGTTCAGTTATGTCGTCATCTGCAGAAGCTGTAAAAATAACAAGGCAGTTTTGACAATATTAGGAGTAGAAAGTACAGATTTTTATGTTTAAAAGTAGGTAGTAAAAGTAAAATGTTGCCAGATAAATACTCTAGTAAAGTATAGATACCTGAAAAATCAATTTAAGTACAGTAATGAAGTACAAATACTTTATTTCCCACCTCTGAAATGCAGTGGTTGCACTGTAGAGCCCACAAGTCACTGCTCACCTGGGAGAGGACAGGCCCACCGTACACATGAGACAAGACCAGTCCCAATGCCAGAAAGAAGGACCGGAAAGGCTTTTCAAAATCACCTGGAGGCCCCAAAGTGGCCTTTGGAAACAAAGTGTACACCTGCACACCCCTCAAGAAAAGCTTATTATCCAGAGGGCCAACGGCTGTATGTGCTGCATCTAATAAGCAGTATGTACATAAATTATCAACTCACTCTTAAACATTGCAAACTTCATTTTATATATATATATATATATATATATATATATATATATATATATATATATATATATATATATATATATATATATATATATATATATATATAAAAATAAAATTATATATATATGTATATATATATATATATATATATATATATATATATATATATATATAAATATATATATATATATATAAATATATATATATATATATATAGTAGTCCAGTAGTCCCAGGCCTATGACGGGGGTGACGAGTATATTGACCTCAGGATGCCGAGGCAGAGCCTTGGATTGTTAACCAATAGTCTATAGAGAGTGTAGCCATGGTTAGTAATGGTTAGTATAGATTACTGCAGTGCTGCAAATGAGCACACACTCATGAAAATGAAGGGAATGTATTTGAAATATGAACCACAACAAGACAGACATGTGACCCAGTTCACATAACATCAGATGATATATTTATGAGATACCCTTTTCACAAACTAAACCACTGCAGTGTTTTGGATTCTCTTTCATACTTATGTTTTTTGTCATGCTAATTTGTCTCCATTGTGAACACTGACGACATTACTTCCTTGCATTCTGGTACAGCTCAGCCATGTGCTACTCTGCTTCAGGAACAGATTTACTGGATGGCACTGGAACAAAGAGTGTCAGTGGAGGATGTGACGGATGGATTCAGTGTCCTTTATCTTTCATACATTTCATGTATTTTTATAACTTAAGAGTGAGTTACTAACCTTGTACTGCAGCTTGATTTGTGAGTTTACAAACTCACAAAAATCTATCTTGACCTGCTCCAAGCAAAGTAATTATGGTCCAGATTTGAGAGGTTTGGGCGTATTTAAGGTTTGAAGATAGAGAGCGTTTTACCGTTATAAACGTAAACAACATTGAGCTGCTAAATTCAATCACCTCCAGGTATTTATTTAAAGTACCTGCCCTTTTGCAAAAGCTTTTAACGAGAGCCCTCCCAGATGTTATTGTGGAAAAGACTATGTTCTGTGGGGCAGTCAGTTTAGTGAGTTGGTAAATCCTTGTACCACTGACTGCTCAAATACTGGAGAAGCCAGAAAAAAATAATATTTGACAGACAGTATATCTAACTAAAGTGGTTACAGCGAGTTGAGGCTGCAGAATTTAAATGAAACTGCAATGTACCAGTGTTGAACCAAGGAACCAGACCTGTTGGATAATTAATATTTCAGTTCATAAAAACACAATTAGATTTTGGCTTGATTATATATCCGGTCAAAATGATTTTACAACCTTTCTTCTTTGTGAATCTATGACTTTAGCAGAAAACTATCTTTTAACCAACACCCACAGGTTCTGCACAGGCATCACGCACAGGCCCACATTCACATTCGAGAAGCTTGGCAACTAGAACTTATCAGTAGCCAATCAATACTTTCTGATCGATTGACCCTATCACCATGGCAACCACCATTTAGCCCACTATCTTGAGCCATTCATTATAAAGGCCATTAAGCCCAGAGTGTGCTTATGTGTGAGTTATTGCTACCATTAGAGAAGAACGAGGCTCCGTCTGTAAAAGGGCTTAGAGAATCATAGCCCTGGACTCAGCCTTGGCTCAACGTCATCTTCTGACACAGGCTCTGCTCAGAATTTGGTCTGGCTGAGTGTGACATCACCCCAAGTGTCTTTACGGACTACATTCTTTGCATTTTCAAATTTCAATAAATAATAATAAATCAGACATGATTAAACAATACAGTGGGATACTTCTCACACGTGTAGAAAAGAAAGCCAGGAATACTATGAACAAAAGAGTTACAGTGTGAAATTCTTTAGGTCCTATTGATATTTTGTCTTGAGTGGAAACACTATTGTCCTGAAACAGTAAATCAGCACACCAGGTTTAGATTGGTTATGACCAACTGGTTGTTACCTTTGTGGTTGGCTAGAAAAATCTGTGTGTGTTTACGGATTTAATTTAAATTTGTTCTATAATTTGGCAGAATCTGATTTGATCAATGAGACGATTGTGTGCAGACCAGCTTTAGTGTATGTCACAACACAACGCCATTAAAGAATGACTATGACACTGGAGCAGAGCGCTCCTCATGGCGCTGGCACCAGACACATCTTAACCTTCATCTTGTTGGTCCTCTTGTTGTCTTGTCTATTGTATTATTGCCTACATTATTTTATTCAGAGGACAGCTGCTATGTTCTGCTGCTTCTAGTAAATAAAATAGAGCCATTTACTGACTATTGTGCAAGATATGGGCAATAACAGAACTATACATTGCATAAATAATATTAAATCATTTTAAACATTAGCAGTGCTTAATTTATAGGTGAATTTAAACAACTGTAAGATACTCATACATACATACACTCATACATACTACATACAGTATAAGTATATAAAATAAATCTGGTCCATGAATGACAAAGGGATTATTAAAATCATGTAAAAAGAAAAATACACTATATAGAATATTTATAAGAAAAAATTCAATTGTGTCTATAACCAAGTATAAATTATACAAAAAAAACATTCTTCTTTTCCTTTCAGCTGTTCCCTTCAGGGGTTGCCAGAGCAAATCATCTGCCTCCATATAGTCCTATGTCCTGCATTCTCTTCTTTTAGACTAACTACCTTCATGTCCTCCCAACATCTATAAACCTCCTCTTTGTTCTCCTGTCTGGCAGCTCTAACCTCAGCATCCTTTTACTGATATATTCACTGTCCCTCCTCTAAACATGTCCAAACCATCTCAACCTGGCCTCGACATGTTGTATCCAAAACATCTCACATGAGCTGTCCCTCTTTTCTTTTTTTTCTTTTTTTAATTTCAAACGAAGCATATTGACTGAAACGGTGTAGGCTTTTATCATTGCGAAAAAATAAATAAAAACATACATCAATCAAAACAAAAACAAAAAAAATATTACAATTAACAGAAAAAAATGGAGAAAAAAAACAGGTAAATGAATTATGCATTTTTTATCTGGTTTGTTGAGTGCAAATAATTTTTCATCATTATATTACTTACAGTTAAGACTTTTGCCTTTGTAGAACTTTGATGGACTCATTCCTGATCCTATCCATCCTCTTCACTCCCAAAGTGAAACTCAACATCTTCAGCTCTGCTCCCTCTAACTCTTCCCCCTGCATCTCTCACTACTGTCCTGTAAAGCTTTCCTTTCATTCTCACTGGTACTCGTTTATCACACAACACCATACACTTTTCTCCACCCATTCCAACCTGCTGCACACACTTCTTCACCTTTTTTCCACACTCCACATTGTTATGGACTGTTGAACCTAAGTACTTCAAATCATGCACCTTCACTCCTCTCACTGTCCCACTTATTCGTAGTCAATCTCTTCCTCTGGATACTCTCCTGAACTTTCTCATTCCACCACCAAGACTTCTTGTCCTTTTTCCTCCTTCAAGATGACACATCTAGCACCTTCCTACCTGTCTCCCTGATCACCTTGGCTGTAGTAGTCCAGTCATCTGGAAGCACCTCCTGAAAACCACACTGCACTCTTCCTTTTCCAACTTCCACCACTTTGTCTTCTCCTCTGCCTTTGCTCTCTTCATCTTCCTCACCACCAGAGTCACCACACTCTCTCCTACCACTACTTTGCAATCTTTAATCTCCATTAGATTACAGCGTCTACTAAAGATATAGTCCACCTGTGTGCTCCTGCCACCACTCTTATATGTCTCTCTGTGTTCCTGCCTCTTCTGAAAGTATGTGTTCACCACAGCCCTCTCCATACTTTTAACAAAATCTACCAACCTCTGTCCTTCTGGGTTCCTTTCCTGAAGTCCAAACCTGCCCATCACATCCTCATCACCACTATTCCCTTTCATCAACATGTCCATTAAAGTCTGCTCCTATCACCACTCTCTCACCTCTGAGAACACTCTGCATCACTTCCTCAGACTCACTCCAGAATCTGTCTTTCTCCTCTTGTTCACAACCAACTTCACACCTTCAATTTCCAGCTTCAGACTCTTTTTATCTCCAGAACATTCTTCACAAACTCCTTCAGGATCACTCCAACTTCATTTCTCTTCCTGTCCACACCAGGATAGAACAGTTTAAACCCTGCTCCAATCCTGCTACCTTTACACCTGGTTTCCTGGACACACAGAATGTCAACTTTTCTCCTCTGCATCATATCTACCAGCTCTCTACCTTTACTTGTCATTGTACCAACATTCAAAAAGTCCTGCCTTTCCTATTCTGTCTCTGCTTAACAGTTTCCACCAGTGCCCTGTAGGTCAAGAACACCGATTGCGCCCCAGCTGATCCGGTATGGAAGTCATGATAGTTTTATTTGATAAAAAAAATTTAAAAAAATAAAATCGTATGGAATAGCCTTGATCAGACTAAAATTAAAAGTGTAATAACAGTGCAAAGCCTCTGGGTCATATTTGTAATTTATCATTACACACAGTAGAATTCCCAAATTAAATGAAAGTTGCATATGTTATTCCAATCTATAAAAGTGGAGACAGCCACCAGTACTGTATACTACCTATCTCCTTATGTGTCATGGACCTACAGTCCGGAACATGTGAGACTCCAATGCAAAACCCAAACACAGACAGAAGGGTCAAAAAAGAGTTTATTTTGCCGGCAAAAGGTATAAAAAAAGGTATAAATCCAAATCCAGCAAACATGGAAGAAAGAAGGCCAGGGTCCGAGCAAACAATAGTTTAAATAATAATTAATTAATGATAATAATTTTATTGTATTCTTTTGTGTTGACCGAAATAAACCAACTAAAAACCTGTCTAGAATAAAGTGAATCCATATTTTCATGCAATTTGTTTTATTTATATCACCTTTGCCACTGAGCATGTGTCTTATAGGTTTAGGCAGAAGAACCTTTAAATACAGTTTAATTGAATAATTCAGTTGAATTTAAGATCTTCACACTGGTTTAGTTTTGGTTTGAAACATGTCAGACCGAACAGTGTGAGCTAAACACGTAAAGATGACTTCAGTTCAGGAGCGTCTCTTGACATTGACACATTACCAATGTCATCATTATTGATGGAATTAAAGTCACACTGCATAACTTTTAGCTAGTAGAATTGCATAATTTTAATTTCCAAAAATATACATTCTTGTATTGATTTAATTGTTAACAGTACCCTCAGCTGGACAGGGAATTATAAATGTTTTAAAATTCCATACCACCGGGAAGAGCAGACCTCTCCTGAGAGACAGGCTCAGCAGCTCGAGGGAGCAGAAATAGGCCGATACACTTTGCATAGTTTTATTTGTACAAAATGTACTACAATTTTAGAAGTAAGATTTTTTTCTTCCAAACTTGTTGGGCTTTGATATTTTCCTCTCAAAAACAGCCAGCACAGTCAGTCTGTTGAGTGATCTGCGCCATCTAGTGGCAAAAGTTACATAGTGTCACTTTAACATGACGTTGTAACTCTCTCAAGTAACGTATTGTGGTGGTTTCATTCGTTTTTTGGTTAGACCTTCTGCGTAAACCCAAAGCAGGAGCAGATTGAGTTTAAACTTGAGTGGACAGTAGTAGCTCCAGTCAGCTCACAAGTCACTGTGACACGGAGCCCCTCTCATACTTAATTCTTCTGTCACTCATTCAGTTGCTCCATAGCTAGACTCTTTCACTATAGGTCACTATGTTGTAATTTCTGCTTTTGTGTAACGTGTTTGGATTTGTGTGTGAGAGCAGCACCATATTGCATGTGTGATTTGACTATCTGCTCGCACCAAATAATTTTCACAAGCTGCTGTTCGGGTCCTCTGCCTGAATGGAAATGTGCATTTAAACATGGTTTACTCAGCAGGTTGGGATGTCTGTTTACAGCTTGTTACAGTTATAGTGTGAAAGAAATGTGATCTGTAACAATGTTTTCGTTAATTATTTTATTGAAGCCAATTAGTCGGCAATTAACGCAAAAAATTACGGTACGCAATAGATTGGTTCTTTATGGAGCTTGTGGGTATGAATGAAACAGACACATACACTTAAAGTATTAAGTAAATATATTTATTTTGTAAAAGGAAAAGAGAAATTGAATGAAGGAATTGAAAGAATAAACAATAAATAAACAGAAATTTTATTTATTTATTACAACATATTGACCTTGGTTCAAGGTTTGTTGACTTTGTTTACAAAGATAGAGTTCAGTCTTATTCCTTTTGTCAAAGTTCAGTTTTATATTTCTAGTTTTAGGAAAATAGATTCAGGCATGCAAAGAATTGTCCAGACTGGGCAACCAGTTTGTTTCAAAAAAAAAAAAAATCTGTCCTAGATCGTCGTCATCTTCATGTTGGTTAACCAATCCAACTTAAAAAACCTAACAACTGAATTACAAAGGATTTGGATGAGAATTTTATGTTGGAACCCAGATGGAAGCCGCTCAGTGAGAATTAATCCAAATGCCTGATGCCCAAGCTCGCAGTGGAGGAGGAGGAACTGGAAGAGCGCTGCTCATATATCTGGGTTTGTAACTGAGAGCCAATAGAAACCGGGGGTTCTCGATATCATGTGAAAGGTGTTACAAGTTCCCCCCCAGACTAAATGTACGTCTCGGTACAATGGGTTGTTGGTTGCAGACTACAGCTGGACTGGTAATAACTGG
The DNA here is from genome assembly GCA_024349245.1 of Neodontobutis hainanensis. Taxonomy (NCBI): domain Eukaryota; kingdom Metazoa; phylum Chordata; class Actinopteri; order Gobiiformes; family Odontobutidae; genus Neodontobutis; species Neodontobutis hainanensis. The sequence goes on along the minus strand of JALDNG010000039.1, from coordinate 939,021 downwards.
AGGATCTGCATCTTCCAGGGTATAAATGAAACCACTGTAACTTAAACCATACATCATACGATGTGAAGCCGGTTACATCACTGTGAGTCCAATTATACGCATGAACCAGAGGCTTCACGATGTCTTTCCAGTAGACCTTTTCATCATTTGCCAGAGTCCCGTGCTTATCCAAAAGTGTGTGATTAAATCGCTCTACAGGGTTTCCTCTGGGGTGATAGGTTGTTATTCAAACTTTTTGGATTCCAGCCAGTGAAGTCTTTGATTGTTCCTGCTTCAAAGTCAGGACCTTGATTGCTGTGCAACTTTTCAGGGATTCAATAGTAGACTAAGAAAATATCCCACAAAGTCTTTCTGGTTGGGTGTCTACTGGTTAAATAGCAACAGCATATTTGGTAAAAGGATTGGTGATTACCAATATACCTTTGGTTCGGCTGCAGTCGGGTTCCAATGTGAAAAAATGTCCTGATGTTAACAAGTGGCACAGCTTTGTCAAGTCAGGTATTTTCTTTTAACACAACGCTCACAGGATCATACATTGTAACAAACATCCAGCGCTATACTTGGCCAGTAAAATCGGGAGCAGATCAGGTCAAGTGTCTTGTCAATTCCCATGTGTCCCATTTGATCATACAAATTGAAAAGTACATCCAAACAATATTCTTGTGAAAAAACAAGTTGATGATACAGTTGGTCTGTGAGTTGTCTCTTCCTTATGAAGTCGAATCGGAGCTCCATTTTGTTCAGTTCTCGGAGGAGAAGTGGTAGTTCTGCCCTCTGCTTCTCAGCGATCTCTGCAGCGGTCAGCCGAGGAACAACAGGGGAGGCAAATTGAGTGTCATCTATATAACTTGCAGGCACGCTGTCAGTGTAAACTATGAGTGAGTCTTTGATCAAGCAAACTGTAGATAAGCTGCCTGTCACAGATGGCTTGTACAATGTGCTGGTTAATGGCGATGACATTCTGATGATGGAGATGTTGCTCTGCAAACTTAAATATGTGTGGCCAGGTGGTAAAATAATGGACCAAACACCAGCAGCACCCAAAAATAATGTGGGTCTTTTTTTTCCCGACTCTCCCCAGCAGGAGAACAGCATTTTGGTTTGATTTGGCTTTTCTTTTTGAACATTCTTAAAGCAATGTCAGGAGTCAATATTCAGCTTATGACAGAGTTTTTTTTAGTCTCTAACAACCAAACATTTAAGACCTAAGACAACAGTAGTGGACTTATTCTATAACAAAACAAAGATAAAACACCACTTAGTTTACATTAAAATGTTTGTGTTTAATAAAAAATAAAACTACATTGAAATTTAATTATTCACATTGTGTAACATTGAACTTAAACTCACCCCCAGCCCACCGAAGGACCCTGGACAGTGCTATCTCCCCTTTGCATTCACCACAAACTGTACAACATTTCTGAATAAACAACACTTATGAACCATAAGAATTATAACCGATCACTCACTCCATCATGCAGCACAAGATCTCTTCTTTGTGAACAGCAAAACGCCTCACCGGACAAGCGGCAATCCACAACAATCTTTGCCTCCATGAATTCAACCAAAGAACAATCCTAGACTAAGAAGCAAACTAAAGCATTGTTTAACCGTATCAAAGATTATTTTTGTGTTTAAACTCATTTTAACAGTTTTTACAAAACAAATTTTACCCCTGATACGCACCGTTCTTTCAGTCTCTTACCGAGGCATTCAGCTGTCGCGCTGTGGTGACATCACGCGTGCGACTTCAAGTATTCACTGGAGTATTATGTCACAGTCAAGTGACCTTCTGGCTAAAGGGCGAATTGTAACTACTTTTGGATAAAAGTTATATTTTTCTATTTGACCCGGCTACATATGTGTTCTTTTTTAGTGATTGGAAGGAATTTAACTTCTTATTTTTTACTGGGTTGGTGGATTACCGGATGTTAAGTTGTTTGGTGGCTTGACAATGTTAGAGTACTCTTTCACAAAGTGGTGGTAGTACCAGGTGAAACCTTAAGTTTTTATGCACTAGACACTATTTTATTCCTGAAATTTCTGCTGGATCAGTTGTACTCCTTTAGAAACATGTCCCAAATAGTGGACTGTTGGCTGACAAAACACATATTTTTCAACAGACAGTTTTAATGCAAAGTTTTTGAGACGTTCATTAGCCTTTCCTCATGCTCTTCAAGTTTAGGGGCAAAGATTATGAGGTCATCTATAAATATAAGTACTTCCTTCAGATGCATATCTCCTATGCATCTTTCCATCAATCCCTGAAAAGTACTTGGTCTAGTACCAAAAACCACTGAGATCCGCAGAGTGCAGTAAATCCACTGGAGTTTAGGGAGAGCATAAGCAACCTTTATGGTCTGGAAATTTAACTTTCGATCGTCAATACATAATCTTATACTGCCATTCTTCTTCCTTACGAAAGGAGAATCGGACTGTCTTATCACTCCAGAGTCTAACAGGTTCTGCAGGTGTTGACGAACAGTGTCCAGAACAGTGGAACGTGGTCTTTGTTTGAACAGTGTTGATTCTGATCATTTTATTTGATGTTTCTCTTTTTCAGTTCTTGAATGCAGGTGTTTCAGTGTGAGAAGATGTAGTATCATTAACCCACCAGGGAAAGAAAATGACACAGGATGCTCAATAATCACATGTTTCTCTCACTAAAGGAAAAACTATCAAGCAGAACAGTTTGCCCTGCAGCGATAATTTGTGAACTACTGAAGTTAAGCTTTAAGCTGGTATCTCTGCCGCCTTATGTTTAGACCAGCTTCGTAACCATACTGCAATGGACAGAAGGCTGGACTTTGCTCCAGATATTCTTCATAAACCGTGTCCAGTGTGTTGGTACCAATCAGGATCAGGTTCCTTAAGCAGGAAAGTTTTTATTTGTTTTTGTTTTTTTAGGACAGCGTAAAATGTACTAAACATGGGACAACATTAGAATTTTGTGCTACAACTTTCCTGGCCACAGTAATTGCTAATATTGATATTTTCATGATAACTATGAAATTATGCATACAGTTCTGAAATTTCACTAAAACACACTGGAATCACTTTACAGTTTTTTTTTTGTGGTTTAACAACACTTTGTTTAATGTGAAAATAACATAAATTAAGCAAGACCTAAAACAAGTGCCAATTAAATAATTTAGGCAATTCTTAAAAATATTACTTTAGCAATAGTCTGTTCTGCTTCAGACTAATTCATTCAGAGAAAGTTTAATTTAATTTTTAGTTCAGAAAATTATAAAAACATATATATACCCTGTGATTGGGCCCCCCAGACCCCCCTCTCCAAAAGGGACCCAAATATAGTTTTTTCCCCAGGGTCCCACATTCCTTGTTCCGGCCCTGCTGCATGACACTTGTTCAGTGTCGTTCAGCGTCGTTCAGCATCGTTCATCATTGTTCACTGTCTTCTGAATCAAAACTGCCTCGAGGCAAATAAAGCTGCTTTGCTAAATTTTATTCAACAAGCTATTTTTTACAGCCCTGTTCTCTGCTGGACACATCAGAGTACGGCCTAAACATCCCACTCAGGACAGACTTCAGCTTTGGCTACGTCAGTAGGCACTTGACAATTGGGATGTCTGGAGTAAACTAAGGACTGCCCCGAGCAAGCGGAAAACTGTTAATGTGGAGCTAGAATGATCTTAAGAACAGGGTTATTATTCATTTAAAAAATATGTCAAAATGGCATTGGGTGAGAAAAAACAAACAGCTAGCAATTATCTTGATGAACAATTATTCCAATGCTAAAAAATGGCCAATTAATCTTTACTATTTTTGCTATGAGCGATATAATCGTACATTGTCCCACTTCTACAATGTACATTAAGCCAAAGCAGAGAGAAGCTTGTACCTGATTAAAGCTTAACTGTTAATTTCCATCTCTTGTCCTATACATAGATAGTAAATAAATATTGTATGTGTCTTTGGTGGTAGGGGAAAGAAACCGAAGCATCCATAGTTAACCTACGCAGACAAGGAGAAAACATGCAAACTCCACACTGATGAAAAATTATACATTTGTTTTGTAAGAAACATGCCAAATAATTGTTTTTTTGCTTACAAACAAACCACATCTGATGCTTAAATACTTAAAGAAAGTACATATTTAATGTATAACTTTTAAGTAGAGGTATATGTTGTAATCTCCATTTAAGAAAAAGCATCTGGTTTTCAAGGTGAAGATGTTTCGTCCGTAATTCCAAAAGACTTTATCAATTCTGACATCAACTGGTATAAGAGGTGAGCTTATATCTCTAGAGGGAAAACTGAGTCCAGATGCTTATACTTAAACCTTTTTTTCATCTCTAGAGGGAGGAGTTTCCCCTGAAACCAAACCTGATGGACCAGGCTGTTCTGGTCTCACAGTCATTGGCCATGAAAGGAAAGTGTGACTTCTGATGTGGGAGTTGTTATGGCTCAGGAGAGTCGTTAGTGACACTGCTCCATTCAGGTGTTGTGTTTGTTGTTCTAGGGTGAAGCTCTTTTGATTTAGGTTTCAGAACTAAAACCTCAATCAAACCTAATCTGTCTGTCACAGACATGTACCCCTGTTTAATGTTAAACAATAAACATACCACGAGCCAGCCTCAGTGGAGGTGGCGGGTGCACCTGCTGAGTCTGATACTTATTATAGTGAATGAACGGTGGCCTTTTTGCAAAGACCATTTTATGTAAAAGGAAAAGAGAAAATATAGACCGGTCTGTTACAAGGTGAACTTCTAGTAAGTTCCTAGCTTTAGCGCAACCTGGTGTCTGAGAGGGATTTAGCGAGACAGACCGAGATGTGTTGGATATGGACCACTGTCTACTTATAATGTTGTGTTTGAAGCAGGACAGTTTTCACAGGGCACTGACAGACACACCTGTAACACTGAGGAGTAACTCCTGTTCCTGCCTCCAGAGTCTTTTCTGCGGCAGTAGCTCAGTGGGTAGAGCAGTCGTCCTTCAACCTGAAGGTAGGCGGTTTGATTCCCACTCTCCCCACAGTTCATACTGTTGATTATTCTTATGTATCTAAATCTTGTAAATTGTCTTTATTTCTGTAAAGCACTTTGAGTTACCCTGTGTATGAATTGTGCTATAGAAATAAAATTGCCTTGTCTTGTCTCTCTCTGGACAATCTATTCTCTCTCTGGACAATCTATCCTCTCTCTGGACAATCTATCCTCTCTCTGGACAATCTATCCTCTCTCTGGACATTCTGTCCTCTCTCTGGACTCAGTCTGTCCTCTCTGGACTCAGTCTGTCCTCTCTCTGGACAATCTATCCTCTCTCTGGACATTCTGTCCTCTCTCTGGACTCAGGCTGCCCTCTCTGGACTCAATCTGTCCTCTCTCTGGACATTCTGCCCTCTCTCTGGACTCAGTCTGTCCTCTCTGGACTCAGTCTGTCCTCTCTCTGGACATTCTGCCCTCTCTCTGGACTCAGTCTGTCCTCTCTCTGGACATTCTACCCTCTCTCTGGACTCAGTCTGTCCTCTCTGGACTCAGTCTGTCCTCTCTCTGGACATTCTGCCCTCTCTCTGGACTCAGTCTGTCCTCTCTGGACTCAGTCTGTCCTCTCTCTGGACATTCTGCCCTCTCTCTGGACTCAGTCTGTCCTCTCTCTGGACATTCTACCCTCTCTCTGGACTCAGTCTGTCCTCTCTGGACTCAGTCTGTCCTCTCTCTGGACATTCTGCCCTCTCTCTGGACTCAGTCTGTCCTCTCTGGACTCAGTCTGTCCTCTCTCTGGACATTCTGCCCTCTCTCTGGACTCAGTCTGTCCTCTCTCTGGACATTCTACCCTCTCTCTGGACTCAGGCTGCCCTCTCTGGACTCAGTCTGTCCTCTCTCTGGACATTCTACCCTCTCTCTGGACTCAGGCTGTCCTCTCTGGACTCAGGCTGCCCTCTCTGGACTCAGTCTGCCCTCTCTCTGGACATTCTGCCCTCTCTCTGGACTCAGTCTGTCCTCTCTGGACTCAGGCTGTCCTCTCTCTGGACATTCTGCCCTCTCTCTGGACTCAGGCTGTCCTTCTGGACTCAGTCTGTCCTCTCTCTGGACTCAGTCTGTCCTCTCTGGACTCAGGCTGTCCTCTGTGGTCTCAGTCTGTCCTCTCTGGACTCAGGCTGTCCTCTCTGGACTCAGGCTGTCCTCTCCCTGGACATTCTGCCCTCTCTCTGGACTCAGGCTGTCCTCTCTCTGGACTCAGGCTGTCCTCTCTGAAATCAGTCCGTCCTCTCCCAGGACGAGAAGAAGGACCATGACCTTCCAGCCTAAAATCTGTTCTCTGTGCTATCTTTGTCTTTTCCTGACGACAGTGAATGGGATGTAGCAGCTGTCTGCAGTTGTGGGGCTGCTGACTGACACACGGGTTCGATGGTGCTGTCAGAGTTCTGACTGACAGTTCTTTTTCTGTGTCAGACTGCTTCTCTTTAGTGAATAAAATATCTCTTCACATCTGAAGCTGTGGCAAAGTAGTTCCTCCTACAAGAGTTAAAATCATTGAAAATGTTTTTCAGTTCAGCAGCAAAACCCTGATGCCTGTTTGACAATGCTGATGCCATTATCACTCTCTCGACTCCAACTTGTTCAGAACGCAGCAGGTAGGCTTCTAACTGGGTTTAACAGACAACAACGTATCACACCAGTTATAGCCTTACTCTACTTGCTCCCTGTGCAAGATTTTACTGATCACTTTTAAAGTTTGTTTAGGCCTTGTGCCAAGTTACATCAGTGAGTTTTTAACTCCATACGAGCCCCCATGCAGACTTCGTGTTAACTCTTCCAAAGTTGGGGCTGAAGAACACCAGTGAGTTCAAATCACCTGACCGTTTTAAGATGACGTAGCAAGAAGCAGTTTCAACAATGATGCTCAATGATCTTTTTAAATGAAAACTCTGTATTTTTGGACCATTTTGGGCCGGTCACACTGCACGTAACTCTCTAAAACGTCAACAGATTTAGTCGTTTCCAATAAAGAAGATGTGCACAACAATGCCCTCAACACAATAATGCGCCAATATAATTCATTACCCTTTAAAATGGCTCTCCAGCGCACCCTGCAAAAATGAAATTTGAATTTGAAATTTACTTTGTCATAAATGTATGAAATTTGGTACATGCCATCCCTGATTGCCCCTGAACAAAAAAGTAAAACGCCTCACTCCTACTTGCAACCGTGTTGTCATGGCAATGCCTGAAATCTGTAATAAAAATGAAGTGCAAGAATTGAAAGCTAATATCACACCACTAACTTTCTAAAACATTGCCAGATTTTGCCAGACCCAGTGAAGAAGTTATGCTCAGTGATGCCCAGAACACAATGATGTACCAAATAAAAAAACTAAAAAAATAAAAAAATTTGGTGCATGTGGCAGAGTGGTTAGCACCCCTGCCTTACAGCAAGAAGGTCGTGAGTTCAAAACCCGGCCGGCCCAAACATTCTCGGCCGACTCCGGTCTTTCTGTGAGGAGTCTGCATGTCCTCCACGTGTCACTGTGCATGTACAGGTTAATTGGCAACTCTAAAGTGTCCCTAGTGAATGAATGTGAAAGTGAATGGTTGTCTGTCACTGTCTGTCTCTACATGTTAGCCCTGCGACCAACTGGCCACTGTCCAGGGTGTACCCCGCCTCAGGCCCAAAGCTGCTGGGATAGGCTCCAGTCACCCGCAACCCCTAACGGGACAAAGCGGTAGAAAATCAATGAAATAAATAATAATAATAATAATAATTATTATTATTATTAAAATCTTTTGTCCCACCAAGGTAACCCCCAACCTTTCTGCAACTGGAGACTGGGCTTGCCACCTTCTACCTTCTTTATAGACAACACAAGAACATCTATTTTCTTAAAACAGCAGTGTTTTTAGGAACGTTTTAACAACTACAAATTCCAGTTTTGCGGTTTCAGTGAAGGGAAGTTTTGTCTGTGTTATTGGGACTATTTCTTTATTGTTGTTTCTAGCTTTGTGGCCTTAGATTTTAGTTGGAGCAACAAGCCTCAGACAGATCAGACAACACCTGCGCCACAAAGTTTGCAGATGACACTAAGCCATTACCACTCATGTGCTACTTGATTTAGTGACTTTTACTCTATATATCAAATTGTACTTATTCATTTGTAATTAATATCTACAGTCACTGAACATATCCCAATCTAGCCACAGGAAGTCACAAGCCAGTGTACTTTTTGTGCCAGTCCCGAGCCCAGATAAATAGAGAGGGTTGCGTCAGGAAGGGCATGAAACGTAAAAAACGTTTTCCAAATTCAAAATGGAAATCACTAACTGATGACTAATGACTTCCATACTGGATCGGTCTGGACCTGGGTTAACAACGACCACCATCAGAGCTTTTGACCTACAGGGTACTGGTGGAAAAAGAAGAGTGCTGTGTGGTTTTCAGGGAAGAGTTGAGACAGGGAGTGACGAGGAGTAAGTCCATCAGAGGGACCGCTCATGTGAGATGTTTTGGAGACAGAGTTGTCGAGGCCAGGTGAATATATTGGTCAAAGGATGGTAAGGAGAAAGTTGCCAGGCAGGATGCCTAGAGGAAGAGCAAAGAGGAGGTTTATGGATGTAGTGCAGGAGGACATGAAGGTAGTCGCATTTGCAAGCAGTACAATTAGCTGCTACATTGGGTGTACCCTTTATAAGTGTATTTAAGTTACATAATTATTGAAATTATTCTGAAAAGCAAGCACTTCTCTTTATGTTTGATTGTGTATATTTGCTTTTGATATAAATTTTTGGTTGTGATGGGAGGAGTCTGTTCCTGGGGCAGGTAAGGCTGTGGAGCCAGTGAGGGCCTCAGGGCAAACGTCTGTTTTGTGTTCTTGTTTCAGTTTTCTTTTACCATACCATATGCATCATTATGGAAATATCTGTAGATTAAAATCTTTATTAAACTACCTGTCATAACCCAGTCTGCGTCTTAGAAATGTGATGTTTTTTTTTTACCTTTGTTATTCTCACTGTGGTATTTGTCTAATCTCTCCTCTCATTTCAGATTGACTTCCTGCCCATGTGTGTGTGTTTTTACTCCATTGTGATTGCCTGCTGTGTGTTTCCCTTTGTCTTGTCCAAGATTGTCTTGATCCGTAGTGGAGCTTTCCAGCAGTCCGAGCTCCAGAGACACACCCGCACAGCTCCAGAGACACACCCGCACAGAGACACACCCGCACAGAGACAGACCCGCACCGTTCCTGAGACACACCCGCACAGAGACACACCCGCACCGTTCCTGAGACACACCCGCACAGCTCCTGAGACACACCCTCTTTCTTTTTCGTCTTTTTAGCTTTGACAAACAAAATTGCAAGAAAGCCCGCTAATGCTTAATCGCTGCAACAAGTGGAAGCTTCTGTTACATCCTGAAACTTCCCTCAGCATGACTCTGAGACGAGCTTATTCTGTTCTGTTTTAAGTCAAGAAACCATCTAAAATGACTTTGAGGCTTTGTAATTTTAGTTCAAAAGTGGCTTTAAATATCTAATCAAATAAAATATATAATAATAAAAAATGCCAAGAGCCCACAGATCTTGTTGCTCTGATACATTGCTTTATGTTTGAAATAAATTTGATATCCCTTAAAGGGTTCACAAACTAATCTGAAATATGATGCTGAAGTAGGAGCAGTCGGCAATTTCCCATTATGCACTGAGACTCAGCAGAGTACTTAATCTTTTTCAAATTCAAGAAAAAAATTTATTATTTGTTCAGTGTAAGGCTGGGTTCTATGTTAACTCCACACTGTCTCACATCTGTGGACTTTGGTCTTGTCTTATTTCTTACATCTCATGCTTCCATGGCAACAGCATTGGTTCAGATCCCCTCTCCTCCTTCCCCAACTTCCCCAACTTCCCTCACTCTGTCAATATTTACACAGCCTCATAGACTCTCTCAGGTAAGTGTCTTATTCCCTCGGCTGCAGCCAGTGTGAAATGGCCATTTGGTCTAAACGAGAGCTATTCAGCTAACTGCTGCTGTTTGAGTGTGTGCTTGTACTCGCAGGTGTCTTCTCAGCTAATCTCATGCTTGAGAGGAGAAAAAGATGAGAAAATGAGAAAGAGAATGCAGTAAGAGAATATAAAAAAAGAGTAAAGTAAAAACGTATGTGCTATAAAGTGTATTGAAGGAGCCACCTGGATTGAGAGACTGCAGGCAGAGATCGTCAGTTATTTCCCAAAACAAAAATAATTTCCAAATAATGCAGTTCCATAGGCTAATTGGGTCTGCCATAGTTTCTAAATGAGACATAATTAAGATCTACCAGTGAAGGTCAAATCAACAAAAATGTTGATTTTAGGTTTAGAGTATTTTTCAAGTTCAAGGGGGACCTCGACAATGTCACAAGAATTGTCTGTGCTGAGGTCTTCACGGAGACAGACACTTGCTGGTACCTGAAAGTGCATGGGGGAATCTGGAAACAGTAAAATAGTAAAACAGCATAGGAATGCACAAAGGGAGCAGACATTATCCAGAGATCAGAGGGTGCCCTGACACAGACACAAGATCTGCAATAAAATAATCTACAAACCTGATTCCAAAAAAGTTGGGATACAGTATTATGAATAAAAAGAACATAAAAAAAACATAGATGACATATCAAAAACGTAAACTGAGTAAATATATAATTTTAAGGAAAAAACAAGTTTAAATTTCATGGCACCAACACATCTCAAAAAAGTTGGGACCGTGTCCATGGTTACCACTGTGTGAGAGCCCCTCTTCTTTTTATAACAGTCTGCAAACGTCTGGGACTGAAGAGATAAGTTGCTCAGGTTTAGGAATGTTGTACCATTCTTGTCTAATTCAGGTTTCTAGTTGCTCAACTGTCTTAGGTTTTCTTTGTCACATCTTTCTTTTTATAGGGTGCACGTGGCAGAGTGGTTAGCACTCCTGCCTCACAGCAAGAAGGTCGTGAGGTCAAAACCCGGCCGACCCAAACACAACTTTGGTCTTTCTGTGAGGAGTCTGCGGGTTCTCTCCGGGTACTCCGGCTTCCTCCCACCGACCAAAGACATGTACAAGTTAACTGGTAACCCTAAAGTGTCCCTAGTGAATGAATGTGAGAGAGACCCATGACCCCTAACGGGACATAGCGGTAGAAAATTAATGAGTCTTTCTTTTTATGATGCGCCAAATGTTTTCTATGAGTGAAAGATCTGCCATTTCAGGTCCCGATTTTTCTTCTACGCAGCCACGATGTAGTTGATGCAGGATGTGGTCTGGCATTTTGGAAAATACAAGGTCTTCCCTGAAAGAGACAATGTCTGGATGGGAGCATATGTTGTTCTAGAACTTGGATAGACCTTTCAGCTTTGATGGTGCCTTTCCAGATGTGTAAGCTGCCCCTGCCACATGCACTCATGTAACCCCTTCACCATCAGTGAAGCAGGCTTCTGATCTGAGCGCACATAACAACTTGGATTGTCCTTGTCCTCTTTAGTCCAAATGACATGGCATCCCAGCTTTCCAAAAATAACTTAAATTTCTGATTTGTCTGACCACAAACCAGTTTTCCAATTTGTTACAGTCCATTTTAAACGAGCCTCCAGAGAAAACACCTGCACGTCTGGATCATGTTTAGATATGGCTTCTTTTTTGACCTAAAAAGTTTTAGTTGGCAACGGTGAATGGCACGGTTGATTGTATTCAGCAACAATGTTTTCTGGAAGTATTCCTGAGCCCATGTTGTGATTTCCATTACAGTAGCATTTCTGTATGTGATTCAGGGCCCGAGGATCACAGGCATCCAAGTATGGTTGCCCGGCCTTGACCCTTACGCATAGCGATTATTCCAGATTCTCTGAATCTTCATGATCTTATTCACTGTAGATGATGATAACTTTAAACTCCTTTCTGATATTGTAGATTATAGTTATAACTTTTATCAATTAACAGTAAGGAGAGTGTTTAATGGTTGCAATGGTTAGACATGGTTATGTTATCAATTCCAACAGTTCTAGAATGTTTATGCCATTTTCAAATTCAATAAAATATAATTAAATCATGGCTTTTATATTTTTATGTCTTGTGTTAAAGAAGGCATGAATATTTGTGTAATAGTAGTATTAGTAGTGTTTTTCTCATTTATTAATGTGACAAAGGCTATTTAGACATTCTAAATAGATCTGTAGTTAAAATTTGGTATAGACATATGAAGAAATTCTTGGTCCGGGTCAAAACTTACCCGGAACTGTGCTCCATGTCTGTTCTGTGCTAACTGCTCTGTAGAGTGCTCAGAGGCTGTAGCACCTGCTGCTGATCAGCTGACTCCATAGCTGATGCAGGAGAGTTATGAGCGAGAGGAGATACTTACCGAGTGAAACTGTAGCAGTTATTCTCCAGAGAAAGTGGAGATACAGAGCAAATAGTCTCTCCAGAAAACCAGCACTGTCTCGTAATTTTTACAGAATTTGTGTGTAGAGATTTGCCACTGGCTCCAAGTTTAAAAAACTTCAATTTTGTGAAAAAATTTTGTAAAAAATATTTTTGTAAAAAATCCACAGAATATACTCTGCTTTATTCCTCCTTATAGTTTCTTCTGCTACATATCAAGTAAAATTTTTGATTAGATTCAATTTCATATTGTAACAGTCACATAAGTACAAGGAAACAAAATGTTAGTGTAGACTATGTTTGGTGTTTTAGCTGTTCCCTTCATGGGTCGCCACAGAGAATCATCTGCCTCCATCTCCTGCATCCTCTTCTCTCAGACCAACTACCTTCATGTCCTCCTTCACCACATCCATAAACCTCCTCTTTGGTCTTCCTCTTGGCCTCTGGTCTGGCAGCTCTAACCTCAGCATCCTTTTACTGATATATTCCCTCTCCCTTCTCTGAACATGTCCAAACCATCTCACATGAGCTGTCTCTCTGATGTACTCATTCCTGATTCTAACCAGCCTATTCAGCTCTGCTCCGTCTAACCCTTCCTCTTGTCTTTTCCTCACCTGAAATGTCTTTAAACCATAAAACACCTGACACTTCTCCACCCACTCCAACGGGTCTGCACACACTTCACCTTTTTTCCAAACTCCCACATTTCCACTGTTCTGGACTGTTGATCCTAATTCTTTCCTCATCTCTTCTCCTTGTAACCTCACCGTTCAATTTGGACCTCTTTTCTGTCTGACCTCATCTGTCGACCTGTACATCACCATTACAAAACAAGAAGGGGCTCAGAGTCAATCCTTCACTGTGAACTCCTCTGTCACACCTACCGCACACTTACAACTGTCGTACTGCTCTCGTGCATACCCTGACCACTCTAACGTACTTCACAACTGTCCTACTGCTCTTGTGCATAACCTGACCACTCTAATATACTTCACAACTGTCCTACTGCTCTCGTGCATACCCTTACCACTCTAATATACTTCACAACTGTCCTACTGCTCTCGTGCATACCCTTACCACTCTAATATACTTCACAACTGTCCTACTGCTCTCGTGCATACCCTGTCCACTCTAATGTAGTTTGGCTTTGGCCCACAATTCATAAACTTGATCAAAACCCTCTATAGCTCACCCTCAGCATCAATTACAACAAATGGTAAAATATCCACATCTTTTATTTTCAACAGTGGAACTGGCCAAGGATACCATTTCTCCATTACTATTTGTACTATTCATTGAACCTCTCGCCACAACCATCAGAACATCCTCTAATCCCCATAAAATCAGCCTCTATGCTGATGACATACTGTTTTTCCTATCAAACATTTCAAAGTCCCTTCCGTCAGTCCACAATCTGATCAACAGGGTTGGTAAGGTATCTGGCTATTCCACCAAGTGGTCCAAGTCCGAGACTCTGCCTCAAAACCACTTTGACATGGATGCTGAGGTCAGGGATATACTTTATAACCACAATAAGCAATCCACACTTTTATCATTACTTCAGTTTATCGTCAATGGCCCAATAACCATCATTTAACCTGGATAGATTTAGAACAGACCAAGTGCAAAGACCTTCCCATTCATCAGCTCCCCATCACAGACAATTCACTAAAGAAGCACAACTTCTAATAGATCAACACAATAAAGACCACAATAGACGCCTGGTGGGCAGCAAACACAATTCTAAATCTAAAATTCATCCATTTCAACCACACCCATCTCGCACAACCCTATGTTTAAAACAAACAACTTCCCATAATTTAAGGAGTCCACAACCTGGAGCATCTGTTCAATGGCAGCTCTCTTATGATAAAGGTCATAAGAGAGTCTACAGTTAAAAGAAACCCTAAAACAGCATTTGAACATTAAATACTTTAACAACTTTACAGCCCCCTTACTCTTAAAATTTTCACTCATTCAAATCCCCCAAACTTTTATTACAAATCTATCAATTCTTCACTTATTACGATACAGCCACTGCAATATCAACAGACAATTTGACACAAGTCCTAAATATCCAACACTCATCTGCAATAACACATTTTCTGTCAACAAACAATCGAATACAGTTAATCCAATACAAGATAATCCACAGCGACCTCTCCACACTCCAAATTCAGAAACACACATAAAATTCCTTCTTAATTTCACTAACCATTGCCAAAAAATGCAAACTGCTAAACTGGAAAGACAAAACAGAAATTTCAATAAATCACTGGCCACACCTTCTTTCGGATCACTCAACCCTGGAAAAACACATAAACCTGACTACAACCTTGATCCTTCTGATTCTTACCCACAATATAGAAAATAAAAAATATGAATATAGAAAACATCTATGAGTTTATGTATGTATGTAACAGCTTGCTCAGCACAACCCAACCCCTCAATTGTGTTTCTTTCATTTATTTTCAGTTATTTATTTGGTGTATCAATTATACTTGCACAGTGTTATTTCATGTATTGGTGTTTAAAATTATAAAAAAAGAAAAAAAAACTTACTGTCTTTCTCCTATTGTTCACAACTTGTAGTGCATAACTACTAACAACATTCAACATCTGTTTAAATCCTGCTCCAATGCTTCTAGCCTTGCTCTTTCCAGGACACTTTCCTTTGCTTTCCTGGACACACGGAATGTCTACTTTCCTCCTCTGCATTATATCTACCAGGTCTCTATCTTTACCTGAGCAGAGTGGCTCAGGTGCTGTCCTATAACTGCAAAGTTGGTGGTTTAATTCCCGATCTCTCCAGTTCATACTGTTAAGTGTCTTGGGCAGGTGTTAAGTGTCTCCAGTGACACAGCACTGGTGTATGAATGTGTGAGAGTGTTGGGACAAATAAGGCTACAATCTGGCATGTTTACATTTTTGTGGCTGTGTCTCATGTGTGTTCATTAACATGCACTGTCCCAATCCAATAAATGAATTAATAGTTAATAAATAATAACTTGTCATCGTACCAACATTCATAGTCCCTACTTTCAGTCCTAAACTCCTGCCTTTCCTATTCTCCCTCTGCCTACGGACGCACCTTCCTCTTCTTCTTCGACCAACAGAAGTCCAATTTTCATCAACAGCACCGATGCCGGTCGTTGTTAACCGATCCTGTATGGAAGTCATGTTGGTGATTTGCATATTGAATTTGTCAAATGTTTTTCATCAAATGACTTCCTGACACAACCATCTCTATTAATCTGGGCTTGGGACCGGCACAAAGAGTACACTGGCTTGTGACCTCCTGTGGCTAGATTGGCTCATTTTAGAGTTGAACTGGAGAAATACAATAATCAGACTAGAGTAGGGTCTATAGAGACATGTTATTATAAATAATAAAACAGCAGTTTAAGACATGATTTATCTTGATCATCTGTCGTAGAGTAGCAGGACAAATAGATCCCTACAAAACAGAAAACAACATAATCTATGCGTTTTATGCGTTTTTAAACCCAAACAATATCCTATTTCCTTCCTCCATTTGCTCTTCTTTGTGTGTTTAATTGACAGTGGCAAAACAATTGGCAAACTGGACTTTGGTTCAGTTTGGTCCAGACCGAGCTGTTTAGTTTAAACCCACTGGAGCTTCAAATGGCATTGGTATTGATTTTATATAGAGCTTTTCCACCTAGTTACATTAAGCTTCCATTCACCCACCAGTGTTACAGCCTGAACACCACTGGAGGCAAGGTGGGTTAAGTGTCTTGCCCAAGGACACAACAGAATGAACTGTGGGGAGAGTGGGAATTGAACCGCCAACCTAAGGCCCTCAATGCGCCCCAAATTGTTTGGTTTAAACCAAATCTTCAAACCAAAGTCCAAAAGTTTGAACCAAACAGTGCAGCTGTAAAAGTGCCCTAAAACACCTCAGACCGAGATGCACAGGACCACAGCAGCGTTTTCACTGGTTGGATGTCGGTTTAAATCATTTTGAGGATTTCTAAAGTCAACAATAAACTAAACTAACCGGCTATGTCTGTGAAGGTTCTCAATCATCCAGATCATCTTGAAGAAAAGGTTAAAGCAAAGGGATCTGGATTTAGTTTTCAAGGTAAAGACCCCTCCCTCTAGAGATAATAGCTCATCTCTCTTACCAGATGATACCCATAATTAAAAAAATAGAATTAAGAGATGAACTGTTTTCAAGTCCAGATGCCTCTGCTTTGCCCTTTTCTTGAATGGGCTATTTTAAAAATGCAAATCTAAAATGTTCTTGCTCTCCACAATACAATACAACTGAGAGTGTTCAGAATGATGTGGTATGAATAGAATCCTTGAAGTGGACAAATGAGCGAAACAAGGGAAGTATTCATAGTGAAACTGCTTTGAGTGCTGTTTTATTTGTTCTGTTAAAAGCCTGTTTGACATTTCCTCATTTGATTTGTGCAATTAAAGTCACGCTAAATGTGACAGTGAGGAGCTTTGTGCATCTTATATTGTATTGTGTTACTCAACAATGATATTCCTAAGCTGTAATTACCTGCTCTACAATCAATCAAAGGCTTGCAGTGTAGACTTTTCAAGTCTGTCATGTGTACTTTTGTGACTGGCTGGCAGCAGCAGTCACCAGTGTCGTCTCACATCAGCAGCTCTCTGCTAATGAGCTGCTGCTGTGATTGTCAGCTCAAGAGTTCTCCAAGTTAAGAGACGAGCGCTGGCCTCCGCACTCCTCCGACGCTGTGAAAGATCTCAGCTGTTTTGGGCAGGCTTGTTTTCTTTAATGCTTTTTAATGGCACTCATTCTGAGGACAGTGTGTGATGAGTCAGCACTAAAGCCTGCAGGAATATCAGCACATTTTCAAATGAGGACCTCCACTGCTCCTGTCAGGCGACGTCTTGACTCAACTGAGAAGAGGTTTAGACATGACACACTGGAGAGAGAAAAGTGTAAAAATGATTCACAACAGTGAACGATGAACATAGCCAAGGAACATCGGCTCTACTTTGGATTTGGTCCCAGTGTTCTCCTCTCATTACTCTTACCCTCCACACGTTCACACACTGCAGAGATGCTTTCGGCTGAGTTCAACCTGCAGCAAGCTGTGTAAACGTAGCCTTGTGAGTGACTCATAATGCCAGTTCTTCTGTGGCGGTCTCACAAAGCAGCAGCAATGATCTGTGCACAGAGCTTTGTTGTTATGAACCTGACTCAACATCAAACTGTTCAGACTCGCTTCTTAGATTTGAGGTGGTGTGCTTTGTTCTGTTTCTCATTTAATCATATTTGATTGACATAACGTTTTTGATCCATCTAGGCCCACACGCTTCAGAAAAAGCCTCACTCAGCTATATGGTCCCTCACGGCTCTATATTAGGTCCACTTCTCTTTTCATTTCCACTGGAGTCTATTTTTCAAAAGCACAATAATCCTTTTCATTGTTTCAGATGACCTCCAAATTCATTTTCCTCTAAAAACTAATTTTACAAAACTGTTGTCAAAGACTAGATGGCATCAAACCTTTTAAATGTTAATAAAAACAAAACAGAAATAGTATTATGTGGCAATCTTGACCTCCTAGAACAGGGCCAACAGTAGCCAACCGAGCAAGTTCTAAAAAATATATCCATCAACCCAAACCATCAGGATGAGCTTCTGATTGTTTATGATGCAGTGTAAGTGCAGCAGAAACAACAGCTCTGACTGTCAGACCACAGACAGATGAGGATTTGAAAGCACCAGTCATTACAGCAGTGTCGAACGGCACAGGGTCATCAGCTCTGGAACCTATACCAGCACCTCTAGTCTCACCTCCTCCACCCTCAGCACCAGCCTTTTTGTGCACAAACCCACAAGTTCAGTGAGTTTTTTTTTCCTGATAATTCAGGTTAATTCAGATTAGTCTGAGAGTACATTTATGCAGCGCTCTGAAATGACCTGCGGGACTCATTTCAGACTGCTCAGATATAGCACCAATCACATGGGCACATTCAGCCACATGAGCGCAACCAGAAAAACAGCTAAAGCCAGATGTAAAGAGCCACAATCAGGGTGAAAGTTTAGCGGAGCCATCGAGGATCCGAAGTATTTGCAGCTCAGACGTGGGGCTGATGCACAGTAACTCAGCTTTTACAAACATAGGCTACATTTGTGTCAAGTTTCAGCTAATAAACTCCAGAGCCACATAAACAGCACATGTGCATTTCAACCAGAGCTACAGCTAAAAAAAATATTACAACTCAACACGTTATTAGACACAAAACCACTCGTCCAGTCCGATTGTGAGCCCCGGTGCCATCCCACCTGCTGCCTGCACATGTCCTGCGCACTTGGCTCTTGTTTTTAGCGGCTTTTTGAAAGTGCTTATATTGTCATAAAATCCACAATCCGCTCTCAAGACCAACAACTTCCTGTGGTTCCATGGACCTGAGGTCCAGTCCACGTGTTCTCCGAGAATAGTCACAGCCAATGTGTTAGTACATGAGAGAAGGATACAAACAACCAGTTTAGCAAAAGGTTCTGACTTGCTGATTGTGAGCTCTGTCATCACTTCATAAAGACCTGTGACCGGTGTCAGCCTGAGTCTGCACTGGTTCCACGCAGAGTTAATGAGTGTTCGCCGAAAACAAGCTAGTCTCTGGTGCTGAACCTTACTCTGGTGAAATTGGACAGCAAATAAAAACGTAAATATGTCCTTAATCAATGAACATTAGCAAGAAATGGGCTGTAATTTCCATTAGCAAAGTGTCCATACTTCAGAGGTACCATTGTCATGGTTCTGTGTTGCTGTGTGATTGAGGTATTATTTTATAACAAGTGTCACCTAAACTAAATGTTTATCTGCTGTTTAAGGCACATCAGTGTCAGAGATGTAAAAATGTGATAATGTGATTTGATAAAACATGCTGCAGCCACAGAAAGTTAAGATTTGCTTCCAACCTGTGGGCAGCCGGCGCAAATACAGTCCTTTATGATTTATGAACAGTGCTCACTTTAAGAACATTCACTTGGTAGATTTCTTTTAACTTTTGTAAAATAGTAAATAGAGGAAAATGCCTAATTGTAACAAACTAGCCCCTATACCTATCAATTTTTTCCTTAATTCAAAACAGCCCAGTTTTTTTTACAACATGATGTATTCTTTATTTAATGTGAAAGAGACCAATTAATTTTTGACTTTTCGTAACAAATTGAATGAAAACCAAATTTATTTATATAAGAATGATTTTGTAGTTTTAAAACACTAGAGCTGAGGGGAGTTACATGACCTTCATTCATTTTTCCTGATGCGGTCTTGAATTAAAAAAGTTTGGATACCCCTGTCCTAGAAGGAGCTGACAGCGTTCAAGGCCTTTTAGTCAAATACAACCTTCCTACAGCCAGAAATCCTGGAGTGTTTTTAGAAAATGTTTTAAGCAGATAAGTTCAGTCGTCCAGTGTAGGTTCTTTCAGCTGCAACTTTTGGCAAAGGTAAAGGCCTACCTTCCACACAATGTGCTTGAGCACCTCATATACATACACATGTTTTACAAAACAAAACACACAACTAATGAAGTCAGCAAAACTCTGCCATAGACCTACTGAAAGTCTGTAAGAAACACTGCATGAGAGGTTATGGTGCAATTCCAAAAGATGATATCAGTGAATAGAATCTGGTGTGGTGTGTTTGAATTTGCTGAGGAAAAATTCAACTCCAAATGTAGCTGAGCCAGAATGGCAGCACATCAGAATCACGCCCGCACGCACCAAACCACAGCCACTACCATGGCAACTGTATCTGTTTGGCAGCCGCCTGCAGTGTACCACCAAATGACAAATCAACAACGCTGATTCCATCACACTTCCACCAAGATGCCTTCGCTGAGCGCTGCAAGTGAATGTGTGAGGGATGAAGATAGTGCCGGGTGACAGAAAGCAGAATGCAAAGTGGGCTGAGCGATGGAGCCCCGGCAGAAGGACAAACCTCGCACTTATCCTCCTCATCATGACAACACACACTCATTTACATATTTATAGAGACAGCCGCGCAGGTGTCGTACAAGATGGAAAATACATCTTTCAAACAAAGGCTTTCTCTGGTGACCTCCAGAGATGTACCTTCTCACCTTCAGCACAAAAAGACTAGGGACGTGTAGGCTAGTGCTGCTGTGACAGTAGGACAGTACATCTGACAAGAACGTTTGGCACATACCTGAGAGTCCTAACCAAAGTTCATCATCATCAATATTATATCATCAATTTAGTCCACTTTGGGTTTCACAAATATTCTGTTTTCTATTGACAAAGCAAAGTGGGATGACGCATTTATACTGCATCCTGCATGGTTTCAACATACAGGAATAATGGGCATTTAAGTCTGATAATGAATCTCCAAATGACATTACATCTGAGGATTGTCTTATTGTCACTGAAAAGCAAAGGTCGTGTTGACTTTTAGCTTTAGAGCAACAGCATCAACTTATATGGTAAACCCAGGATTATGTTCATTCTGAGAATATGGGGTTTATGTTGTTGGTGGCAGCGTTTATAAAGCATAGCTCCATAGACTTGTCAATGTGTGTAAACAGTGCATTACCATTGTGTAAAAGCCTGTTGTCCACTGACTCGCTCCTGCTGTTGTGAGGGTGGCACCAGAGCGTCCTCATTTCAAACAGGAAGAATATGCCCTCTGCCTCTAGACACTCAACATTCAATATTAAACATTTGTTTAATTAGAACACAGTACACAGTATATCTCGCAGGCATTATTTCTTGGCAGTTGGGCTGTTTTATACAGTACATTACAGCAAATTCAATCAAAATTTATGAAAACCAATAATATTGGAACCTAGACTGAATGTGGGGACAGAATGAAACTGAGAAGGATTTTGGTGCCAGATTCTCCCAATAAGTGTTTTTTCCCACTGTCATGAAGAGTCCTTTAACAAGAACACACGACACTACAGACCATTTCATTTCGTTCAAAAGTGGACAGATGCACAAACTGTTCCAACTGAAGTCATTACAAACTTGTTTTTCACAGCCTTCTGCAAAAAAAAAAAAACAAGACGCCATGAGAGGAATAAGAGGATTTCACAGCTCATTAGGCATTGATTTCTGTCAGCACAGACTGTGGGCCATTCTCATCGCTCAAGTGCAACATCGGAGTGAGAAGATAAGAGAGAAAGTGGTGGGGTTAAAGATAAAGACGGACTGAGAACTACTGACAAAATATCTTAGCAACACACATGATTTGTCAGCATTGTTGTCAGGTCTTGAGCTGGACTCCAGAATGTCAGGCTGGAGGGGGGCAGATGGAGCGGAGACACAAATAGACTGGTGATGTTGAGGTTGAAGTCACAGTTCATGTTCTGACTCAAGAGCGTGCACAGACAACTATTCTGTCCAACAATCAACCATGACAGACTTCGTCAGGATGTGTTTTGAAATGGATTAGATAATAATTGTCAATGTCACTAAAAAAGAATGAGATTTGTAGTGTAGGCAGAATCATGCTACATTTTTTGATCACCAAATTTTAAATTATTCATCTTATAATTAATATTTGTACAAAATGTAAGGATGATCCCTGACTGCAGCCAAGAGAAGCTGAGTGGAGCAGCTGGAACGCACGCTTTGGGCCAACATCGTCTACAGTGAAGAGCCATAAAACACTGCTACAGGCTGAAACTCATGGAGAACTATAAATAGAATGGAGCATAAAAGATTAAAAGGGATGGTATACACACTCAGTAATTACTATAGCAAGCCTTATGGCTTACTAAAGGATAGATTTATAGCAAGTGTCCGGTGTCATGGGAGTTCGTTGAGCAGTGCTGAAGCCAGTCAAAGAGCTCTGTCCAGCTTTAAAATGTGCTGATGAAAGCATAAAGTTGTATAAACTTGCTTATAAGTGAGTTAAAAAAGTTCCAGAGCATTATGCATAATTCCTAAGGCTGTAAAAGGAGCAATGGCAGAAATAAAAAGCTGTGCACACACTGCAAAGCCAAAGTGAGCTGTGCAGTTATGGCCTGCACATGAGCAGCTGTGAGAGATTTTAACACCGTTGTCATATTATGTCAGCATGTAAATTAAGAGCTTTCAAAAGTCACTTGTAAAAAATTAAGCATTTAAGTATTTTATTTAGCGTGGGAAGAAAATTGCAGAAAAACTTGTGGCTTTTGATGATCCAGCTCAGCCTGAAGTGTGTTCCATGTACAGTGGGAAACAGTCACTGTGTGTTTTCTAATGCTACCATAAAGCCGCTGTGCTAATGCTGCTATTGCTAATGATGCTAATGCTAAAAGTCTGCATGTTTGACTTTGTCTCATGAGACAGTACTATGTGTGCTCTGGACTCCGGTTCAGACCAGTTCCATCTGTTCTTTTTCAAAAGAAGCTCACTGTTAATTGGTGGTCCGTCTTGTGTGATTTTTATGTTGTTTTTCAGTATTTGATTAGTCACGCAGATTCTCTGGTTGCTCTGTGCTCTCTCCCCTCACTAGTGTGACTAATCAGGAGAACCAGGACAAGTAGGCCTTTAGTGATAACTCAACAGTGTCGTTAGGGAATTAAACAAATCCTTGCTAGTTCTGTGCAGCTTAGTGGCTTTGTTGGGCATAGATTTTTGTTTGTGGCTTTGTTTTTGATAGAGTTATGTTTGTAGCACCAAATCAGGAACACTGTGTGCACAACTATTGCAATTAATATTGTATTTTTGAGGATTAATTTTACTACAGTGCTCTTGGTCAATCCAAAAAGTTAGTAAACCCTCAAACCTGAACAGTTAAATAGTAAAAGTGAAGTTTTAGCTTTCTTAAGAGAATATCTACATGTACACCATTATTAGGAACCTATTAGTGTGCAGAATTATTATACAACTATCAACATCTCACTTGATTATGTTCACCTGTTAAAGTGAGAATAATAAACAAACTCAAAATTTACAAATAAACATTTCTGAAAAAATAATAATAAAAAAACAACTCAGTGACTAATATAGCCACCCTTCTTTTCTATAACAGTCACAAGCCTTCCATTCACAGAGTCAGTTTCTTGATCTGATCAGAATCAACTTTTTGTGCTTATGCGACCACAGCCTCCCAGACACTGTTCAGAGGTGTACTATTTACCTTCACTGTAAATGTCCTGCTTAAGAAGGGCCCAAAAGTTCTCAATTGGGTTTAATTCAGGTGGAGAAGGGGGCCATGTCATTAGTTTTTCATCTTTAAGGCCTTTGTCCTGGACCACTGCTTGAAGAAAGTGTCTTCTAAAAATTGGCAGTAGGTCTGAGAGTTGATTTTGAGTCCATTTTCAACCTGAAAAGGTCCAACTAGCTCATCTTTAAAAAATACCTGCCCATGCCTGTACCTCACCTCCACCTTGCTGGTGTCTGAGTCAAAGTGGAGCTCTGTGTCCGTTACTGATCCAACCACGGGTCCATCCGTCTGGTCCATTAAGAGTCACTCTCAACTCATCAGTCCACAAAACCTTTGAACAATCTGTCTTCAGATATTTCTTGACGTTTCAACTTATGTGTCTTGTTCAGAGGTGTTCATGTTTCATGTTTCAGCCTTTCTTACCTTGGCCATGTCTCTGAACTGAACACCTCGTACTTCTTGACACTCCAGGTTGGTTGCAGTTGTGGAATATGGCAGCACTGGAGGATAATGGGTTCCTGGTAGCTTCACGTTTGATTCTTCACAAATCTTTGCCCAGTAATTTGCTTCTTTTCTTCTCGACACGTTTCATGCGACCCTGTTGACAATTTGTTACAAAACGTTTGATGGTTCTGTGATCACGCAATATATTAGATATTTCAAAAGTGCTGCATTCCTGTGAAAGACATTTTGCAATTTTTTGCTTTTCAGAGTCAGTTAAAATCTTTTTTCTGAGGAGAAGAATCTGCCTAATAATTATGCACACCTTGATTTAGTGTGTTGATCTCTTTAGGCCACACCCTCCCTCGTTACACAAATACACATCACCTGATATGCATTAAATCCAATAAGGATTTAAGTTTATACAGTCCACATCAGTCCACCTCAAAATTGTATCAGTTCCACATAAACTCAGTAGTAAATGGCTCCCTGCTGTCAGTCCATTCAGTTTGTTGTAGCCACCTGCCGACGTGCTCCATACCAGTAACAGACATGTTTAAAAATTTACCCCATAATCACTGCTTACCTTCGAGCTATCCCTTACCCTGTCTTAGTAACAGGAGTCTGATCTGCAGTAGAAGCAGTATCAAACAGCTAAGTGAAAGTACAGCAAATGGTGTTGCTTCAGAGACCAGACTAATCCTTTGTATAAAAGGTATTAGGGCGGACAGATTACAAAACAGCAAATGGCCTGTTCAGAACCTGGTCCATCAAATAAGGGTGTGATTTTGAAAAGTCTTAACTGAACTGCAGTGACAGCGTAGACCCTCAGTCATTACTGCTGCCGTTTGATTGATTGGATTCATGGAGTGGTCTTGTGGCGGTTCACGGCTGAGTGCGGCCCCCTGCCCTGTGGGCCGCTGTGAACTACGTGGGGATTCTTCCATCCTGATGGGCAGCAGCAAGAAAATGACTTTTTTATAGAAGAAGAAAACGGCACAGCCTGGATGTGGTGTGATTTAATCAGATGAGGAGAAGCTGTAGCACAACTTTGAAATACTAAATGTAAGCTGCGTTATCCTGAGAGTAAGGAAGGGATGGATGCACTGGAGCTTGAATGTTTCCACGGCTAATGGCTGCAGGAGCTAAGGCGTAAAAAAAAAAGGAAAGGCTGCCGCAGCCTGTTGTGAAGTAAATTCTCTCACTAATTTTTTGAATGTATGTACGTTTACGGAATATAAAAAAAATAAAAATAAATGATTGAGATTGAAAAGTATGAATTATTAGCAGCTCGGGCCTTCTGTCACACACACAAACATCATACCTGTCACCTACACAGACAAATAAATGAACAGCCACAGCTACTATATTATCTCTGCGTCCTCATTATTGTAAATGTGTTCTGCATTAATGATACTGTCAAGCGGAGCCACAGGAATGTATACATCATATTTTACCAAAAGTCAACATTCAGTATGTGTACTGAAGGTAAACAGCAAATTTCCAGTCATTAACTCATAGAGAGTTCTCTTCTTTTCCTGAAGGTTTTGGAGTCAAAATGCTTGAGTTATAATGACAAGTTAAAGTGAAGTCTTACTGAATTTAATACTTTATTTAATTTAAGACTCAATCCTCCAGGGACCCTTCTCTCTCTAATTTGAGTGGTCACACCAAAAAAGGTTGTAGATGAATTCAAATGATTAAACACTGTCCGATTATAACCGAGTTTCAAACTACTGTAAACACCTTACTTCGTTTGTTGGTGCAGTCATTAAAAGTTTTTTATATCAATGTAACACACTTGGACCCTGTACTAAGATACCTGGATTACGACGTTACAGAGTTGAGTTCAGGGTTAACCCTGGGTTTTCAGTTTTCAGCAGCTGGTTCACTTTCTATTGAGGTAGATCTCTGTGGAAACTTCCACTGAACAGCCAATCTGCTCTGGAGCTGTAGAAGTTCCAGGGAGAGGATAGAAACAAGACCCACTGACCAACAGTGTTGGGAGTAACGCATTACAAAAGTAATGCATTACAGTAATATATTACTTTTTCCTGTAACGCAGTAGTGTAAGGCATTACAAATTATTTTTTAGTAATATTTTACTCGTTACATTTTCAGCAAAGCTATGCTACAAAAAAAAAAAAAAACTTTTGCGAGATTTCATTAATGTCCTCTTGTTGGTGTAACTTTGTTATTGCGTGACAGGAGTGGCGCGAGGCATGATTTCTGCCCCTGCTGTGCTCGCGGGTTGCGCTTGCCAGTGGAAAAGCGGCTAATGAAGATGGCAGAAGACGACTGTACATTCACGAGGTGGACGTATGCTCCACCTCGTGAATGTTAGTCTTTTTTAGAGGCAAAGGCCACGGTCCGAAACCGAACCCCGAGAGACTTTGATCTGGACCGCAAGACATTATTCATAATTACAAGCGCATTGTGTAAAACATATTTTTGAACCGCACTTCTAGGGCAGCTAGGTCAACACTCGGGTCCTCAGGTTATTATGGGTTACGGACAGAGCGGCGGAAATTCAACATGTTTAGCGTAGCCTCATAATGCGTTAGAAACGACTAAAATCTAAAAGTTGAGCCTTGGCAAAACATAACGAAGATTCACTGCCGTTATGGACGGAGAGGGAACGCTTTATTTTAGTTTATTCATCTCCTAAGCTCCGTGTCAGAGTCAAAGCTGAACAACAGCCCTTTATCGTCCAGTCCAGGCTGCTTTGATAATCAGAATGAATCCAGAACTGAACCAGGACTGGACAGTTTTCATGTCTGGATTAAAAGACTCAGAGGAAAGTGAGGACGTCTAATAATGTGGTGAGTTGTACATTTGTCTGTCATCTTCTCTATTGTGTTGTAAGTGTGGTACTTGACTCGTTTGTCGCATATTAGTAATAGTATTAGTAATAGCTCACGCTATTCGCGTTCATTTGAACCCAACACATGTTCATTTGGGAGATTAAATACAGAAAATGTGTTAAAGAAGGGTTCGGAGATGAGTGACATGCTATTACAGCATTTAGGATTAATTAAAATGTTACCCCACACGGGGAAAACAAAGGATAAAATACAGAATACAGTGGACATTCATATCCAGATTGTTTAAGAGGCTGTAGGTGTGGAATAAATGAGACTTTACTTTAAAGAATTATATTCAAACCCATATCCTTTTATTTTAATTTTCCGGACCCCTCACTTGAGTAAAGTTAACTAAGTGGACTTCTGCTGATTTTAATTGAGGACCCCTGGCCTAAGGGTTTTTTCTTCTGTATTATCTTACTAAGCAGTTAGGTTATGTTTAGCTTGTGGACTAAAACGACCGAGGCTAAGGAGTTGGTCCTCCAAGTGCACTTTATACTTGAGAAAGCACAGCCTAAGCTATGTTCATCATGTGCACTTTGTGCATGACAGTTTGTGTTGTGAACCTCTTGAATTCAAAGAGAATAAAGTAAAACAAATGTGCATCTTGTCATGGCATTAGAGTTTACTTATGTTATGTCTAATATTAATAGACCCAAGCTATTGCCAGATAATAATTTTACCTCGACCATACTTTATACAGACTTTAATCATTTGTGATTTTGTCTGTCATCCTTTCTTGTCTTGAGCCTTCACTTTGCCAATTATATGCTTTATTGTTAGTAGCCTGATAGCCCACAGTCATTATGGAACATCAAATGTTTTCTACTGGATGTAAAATGCTCTGTATTACATTTTGTCATTTTCGAATTTTAAGTTCTACCTTATAGTTATTTTCGTGAAAGTAACTCAAAAGTAATACAGGAGTAATGTAATGTATTACAATTCTGAGACAGTAATATTGTAATGTAAAGTATTACATTTAAATAACAGTAATAAGTAATCTATAATATATTACAGTTTGGAAGTAACTTGCACAACACTGCTGACCAATCAGCAACGAGAAACGAGCTGCAGGTGTCCAGGAGGAGGGGAAATTTGCTGAGGAGAAAAAGCGTCTGTGGAGCTGATGTTGACTGAAGCACAAATGTACAGTGAACTAGTGACACTGTAAAGTCATGTCAAATAGTAACTTAAGGCTTAAATTGGTAAACGGCATTGTGATCCAAATGGGTTTTATTGTCAGCTTTATGTTCAGATTAACCGATTAATGGACTGGATATTTATTTTAATGCAGCATTTAAAACCTCCACACTTCTGTTGCTTGTTAGTCTTTTGCTCTTTGTGCGTTTAGTGCGTTCGGTCAGTCTCTGGTGCTGTTCATTTTAATAATAAAGGATGGGATTCCAGGCTCTCAAAGCGCTTTAAAGAGTCCATTCTTCATTCACTCCACAGTCACAAACTGGTGGTGGAGACATGGTAGCCATTTTGCACCGCCAAACATAGTCTGACAGAACATGTCTTGCCCAAGGACACAACAACTGTATGAACTGGGGAGAGCGTGTCACGTCCCTGGCAGTGGCTCCAGCTTTCCTCTCTGTGTTCCCTCTCCCTTGTGTGTGTGTGTGCTGCCCCTGTGCACCATCTACAATCAAGACCCAGCCTTCATAGAGCCAGCTCTCCAGCCAGACTCTGAGTGTTTCGTCTGCTTTGACGGTGAACTACAGTCGGCTGCATTTTCTTGAGTTTTGCCCTGTTACCTGTAGTCCTGTACTTAACCATGTTTTCTGTTTTTTCAGTTCCTGTGTGAAGTTCGAGGCGTTCCTTGTGTATCCTTCCAAAGACCTACACTCCCGTCCCTCACTGTTTGTCGGTCAATAAAGTCTTGTGTCCACTTTTGGGTCTTAACTCTTGCACCACAACAGGGCAGGGAATCGAACCGCCAACCTTTTGTTTACAGGATGACCGCTCTACTTCTTGAGCCACTGCACTAAACTGTCATGTGAGATTAGTGTAATTTAGTGTTTTTCCTCATCTCTCATGTCACTGTAATTGGATGTTTAGTGCCAACTCTGTCTGTTTCACATGAACAGGATTGATAGGCTTGGTCTAACTGGGAGGAGAGACATAGCCAGGTTAGGTTAGACTAGAATTACTAGGTTTGTAGCACAGAGCCCAGGATAATGTGGTTCATTCTCGGATTACTGCTGCATGTATACGACTTACTCCGATTAAGGTCAACCCCGCACATTGAGCATGCTCTAGAGTTGGACCGACTAATGGTAAAAGTTAGATTAGTTAGTTTAGAAGAACAGGCTTAGTCTACCGTATCTTATTAAGTGTTCAGGAACGTGTTGTTCTTAGTTTGTTGTTTACGTCTTTTCTACTTGTAAAGTTGATGTCTTACCGTTGATATTTATTAATGACTGCAGAACAAATCAGCCGGTTATATTATCTTTTTACACTACAAATGAGTCAGGTTTAACACTAAATTATTTTCTCTTATTAACAAAAGCTTAATGCTTTAAAATATGGACACATGATGCCGCATTAGACCAGACAGACTGAGTGGAGCGCTGGGGCGTGCGGTGGATCAGGGTGACACCATGAAACAGCACATCCCTCTCTTTATAGTACTTGACTCAGAGAAACACAATGTTTCTTTCACTCTTCAATTGGCTCCCATTACTAAACCTCTGACAATGAAAACACTGCTGTCTGCTACAATAAATCACCGTCTGTTTGTGCCGTACCCCGCGCACAGCTTTGCTGGAGCTAAATACGGAAACCTGCAGTAGATGTGCTCAGAGAGTCAACACTGAGTTTGACTTCAATAAAAACACACAAGTTATTAAATGTGAGAAAAGACAGAGAAAAGATAGAAAGTGAGGCACTTAAAGGGGTTATTCAGGGAGAAGTCTGTGTTTCTGTTTAGGATTCTCTGTTAATCTGAACTATTCATACATTAGGAGTTATGTTTTTAAGATAAATATGATGCTCTTTGGCACTTCTGCAGGGTTGGCTATTTATTGGCTATGAACATTAGGGATCTCACAACCTTCTTGCTGTGAGGTAGGCCCACTAACCTGTCTGCCACCGTGCACTCCAAATTTAAGATAAAAAAGTCACTGTTAAGACATGCTTTCTTTGGCATTAAATTCCTGCACTGGTAAATTAAACTGCATGTCTCATTCAAATACTTAATACACTGTGAAAGGAAAACTCCCACAAATTCATTGGCAATTTATTTGACGTAAACCAAAGCAGTAATGGAGAGCAGAATTTACCTTTAAGTCTACCACAATGTATCTGGGAAACCTGGTCTGTCAACATTGAGTCATGGAAAAAGCAAAAGAATTGTCAAAGGATTTGTGGGAACTTTCTAAAACAGGAGAGGGATATAAAAAGATATCCAAGAAATTTAGAATGCCATTTAGCAATGTTCAAACTCTAATTAAGAAGTAGAAAATTAAGTATTGTGTTGAAATCAAACCATGAACCAAAAACCTCAGCCACAACAGCCAGGAAAATTTTTGTTTGGGATATACACAAATAACTCATCTAGGACTACAGATGGAAATTAGCTCTGGCTTCAGCTTAATGTACATTGTGAGCTGTCCTAAAGAAATAAACTAACCTAAAATGAAAGGGACATCATTCCTACTGTGAAACATGGAGGTGGATCACTGATGTTTTAGGGATGTGTGAACTTCAAAGGCACAGGAAAATATGCATGCAGCATGTTATCAGAAAATACTGCACTTCAGTCTGGAAGCTGCACATGGGATGTTCTTGGACGTTCCAACATGACAACGATCCAAAGCACAAGGCCAAGTCGAACTGTCATTGGCTACAGCAGCATAAAGTGAAGGTTCTGGACTGATCTCAGTCTCCTGACCTCAATATCAATGAGACACTCTGGAGAGATCTCAAACGTGCAGTTCATGCAACACAGCCCAAGAATTTTGCGAAAAAGAATGGGCAGCTTTACCATCTGAGAAAATAAAGAGCCTCATCCACAACTACAACAAAAGACTTTAAGCTGTCATTGATGTTAAAGGTGGAAATACAAGGAATTAAGAACTGGGGTATGTCAACTTTTGATCAGGGTCATTTGGTTAGTTTCTGTGTCATTATGATTTAAAAAGAGTAAACAGACAAGAAATGGCTTCACCCAACCACTAACTATGAGTGAAAGAAAGGTTTTTGTGTTATCATTTATATTCTCTGAAAAATGGTTCAAAAAAATCATAGGGTATGACTTATGAGCAGAACTGTACAGTCCGTGTGTGGTGGGCCCTGTCATTGGCTGCTGTCACGATTGGCCAGTGTCCTTGCTGCGCAGAGGTGTTCGACCCACTACGTATATCTGCTCAAAGTGGCCGGCAGCCTTTGTCCCTATCAGCACTCAGACTTCCTGATTGCTGTTATTTGGTCAGCCATGGCCCCGCTCACAGCAATTTACAGGAGGTGTGTGTGAACAAGAGCAAGCGAGGGGAAGAGCTCTGCAATTTGTAGTGTGCAAGTGTGTAGACAGTTGAGGAGCAATTTGGAGTAAGAGTTGGTGTATGTCGACGGCTCCGGCAGCTTTTCAAGTGGCTACTTTGATGTCTGACCCACTTTGGCTGTTGCTGAGTATAAAGCTATTTATTTGGTTTACTGTGTGTACGTGGTCTGGGAGAGTGGTGCTGTGGATCACTGGATCCCACTCCTCTGCTCCCTCCATCTTGCTTATTTTGTCGTTTTCTTCCTCTCATCATCATGCTTTCTCCTACTCTTGCCTCGCCCCGCTTGTCCTTCCATCTTCTGCGTGTCATTAACTCTGGTGGCACAGTGGTGAGGTCCTCTTAACTCTGATTGGCTGAATAGTGTTTGACACTCTCAAAAGTAATTACTTTATTTTTTGTCTTTGGATCTTTATATTAATGCACAGATGACTTCTGACAGGTGGCCAATACAGTACCTAGAAAATTGCAGATTTTTCAGAAGTAGCCGGTATGTTTTTTTGGTTTGTTTTTGTGAAGGGCACCGTGAGTGGTGACTGCCTCAGGGTCCGAATCTCCTCTACTTTTACATATTCAACAAAAATAAATACTACTGACAAGTATGATGTACCCTTATGCCTTTGTTAGTTACAGCTTCAACAAACAATTCTGAACCAGCATCTTGGAAGAAGCATCAAATTATTACAAATAAAAATGTTAGTGTGAAAGATGGAGTATTTTCAGAAGTAGAACAATTTATCAGTCTTTCAAACTAACTTTTATTTAATAAGAGATTATGAGTTTTTTATAAATAATATTTTTTTTACCTCTGAGTATTGCACTAGTAATATATTTAAGTGGAATATTGAATAATCTGGTCTAGACTTTGACAAACCTGATATGGACTTTTGTTCGTTCTGTAGAGCTTTACAGGAGAAGCAGGCAAGAACCACAGTCTGGACCAAAACAAAAGAACTCAGCTGTTCTTCAGCAACCTAGCACTACATTTAGCCCCCCTGGACTGGAGTATTTTCAAATCTACAAGATTATTACATGAATTGAAGGAGCAAAACCGGTGAACATCTCAATAACACGCTGCATCAGTGAGCTGCAGCTGAAGTGGTGATCATGTGCTTAATACAAAAGAGGAACAGAATGTGGACAGGTTTGTGGTTTGAAAAAGAGGAGACCCTGGGGCAAATGTTCCAATTTAACACAAAGCGTACAGACTCTCTAGAATTGTGCTACATTTCACTGTCAGATATTTGTCAGAGGCTGTTACAGAAACCCTCATCTGTGCGGGCACTGTGCTCGAAAACACTGATGGAAGCTAGGAAAACGAAGAGGGAGTATTGTTTGTCTATTGGAACATAGTTGGCCTCCCCTTAAGCCGCATACTCTATGTCCCTTTGTCCTTACAGAGTGGACTTTCAGTCCACAACAGTTTGAATTTGAGAAGAGCAGTGCTCTTACACCCTGAAATGAGAAGTGAGCTCGTCTGTGCAAATAGTGCTGCTTTGGAATCGTAGAACCTTTGAGTTAGAGTTGGTGACAGTCGACAGTTGCTCTGCTCGTCTTCAGTCGGTCACTGCAGCTGAAGGTGAATACACTTTGATGTCGCTCAGCCTCCAAACTGTCAGCCTCTGACTGAATATGCAGCGCAGTCGGCTTTTTATGTGGGAACACACTCCTCTCATCTCTCAGCTCTGCAGCCCTATTGCCACCTCAAATACAGAAAATACATAGAGTCAAGTAGAGAGAGAACAAATGTGTCAGGTAAGTGACGTGCACTATTACTTTATAGATATATTATTGTAGAATGAAAGCCCTGTCACTGACTAGAATTGATTATCAGTTATTTTGATCAGTTAGTGTTACCATGTCATCTTATCTTTTTTTTTTTTTTTACTTCAAAAGCAATGTATCTTTCACAATTTCTAAAAAGCATAAAAGCAGATTTCTTACAGATATATTTTTATAAATTATTTTTTATCAGATATAAAGTATCTATAAATGTAAATTACAGTAATTTTCTTAATTATACTGATTTGAATTTTCATAACATAACGAAATTGTAATTTCTGCCCCCTTTTTTAGTTTGTGTATATGTTGCCACAACATTAAACAGTAAGCCCTAATCAAATATGCAAATCTGGAGTAAAACATTTTCATTTTAAAAGACTTTGTTGTGACTCTATATATCTGAGTTTAAAAACATAAACGTTTTAGGACAATGCCTTGGTCTTCTGTGTTCACGTCATAATTCAGAAGAATAGTAGTCCGTGTGTGTTTTCAATCAAAGTGG
This sequence comes from Neodontobutis hainanensis, assembly GCA_024349245.1. Taxonomy (NCBI): domain Eukaryota; kingdom Metazoa; phylum Chordata; class Actinopteri; order Gobiiformes; family Odontobutidae; genus Neodontobutis; species Neodontobutis hainanensis. The sequence goes on along the minus strand of JALDNG010000039.1, from coordinate 905,457 downwards.
AGACCAGCACAAGTCTATATAAGGCTAGGGTGACCAGATGTACTCTTTTGTGTGGGACTGCACAGCATTTTCAACATTAATCATACGCCCCGCAATTTGAGTCTGCTGTATGTCCCACATTTTGACTGGCTGTAGATCTAAGGGGAAACCGTTTCTGCTTTGTTTTTCAATATTAACAACATAACAAAATAGACAATTGAAAGACCATTCAATCAAGACTGACCTGTCTCCGCCTACAATGTATTTCCCTCTTTCTCCTTGAAAGTATCTTTGGCATAAATCACTTTTTGACTTAATGTTAATATAATGTTCACATTTGGCTTTGTTTTAGAGTCCCGTATTGACTTGTTAACTGTCTTAAACACTTACATTTTCTGTGATACTGGGGTAACAGTTAGTTATAGAACATTAAAGACAGGGCTTTATTTAAGAGTGGCCAGCAGGTCAAATAAAGCCATAGATTGTACCCATATCCAGTCTTTATTATGTGTTTATTTGCATCATTTCATTGGTTTAATGGATGAATCCCTGCATAAAATAAAGCACTTGAGAGAGTAGTCCTAATACAGTAGTTCAGTTGATGATGTTAGTAGAAAAGAGAAGATGATTTTTTTGTTTGTCTTATAAACTTTTTATAAGACAAATCAGTCTAATCAGTGCTGTTCTCACTCAGCTGCAGGCATGCCTGCCTCTGCACTGGTGGAGTCATTCTAGACACTCACCCCAAACTAATCAAACTCATCTCAAACCAAGGCAGGCAGGAGAATCTGTGTTCTTGACTCTATTTTTTTGTTGGTATTGTGACAGTGCTTGGCCTTGTAGACATAAGCACAGCAGGGCCCTTTGTCCTTTTCTAGCCCACCTGAGGTCAAAGTTGTTTCTTTAATTCATTCAAGCTGTTATGTTTTCTGGAGATAATTATGAAGACTTACTGTATATTTGTATAGTCTATGGGGACTGAATGGGGGTTGCAGTGCCACAAGTGGCCACTGGAGGCAGTTTGTCAACAGTTGATCAAAATGTATTTTAATGTATCTACGCAAACCTCTGGCTTTAGTTGTCTCAAAGTCAAAGGACCCCAAACCTTTGCATTAGCAGTTCACAGTTGGTTTTTTGTATTGTTTTATTCTATCCAGCCATTTCATTACTGTCTTGATCACTGCATCAACTTCACCCTGCTCTTTATTCTTAGCAGAGGCTGAAAAATAAGTGAAAGCCCCAGCTCTGAATTGTCATCTGTAAAGCTCTAGCACACATGTCACAGTTCGATCACTGTTGATTACAGCTTTGAGCAGGGCCCAGACCCAAAATAGCCCCAGTGTGCATTGGGGTGTTTGTGTGTGTACATTTTCTTAGCACTTGAAGAGTGTTGTCTCACAGAAGAGCTGCGAGACAAAACATTTATGTTCTCTATGAATATGTGAGGGAAACAATCTGTGTGGTTAAAATGTCCTCTAGGTACAGCTTGGACAGAAATAGCTTGCTCTTAGATTGCTTGTTATAAAATTAAATAGAACAGGGCCTTGCAGTAACAGCGATAACAATTGTGTAGACGTGTGGAGATTTTCTATTTGTATAAATGTCAGAGGTTGAGGGGAGACCTCAAGATTAAAATAAGGTGGGATTTTTGTCCTAAACCCGTTTTTTGTTAATGCTCAAGGAGATACTTTTATTGTGCCCACATATAACAAGTGGAACTAAATCACAACCAACAGCAATGGAACAACACAAATAAAAGAATGCTATAAGAGAATTTCAGTTTTAGTTTAGGTTTAATATCTCCCTGTCCAGCTAGTCCAGCTAAAGAAAGAGTCTGGTCTCTGGAGTTTCAGGAGGTGGAATGTTGAGTGAAGATTAAAAGAAACCGCCATGGGAAATAATGAGACTCCATTTATTATCAGCAGGAGGGAAACAGTTCCTTCCAAGGTGAGAGGAAATGGGCTCAGCCTGGGTCTATAGGTCAGGCACCGAGCACAGATGGGGCAAGTTGAGGTACTGTCACTGGGATATCTAACTGTGTTCCTGGGACAACTGGTGAACGGCAGTGAACTCAGTAGAAACGTAACCAAATATAGAAACATAAAAGAGTGAAGACCTCAGACAGAGTCAGAGGACAGAAGCTCAGTGCTGTCACACTGCCCCCAGCGTCAGCAGCTTAACTCATCTACAGATGGTCAGACCCGATAAACTCATTCCTGTTCTTGTATGTCCTGACCTTGATCCTTTTCAAAGGGAAAGGTTTTAAATCTAACCTTTAACATTTAAAGACTGTGTGTGTCTCCCTGACGTGGGCTGGTTCCATCAAAGTGGAAACCACGTGGCCATGTTCAAGTCTGGGCTGGAGTCAGTTTTGACTACCCAAATATGTCAGATCCTGGTGCATGACAAAAACTTTCCAGATTTTTCCGCAGAGAGCATATTAAACACTTAATGTGCCCCTCTCTCCCATCAAGTCAGCACTTTCCATCTTTGTAAAATTTGTGAACACCCTAGCTTTGTTTCCCAGGACAAGCATGTCAAGTCAGTCACGGATGAGAGGTATTCAGTGTATATCCTTTTATCTCAGCCAACAACAAAAAGACATAGAAGTGAGCCCCAATCTGCTGCTCTAAATTAGACAAACACAGCAGGGCTAAAAACTTTCCTTTTTTAGTGAGCGTTGTCAGCTGAGGCCCATCAGAGAATTCCCTGACTCATACCACTCTCATTTTGATGCATCTCTGGCAGACGTGACCCATTTCTGCACAAGTGATAAAAAACCTGCCCACAAATGATGAAGCTTTGAGTTGCCTTCCTGTGGTTTGTGGCTGACTGGGTTTCCTGCGAGAGAGTGGGTCAGTGCACCACCAAAAGTCTCCAGATCACCACTTCCCTCGGGTTAATGCAGCGACTGCACCCAGGGGCAATAGAACATTAAAAATACATGGGCGATAGTCATATTATTGGCTCAAAGTATACCACAAAGGAGTAAAAGCTCATTTTGGTTACGACGTGACATGCTTTAAACCTGGAGTGATTGAACAAATGGCCACAGAGACCCACTTCCATCGAAGAGAGTGCAGTCTGAGTGGACCAACAAAAAAAAGTGACATAACATATTTTTACAAAGTAGCTGCATAAAAGTGTTTTTGCTGTGTTTACTGACATTGGGGAATAATTGGTTGATGCAGGAAATTTTGCTTATATAATCATTTTGGAAGTATGACTGTTGTTTGTAAGGGGAATATTTGAGTTGTCCTTGGAGCTGAGAAGAGTCACACAAGAAGAGACTTTCTGGATGTCTTAGCCAGGAGAAGTTTATTGACCATCAAATACAGAATTCGGAGACAAAACAGTCAGCACAGTGTGGCAGTATTGAACATTTAAGTCCGGTTGTCTTCCAGTTTAAGTCTAGGCTTGGAGCACCTGCCTAAACTGAAACTCAAGAGAAGACGCTACAGTCATAGCCTTGGTGTTGAAGGAAGGCCTCACAGGGTGTCCTCACCAGAACAAATTCTTCTAACACAGGGAAAGACAAGACAACATAAAATGCAGGTCCTAATTAAGGTTAAGGGCACTATAGCCTACAGTTTAAGAAGTTGAAATAAACCTTAAAGTGGATCTAAAATTTCCAAATATGGTTATTTGTGCGAAAAGGGGATTATAGGAAAAGTAGGACTACATTGTTTGCATCTTTTTGGGTTGTTTTTACCTCAAACCCTTATTAGAAACAAATGGGGTGCCCTGCAAATTGTGGTCTGCCCTGCAAATTGTGAGCATTTATGTTCTAAGTATTCACATAAATTTACAATCTCAACACAAGATTTGTAAAACCATCTTAATTTGGCCCAAAAATCTGCTCCAAAGCGAATCACCTAAGCAAATGAGAGAGATTTAACTCATCACTCTCACAATGGGGCACACACAGGGGGGAATGGTAACACACACACTGGTGCACACGGCCCCAGGGCCGGACGCTCTGGGGCGGTGGAGCGTGATGGTCGCAGCTGTCTAAGGGCCTTCAGGGCCATGGACTGTTCCAATGTCTGCCTCCAGAACAAACATTTGAACATGTGCTGGGTTGGACCTGGAGCCTTTTCTCAACAGACAACAGATATGTTGGGGTGGGGGTAGTCCTTAATCACAGGACTTTTCCACTGATTCATATCTGAATGATGTTATCCAATCTTTTTACTCTTGCTAACCCTTCTACACTAAGAAATACATTAGCAAAAATTTTTATTAGTAAAATTGTGCTGCTGCCTCTACATTTAGCAACATTTCAGGTTTTGTTTGTCAATCAGGAAGCAGATATCCAAGTCAACCAGCTCGTCGACCTCCCTGTTCAGAGTAAATTTGGGCATTATGTGTAAGGGTTAACCTGGGCATGAATAGATTTCTTTCATTTCTGCAACCAAATACCGCAGCAAATAGAACAATAATACGTCTCCTTACAAATGTGAGCAGGGTAACCTAATTTTAATATCTGGCTAGTTTGAGTAAATCTGTTAATTGCAGACTAAGTATTTTGATTTATTTTTATTATTTTTAAAATGTTGACACAATTGTACAGATTCTTAAAATATAATTATTGAAGCTGTTTGATGTATCTTTTTAAGCTATGACCATTTATTCAACAAATTAGTGCTAGACTGTTTACACTGACGTCTTTAACTGGCTCAACTGAGTGGTCAACCATGTTTTCTGAGGTATCATGAAGAAATTTATGCCAGTCAACTAAAACATAATTCTTAGGGTGTTTAGAAATGACATCTAAAAATAGTTTTTTTTGTTACCTCAAATTTCACACCTACTACTTCTCATTTCTTAGTCAATTTTTAACTTTTAGACAATAATATTTTTGTATAGCAGTGTAAAGCAGTCCGTATAAAAGCCTTTGTTTAGGTTTCATTTGTTAACACCGGACATAGTCCTGACATTAAAGTCACTCTACAGCTGGCTTTCACTTTGTATTTGTTTATAATTTATTATATTTACGAGTTTAGCCCTGTCCCTTATTAATGCAACAGAGCCAGGACAGACGTCAGAAATAATGACAACACACACTTTGATTTCAAGTTTACTCATTTATTTCCATTGAATAACATCATCTCGGATGATTCATATTAGCAGAGATAATATCTGTGGTTATGCTGAATTTAGATCACACTTTAAATTAGCCCAATATTTGCTTTATTGAAGTCATTTCAGAACAGAGCCAATGCTGACAAAACACAGGGGAGTGCACTCTCGGGAGTGTAGGACGAATATATGTTCACCAGGAGAACAGACAGTTAGGTTGGATATTACAAAGGTCCTCATTCAGCTGAGGCGCTCTATAAAAATACATCTAGAACAGCATTTGTACAGGTTTCTTAACAAGGATAATCCAAGGTGGAGCAGGTTTTAGAGCGTGTGGGTGGTGCAGCCATCGACAGTGTGAGGAAAAGAATGGAAGTCTTTAGACAGTTTAGGTTATTGAAGAAGTTACCATGTTTGTACTTGGCTCAAGAGAAAGCATAAAGCATGTTGCTAGTATTGCTAACCAGGAAAGTTTCAGAGACATAAAAGCATTAGAACACATATTTGTTTGTACCCTTGTATTTCTAAAATTCACAAATGAACCCCCCAAAGTCTATGTTTTTAGTTTTATTTTGGTCCGCAATAAGAACTCACAAATGCACTGTATTTGTGCATAGCCTATTTGTTTTGTTATACATCTGGTGTAGTGTATGTTCTACGCTATATAGCTATAGCGATAAAAAAGAGCAATACAAAACATAACATCTGAGTGTTATAAAGCAAACCAATAGCTTCTCGATATGTTTTCTTGTCTGTCACTTCCTGCATTCAGTCTGAAAATCTAGAGAATCCCCAGAAAAAGTGTAAAAATGATCTGAATCACAGCGATGGGGATTAGCACAGCACAAGACTATTTTTATCACAGGCCCTGCTTTCGGTGAAATATGGCAGGTTATTTGTGGGGATATTTTTACCACAAATTACAAACATGGCAAATTCGTACGGTCTTAAAATCACAGACAAGCACCATAAGTATAACAGTTTAGAAGATGTTCCCAGGTAATTCTGACAATGTGCAGATAGGGCTTTTGTCTAACTTTATATTCACAGAGAACATAAATGCCTCCACTCAGACAGATGCTGCATTCATGTGGTTTTGGTATTTCACAGCATTAAGTCTTTGTTAAAAAGAGAACAATGCTAAATTTACTCAGTAATCTTCAAATCAGTTTTACAATGCATCTGGAAAGTATTCATAGTGCTTCACTTTTTCCACATTTTGTTATGTCACAGCCTTATTTCAAAATGGATTTTAGGTCTTTTTCAAAAGCTTGTGAGCGCCTGGTTGTTCCAGAACGCTATTAACAACCATCTTACACAGGACTGATTGGTGGAGTGCTGCAGAGATGGCTGTTCTTCTGGAAGGTTCTCCTCTCTCCACAAAGATAGAGTGACCATCAGGTTCTTGGTCACCTCCCTGACTAATGCCCTTCTCCCCCGATTAGCCAGCTCTAGGAAGAGTCTTGATGGTTCCAAACTTTTTCCACTTACAGATGATGGAGGTGCTCAAGGGAACAGTCTATGCTGTAGAAATCTTTCTGTACCTCCAGATCTGTGTCTCGATACAATCCTGTCTCAGAGGTCCACAGACAATTCCATGGACTTCATGGCTTGGTTTGTCTCTGACATGAACTGTTAACTGTGGGACCTTTATATACAGTAAACCGGTGTGTGCCTTTCCAGATCATGTCCAATCGACTGAATTTACCACAGGTGGACTCCCATCAAGTACGATCAGTGGAAACAGGATGTACTTGAGCTCTTTTGAGTGTCATGAAAAAGGCTCTGAATACAAAGATTTCAGACAACCTTCTGTCACGTTGTCATTATGGGGTATTGTTTGTAGAAATTTGAGGAAAATATTTCATTTCATTTCATTTTGGAATAAGGCTGTTACATAAAATGTAGAAAAAGTAAAGCTCTGTGAATACTTGGATGCACTGTAAATAACAACAGTAACACAAATTAAAAACAAAGTAAAAAGCTCATTTACTTGGCAACTGCAGCTTCTGAAAGCTGTGACTCTGGAGCATGTGTCCGACTTTAATCGGAGTCAGCCATATATATGCATCCAACAATAACCTGCATTATCCAGGTGGTGCTGTGGGTTTTGCTACAGAAAGGGTTTAAACCTCATATTTGACAGTGTCACCATGACGACCCACTCCACATACTGGAGAAGGTTGTAGTGGTTGTGAGTGGTCACGTACTAATAACAAGGGCTGTGGCCAAAAGTGACTGAACCAGGGGCAGTGCAATGCAAGCTTATTATAATAACTAGCATCTCTTGTGTTCTTTCATGCACAGATCTGCACATTCACCCACTTCGGTTTTTCATAGTAGCCTACAATGTTTAAGGTGAAGGTAAAGCTCGGAATTCCCTAAAGGCATGGCAGCCAGATGTTCAGCTCCAGGAGAAAACATCTCCAAGGACACAGCAGGGAGAGTGGGAGGCCCGCTGCTGTCATGTCACCACTTCTTTTTTTTTTGAACGAGACAAAGTTTACTGTAGTAGTTGTCAGCTTGTCTACGCAAGATGAAATACCCAAATTTGAACATGATGGAGAAGTGATGGAAGCAACACAAAGGCTTATGATATATTAATGTGGTTTTGAAAACATTTATTTTTTAAACATCTAAACACATCATATTTTTCATAAAGTACCCTCTGTGCTCAAATGCACTTTATAATATGGATTACCATTAGTTGTCCACCCAGAAACTATTGGAGAGTATACATTACTGGCAGTAAGTCTATGTCGGGGTGTTGATGATGTCTTTCAATACAGAGTATACCTTTTTTTATTAATTACAGTAGATGTATGCAAATGATCTGCAAGTAATTTTGATTTAAACACTTACAGTACTGCTTTAGCTCAGCGCAACAGGATTAATAGAAATAGACGTCTGCTCATAAACGGTGCTGGTATTATTAAACAGGTATATCTAGAGCTGGATCAGAAAAAAGTTGCTGGCTGCAAAAAGAAAGTAACTTTTACAATTCTTTAGCAAAACTCTGTTTCTGTTTCTATCCACCGCTCGTGTCTGTGCGGAGAAACTAAAGACGAGACAGTCCTGGTTTTCTGCAGAGTTGTACTATTGGCTACAACTATTGCCAACCTATCTCCAAATTCTCTGGAGAATAACACTTCAGTTTGACTCAGAAGGCGATATTATATTTACGGCTCATTTACAGAATATGACAGCTCCTTTATAACACAAGTCAATGAAATCGAGACACGTGCCAAATATATTGGTAAAATGAGTAACAAAGGCTAGACTCACAAACTTGCTTGATTTGTGGAGACCTTAACTTTAGGACGTACATGAGTTATTGTAAACTTGGTTTAAAATAATTCCAGCCTCAGGGCCTACTTGTAGAGACAAAATCCTTTTCCACAATCTGCATTTGAATATCATGGTGTCATCTGTTAAACTGTAACAAGCAGCCAGTAGTAGAGGCTGTTCCAGGATTAGCTGACAATCAAATTCTTATATTTCTTTTATAACACTCTTCCAACAGACAGTTACATTGCTGTGTGTTTTGTCACATGCCCTGCACGTATCCACTTGGTTTTTGTTTCCTCGGATGACTCACTAAAAGTTACTTCCTAAAAATATCCCGAGTGCAGAGCGCATTGACAGAAAATCGACAGCCAGCCGCCAAGATTAAAGGTCAAATTCTGATGTCGAAGAGTTATTTCTGAAGTTAACATTTGGTTCTTAACGTGAAGTAAGACACAAAAGGAGACGTCTAAAATGAATCTAAAAATGTCTAAAATTAATCGACAGCATCAGAGAAGAACATATGCAGCGGCGAGACGTGAGCTGAGCCTCAAGTGGATCACACAAAGATGAACTATTTTGTTTGCTGCATATTTTTCTTTTTTTTATGTTTACTGACTTCAACTCTGTCAGTGTAGTTGAGGATCTAAAGCTGTTTTTTATTTTGTAACAGCCAAAAATGATTCATGATTTCCCCCATTAAATGTGAATCAGACTGGCTCTCTGAAATCCCACTGCCAATGCATCTGCACAAAGACAAAGCAGCCTCCTTCTCTGACTGTTCCCTAATGTCCTCCTACGGCTCTTTTACCATTAGAGTCAATTTATTTTTGCCGTCTGTGATCAGCCCTTCCATCAATAAATTGCAGAGTATTATGGGATGATGGGCCATTATCAACACTCCTTGAAGAAATAGCTTTCATGTTAACCTCTTTAAAGAAGTCTGCCTTCAAACTAAAACACGTCTGTTGTTAAAACAACCTGGTCTTGACACATGCTCTTGCTTCTAGCTGTTTCCTATGTCTCTTCTGTACTCTTTGCCCACATTGGAGAAGTACAGTTTACATGAGCTACTCTCAGCTTGATTCAATGGTTTTGTCGGGGCTACTGAGTGACTTTGTACTCATGCTATATTTAGGGTACAGTGGTTCAGTGGTAGAGTGGTTGTCCTTCAACCGGAAGGTAGGTGGTTTGATTCCCGTTCTCCCCACAGTTCATACTGTTTTTGTGTCCTTGGGCAAGACACGTAACCCTCCTTGCCTCCAGTGTCTGTGGCACTGGTGTAAGAATGTTTAGTGAATGTATTTGGTGTTGGTTGGAGAGTCCGTAGTCGCGAAATTTTTGCCACGTCTATGTCAGTCTGCCCCAGCAAGCTGTGGCTACAGATGTAGCTTACAACCACCAGTGTGTGACTGTGGAGTGAATGAATAATTGATATGTAAAGAGTCTTCTTTGCGTCCCCGGTAAAGCGCTATATAAAATTGATATAATAATAAGTGGTGGAAACCATAGATTGTAAATAAACATGGATGCCCATTGGTCCCGTATTTACCAATATAGTCGTTATGAAAGGGCAATAAAATGGCGGTTACAGCCGGGCTTTTTTGCTTTTACTCCATAGTAAAACAATAGTTTTTAGATAGCATAAATGGACATATTAATCTAAAATTCCCCCCCCGGAGTTGTCACGTAGTAAAAACTTAGCTCTAGAGACCGGAGCCATCTTTTGTACCAGGCTGTAAACATGATTTTTACACTTCGCCATTGGGTTTCTCCTTATATTTCCGCTTTTGGAGCCTGCCCTCTGGTGGACGGCGGTATATCGCCGTATTTTGCCATATGGCGGCGCCCTTACTCAAGGACCGTTTAAGAGGTTTCATGAGAGAGGCTTGGTGGAAACCAAAAGTCTGCATCACTCAAGCCAAGACGCTCAGAAGTTCTGCAGCTTTGTATTTAGCTTTGGTTAAAAAAAGAAAAAATGCAATTAACCTGACTTGTTCAAATTGTAGTCCATCTGTGAATTACAATATTAAAGCACTCCTGTGTAACTTTTAGTAAATTCTCAATTAAAATGACTTGGATGGTTCTCAGTCATGTGGTCAGTGGAATCATGTCCATCTCACTGACACATTGTGAGAGATTAAGTGAATGACATGTTTTATCACACAACACATATAATAAAGAAAATAGGCCAATACACTGGACCCTAGCAGAGTCCTATTTGTACTAAATTCACTAAAATGATCTACTGGTTCAGAAGACATGTTCTTTGATCCAAACCTGCCGCTTGGACAGTCTCTACTTTTACAAAACCTTGCAAAACATTGTGCCGCTTACAGTCCAGTTGTACAGAGAGGGATCTGCGTCCTCTTCTGGCTAAAGGTTACGCAGCGCTGCTTTAAACTCAGACATTAACACAATAAAGTAAATCAAATATTTTACATCAAGTGAGAACAAAATAACCAACCAATAAGTTTCCAAAGTAGCATAACTTGCATTGAACCAACTGGACTAAATATAAAAAAAATGAGATGTAGGTGTACTTTAATTTCACCTTTGTACCCAGTTAATTACTTTACTGCCTTTTTGCTGTAAAATATCTTTCAGATTGTACACTCTTTGATACCCTTTACATCTGTGTGTGAGCTGCTGCAACATGTGAGTTTCCACAGTGGGCTCCATAACATCCTCTTTTATATAACAACTTCAATCATGATCCTTTTTGGATTTTTGATGATGGATTTATCCTCATAAATCCAAAACTAGAGTCAAAAATCCCAGCATGCCTTGCAAGTAAGTGATTGGTTTAAATGTGTAATTTGTGCAGAGGGAGCTGAGCCCAGCTGTGCCCCCGCAGCCCCCCGCAGCCCTCCACAGCCCCCCCAGCGGCACACCTGAGGCTCATTTGGAGCAGGATTGACACTGATGAAGATAATTAGCCATCATTTTTGCGTGTGAGTCCATGCTGTAGTGTTTATATGCAGTGATGAAGTTCTGAGGTTGGCTTACAGACCAGTTTAGTTTTTCTATTAAAGAATTTCTAATTGATTGTGATCCCTCACTTTCATGGCCATCAGCTGTGCAGGTAAGCTGTTACCTGCACAGCTGATGGCCAGTGTTCTCACTGTGCAGACAAATCCAGTAAAATTTCTTGGTGGCAGTGAGTGTTCACTGCCACCTAGACCATCTAGTCCACTACAGAACTCGGAATTCCCATTCAGCATAGTGCCTGGTTTAGTAAAAAAAAAGATTTTAAAGCAAATGTCACAGTGGTCCACTCATTGTGAGACAACAGAACTAGAAAAATGAAAACGCACAATAAAAAATATTAGTTAACTGTGATTTTAAAAAAAGGAAGAGAGGAGGATGTTTATTGATCCCTTTATGTGCCATCTGTCATCACTGCGGCTGGTACAAACCTGAGCAGCACTGGGTCTCGTATGAATTTATTGGTGGGCTAGTGCTGCACTATATAGAGGACTATGTAGTGCACTCAGTTAATGAACGGTCTCGGACACTACACAGTTGTTTCTCTGTTGATGTTAGTCACCTGAATCATGCGTAAATGTTAAAAAAAATCTACTAAAAACACAACACTTTAGTGATATAAGTATTAATATAAATAAGCGTATGTGTTTTATTAGATATTATTTATCTACTCTTGTCTGTACTTTTATGCCTCAAGAGGGGAGCTCTCATTTGTCTGTCTGTATTATTTATATCAAAATTGTGGTTCTAACTTGTTTCATTCAAACTTATTCAGGTTCAAGACATTTCACGGTTGCGCAGCTCTCCTTCAACAATTTGCAAAGCATTATGATCTATTTGACCGTCTAGCTACCATTGCTGCTCACTACTTTTACCAATGGATTGTAAGAAACTTCGAGAGCTCTACATTTCAGTCACTAGACATTTGGACTCCACTACTAAATGGAGTAATCACTATATATTGCACTAAATAGTGATTATTGTGTTCATTCTGACACAGCCTCTGAGTATGGCGTCATACTGTTATGTAGTCACACCTCAGGCTAATAACCCATGGACCCACAATGACAATGTTCTAAACAATTCTGTGATGTGCTAAACTGTGTTTTCATAACTGTCTGTTGGTTTTCTCTCTAATGCCCTGAGGGTGGATTTCCCTTTAAACCAGTCAATAATTACTTTAGCAAACTATCGGTGTAGAGACTAATGAGGTTTTCCAAACATTTTGCCTAAAAAAACACAGAAGTGGTGCTCCTGCTGCCTCCCATTCCAACTAATACTTAATACGTTTTTATTTTTTATTCTTTAATTATTGGAACATTCACTAAATCTGATCTGTGTCACAAGGTTTTGATTTTGATGAAGATTTGTTTTCAGCCACATTTGTGGACATTAACATAAATAACTAATATCATGATTCATGCTTTCCAAATGGGTACTTCCAAGTATGGTAACTTCAGGATAAGAAGAAAATGATCTGTCTGCTTGACACAAAGGTGATGCCATGCTTTAGTCGGCCACTCCCTTTTTCTGTCCTAAATGTAGTTGTCCATTAAAACAACATCTGTATTGGTACTACTGCGGGGTGGGGTGGGGCGTACAGGGCTGGGAGGTGGAATGCCGCCGTCAGGGTATATGGTCCGTCCATGAGTGGGACTGGGGATGAAGGGTAGAAGGACGGGGGCAGCGGTGGAGGAGGAGGGGGTACGTGGCAGAGGTGAGGGGAGAAGGATGGGACGAGGTGGGGGTAAGACTGGAGGGCAAGGGGTGGTGGCCCGAGCGACAGGTGCTGCTGGATTAGGGTGTGATGGAAGGAGAGCGAGGAGGAAAGGGGTGGGGGCAGGAGGGGCAGGTGGTGGGGGAAACGCAGCCTCTTCTCAGGATGCTCCAGATCAATGCCCCACTCTCTCCTTCGATCCTCCTGTTTCCTCTTCCTCAGCCACTCCTTTTCCCACTCCCCCCTCTTCTCTCTCTCCTTTCGCTTCCTCTCTTCTTCCTCATGTCTCTCTTTTTCCAAATCCCTCTCTTCCCCAGTTTGCACTGGATTTGTGCTAATGAGTTCTACCACTCCTTCGTTTGTGTTTTTTTCTGGGTAATTACAATTAGTGACATGATTACTGCTGCAGTAATCATACTGACCGCCGTCGATATCATCGCGGCTCAGTCTGTTTTCATCAATAACACTGCAGCTTTTGGAATCAATTACCGAGTCAGATAGAGTTGTCTTATGATGTGTTTCATCAACTTGACTTTGGGCTCTTTTGTTGATTAGTTTTGGATTACATCTATCATTGGTTTTACAAGAACACCCACTAAAAGCAGCTGTTTGGAGCAGACTGGGCTGAGTGAACATTTTGTTTTGTGGATCATTAGCGCTCCAGCTAAAAGAGTCTTCACACGGCAGCTCGGTCCTGCTTGCATCAGTTTTGTCTCTGGTGTGCTGTGCATGTTCCTCGTTTGTGTTTGATTGAAGTTGCCCTACATCACCGCACCATTGATTCCCCTTGTTGTAGCTCTGGTTGTGACAGAGCTCATTATGCTTGTCCTTTTTGACAAGAGGATTGTCAGAAGCTGCTCCACTATCTTCTGGTGTGTTCTTAACATTTCTCTGGCTTTCACTGAGTGGATGCAGTGCTTTCCAAGTTTGACAGTCAATGGGAGAGTTCTGAATAGTTTGGTCCTGCTCTTTAGTGCTAAGCTGTCTGTCCCTACCATCCTGGCTGCCCGTGTTTGTACTAGTTCGATTTATTTCTGTTGACAGCGGGCAGTTATCAAAATCTTTGAGAAGCTTGGTTTTCTGCTTACAACTGACCTCTTGAGCGCTGAGGTCAAAAGTCCTGTCTGATTTCTTCAAAAGATCTTTTACCCTTTTCTGTTTCTTCCTTAGGGGTCTCCCAGCTTCAGGCGAATTGCTCCTCCTCTTGCTGCTTGTCACAGTTGGGGTTATCTTCTCAGAAATGGCACCACCCTGAAGGGACATGTCAGCTCCTGTGGCTCTCATTTTCGCTTGTTTTGCTGTGTCTTGTCTGTAGCAGTGTAAGGTGTGTCCTGCAGGTATTGTTTGAGCTTCACGGCACACTGTGTCTAGGCTAATCACTCCATCACATTCCCTTTCCCTGGCCATTTCCTGCTCACTTGCTGCTTCCACACAGGCAAAAGAATCACAACTGATCACTACGTGGCTTTCTTTAGCATCCTGAACGGCTTTTATCACGGGTCTCCTCGAATTCTCTTGCACCACGCTGTTTTGCAAGGCCTCTTTCTCTGCTTGAGGCTCCCACATGACTCTGTCGCTCTGAGCTGGGTCGGGTGTAATTGCAGGACAGCATGCTGTCCCTATATCAGAGCCGGGGATGGGGCTAATCACTGCGTTACATGCTGCACCCCCGCCGTGCAGCTTTCTAAAGTCCTGGCCCCACTTGGAGGCTGATTGCTGGGATTGACACCGGCTGGCTTGGCTGTTCACCTGCACACACAGCTGGTTACACCGATTACACCCGGTGACAGGAAGATTACTTAATAGCTCTGCTCTCTTCTCATCATTTGTACCTGCCTGATCCCCTCTTATCTTCTGTTCATGCCCCTTCATCCTGATTTCCGACTGCCCCTCTGCCCAATACACTCTGCCATCATTCCATTTTCCTCCCCCCTCCCCCATTCGACTGATTATTATCTGTCTTGCACAATCTTTTTTATCTGCCTTTTCTCTCCGTTTCCTCCTCCCTCTTTTTCTCATTCCCCTCCTTACCCCTCCCCTCCTTTTCCGCCTCCTCCCTTTTTTCTGAAGCAGGGCAAGGTGGCACTCCTGCACAGAATTAGGAAGGGATTTTAAAGCGCTTTCATCAGGGCATCCGGAGTGATTTGCCACAGAATTGCTGGAGCTACAATGGGCTACAACTTCCACAGGACTTCCCAGCTGTCCTCCTACTTCCCCTCCGTCCCTTTCATCTCTGCTCAGCTCCCCCTCTCCCTCCATACTACCCTGCTTCTGCTGCCAGTCGGCTTGTTTGATCACTGATGGCTTTCTTCTCTCTCCTTCTTTGGCCCTGTTATGGGCTCTGAAGTCATGCAGCAGAGGGTTGACGCTGAATGAGATGGACGGGTAAGTCTTGGTGTAGCTGACCATCTCTGAAGGCCACAAGAGGACAGTGCTGCCATCTCGGCTGAGAACATGGCAAAATGGCTCTTTCGGACGAAGTACAACCGTTGATTCTTTGGCACAGTTTGAGTGGGCCCTGTGCTTTGTTTGAGCAGACCTTTCTGCCTCATTTGTATCATTAGAAAAACTGTCTGGACGTGGTAGATCTGGACCTGGTAGATCTTTAAGTTCTTCTGAAAAGTCTAAATGCATATTGTCAACATTGTCAGAGCTTAGCTGGGTAGAATTATCTTGGGTCAAAACTGGGTCTACATCAAGATTCTCCTTAATGTCAAGGTCAAGATCAGTCCTGTCCCGACCAAATAGGTCTTTGCGATTATTGCATGCGGATATCTGGGTTCTGTTCTCACCCGTATTTAGGTCTAAAGAAACCCAGTCTGAAGTTGGTTCCTCAGAGCAGGTATGGGTTCTA
The DNA here is from genome assembly GCA_024349245.1 of Neodontobutis hainanensis. NCBI lineage: Eukaryota > Metazoa > Chordata > Actinopteri > Gobiiformes > Odontobutidae > Neodontobutis > Neodontobutis hainanensis. The sequence continues at coordinate 889,552 of JALDNG010000039.1, read as the reverse complement.
TCCCAGTGGTCCACATTCAGAACATCAGTGTCTGTAGTTTTGGCTTTTTCCAACCCTGGCGCTCCTTCTGTTGATGCCAGACCCAGTGTAGAGGTCTGAATGAAGACAGCGGCTGATTGGTGGAGGAGCACACAGCTCCTCTTTGGCAGGGAGAATGATACAGGACGCAGACTGCAGACTCTGCTGTCACTCAAAGTGATATCACCAGGGCTTTTGGTGAGAGCAGAGCAATTGGAGACACTGTTACTGGCAATTGTTGGTATTTTATTGGGCTTGATAGTGCCGCACACATAATTATGAGCCTGTGGGGTCTTGTTGAAGTGGCTGGGGTGAGTGCTTTGGTTGGGTGTACAGTCAGCCCCACTCAGATGATTATGCTCTAGGCCAGACTTGAGCAGGGGGCTGTCGGCAGTGCTGCTGGAGAGCGGTTGTGGGCCACTCAGGACTTCAGCATCTGGTGATGATTCCAGTGCAGTGAATAGATGCATTAGTGGTGTTCCGGGTTCTAAACGGGGAGAAGAGAAGAAGACGTTTCAGCATGAGGAAATAGGCTAAATTCAACATCAAGATACCAGATATACTATTATGTAACCAGTTTTTTTGGAGCTATTTAATATATATATATATATATATATATATATATATATATATATATATATAAGACTCATGTAATTCTTAGCACTGGCCTGCATTGGGATGAAGCATTGGAAGATGTTGTATGTTTCCCAGATTCACAGAATCCAGTTCAAACCTGCATCAAATACCTTTTTGAAAACTTAAATAAACCTTAATAATCTATGGTGGAAATGATCCATCCCTCTCTTCACAGAGGAGCATTGTTTGTGCGACGTGTGTGTGTGTATATAAAGAGCAGCTCGTCTGATGTTCAAATGTCCATCTCTGTTGGACAGTGCTGAGGCTCCAGTCCCACTGCTTTACAACAGAGAGGTGTTGTATGGGCAGTCTATGGTCAGTGGTGAAGCAGGTAAAAGTCAGCAGCAGGAACAGAACTGGGTCTGACGCCACAGTAGCCACATGGATGTGTATTAACTCAGTAGATTGCAGAGTTTTATAGATTTATTTCACCCAGCATCTCCACCCAATAATATTGCCTACTGCAGCTTTAACAAAAGCATAAACTAATAGGATTACAAGTGAATAAAGACTGGAGGAGGAGAGGGATCCATGTGGAAAAGGCTCCTCATAAAGTAAGCTGCTTATACATTTTTTAGTGTTGCAGCTCTCCACCATCACCCTTTTGTAGAACACATCTGAATATGATTATTGGGTGTAGGATGGAAAAACACAAGTGCTCATTGAATGGTAGCACTGAGACACATGGGTTTTATTCCAACATCTAATATACATTTCTGTTAATCCATTTAAGAGCCACACACGCTGCAGACATTACTGTGGCAGATGAATCAAACAATGGTTTTAAGATGACTCATAACTTTCAAAATAATCCATAGTGGGGTTTCCTTAAATACCAAGAACACTGCTGTTAAATATTACAGTTGTGAGAGGATAACTTCAGAAGAATTATTGCTTGCAGTGCGTTTAGCACTGAAGGTTTGAGTTGGAATGGAATTGCCAAACTTCTCAATAGAAAATGTTTAAACTTGGCTAAGTAGGGTGACAGCAGCACTGCTCTTAAATAATATGCTGTGCCTCATCTTTTTTTACACATTTGAATATTTCTTACACCTTTAAATTCATTTGACAGGACTGAGGGGAGCACTAACACCTCCAAAATCAGACCTTATGATGAATTCAACTGAGAAAATCTAATGCCAAACTCCAGCTGTGTCTAAAAAAGGCTTCAGTTCTGACTCCCAGTCTGCAAAAAAGAATACATAAAGCTGTGTTTAAAAATACCCTATTCTACTCTTTCTACAGAAACTAAAACATATTCTCTAAAACTAATAAATATGTTTTAGATTCTGAAAAAGAAAAACACTGTTAGTGTCCCTTTAAGGTCAAGGTCCAGCGTGGGATTGGCTTTTGGGACTTTGTAGATCTGATTTAGTGAAGCAAACAAAAAAAGAGAAGAGTCTTTGGACCGGATCTTCTGAGCTGCACAATTTTGCCTAAGGCATAAATTTGTGATTTTGTGTCCTATTTTAAACACTGTTAAGTTGTTACTGTTGGCAGTAGCTCAGTGGGTAGAGCAGTCGTCTTTCAACCCGAAGGTAGTTGGTTCGATTCCCACTCTCCCCACATACTGTCGTTGTGTCCTTGGGCAAGACACTTAACCCACCTTGCCTCCAGTGGCTGTAACACTGGTAATTACTGTAGAACAATGTAAGTCGCTTTGGATAAAAGCGTCTGCCAAATGAATAAATGTAAATGTAAATGTAATTACAGCTGTTAAGGCATGCACATAGACTTTGACATGACATGAGCGCATAGGTGTTTACGCCATTACGCAGGAAGAAATTAAGCCTTACAGCTGTAGTGTTGCAGTTTGTTGAAAGAGTTCAGTTGGCGTTTGGACCACACAGCGTTTCTGCGTTGACCCAAAGATGGTTTAAGACCTTATGAAAGCTTTAGAATCTCACAAAAGGAAATGAAAAGGCCAGTTACATACTTACATAAGTCTAAGAACTCTATAGAAAATATAGAGGTTTGAGATGCTTTAGTGGTGAAATAAAACCATAAATGTCTGCAATGAGCAGTGATTCTACCACGTGAACCTGACTCACTGAATTGAAAAGTTTTATGTCTATTTGGCTTTTGAAACTTGGATGGATTGTTAATGATTAATATAAAGAAAGAATAAATGTTGATGTGCAGTACACTGTTGAATGTTTAAAACTGGAACAGCTGTTGGTAATAAACGCTAGCTAGCTGTGGTATTGAGGGAAAAGTTCAACATCTAGCATGTTTCCTGACGTTTAACCCCAAAAATCTGAAAAACATCTCCATTGAATGTTTTTACTTTTGCTCCTTGTTTGTATCAAGTGAGGATTATCTATTATACAATCAGCTGACTGCGGTGTTCAACTACACTCCTCCCAAAGCAGACCATATAACCGGACTCGCTTGAGACCAATAGCCGAGCTGTTCCCAAAGTGTGACAGTGCTTTTTAGGGATCCTTTGGTCTCCTTTTGGTAATGAAAGTGCTTCAGAACCGACCAGTCAAAGTGATCAGGGATACAGGTTGGAAGGTATAAGGACACTTCCTCCAGCTCTGCCAGGGGGATACCGAGATGTTCCCTGGTCAGCCGAGAGACATAGTCCCTCCCACGTGTCCTAGGTCTTCCTTGGGGTCTCCTCCCGATGGGACATGCCCGGAACACCTCCCTAGGGAGGCGTCCGGGAGGCATCAGGAACAGCCACCTTTGCTGGCTCCTCTCAATGTGGAGGAGCAGCGGCTCTACTTTGAGTTCCTCCCGAGTGACCGAGCTCCACACCCTATCACTAAGGGAGCGCCCCGCCACCCTGCAGAGAAAGCTCATTTTGACCGCCTGTATTCGGGATCTTGTTCTTTCGGTCATGACCCAAAGCTCATAACCATAGGTGAGAGTTGGAACGTAGATCGACTGGTAAATCGAGAGCTTCACCTTACAGCTCAGCTCCTTCTTCACCACGACAGATCGGTACATCGACAGCATCACTGCAGAAGCTGCACCGATCTGTCTGTCGATCTCACGCTATATCCTTCCCTCACTAAACAAGACCCCAAGATACTTGAACTCCTCCACTTGAGGCAGGAACTCTTTATCAACCTGAAGGGCCACCCTTTTCCGACTGGGAACCATGGCTTCAGACTTGGATGTGCTGATCCTCATCCCAGCATCTTCACCGTCCCAAGGCACTTGATGGAGCCAACAGTACAGCATTATTGGCAAAAAGCCAAGACGAGATCTTGTGGTCCCCAAACCAGACTTCCCCCGGCCCTGGCTGCGCCTAGAAATCCTGTCCATAGAGACAATGAAAAGGACCGGACAGCCCTGGGCCCGGGACCCCATACTCCCATAGCCCTCCATCCCACTGGTGGACTGGTTGGGAAAACTCCCACAAACCCTCCAGCACCCTGGAGAGGGTATAGAGCTGATCCAGTGAAAACTGCATTGTTCTTACTGAATCCGAGATTCGACTATCAGCCAAATTCTCCTCTCCAGTACAATGGCATAGACTTTCACGGGGAGGCTGAGGAGTGTGATCCCTCTGTAGTTGGAACACACCCTCCGGTCCCCCTTCTTAAAAAGAGGGACCACCACCCCGGTCTGCCAGTCCAGAGGTACTGTCCCCAACCACCACGCGATGTTGGAGAGGTGTGTCAACCAAGACAGCCCCACAACATCCAGGGACTTGAGGTACTCAGGGCTGAACTCATCCAGGGCTTGCCAGTATGGTTTCATGCTCTTTTCAGAAAGAGCACTACAATAGTGAAAAATAGTAAAAATGTATTTTTATGTTGGTATATGACATAAATGTGGTATTAGACAACTGCTGGGGTACGCATCTGAATCACACACACAGTATGTGTGAGTGTGCTGTGGAGCAGGAGGCACAGTCCAAAAGTCAGAGCAGTTTTACCTGTTTGACTGTTGCTTGTCGGGAGGGTGGTCCGGTTCTGAAGGCAGTCTGGCCTGGTGGGATTTACTGTGTCCACTGCCACTGTAGTGGAGCGAAACATGGGTCCGGATCCAGGTGCACTAAAGAGGAGCATACATGAGGTTAACACATAACAAATGTCCAAAAGAAAGAAAGGAGTAAAAGGATAAATAAATATATTGTAGATTCTACAGCTGTGAACAGAATTACTGTATACAATTTCACGCACTGACAAGAAAGTGAGCAGGCCAAGAGCACTGGCTCTGTGGCGAGGCGCTCACAGGGCTGGTACCTGTTAAATGCTATTGTGTGAAGGCTTTCTTTTGTTACAGCATATGCTTTGTACAGAGAAAATGTGTGGTTCAGCTTTTTCTAGCAGTGAACTGTTTGAGGTAACAGAGCATTACTGACTCCTGAAGTGCTAACTTTTAGGATTCAAGACTCAGTTTGTACTCAATGTAGAGGAGAAAGTAAGCACTTGCATTTTGTTAAAGAAGATAATGATAAACTTGATAATGATTAAGACAGGCCAGCTGCAGAACAGCTGCCTGTGCGTGGAATAACTTAACAATCACACCTGTCAATCACACCATTCAACTTATCATTGCCATCACAGTTTGTAGAGTTATTCCTCTATCTTTTCTCTTTCTGTTCCTTGTCATTAATAAAGAAACAAAAAATTCTTTTGAGGTGAAGTAAAAACTGATTTTATGGCAGTTTTTATAAATGTCTTCAGTAATTTTGCGTTTTCCTCCTAAACCTCACTTAGATGTTGTCACTATTTGGAGTTGAAAAACTTAGTAAATTAGGCAGTGTGTCACATTTCAATACTCGCTGGCCTTTAGTAAACATGGAAAGCTCAATTTGTTTGTGCCAAAAACATTTGGTTTTACAGTGACCTCAGTAAACCTGGTGTATCAGGTGACCTTTAAAATCTGCTTCTCAGATACAAATATACAGGTGTCAATTTACGTCCAAATTATTGTGGCTGTCAGATGGCAGTCTGTACACACCGCCTGCTTATCCCGACAGTCTGGAACAGGCCAGTTAGGGCAGGGGTGCTCAATATGTCGATCGCGAAGGTAGTATTGGTAGATCGCAGGTTGCTTAGGTCACTGCGCAAACAACGGCGCTAAGTGCAGCTAAACTATCAAGCTTCCGTGAGTTACCTTCAATTTTTAGACCTCAGTTTTTTCCCTTTAACTTAAGAAAGGGTTGGGGAGCTGGACCAAGTAAGAAGACAAAACGTATCGCTTTCATACAGAATGGGAAGAGGACTTTTTTTTCACAATAACAAGAGGGTTCGCCTCATCTGTCAGCAGCTACTGTCCGGACTATGCATCCCTGTCTGAGTCAATTCAGTGCAAGTCATCAGTGAATGTACATAGTTAATTATGTTGTGTTGTGCAATATTGGCTGATACTGTTATACAAGGTACATCAACATACATTGTACATGTAAAGAATCCTCAATATATTTGTAAATAAATATGTTTTGCATTTTTGTAGTGGGTGGAAAATTTTGACTTGGTCATTTTATAAGTAGCTTGCATGCTAAAAAAGTGTGAGCCCCCCTGATTTAGGTTATAAACTCTAAACTGTGTAAACTACATTTTAAAAAGAAGCTGGTTTGGTGAGGGTTATAACTTGGTAAATGAAAAACTCAGGTCAGACAATCCCGTATAACAATCATTGTCTGCAGCTGATAATATCCTGCACACACTATTCAAGGCAAAGTCCATTGCAGACGCCACACAGCATTACCAATAGTGCCCCATTTGCATACACTGCATTTCTTCTGAAGATCCATCTACACACACTTTTGAAAATGCTGTATTTTGTTTGAACAGGGGTTAGTGGTTAAAATCATAAAATAAGGTGAGTGCTTTATGAAGTCAGACAAGAGTCTGCAGGGAGGAAGGATGCAGTAAAAGAGACAAGCAGAGGAGCAGAGTGGAGCTGAAATCTAGCTGAAAATCAATTTGGTCATGCTTCGCTCTCTCCGCCTTTGTGCCAAGAGCCAAACTGCATTGTTGCAAATCTGAAAATGGCGGTGACAGCCGATACTGATACGGGACTTTCCGTAGAGCCAGCGGCTCCCCGCAGCCACAGCCCCATAAAGCACAGTGCTGCTACACTAGGCAGGAGTCGGTCCTCTCTATTGTTCCTCTTTATTGCATTGTACAAACTGAGCTGTGTTTAAAGATCTACATTAGGATCAGTCCAGCAGTTACATTTAAGAAAAGATGCTTGACATTGTTTTTTTGTGGAGAAATATGCTCAATCCGTAATTCAGTTACACTAGGGCAGGGGTCTCAAACTCAAAATATTTGGGGGCCACAGGAGGCAGAGTCTGGGTGAGGCTGGGCCGGATCAGGTATTCCACAAAAAAAGCTTTGTTAAATCCTCTCAAACGTCATTCCTAACATTTCTGTAACTTCAGTGGGTTCTTCTGAACCTGAGCTATCCTGAACTTAAATGGAATATTGAAGAACATGAATGAGCTGCTGAGTTGCCCTATGGGATGTCCACTCCCCTTGGTGATATTGTCAACATAACATTGGCGTTAATTTCCTGATTCGTCATAATAACCAATCCGCATGGATAGTGGCGATCAAATTCCCATCATCTTTCAAATAAATCAGACATTTCAAATGATGGGAAAACAAAATAATCCACATGATGCCAAATCCAATGCCAGCAACTCTGAATTTGTCCAGCTCAAGGTCAAACATGCTCATTTCAAACACAGTAAGAAGCAGTAATTTTATGACGGCTATGTGATGTTACACAGGCTCCTCCATTGTTGTTAAATGTTTCTCTGGCAGCATCAAGCCCAGGTGATGGCCTGCCCCCAGGAGCCATATCCTCCACTGTGATGGTAGGTTGGTTCAGTTCCAGCTTGCACAAACAGGAACCTTCCACACACAACGCGGTAACGTGCCATTCATATAAAACTCGCAGGGTGCACTAACATTAAACTTTCATATTGTCCTGCAGGCCGCAGTTGGCCCATGGGCCACGAGTTTGAGGCCCCTGCACTAGGGACATTACACTAGGGATGCAACAATTCACAATACAGTATTGAACCGTTCGGTACACACTCCATTGTTCAATACACGTTGGGAAATTTTGTTTTGCTTGTTATTGCATAAAATTAAAAGTCCCCTTCATTTCTGTGAGTGAACAACCAATCACAACTCTTTATGGGCTGATGACTGAACAAACAATATGAACATGTTTCCTCCAGCATTTTACAGTTTGGGTAGCACGGCTGCCTGGCAAAACCTGTCCCTCGCCAAGACTAACAAAGACCCACTTGATTAAACTAATATCTAGCAGCTCAGCGGCATCTTGGGCTCCAAATGAACATGCGATACTCAACATGCTGGGTTACTGGGCTCTGCGGAGAAAGTGAAAAACAACTTGCGCTGTTATGTCCCGCTGCACTCACAGAAAGACCATCTCTGTCTTCTTTATTTAACCAGGTAAAAAACTCATTGAGATTAAAAATTACTTTTCCAAGAGTGACCTGGCCAAGACGAGAGCATATACAGATTAAAAAATATATAAATACAAGACAAATAATATTTAACAAAACAAATAATATTTACAATCAATGTGTGCAAGTTTAAAAACATTTACATTTTCCAAACTCATGTTCACGCCTTTCTAAAATAGTTTTAAATTCTCCCAAAGTCACAAGTTCAGATATATTTAAGTCCTTTTGCAGTTCATTCCATGCACAGGGGGCAGTGTACTGAAATGCTGTCTTACCCAACTCTTTTCTGACTCTGGGAACCACCATCAGTATGTTCTTTTGAGAACGCAGAGCATACTGCTGTTGTTTTTTACACATGTATGAGCAGAGGTAAGATGGGAGGAGCCCAAGAATACATTTATAAATGAAAGTCAACAAATGAGACCACCTGCGAACATACAGGGACGGAAACTCAGCTGCAGCATACAATGTACAATGGTGAGCACAATTTCCACAACCAGTCATAAAACGTAAAGCACAATGATAAACCGTGTCCAGCTTTTTAAAAAGACGATCAGATGTATTCATAAAAAGGAGATCGCTGTAATCCAATAAAGGTAAAAAAGTAGCAGAAATTAAATGTTTCCTGGTATAAACAGAGAAACACGATTTGTTTCTAAAAAGAAAACTGAGCTTTAGCTTCAGTTTACGTACGAGATAATCAATGTGTTGCTTGAAGGACCGATTTTCATCAATAACAAAGCCTAAATACTTATAAGAAGAGACTATTTGGATTTCCTTTCCATCAGCTGTTTTTATTTTAGGGAGCTGAGAGGGAAGCTGTTTTCTATTTGAGAAAACCATAACTTTAGTTTTGTCTGCATTTAACACCAGCCTCAGCTGATCTAGATGTGACTGAACAGCATTAAACGCAGACTGCAAAAAATCAAAAGCTTGTTCAATTGAAGGAGAGGAACAATAGATAACTTTATCATCAGCATTAAAGTGAAAAAAGGCATTCGACACATTTTCACAAAGATCATTCACATAAATGGAAAACAGCAATGGTCCCAGAACAGAAACCTGGGGTACTCCTTTAGTTACTGAAAGAAAGGAGGAAGATATGCCAGCTAGTTGTACATTTCTCAAAGTTTTTTTGTGCACATTAAAGTTGTATGCTTTATTAGTAAAATGAAGACCATTTTGGAAACAGCCTTTGTTTCTTTAAAATCCTCCCACAATGACTACACATAGTTTAATTACTATCAAATAAAATATTTTATTAATGGCACCATAAATTCTTCTATAAAAAAACAAACCAAAAACCATGAGCAAAAAAACGAGGTCAGTATTGAACCTTGGACTGGCTGTATTGTTGCATCCCTACAGAACACTTACTTCCTGTACTTACAAGACAAGTTCATAGCACTGTGCACCATCACAATGATATACACTTAACAATTTAAAGGATTTGGATTCAACCTCAAGAAACTGATCTTTTTGAGCACAAATATGACAAAAGAAATGTCTTTAACAATTAATTGAGTTGTCTAGACACAAAACTCTGTGCTGTATTTTCAAACACTGGGACATGTGTTTTCATGTGCAGCCCTGTTGATGCTGATTGGAGGAAAACAATACAATATAGACCAGTTCTGTATAATGTATCATTAGATGGTAAGTGTGTCTTGTCCTGTGGAGGTGGGGTCCTCACCAGTGTGTGGGGCCCTGCTGCTCATTCCGGAGACCGCGCTGCTCACTCTGGGGGCCCCGCTGTTCACTCTGGAGGCCCCTGAGCCGCTCATCTCTGCGCTCCTCCCTGCGTCTCCTCTGTCTCCTGTAGGCCAGCGCTCGGAGAAACTCCCTCTGCTTCAGCTCCTTAAGACGCTAGAACAAACACATCATTTTATTTATTCATTTATTTATTTGAAAAGGGACAGTTTGCATGTTCTCTCTGTATCTGTGTAGGTTTAAATAAATCAAATTATAAAATCATCATCCTTTAGATCGACATTTATTTATTTATTTTTTTGACATAAACTTACTGCAGAACTACACTAAAGGGAACACCTGCAGAATCAGTTTTAGAGAGTTTCTGAGGTGTAAGTGGCCATTCTGTCTGTCAGTCTAAGAAGGGGCTCACAGCAATGTTTTAAATACAATCTTTTAAATAATTTTTAGAAAGATTGTTAGGTGTACCACAGAAAAAAAGATTAAGTTACTGGAAAATAAAAAAAAATAAAAATAAATAAAAATAAAAATAAATTACTGGAAATAATTATGTACAGCGCTTTACAATCAATGTAGTGACTGACTGGCCGAGTAATGGAAATACCACCTACTCCATGTCAGTAAGTGGCCGTAGGTCGCACTAAATGATCTTGTCAATAGAGTGACAGCAATGGATAAATATTTAAGAAAAACTTCAATCAAGGCAATACAGAGAAAGTATTTTTTGTGGGATCTGACTAAACCGACTCCACTATGTTAGGTGCCAATGGTGCCATGGTCCTAAGTTGCTTAAACGCCACAGATAGAGACTGAGAGCAGTTGAGCAAGAGCTTTGTGTGCCTATCATTAAAAGATTAAATTGTCATAGTACATACAGTACTGTGTTAGGTTACAGTGTGTCATTTTATAAAATCGTTGGCTGTTGGTGTGTTGTACAATTTTACGCATGTAAAAAATGTGCCTTGTTTCAAAAAAGGTTGAAAAACACTTAAATATGCTGCTATATAAACGACTCCTTGCCACGCAATAGCACATTAGCGTCCTAGGTAAAACTGCACAGCTTAGCAGACCTGGCACTTGTTGTCAGTGCCCTCTATTTTCAGTCACAATTTGGAACGCATGTTCTTGACACTAACAGATGTGTGACAGTGTATATTGTGTTTCTCTGGTGGTATTTCTGTCTGCACCGCACTTCTTTATCTGCTTTCCTCTCTCTGGAAGTACACTGTGCGGGTGAGCTTGTTATAGAGTGAGCCGCTGTCAACTTTAGTCCAGTCCAGACCGACCTAATTCACTTACTGAGCTCTGTCTGCCAGCTGACTGCAGCCCCCAGATACTGATACCATGTCTCACTAATAATAATAATAACTATATACCGGCTGCTTCATATCACAGTCACACAGCTGGACAGACAGACGGATGGGCGCACAGTGAGGCAGCCAGAGACACTGACAAACAGGCCAAGACAGGGGCAGTATTTGTGCCGAGTTAGAGCAGCAGGAGGAGAGTGGATTGTGACAGAGCTCATGTTCTGTTCTCTAAAAAACATTCAGAGCACTGTGTGTCATTTTGATCACTGTCAAAATCTCCCACTCTATGACGAAAAAGGCTTTACTGATCATTAGTCAGTTCAATCCATTCTGGAATAAAGTCCTAACTTATATTGGAGGGATATGTTGTCGTCATAATGAGTTAGTCAAAATTCTGAAAATAAACAACACATTTAGTCACTTAATCACTTACTCACTGTCTCTTGTATGTCCAAGAGTAGTGCACAAAGTCCAGAAGGTCACAACAACTCATTCTTGGCTTGGTTCTTCTGTTAATGTGCAATAGTTAATTTTTTGGGGCTTACGCAGCGTTCAGGGCCCTGTTGGAAACAGGTGGATTTTCACATAAATGGGCCTGATGAGAAAGGCTGGGTTTAGACTCACTTCAAGTCTCCCCCACACAAGAGAGAAGAGATGCGACCAGCACCAGAAACAGAGTTATTGCCGTCCGGTTTTCTAAACTGTGTCCTTTTCTTAGTTTCCACCTAAATTAGCTTTTTATTTCTTTTGTACTCTTTTTTAATATGCCTTTATTAAAAATAGACAGTTTCTGGACAGGAAACGAGTATCAGATGGGTAATGACCTAGAGGAAGAGCAGGGAATTGAACTCGGTTCCCTCTGTCCAAGCAAGCGTCCCATGATAAAATCTTTATGAACATTTTTGCTCAAGAAAAAAAAAAAAAAGAACGCTATAGCACATATTTGAGTTCTTTACAAGATACAAGCCAAGTAATTAGAAAGTTAACTTTGATGGCTAATTAAAAATAGCCAAATAGTGTTTCTTAAAGCAAAACAACCTAACTTTTCTTAAAAAAAAATCCACTAATGAAGGAGAAGAAATACTGCTGCAAACTCACATTATGTTGTCACCTCTCAATCCATACCATAAGTTGGAATGTAAGTTTGTGCTGATATAACAGCTAATGTTACAACATTCCTTGAACCACTTTTGAAAAATGATGGCTTCTGGTGCTAATGCTAACTGTAAACTGTACTATATTAGTATATGTTGGTAACAGACAGAGCTGCTTTATTATGTCTGTAAGGAGCCTGAATGGCAGTCAATGGAAGCGTCTCTCATCTGCTCAGAGTGTCGGCACTCGGTACATATTTGCTTTAGATCTAGTGTAATGACTCTGGTGTGCCCAGTCAACACTGCAAACAGTGTGTCATCATCTCAGCACCCCGGGATCTCACTGCATTAATTAGAAATGTAATCAGAATGACACTCAGAGTATACCCTCCCTGCATTCTCCTATGTTTGGGCTCCTTCCATCCGTTACACCAACACATCAAGCACCCAAACCCAGAAACCGCTTCATTTCCAAAAGATGATGGGAGCGTGACTGACCGGGCAGCTTAGCAGCGAGTGCAGGCTGGGGAATATTACTGAGAGAAAATCCAATCCCTGCAAGTGTAGCAGTCTGCAACAATACGCCCTAAATGCGCCACAAGCTCAAGCAGAGATAATAACTGACAGAAAAAATATGATGCTGCTTTCATCACTGCAGCTTTACAAATGATGATCACAGCAAACCCATTCTTTTAATAAAGAGCTGTGAGAACTGGCAGACCCATGGCCATGACATTATAGCAGAGAAAATGATACACAGTCATTCTGCAGCTATTATTATATGAAGTCCAGAGAGTAGAGAGTAATCCCACCTGTCTGTGACACTTACCTGTCTGTGACACTCACCTGTTTGTGACTTTGACCTGTCACCTGTCATAACTCAGACCTGTCCCACCTTTCTGTGACTCTCACCTGTTGTAACTCTCACCTGTCGTGACTCTCACCTGTTGTGACTCTCACCTGTTGTGACTCTCAGCTGTCACCTGTCATAATTCAGACCTGTCCCACCTTTCTGTAATTCTCACCTGTCATGACTCTCACCTGTTGTGACTCTTACCTGTCATGACTCTCACCTGTCATGAATCACACCTGTTTGTGACTCTCACCTGTCACCTGTCATAACTCAGACCTGTCCCACATTTCTGTGACTCTCACCTGTTGTAACTCTCACCTGTTGTAACTCTCACCTGTTGTGACTCTCACCTGTTGTGACTCTCACCTTTCTGTAACTCTCACCTGTCATGACTCTCACCTGTTGTGACTCTCACCTGTCATGACACTCACCTGTTTGTGACTCTCACCTGTCATGACACTCACTTGTTTGTGACTTTCACCTTTTAGTGACTCTCACCTGTAATAACTCTCACCTGTCTGTGACTCTCACCTGTTGTGACTCTCACGTGTTTGCGACTCTTACCTGTCATGACACTCACCTGTTTGTGACTTTCACCAATCATACTCTCACCTGTTTATGACTCACCTGTCTGTGACTCTCACCTGTTGAGACTCTCACCTGTCTGTGACTCTCACCTGTCTAAGACTCTCACCTGTTATGGCTCTCACATGTTTGCGACTCTCACCTGTCTGTGACTCTCACCTGTCATGACAGTCACCTGTCACCTGTCATAACTCAGACCTGTCCCACCGTTCTGTGACTCTCACCTGTTGTGACTCTCACCTGTTTATGTCTCTCACCTGTTGTGACTCTCACGTGTCTGTGACTCTTACCTGTCATGAATCTCACCTGTCTGTGACTCTTACCTGTCACTGTCTGTGACTCTCAGCTGTCATGAATCTTACCTGTCTGTGACTCTCACCTGTCATGAATCTCACCTGTCTGTGACTCTCACCTGTCATGAATCTCACCTGTCTGTGACTCTCACCTGTCTGTGACTGTCACCTGTCTCTGACTCTCACCTGTCATGAATCTCACCTGTCTGTGACTCTCACCTGTCATGAATCTCACTTGTCTGTGACTCTCATCTGTCTGTGACTCTCACCTGTCTGTGACTGTCACCTGTCTCTGACTCTCACCTGTCATGAATCTCACCTGTCTGTGACTCTCACCTGTCTGTGACTGTCACCTGTCTCTGACTCTCACCTGTCATGAATCTCACCTGTCTGTGACTCTCACCTGTCATGAATCTCACCTGTCTGTGACTCTCACCTGTCTGTGACTGTCACCTGTCTCTGACTCTCACCTGTCATGAATCTCACTTGTCTGTGACTCTCACCTGTCTGTGACTCTCACCTGTCTGTGACTGTCACCTGTCTCTGACTCTCACCTGTCATGAATCTTACCTGTCTGTGACTCTCAGCTGTCATGAATCTCACCTGTCTGTGACTCTCACCTGTCATGAATCTCACTTGTCTGTGACTCTCACCTGTCTGTGACTGTCACCTGTCTCTGACTCTCACCTGTCATGAATCTCACCTGTCTGTGACTCTCAGCTGTCTGTGAATCTCACCTGCCTGTGACTCTCACCTGTCATGAATCTCACCTGTCTGTGACTCTCACCTGTCATGAATCTCACCTGTCTGTGACTCTCACCTGTCTGTGACTGTCACCTGTCTGTGACTCTCACCTGTCATGAATCTCACCTGTCTGTGACTCTCACCTGTCATGAATCTCACCTGTCTGTGACTCTCACCTGTCATGACTCTCACCTGTCTGTGACTGTCACCTGTCTCTGACTCTCACCTGTCATGAATCTCACCTGTCTGTGACTCTCAGCAGTCATGAATCTTACCTGTCATGAATCTCACTTGTCTGAGACTCTCACTTGTCTGTGACTCTCACCTGTCTCTGACTCTCACCTGTCATGAATCTCACTTGTCTGAGACTCTCACTTGTCTGTGACTCTCACCTGTCTGTGACTCTCACCTGTCTGTGACTCTTTCCTGTCATGAATCTCACCTGTCTGTGACTCTCACTTGTCTGTGACTCTCACCTGTCTGTGACTCTCACCTGTCTGTGACTCTTACCTGTCATGAATCTCACCTGTCTGTGACTCTCACCTGTCAAGAATCTCACCTGTCTGTGACTCTTACCTGTCTGTGACTCTCACCGGTCTGTGACTCTTACCTGTCATGAATCTCACCTGTCTGTGACTCTCACCTGTCTGTGACTCTTACCTGTCATGAATCTCACCTGTCTGTGACTCTCACCTGTCATGAATCTCACCTGTCTGTGACTCTCACCTGTCTGTGACTCTCACCTGTCATGAATCTCATCTGTCTGTGACTCTCACCTGTCTGTGACTTATACCTGTCATGAATCTCACCTGTCTGTGACTCTCACCTGTCATGAATCTCACCTGTCTGTGACTCTCACCTGTCTGTGACTCTTACCTGTCTGTGACTCTCACCTGTCTGTGACTCTCACCTGTCTGTGACTCTTACCTGTCTGTGACTCTCACCTGTCTGTGCCTCTCACCCGTCATGAATCTCACCTGTCATGAATCTCACCTGTCTGTGACTCTCACTTATCTATGACTCTCACCTGTCATGAATCTCACCTGTCTGTGACTCTCACCTGTCTGTGACTCTCACCTGTCTGTGACTCTCACCTGTCTGTGACTCTCACCTGTCTGTGCCTCTCACCCGTCATTAATCTCACCTGTCTGTGACTCTCACCTGTCTGTGACTCTCACCTGTCATGAATCTCACCTGTCTGTGCCTTTCACCCGTCATGAATCTCACCTGTCTGTGACTCTCACCTGTCTGTGCCTCTCACCCGTCATGAATCTCACCTCTCTGTGACTCTTACTTCTCTGTGACTGTCACCTGTCATGAATCTCACCTGTTTGTGACTCTCACCTGCATGTCTTGACACTCACCTGTTTGTGACTCTCACCTGTCATGAATCTCACCTGTCTGTGACTCTCACCTGTCATGAATCTCACCTGTCTGTGACTCTCACCTGTCATGAATCTCACCTGTCTGTGACTCTCACCTGTCTGTGACTCTTACCTGTCATGAATCTCACCTGTCTGTGATTCTTACCTGTCATGAATCTCACCTGTCTGTGACTCTCACCTGTCATGAATCTCACCTGTCTGTGATTCTTACCTGTCATGAATCTCACCTGTCTGTGACTCACACCTGTCATGAATCTCACCTGTCTGTGACTCTCACCTGTCTGTGACTCTTACCTGTCATGAATCTCACCTGTCATGACTCTCACCTGTCTGTGACTCTCACCTGTCATGAATCTCACCTGTCTGTGACTCTCACCTGTCTGTGACTCTTACCTGTCATGAATCTCACCTGTCTGTGACTCTCACCTGTCTGTGACTCTCACCTGTCTGTGACTCTTGCCTGTCATGAATCTCACCTGTCTGTGACTCTCACCTGTCTTGAATCTCACCTGTCTGTGACTCTTACCTGTCTGTGACTCTCACCGGTCTGTGACTCTTACCTGTCATGAATCTCACCTGTCTGTGACTCTCACCTGTCTGTGACTCTTACCTGTCATGAATCTCACCTGTCTGTGACTCTCACCTGTCATGAATCTCACCTGTCTGTGACTCTCACCTGTCTGTGACTCTTACCTGTCATTAATCTCACCTGTCTGTGACTCTCACCTGTCTGTGCCTCTCACTTGTCTGTGACTCTCACCTGTCTGTGACTCTTACCTGTCTGTGACTCTCACCTGTCTGTGACTCTCACCTGTTTGTGCCTCTCACCCGTCATGAATCTCACCTGTCTGTGACTCTCACCTGTCTGTTACTGTCACCTGTCTGTGCCTCTCCCCCGTCATGAATCTCACCTGTCTGTGACTCTCACCTGTCTGTGACTCTCACCTGTCATGAATCTCACCTGTCTGTGACTCTCACCTGTCTGTGACTCTCACCTGTCTGTGCCTCTCACCTGTCTGTGACTCTCACCTGTCTGTGACTCTCACCTGTCTGTGCCTCTCACTTGTCTGTGACTCTCACCTGTCTGTGACTCTCACCTGTCTGTGCCTCTCACTTGTCTGTGACTCTCACCTGTCTGTGACTCTTACCTGTCTGTGACTCTCACCTGTCTGTGACTCTCACCTGTTTGTGCCTCTCACCCGTCATGAATCTCACCTGTCTGTGACTCTTACCTGTCTGTGACTCTCACCTGTCTGTGCCTCTCACCTGTCTGTGACTCTCACCTGTCTGTGACTCTTACCTGTCTGTGACTCTTACCTGTCTGTGACTCTCACCCGTCATGAATCTCACCTGTCTGTGCCTCTCACCTGTCTGTGACTCTCACCTGTCTGTGACTCTCACCTGTCTGTGACTCTCACCTGTCTGTGACTCTTACCTGTCTGTGACTCTCACCCGTCATGAATCTCACCTGTCTGTGCCTCTCACCTGTCTGTGACTCTCACCTGTCTGTGACTCTCACCTGTCTGTGACTCTCACCTGTCTGTGACTCTCACCTGTCATGAATCTCACCTGTCTGTGACTCTCACCTGTCTGTGACTCTCACTTATCTGTGTCTCTCACCTGTCTGTGACTCTCACCTGTCTGTGACTCTCACCCGTCATGAATCTCACCTGTCTGTGACTCTCACTTGTCTGTGACTCTTACCTGTCCGTGACTCTCACCTGTCTGTGACTCTCACCTGTCTGTGACTCTCACCTGTCATGAATCTCACCTGTCTGTGCCTCTCACCCGTCATGAATCTCACCTGTCCGTGACTCTCACCTGTCTGTGACTCTCACCTGTCTGTGCCTCTCACCCGTCATGAATCTCACCTGTCTGTGACTCTCACCTGTCTGTGCCTCTCACCCGTCATGAATCTCACCTGTCTGTGACTCTCACCCGTCATGAATCTCACCTCTCTGTGACTCTTACTTATCTGTGACTCTCACCTGTCTGTGCCTCTCCCCCGTCATGAATCTCACCTGTCTGTGACTCTCACCTGTCATGAATCTCACCTGTCTGTGCCTCTCACCCGTCATGAATCTCACCTGTCTGTGACTCTCACCTGTCTGTGCCTCTCACTCGTCATGAATCTCACCTGTCTGTGCCTCTCACCCGTCATGAATCTCACCTGTCTGTGCCTCTCACCTGTCTGTGACTCTCACCTGTCGGTGGTGGTGGTCGTAGGAGCTGATGTGGTTGTCAAACTGCTGCTGCCGCTCGTACTGTTTGTCACAGAGCTGACAGTAGAGTCTGGAGTCGGCCTCCTCCTGAAAAGCACAAAGCACAACAAATACATAAGTACAACAGAAAATGTAGAATAGATGCAGTCACACAGTGTTTTTCTCATAAACCTGATTGAACACACTCTGGTTAGCAAAAAAATTTCTTTGATAAACATTTATAGCATTAGAATAAAGATAAAAGCAGGAACAATCTCATTCCTCTGTTTACTGTTTAAAATGTTTAAATGAAGACATATACCTAAATATCTGAAATGGTGCCATGCAATATTGTTTTCTCCTAAAACATGGATGCTTGTCATATGATTGGTTTGCAGAAATGTTCCTATCTACAGAAACAGTAGAAGTGCACAATTATTAGACCATGGGATGGGCCAGTTTATGGACCATATCAATTCATCAGACTTGTTGCTTGTGTTTCTTTGTGCATGTATTGTGCACCAATGTTGTCTCTATTGCTTCCGACAGCTAATGGCCCTTTCAATCACAGCTATTGATCAGGAATCAGTGAGTACACTCACAATCGAGCACACAAACAGTCAAATATATCTAAAGCTTTTACTACAGCCCTCTCATTTACAGACAGACACCGGACCCACGCACGACACACGTCATATACCATCTCCATTAATGGAAGATTGATTTATCCTTAAAAGTAGGGAACATTCAATCTGTGGCACGACCTTCAGACTGGTTCTTCTCAGTGTGTGTCTATGGGCATTGGATTGACTAACTTTTTGTATCTAAAATGTGTAGTTATAAAACTTTCTGAAGTCAGACCCAGACAGACAGACAGTGGAGGAGCAGTCAAGAAGAGACACAGAGAGGAGAGAGGAGACACAGAGAGGAGGGAGGAGACACAGAGAGGAGGGAGGAGACACAGAGAGGAGGGAGGAGACACAGAGAGGAGAGAGGAGACACTGCGCCAACAAAACTAGTAAAAAAAAATACAATGGCGGGCATTTCTAGTCATTTCTTATAATAAGCTTTGTATACTAAAAAATAGTGCTACTAGTAATAGCCTAGTAGCACCATGCACACTTCCTTTTTTACAATTTGTCTCTTATCTTTTTAATTTTATATAAAATTTTTATGTAACAAACAAGGATTTTTTTTCATGACCTAAAAGCTATTGAAAAAAAAAAATCAGTATTTTATATATATATATAAAATGCATTAAAAAAATCCCAAAAAAGACTAAATTGGAAAAAAGAGGTGTGCATGGTGCTACTAGGCTAGTATTATGAATATAAAGTGGGTTGAAGTGACTAGGTCACATAACCTGAAAGCTATAAAAAAAAATCCATATTTTTTACATATAAAATTAATTATAAAATAAAAAAAAGGTGTGCATGGTGCCACTAGATTAGATCTATTGTTTTTAAGGGGTTTGGAGAAAATTCATTTGTTATTTATTTACTTCATCGTCCTTTATTGACGGTCCCTAAGTGTCATGCTCCTTAGAGTGAGTTCCCCGCAACCATGACACCTCCCGATGAAAGTGTGGAGCCAAATATCCAACGTCCAACGTCAATCTAACTTCACCGCAGTAGGCAAACCTGATGATAAGCTAAACTCTGCATAATGTTTTATGTTCTACGTTTAAACTTGTGTTGGCCGAACAGTGAGCTTTTTATTCTTCTCTGTTGCTAACTTTGCATCTTATAATCTTTATTTCTATCTATCGTTTACTATAAAATAAACAAATTAAATAGAAGCATGTAATATAGATTGGTTAGGTTATACATTTTTTGTAGATTTGTAGTTTAGGCTATAACATTGAATTAGCAAATAATACATTTTTAATTATCTACAGGTTTAATGTGAAACAAAAAAATGGTCCAATTCATCAGAAGGACAACAGTAGCAGAACAGAGTACAGAACAGGCTGGACAGAAGTAGTAATAGTTTTCATTAGTATGCTGCTGTTATAACACAAGCTATACTCTTTGCATTTATCTACTTTAAAATGAACTATACAATTGAAGTTCCACAGAACCCAGCACAGTTCACTTACTTGTATTCCCTTTTATCTACATCTGCCCAGTGAACGTAACATTGCTAGAGAGAAGCACCCTCCTGTTCAACACATTCTTGAAGAGTTCGGTTGGTGAGATCACTGTTAGACCATTTACTATTGGATTTGTTCAAAGAAAACAAAATAATAGAAAGTTACAAATTTGTTATGTTTGTTTTCTATGGCAAGATCGGTTTTACTAAAGGAGAGTTTGATGTTCATATATGAATTATATATTTAACTATATTTTAAGAATTCTAAAAAATGTACTAACTATACTCTAAAGCTTACTTTTTCAAAATGATACATAATGATAATCTATTTATATAGAATATGTTTAATAATAAGACCGCAGTTTTATGCTTCAAGTACTCAAGTTAAGCAAAGAGACTTGTGACTTGAATTGGACTTGCAAAAAAAGACTTGACATTTCTGTCATAAACCAAACATAAAGCTGTCATTTTAATTTGATTGTGAACCAAACTTCATGGATCTACATCAAACCTGATATCAGCCAGGTCAAAAATCTCTCAGTGGTTACGGGCCATTGTTCAAGTCCAGGTGAGCTTTAACAGAGCAAGGACCACCAGAGAGACCTCCAGGAAACTGCACACATGAAGAATGTGTGCCCTAAGACCAAAGCCAACAAACCAAAGACCAGAAGCAATGAGATGTGTTCCCATTCACAAAGACGGACATCTGGACATATGAAGTCAATCTGTGTTTAAAACCTCACACAAAAATCTTGGCTGTGATTTTTAAAATTTAAAATAAAATTGACGACAAATAAAGACTAATAACTGATAAATATAGTGAGCTGGATCAGCCTCCTGTAGATGACTCCTCTTTTATCCTGTCAGAGTCCAGCCTCAAAAACAGGCCTCAGATTGTGATCGAGGACAGACCAAAGAGACACAAGCAAAAAGGAAACAGGCTTTTTGTGTTTCGATCATTCACTGCCTCGAACCAGCTGCCTTCAGGCCCGGGATGGCCTGCTTTAGTTAGCATTAGCTCCAGAGACGACTGATCACTGCTGCTGCTTTAATTCCATTAAGTAACAAATGTATGTAGCGTTATTCTATTACAGAAAGAAACATTGCATTTGCATTATTTAATCAAAGACGGTATTGGTTTGCATTATGTCATTAAAGATGTCGCTGGCTTGCATTAGCCGCTGAAGATGGCTCTGGATGTCCATTAAACATGCTTGGCAGGACAGCTGGGAAACTGCTGCTCGTAAAGTCAAATTAACCTCTTTATTTTTCTTTTTTTTTGAGCTTTCAGTGCATTTTGGTTATTTGTGAACAGACTTGAGAGAGCTTTATGGAAGGTCTGTTTGAATTCCCTCAGATAAGTGAATAAATGTGTAGGTTTAGTTTTAGCAAGAAAAAAATATCTGCTCTGAGCCAAACATCTTCTTTGGCTTGAACTCCTCAACCTGCTTTTGTGGAAATAGAAGAATAGGAAGTAGGAATGTAAGGCTTGTGGTAAGTGCTTCCCTAGATGACTGGATGTTAGGTCATTCAATAGAAAAGCAATCAGCATGCAGTTATGGCCTTTATAATTTTTAAACAGTTTTATTTGATTGTGTTATAGTACCACGTGTAGGTCTGGTGGGGTTTAACACTGTATGTCATAAAGCTGCATCTGTAGACAATGTACCTCCTGCGTTAAATGGGAAGTACACATTTTTTTATGGGAAAAAAAAAGAAACGTTTAATCACCTAATGTGGGTGCACGTGGCAGAGTGGTTAGCACTCCTGCCTTACAGCAAGAAGGTCGTGAGTTCAAAACCCGGCCGACCCAAACATTCTCGGCCGACTCCGGTCTTTCTGTGAGGAGTCTGCATGTCCTCCACGTGTTACCGTGGGTTCTCTCCGGGTACTCCGGCTTCCTCCCACCGTCCAAAGACATGCTTTAATCGGCAACTCTAAAGTGTCCCTAGTGAATGAATGTGAATGTGAGAGTGAATGGTTGTCTGTCAATGTCTGTCTCTAAATGTCAGCCCTGTGACTAACTGGCCACTGTCCAGGGTGTACCCCGCCTCAGGCCCAAAGCTGCTGGGATAGGCTCCAGTCACCCGCGACCCCTAACGGGACAAAGCGGTAGAAAATGAATGAATGAATGAATGAATCACCTAATATCATATTGTAACAGAAATAATCTGTGACGTTTTGGGGGATCATATACTCACTTGTTTAGAGGTGTTGAGTTGGTCGACACTGATGCCAATACAGAAGAAACTGTATGTTTAAAGTTACTTCCTGAATACATGGTTTTACAGAGAAACAGCATAAAAATGGAGAAAAGGGAGGCAACATGTAACATAGATAAATACTGTAAATTCATGTAAATCATGTAATGTTTGACAATGAGATACTTGTCGTTCTGATGCTGAAGTCGCAGCTAAAGGTTTACGGTCAGCTCTAAACATACGTGTGATGGAATGAATTTGTATTTTGGAGAAAAAATTGGTCCAATTTGGCTTTTTAATAAAATAAAGCAGCACAGCCCCATCAGTCCCACCCAAAACACAACCAAAGCCATTTGCCTATTCAGGAAAAATCAGGGCAAAGCTTCAGTGCTGCCCTGAGGGTGTCAGCCCCAGAGACATTGGCTAAAGACCAAACAAATCAATAGCAGAGCACCTGCAAAAACACATTTGTCACATGCACATCACAATCTGAGCTTGACAAGTAAATAAACGTGAAATCAGTTACACTCACTCTCTCCTTTACTGACAAGATTCATCTTCATTCACAAAATAACCTCTTTTTCACTTTTTCACTTTTAGGCAAGGCAATTTTATTTCTATAGCCCAATTCATACACTGGGTAACTCAAAGTGCTTTACATGAATAAAAGACAATTTACAAAATTTAGATTAAGAAACATTTAGAATTGTAGCCAAGCAGAGAGAATCAAAAACGTTAGCAAGGTCGATAGGTTGGTTTATTGGACAAGCAGAATCTGACCATGAGCACTAAAAGACACGTCCTTAAATACCAAAACAACATCACTGTCATCCCTATCCTGAGACAGAGGGCCTCTGTTTCCATGAAACCTGAACTAACACGTACAACAATATAAGACCTATGTTTCATAAGTCTGTGGAGGAGAGGGTGCCCCAGAGTCCATTAACCATGAACTAACACCTACAACAACATAAGATCTATGTTTATCTGCCTTGGGAGACAAAAAGACCACCCCATTTTCCAGGAGGCATACCGACATGCATACTCATCAGAAAAGCATACAAGAGAAGAGCCTATGTAGTTAGATCAAACATTAAGCACACATTTACTAATGACATAAAATGACATAATACCAGATTAAGAAATCTAAATGTTTTGGTCTACTACTATAGTCATCAGTTTCAATTTCCATTTCAGGGAAGTTTAAAGTAGCTACTACATTCACAACATTAACTTTCAAATCTCACCATTAAGTCTGAAAATGTCCGGAGGCTGGGTGCCTGTGCAGAATCAGATGCACAGATGCACACACAGTCTGACTGGTTGATCACACACTCTCATTAGTGTAATGTATGTCTGTTGACAGCCAGACACTCAGCCTCCAAAGAGCTGCCACAAACAATTTCCCAACATTAACCTAGAAATGATCCCAACACAGAACTAACATTTTTATCTTATGACGAGTACCGTAATGCTCCTAACAGCACACCTCGGGTTGAAACACAACCTCATGGCAGCCTGTTGGTTTGAGACCAGCACTGGGGAACACTGCAGCCTGTTAGTTCAGCTGTGTCTTAAATCATCTGTAACTTCAAGGTTTTAGAAGGAACAGAAAAAAACTCTTTAATAATCTTCATCTTTCATCTGAATATGCAAACAAATGTAGGACTGCGTTCAAAACAAAGCTGTGACTAATCTGATCTGGATCTGAGGGCTCCTCTGTGCTGTACAGAGTGCGCTGTTTGCTCTCCTTCAGGGGTATGTTCTGGACTCCAACAATGAGCTCGTGTGGAGAGAGACACACCAGTACCATCAGGTCACACTGATAAACCCTTCACTCGCATTTCATTCAATCTTTACATTCATCACTTCCCATTCACATGCTTGTCAGCCGGACCAGGAAGAAGCCACAGGGAGGACATGCAGACTCCACACAGAAAGGAGATATTTGACCTGTCCTAACTCCAGGCCCGGGTCAGTCCGGACTCCCGTCTGGATCATTAGCTCCACTGCCATAAGGACAGCATGAAGCTGAATGATGGAGGGACTGGCAATACTTTTTTCATCATTTTATTAAACACGCAAGACCCTCTGGTAATATTAATATTTCATATGAACCCATGTCTTCACTAAGGAAAATGCCCAGATCAAAATATATTTATAGTAAAAGAAAACAAAGAGAAAATGTTCCGAGTGGGCTTTGTGCACCATGACAGACTCAGTATGGATTCTGTATATGAAAATATACAATAATAAAAATAAAATTCTGCTCACAAAATTCTGCTCACTTTCCCAGTTCATTACTGGAGCTTACGGACAACAGCGCCCCCTACCATTAGAATGTGTGCTCCTTAGGACCAGGGTAACTGCATTTACCAGAAAGAGTAGAGCCACAAAAAATCAATTGACTACTTTCCCAACTCATTTAAAAATTTTATTAAACCACATTAAGATTTTTAATAAAAAAAACTTTTTTTTACTTTAGTTTATCTCATAACAAGGTAAGATAAGACTATATTGATCCCTCAGAGGTTACTTGTAATGGCAGCTCACAGAGTGAATACAATAGAATATACATATTAATTTTTACAAGTGAATAAAAAGTTTATTATGTTCAATACACATCATGCCTGTCTTGATGCTGCTGCTGGATTATCTACAGCTGGTATTGAATACGCTGGGATTAGCATGTATGCACAGTTTCATAAATCCCAAATACGGTTATTTTAACACAGACCTCTGCACTGATTAAAGAGACCCAGTATGATTGGATATTCAGAAACAGTAGACAGTAGGAGCCAGACCTCACGTCCATGGGCTTCCCCCGTCTGCACGTTGTTTATTGTTTTCATGTGTAAGAGTGTAGACTTTTATTAAAAGCATGTACCACTTGTAAAATATACATTAAATGTCTCAACACAAACGCGGGGCCAGGAGCAGCCGCATGTTTGATCTCACAACACCCACTCACCAGCAGCTCCCCGGCGTGTGCACTCTGCAGGCTGGGCTTACACAGGGCTGTCTAACACTCCCACAGATCAGAGTCATCAGCCAATCCAGCTCAAAAGGATACAGCTGCACTTGACCTTTGACCCCTGCTTTCATCCAGCCTGGAGTTCTGTTTAGAGCCGCTAAAGCTGGACATTATCTCACTGTGAAGCAAATTACATTGGGTCGAGACACAATGAGAGTCACAATGTAACGTTCAGTCAGCATGAAAATGACAAGAAGCAGATGATTTCTGCTCCTGCTGCGCACGTTGTACCATTTCCTCTCTGTCCTTATCCTGTCGTTATGCTAAATGTAGTCCAAGCAGGTCAGGTCACTGAAAAATGCTTTGTGTGAGAGAACATACAGGATAGACTGCCAAAGACTTCATTAAAAGTAGTTTGAGCCCTCTGTCGTGTCTTTGTGTCTCTGCTTACCCTGGTGCTGACAGACGGCCACTCTCCTTGGGTCTGGGTCTGCAGAGCTTTTTGTCCCTCCTCTTGACAAGCTGCTGGTCCAGACCAAACTGAACCACGGCCTGGTTTATTTGTGTGAAAGCACATGTGCTGATAGTTCCAACTTTTTGAAGAAAACCAGGACTACAAGCAACTGAACACACAAAGAGCAAACGGAGAAGGGATATGGATAAAACCGGTATCAGTCGATGGGATGTCGGTCGGGGAAAGTAGAAAAGTCCATTTTTAAATACTGTAGTGTGAAACCAAAACTTATGGAACCTAAAGAATACTGTGTAACAATTTGTGAATTCTTGAATTTAAATCTTGATTCTGAATTTGAGACCTTCAGGTGAGAAAACACCCCTGGACATGATAAACAATACTTAGCTTTCCAAGCTGACAGCACATGAACGCTCTTTTGTCCTTAAGAGAATATTCTTCATTTCCTGACTTTTTCCTATGATACTGTTTTGTTGTCACTTCTTTGAACTATGACTCCAAGCACATTGTTCATTACAAAACAATGTATGTTCAAAATGAGCAAATGAAACTTGTTTTTACAGATGAGATACATCGAAATGTGGCTGGAGAACACCGTCTTCACACACTGTCCACATCTGTCAACACACTCTTCCATCTTACAATTCAACATTTATTGTCCCTGAGGATGATATATTTGAGCTCAGGCATGATTTACGATAAAAAACAACACAAAGCGGTAGACGTTAACGACATCATAAAACTCAGCTCCAGACAAGAGCTCCACATAGTCCTATTAAAGTTCATCATCAGAGGAGAAAATGCAGCCGATGTGGCAATAAAATGTAAAATGCTGCCAATTTGTTTGTGCAGAAGATACGAGCAAACGGGTGAAGCGCATTTTACCGGCTCATTTATTCGACTGCGGAGCGTAGATTGAGTCCGATTTCTGTCTCAGATCTCGATGAATATCCTTTGGCTGCTCAGCTGTGGAGCCGACAGTGAAATCTCAAATTGTTTATGCAGCCGGTGTGATTTTAAGCCTGCCAAAGTCTTTGTTGGATCTAAGAGTGTAATAAAACCCACAGGCCTCCCACACAGCTGGCCTCCTACGCTCTACAGTCCAGGACATAGACGACCATCATTGTCAGACAAAGAAACAATATGGAACCTGTATTTTTTATTTCTTGTGTCTTTTACAATTTAATATACTTTGTAGTTTGCTGTGGCGTAAGGTTTTCCTGTGGGGCCTAAAGAAGTGTCACAGCCAGACACACAACGTTCAGCATCTTAAAAAACACCAACAGGCTTCAGAGCTGCATCATCGTTTAGTCAGAGCTAACAGGAACATTCCACGGCTCCACAGAGCTGTGTCTGGGGACATCTGTGTGGAAAAGTGTCAAAGGGCTCAAACTGTCCATTTTTATCCTATAGTTTCAGTTTTATCGCTGGAAAAGTTCTGGAAAACAATGGTGGAAGAAAAAAAAGCAATGGCTCATTTGTGTCTGAGCTGAGAGAGACCGACACACACTGAAGAGAAGAGAAGAATAGAGAAGAGAAGAATAGAGAAGAATAGAGAAGAGAAGAGAAGACTAGAGAAGGATGAGAGTGAGCTGCTGAGATGGAGGACGCAGTGGCTAATGATGCAGGAGGAACAAGCTCTTTATTGTCTCGCCATCTCTCTGTCTCATTCTGCATCTCATCTTTTGTCTTTCTTTGTCTCTCTTCTCTCCAGTCGTTGCATCTTTGTTCCCTCCATCACCACTTTGATAGGGCCACATTTCAGACTTTTACCAGAGGCAGACAGTGTTGCTCTATGCGTAGAGTGACCATGTGTCCTGGTTTAATGGGCAAAGGTTATAAGTTGTTTGCAGTTTGTAGTAGTTTGGAGGTCTGGATATATGGTCACCCTATCTATGCATCAAGTCTTGTATTCATGCAATTTATTTGAACTAAATTAACACGAGTTTAGCACATGTGTCATTTAATTTGTTTTTTAAGAAACATTTAATCTGTTTTAGAGGATGTCAGATAGAAATGTGTTGTTAAACTTCTTAAAGCACAGTTTAGTTTTGTTTAGCGACAGTTGAGTCGAGTAACAACAACTTCAAAAGCATCACTGTCAACTAAAGCACATACATGGCACCATAACACTCTGATTAACGAGTTTCACTTTACTTGTCCCGTTGTTTAAACTCTGCATGACCCACATACAAAAGCAGCACAAGGAGAAGAGAGAGTTGTATTTGTAGCTTTTCAGTGTTTCAGCTGTGACTGAGCTCCACCCACACTTCACTGTAATTGGTTAAATCTGTCTGTCACTCAGTCAAGCACGAGGTGGACTAACCAACAGTGAGAGTGGGAGGGAAAAGACCAACTGGTGCCTTTGTGTTTCAGCACTAGGGATGGGACGAGAACCAGTTTGACAGTAAATAAGTTGCCATGGTATCAATACTGTTGAAAACACAAATGAAAAGGCAACATTTAATAAAGGGCATCTGTATTTAACATTATTTTTCAAGTTAGACTTTCATTTATTGCATTTTACAGCTGGAGTTAAACAAGCGCTTTGAGTGCCAACTAAAGTAGGTGGAAAAGCTCTAATACAGAGCTAATACAGGCTTCCGTTGGATCAACAGGTGTGTGTGTGGCTGCTACCTGAAACCGAGCAGGTAAAGATAAGTTTTGGTCAGGCAGACAGTGCCTGGACTCTGGGATCAGTTAAATAGTTTCTGGAGAGTCTAGAGGAGAATATATATCTCTGCAGCTCTGTGAGGTCCAGCTGTTCTGCTCTGTGCCACAGCAGCGTGCAGTGTTAGTCTTTTTCCTTCTCTCTTTTTTTAAATATACACTTTAAGTGGATTAAACCTAGTGCTTTAGTTTGAACTTTGTTTTCAGTAGATAATTGCCTCACAGACGGTTTTGGAGGGGAGGAACTGGACACTTTAAAGACTAAGGCAGGACAGAGAGCAGGTAGGCTCAGTCTAAACAGTGATATATTTTTGTTGGTGTTTGTTTGATGGGGTTCACTGAGAGCTACATGGAAGTGCGTTTCAGTTCACCTGCTGTTCCTGTGGTGTCTGAATAAACTAACAATGTTTAACTGTAGCAGGAGGAACAAGTGGCTACGTCTCCTCTGACACACAGCAACAGTTTGATGTTAAATGTGAGTTAATGTTGGCCGTTGCATTTAATGTGAATCAAACCAAAGAAAACAACACTCAGCTGATAAATCCTTTCAAAGCTTCGGTAGAACTGTGTCTGTGCTATTTACTAAATAATTAGAACAGAGAGATTGTTAATGAAAATAAATTCAAGCAGTTTTAAAAAGTATAGGCAATTCAAAACAAAAGAGCTGCTTCTGTTCTGCAAATGTGAACTGAGGCTCAAAAAACAGCAGCTGAAGCCCTGCTTTAAAGACACTGCAGTTATTTATTTAAAATGACGCACTATAATAATTCTTTTAACGTTTGATTAAATTTAAAAAACATTTATCTGTGTCCAATTTACTTGGAAAAGAACTCACTTTAATCATTATTATCAAAACCATAATATCATGATTTTTTTTCTTATGATACTGTCCCATGCCTATTTACCGCAGAATTGCACCAAACAGAAAAGCAGTGTGGCACAGTTCAGCCATCTTTCTGGCAGATTGTCAACAGTTAACGTAACACATATGTAATTTTATCCTATCTTTGACCCCTGGCAGCCATTTATTAAGAAGCCACTCTGACAAAAGTCCAAGTGATTCCCACATTGTAGACCCTAATGAGGAGCCTCGTTTGTGTTGAGCGTGAGGACAACATGAGTCCTGTTGTTCACGATGAGTGCCATTTTGTGCCTTTACTAAAGCTATGTTGAAACTGACAATTTACTGGAAAATCCTCTCCATCAAAGAGCTCAGCTGTTTGAAAGATGTTTGTATTCCCACTTCCCATTATCATTCTTGTCATATTCAGGTGGATCCCAGACCGGAATTATCACCAGCTCACGCTTAATAATGAATCTCAAATAAGTACGTTGCTGCCCCGGCTCTGAGCGCTCATTTAAAATGACTGGAAATGAGTGGTGTGTCTGAAGCAGCAGCTTTGATAGGACTGTGACTCTCCCAAACGGGCTCTCTTCTCCCTCTGCTCCCCGTCCTCCTCATTATGTGCTGCTTTAATTAGCCCATCTGATACGGACCGGACTTCAGAGAGACCAGATCAGATCCACAGATAGAGGAGGAGGAGAGACTGGAGATAAAGGCGCAGTAAAGAGGCTTCCTGAAGTCAACAGTGTTCTGCTGGGTTAATTACAGAGACAGGCCCGCCCCCTGTCTATGGTTCCTCTGAAAAACAGAAAATGCAACGATAGAGACTTGTTTAACTAAAGCCGCTCCGCCATAAAATAACTAGTTTATAAATAGGTTGGTTTTGATGGAGTGCCGGGGCATAACATCTTGCATTGTTGTGTCTCCAGTGAGATGTACAGGTTGTATTTGTGGACGTGCTCCTGAAGATAACAGCTCACTCTTGTGGCCTGTGAGCACCTCAGGACTCCTACACTAACAGTAAAGCCACCGCCTTTGGGTGTATTACTGAGAACATGTGTGATGTCTTTAATGTTTACACCAGAGATATGTAGTCTGAATAAGATGGGACTTTTAAAAAGCATGTAAATCTGGAACACCTCGATGTTGCAGTGGAGCTCATGCTGCGTGTGTTACCTCAGAGCGGATGTAGTGAAAACAAACTTAAATGAAGCTCTGTCTACAGTAGCCCTTAGAAATACTCAACATTAGATTTTGGGCACAGCATACAAGTAAAATGTCTTAATGTTGGCGTTAAATCCTAAAACTCCAGAGCGGAGGAGACGCAGTGTAAAAATGCAGCAGCACTGGAGTCACATGTTTCAGGCACCAATGTATTTCCATAACCAAAAGTCCAACATCATGAGTTTGAGATCAGGCCCAGTCGAGCTACACTCAGGTCGAGGGAATCACACGCCTGACACCACAGCGCCTCGCTCAGGCTGCGTTCATGTGCTCTGGTATTTGCCTAACAGAAAAAAAGCTAACATTTAAACTTGTTGCATTAAATGGAGGGTTGTTTCGATACCATTTTTCTCTTTCCGATTCGATACCGATACCTGGGCTCATAGCAGCTGCCGATACCGAGTAGCTCAAAGTTAACTAGCATTAAAACCCAGCGAAGCGGCTCAGCTGCTCTAACGTCACTTATGCTGCTCAGACTCTGATACACTGCAAACTACACTGAAGCTCACAGCTAACAACAAGCTACTTTCTGAACAACAGTTAAACAAAGCAAACAGCTGAACATCTCTGCGAGAGCTCTGTGTCTGTGACCAGCTCCTGCTGCTGTGGTCTCGTGACAGCAGTGAGTGGAGAGACGCGAGGCAAGGACATGTTACGCATTGAGCTCAATACCACCGGCAATTTTGATGTGCTAAAATAAAATTTGTGCTGAACTGTGCACCTTTCAGTGCGTTGAGAACTGGGTTGACCAGATGCTCGGTACGGTGATATTTTTTTGGTACCAAAGTGCTGGGACGTTTGACAACACTAGCTGCTATTGTAATGTTTAGGCCAAAACCATAAGTGAACAAAGGGCTTTGTGTCAGACTATAAGAAAAATAAAGGGTACTATTAAACAAATAAACAATTCCCTCTTGCTGTATCAGGTGTGTTTTACCAAAGTCACAGGGAACTGAGGTAAATGCCGACATTTAAGAATGTGGGGCTGTTTTTGGGCTGCTTTGTGGAGGACAACTGCACAGTCATCTGGCCTTTTTGCAGACCCACCAAATGTGTCACAGTGGGATGAAAATGAGGGGCATAGAGACCAACATTAATATTGCATTACATTCTGGAGTGTTTGTGTTGTTTTCAACCCATTTCTAGCCAAGCCGTCTAATCTTATGAATAAACATTGTTGCACTCTCTCGGCCTGCGCTCTCTTTTAAGGCATCTTGCACCATTATGCCACTTATTTTACTTTGGACTTTATTGCTAAGGCTGGATAAAAATAAGGAGGAGGAGGCAGTGTTGTGCTTTTAATGCTGGATCACCTTGTCCTCTCAAAAGAAATGAATGGGGAGCTTGAGGGTCTACTGTACGCTTCACACTCACTTTACAGCTTTATTAAGGCTTTTATCCCGAAGACTGGAGCGCCTGCAGCTAAGTGCTACTGCTAATTGAAGATGGAGATTAAAATGCGTGTTGGCAGCGTGTGGAGTGAAGCTGTTCACGTCATCAACTGTAACACACTGCTTGCCAAGGGTCCGTCTCATTCCTCACTGGACATGGATGCACTCTTAGGAATTCTCTCACCAAATTTCCATTGCAGTCTTTTATGCCCTACCAGCAACACATGATAAAGCCTTTTCTGTACCCAACAAACAAGCTCTAGTAATAAATGATGAAAAAAGTGCCACCTGAAATCAAGACCAAATGTAGAATTTTCCAAGTAAACACAAATGTGGCCTCTTTCCCACACTGCTCTGTGCACCCCTCATATGACTGACTTCTCGTGACACTGAGTGGCACCATTTATGCTGGAGCTGGGCTTGATTTGTCTCACCTCTGTGACAGTTCTGTTCCTATCTCCTGCGGCAGAATAAAGACACTTGTGGCACTGCAGTGAACAGTTCCCACACTGTGTGGGGTTCTCACAAAGATCATATGTTGAACTGCAGACAGACACCTACAAACAACAAGCTGCGAACAATTCTAACACAATGTAGTGGTTTGGCTGAAGTATGAGTGGGAAATGCGGTAGAATATTCAAGGCCTTGGTGCTCTTGAGTCACTTTTACCTTCTCCCTATAACCTCAGCAGAGTCATCTATCAACAGCCTGAGAAGAAATGGTTTGTCTGTGTGTATAGTGTATAGCTTCTGTGGACTTTACAGACTGGACAAGACAACACTTCTGTCCGTAGCGCCTCCATCAGGGCTCAGAGGAGAAACTCCCGACCAGTTAAATACTGGTAGAGTCCAAGAGAAAGTTGGGACAACCAAGTTATCCCCCAACAGCAGCATAACAACCTTTTCTGCTTCTTTTATAAAAAAAACTAAAACCACAAAACACTAATGCATTACACTAAACAAAAGTCTGGAGCTGACCTGAAACTGTGGAGGCTCTGTAAATATCTGTGGCTTGTTAAACATTGCATCAAAGCAATATTTATCACGTTTGATTTGCTGACCTTTTCTCTTTTTCTTTTTTGAGCTGTTTCACTATGAAATAAAACGTATTTTGTAACAAAATAACCCATTTCCTGGTTTAATTCTTTAGTCCTTTGTTGAAATTGGTATCAACCAATGTGTACACTCCTTAACTGAGCTGTGATTGGCCAAACTCACTGTGGGCTGATCATTCTCATCTACCCCGCGACCCGGCCCCGGATAAGCAGTAGAAGATGGATGGATGAATGGCATTTAAGCCAAAAAAATAAATAAAAAAACAACAAGAAAGGCTGACTTTAAAAAGTGAGAATATTGCCCAACAGACGGAAAAGTGCAAATTTTAAGTACGGCTGTTTTTACTTTGTGTGCATTTGACAAAAATAAATTTATCACCAGCCACCACCGACCAGCTCTGAACTAGAGGTAAAGAAGTTGAAAAACCAGGTTTAAATCTGAGACTTAGTTTTAATGAGTAGCTCTGGTAGTGTCTGTAACAGACCGAGCCCAGGCCCCTCCTGGACCTGACGGTGAAGCAGCTCTGCACATCTGCAGTAATTGGGCTTTAAGTGTTGTGACAGCTCTGCATCAGGGTGATATCTATATCGATCTGGGTTAAAATAGGTTCCCATGGCTCCTGTGCTCAGAATCATCAATTTAATATGGACTAATGAATGTACAGAGCCTCAGACTTACATGTGCACCACACACAGACACTTTTATTTTGCTGCGACCCTTTTAGGGTCGTGCACAGAAACATCAAGCTCTCAGGACAAGAATAGATGATCCGAGCTCAGATGAGCGCCCACAAAAGAGTGAGTGTTTTTACACCATTCCTGCAGTGGTTACCCCTACCAAGATTATAAGAAGGTATAACTGGACAGGGGCTTCTCCTTTTATCTACTCATGTTATGAATGTTCATCACACTTCTAACAGGTCACTTGGACATGAATTAGATAACATATGAGTAAATGTGATTTTAGCTGGCCTTCGTGAGCTAAAGCTAAGAGGAAGGGTGTATGACATTTACTGCAGTTGTGCACCAAAGGACAGTAAACATTCAAATGTGTCATATTCCAGACCTGACATGTTATCTGTCGGACATTTACAGGTTATAAATAGAAAGAAAGTCAGACCTGCGACCAACTGGCCATTGTCCAGGGTTGGTCCAAAGCTGCTGGGATGACCCCCACTGTGACTAAGCAGAAGAAAATTAATATTGTGCTGGAGCTGAATGACAAATACATGCATTACTTGTTACTGGAGAAAAGTCATATTACAGCAATGCCATCCAAAGCTCTTGTGCGCTGTATCCTCTCAGCCGTAAACACTCTGATCTGAAGAACACACTGCTGATAAAGCCTCTATCTCCTCAGTTTACCGATGGATCTGTGAGAGTCTAGCGTGACGGGAATAACCATTTTGGAATGTGCTTTGAGTGGAGGATCTGAAATGAAACTAGAGTCACCCTCTACAACCCTCCATCAGTGAATTCAGCCGAATGTGTTTAGTGGAACACAACTGGAGATAAACAGTCAACACACACACTCCCTGTGGCACAAGCCCCTTCTTAACCCTGTTTGTCACTGGCCAGTCCCATACTCTACTCACCTGTATAATGTTTCATTAATGTTCTGGTCCTGACACCACTGCTTAGGTCAGGGGTATCAAACTAATTTTATCTCAGGGGCCGCATAGGAAAAAATCTATTTCCAAGTGGGCCGGACCAGTAAAATTATGGCATAATCATTAAAAAAATAACAACTTAATATCAACAACTTCAGATTGTTTCTTTTGTTTTAGTTTAGTCCATAAGAAAATAGAACAAGCACATTCTGAAAATATACACATCACAAATAATCCTCTTGACAGAACACTTCAAATTAGCTGAAGATTCTGAAGAAACAATTGGTGCAATTTTAAGAACACAATGCCTCAGTGATTGTAACTTAAACTTCGTCTCAGTGTATCTACAAGGTTATACAACTTTGTGTCACAGCCAATCTTTGATTGAAGAAATACAAACTCTTACAGGTATAAAATACAATATTTGTCATATCTGTGGAGGTTCTCAGTCATCCAGGACATCTTGAAAAAAAGGTTTGAGTAAAAAGCATCTGGACTTCGTTTTCAAG
This sequence comes from Neodontobutis hainanensis, assembly GCA_024349245.1. Taxonomy (NCBI): domain Eukaryota; kingdom Metazoa; phylum Chordata; class Actinopteri; order Gobiiformes; family Odontobutidae; genus Neodontobutis; species Neodontobutis hainanensis. Next base: position 854,272 of record JALDNG010000039.1, on the reverse strand, counting down.
GTGAAGACGTTTCGTCTCTAATTCCAAGAGACTTTATCAATTCTGAGTTCAACTGATAAGAGAGCTGAGCTTATATCTCTAAAGGGAGGAGTTTCCCCTGAAACCAAACCTGATGGGCCAGGTTGTTCTGTTGTTTGTCATGAAAGGGAGGTGTGACTCCATATGTGAAAGTCGTTAAGGCTAAGAAGAGTCGTTGGTGACATTGCTCCATTCAGACACAAGGTGTCACTGAGCCATACATATGCAGAGTCATTAATGATCCTGCTCCATTCAGGTGCAGTGTTGTTAGTGTCATAGTTCTAATCAGGTGTTATGTTGGTTGTTCTAAGGTGGTTCTAATATTTTTCATAATCTTAATCTTGAGCTAACTCACCATACCATACAAACCGAGGTAGAAACTGTTCAGAAAGGTGGAGTTATTTCAACAAACCAAACTTATGCTCTGAAGTGACGTTATTACAGTAAATCACACACTGTTCACCTTAAATCTCCACAGAAGGCATTATTTTTTTACAGAACAAAGTCAGGTTTAATAATATTTCAAGCAGCATTTTAAGTGGGGTTACCCACAGTTTAGTTTACCCCTGAAACCTGGCATCTTTTAGTTTTCACAAGTGCATCAATATCAGGCGTCACATCCTGAGTGGCAGCCAATTTCAGGATGTCATGATGTAGGACAGGCTAACTGGCAGAACGACAAGGCATCTCTGGACTTTTTTGGACCACGGACCGGTTTAATGTCAGACAATATTTTCACGGACCAGCCTTTAAGGTATGGCGGATAAATAAATAAAATAAAATGATACAAGCAGCATAAAAACTGTAATATTTTCTAAATATATTAATAAACGTGAATAAACGTGTCTTTAATGCAGTGGCGAAGCAGTTTTGAAGGCTTCATTGCCTCATTAGAGCCGGCCGCCGCATATTATGCAGAGTGGGCTTGGTACGCGGCAGATCATAGATAGTAGATAGTATAATAATATATAATATATAAATCATAGATAGTATAAATATGGATAATATCTGCCCATTGGTCCCCTATTTACTGATATTGTCATTACGATTCGGCAATAAAAGGGCCGTTACATCCGGGATTTTCGGCTTTTACTCCATAGTTAAACAATAGTTTTTAGATAGCATAAACGGACATAATAATCAAAATTTCACCCCCCAGAGTTGTCACGAAGTAAAAACTTAGCTCTAGAGACCAGAGCCATCTTTTGTACCAGGCTGTAAACATGTTTTTTACACTTGTAAAGTCGCCATTGGGTTTCTCCTTATATTTCCACTTTTGGAGCCTGCCCTCTGGTGGACGGCGATATATCGACGTATTCCGCTGTATTTTGACGTATGGCGGCGCCCTTACACAACAACCATTTAGGAGGTTCAATGGGAGACGCTTGCTATAAATCCATATTTTAAGTAGGACTCTTAGTATTGTTTGTTAAATGCAGCTTACTTTGTCTTGGAAGTCGTATGTTCTTCTGTCTCCTCACTGGGTCTTTTCTCCTTTGCAAAGAAACTTTCCATAGACATTTGTTTTTTACTCATGTTGCCAGCTTGGGGATTTAATTGTAGCCGCAACGTATGTGACCGAGACAAGCGTCAAGAGTGAGTCATAGACGGATGTAACAAAGGTAATCCGGTCATTTTTCAAAGTAAAACATTGGTCAGACTCAGATAAAAAATTAGACGGAAATAATGTAAGTTATTTATTCTTGCTCTGCGGCCCGGTACCAAATGACCCACAAACCAATACTTGCGCTATTGCGACATCCAGTGGTCACATTCAGAACAGCAGTTTCTTTCATTGAGAAATTGCATCTTATTTTTCTACTTTGCAAAATCATCTTGGGGGCGGGATTAAATCCGTTCGCGGGGCAGATCCGGCCCGCGGGCCACAAGAATGACACCCCGCGCTTGGGTTATCCAAGCACTTATTAGTTTCATTGTTGCGCTGTTTGAACTATACCCTGAGTCACAGTCTTCCTGACCTTTGTTTTGCAAGGTAATCCTATGAACAGTTTAACCTCATCACCTGTCCACACAAATTATAAACTAGCTTCTGATCTACCAAATGACAACCTTATTCCAAAGACAATCCCCTCCACATAGTAAAAATAACCACACAAATCCACTCTCTAGTCCAACCCAACACTGACAACACAAGTTGTTCACACTGAGGACGCATCAAACACTGAGCCACAATAAGCAGAGCACAAGACAAACATGTCATCCATAAACTACATTTTAGGATGAGAAAGTGTTGAGCAATCAGGCTGCAACTCAATATCACAGACCCACACAAGCACAGGCTTAGCTGGGATTAGACCGTGCACACACACCCACACACAGGCAGAGCACACTCCGCTGTGTGTCTCATTATCATGCATTCTGCTAGTGGCTGCATCGATTTTGACTTGGTCTTAAACTTAGCCCACACTCACGTGACTTGTGTGTGTGCACCCCCTCCCCACTCGCCTTTATCTCTTTATTGCTGTTCACTCCATCAATCTCTGTCTGTATCCCACTAAATAGAAACAAGAAATGTGCTGTTAAATCTGTAGAACATTTAAAAGGAGTAAAACTGAGTAGCTGTACTGTTATTATTGTGTAGGTATACTTCCAACACATATAGTCCTTCCTCTTGGTTCAGGCACAATTGGAAAATTAAGATGAGCACTGAACAAAAGCACCAATCACTGGCGAGGCGTGTGATGTCAGCTGTTAATCAACCAGCTGCCCCGTGAGTCACTCTCGAGGACTATTAGCTGTTCCAACATGAAGGGGAGTGGCTGTGGCTCCCCAATGTTGTAGTGACAGTGGGTGGGGCACATTCACCTGCCCCGGTATACTCCACCTAATGTAGGCTAAAGGTAGCTATAGTAATAATAATAATAATAATAATAATAATAATAATAATAATAATAATAATAATAAAAATGGATTAGATTTATATTGCGCTTTTCTCCCAAGGGACCAAGGGACTCAAAGCGCTTACAGGCCGTCCATTATTCATTCACTCCACGGTCACACACTGGTGGTGGTAAGCTACAACTGTAGCCACAGATGCCCTGGGGCAGACTGACAGAGACGTGGCAGCCATTTTGCGTCTACGGCCTCTTCGACCATCACCACATACATTCACTAAACATTCTTACACATTCATACGAGGCAAGGTGGGTTAAGTGTCTTGCCCAAGAACACAACGACAGTATGAACTGTGGGGAGAACGGGAATCGAACCGCTCTGCCGACCCACACCAGTAACCAAGTTCATGGTGTGTCTGCGATGCGGGGGTGGGCGGGGCATGTGTGCGAGCCATGCATAATGACAGGAGAGTCACAGTGAGCCGCAGTTTGACACAGTGCTTCAAAAAACGGACACCCTTGAATGGAGCGTTGGTAGGAGATGCTCAGGATCATGTCCAAAAGTCATTTCATAAATGCAGCCTCTGATTATTCAGGATCAGTCCTGCTTCACTTTATACACTCCTCCACAACAGGACCATGATGCAGAGCCAGTGCCACTGTGCTCAGCAAACGCAATACTTTTTCTTATTAATTATACCGAGAAAAACTCATGTGTTTTTAAAAAGAAATACAGTGAAATGAAACAATCTCAAACACACATCAAACCTTTTTCAAACCTGCTTCAGTTCATCCCCTCACCTCAAAGGTCATCTTCTGTGCAAGTTTCCAGAACGTGTGTATGCCAGGGTCAGAACTGCGTAGGGCTAAACACAGTTTCACATCTAGTACGCACGTGACGTCCACATGGTTTTTGTGCGTGAGCAAGCTTTATAAATGACGTCTTGTGGGTGCTCTTGTGGAGAGAGGTGGTTCAGGGACGGCAGCAGCAGAGGAGCACTGCTCCTCTTTATACTGAAGGAGCTCTCAGCGCAGGATATATGTGGCTGCTCAGACGTTAGTTAATGCTTTGCAAAATGGTATGGCCAATCCAATACTCAATTAGAAAGGTTTACTAACTTCCTCCCATAACAAACCTGGCTTCAAGTCTATGCTCCTCTCTCTTTCCAGATAGAGGTAATGAAACTCAGAGTTTATAAATGCACGTAATAATTTACATCACTGAGCTAAGCTGCTGCACCTTTGTCATAAAGAAAGTGAATAATGAATAGGCAGTGTTATATGAAGGGAAAAGTTTAAGGTGACTCATTCATTCATCTGTTTGCAATGTGCAGTGGTGGTGGAATCTAACCGAACTCTTTACTCACCTACAAATAGCACATATAAAAAAACAGCACTGTGCGGTTTTAAATAGAGTTCCACTAGATGCTGTATCTGTCTCTTTGTGGTTGCCAAGCAACCAGCACAAACGCAGCAGAGCATTTCATCTGGATCAGCCAAACCACACTGACCACGTGCTTTTAGACTTTGAAATGTGGAGCACTTTGCTCATTCATAAAACCGTCATTAAACTGGAGAGAGGAGCTGTTTGTCCAGTCTGAATATTCCAGCAGCATGGGATAACACAGAGTTCAAAATCTGAACAATCATCAATTCCAACAAATTCAGCCGGATCAGATTGGGTCAAAATCAATAAAATAAAATAAAATTCTCTTAGCCAATGTGTGGTTAACTGTTACAGGTTAACTGTCCAATAGCAACAAAGAAAAGTGATGGCCAATGACACATTTTGTCAGATGGGGACTGACAAACAGCCACCACCACTCTTTCCTTACATCTCCCACTGTCATCCCTCTCTCTGTGTCATCATCCATTCACTGCTCCACTGCTCCACTGCCTCCTGCTCTGGTCCCATTTCTCTGCACTCTCCACATCCATCTCTGCTCTGTCAGGGCCCAGCAGCACAGAATCAGTAAGAGCAGAGAGCTTCTGCCAAACTCTCCAACACAGAGATGTTACACTGAAGCAACGGAGGAACCCGATCAAACAAGTTTACAAAGGGCCTCAATGGGGTCATTCTATTGTCTGCCTGTATTTTGTGGTCAGTTACCGAAACACTGCTAAAGCCTGCAACTGTTGCTGGGTTTGGGATGAGAAAAAGAGTAATGGAAGAGTGGGTTGATGAAAGGAAGTGCAGGGTCAGAAAAACAGTACCTTATGAGAAAGACCTAGCGGAGAAGGAGGGGAGGAAACAAGAATGAAATACGGAATAAAGGTGTGGGTGAGGGGCACTGATAGATTTCTGGGAGAACAATGTTATCAGTGTGTGGCTCTGCACACAGCCGGTAATGGAGAGCGCCAACAACTCTGTGTGGAGAAGTACATGTATCCATGCCTTATTTTACAACACTCTGAAGGCGGCTGAAACAGAAACCAAGTGAATACAAATACCTCAGTGTTCATTTATTTACAGGCCACACCACATGGAGGCGAGAAGGTAAAATCGAGATGCCGGAAATAGCTGCAAACATGAGACGGCTGACATTCAAGCAGAACCTCAGAGTCAGAGGGTGGAGGAAACACTCCGACCGCTAGATGTGTGAGAAAAGTGAGGCGACACTGCGGCTCAATAACTCTGGCCGCCTGTAGGCTGGAGAGGGCCTCTGGCTTACAGCTCGCTGTGCCTTTTCAGAAGGCTGATTCATAGGGCCTTTCTGTGCCCTTGTCCTACTCACTTCCACTCGATTTGCAGGTTCACACAGAGGGTCCACCATATTAAAGGCCATATGAAACAGGGAAGTGACGAGGGCAAAAGGCTTATTAGACCCTCCAGAGCGAGTCTCCACCAATGCAGACTCACTCGCTAGATGTAACACCGGCTTCCACTCGTCATGACAGATACTGCAGACAAATAAGTTCCACATTTGTTGTGGAAATATATAGACGTGTAATTCTATTTGTAGATTAGAAAGAGTAAAGACTTTTACATGTACAAATATGTTTTTTGGTCTGGGAAAAATCCAGACAACACACAAACTAGAATGTTGATGTGAAAACATTGTGCATTAAAGACAATTAAAATCTTTATATAACTTATGTGTTCCTCAGCTCCATCAATAGTGGGGTCAATGGGGCAGAGCTCTTCAGTCTAACCGTCCCTGAGGGGCAGCTCTGCTTCAGCCCCGTTGTTCAGGTTTGGAGTCTGCATAGCCTTCTGCCTGATGAGACTTTATTTTTATTATTATTTTATTATCCCCGTGGGAAAATTCACTGGTCACCACCACCAGGGGCTACCCTGCATGTTTTGATGTTGGTGGTGAAAACTAAAGTACCTGAAGATGACCCACCTAAGCACCATGAAAACATGCAAACTCAACACGTTTATGATGGATTTGCTCCTGCTTTTTTTTTTCAGTCTTTTCCTTATAATAAACCACTTTTTTAGTCAGATTTAGTCAGACTTGATATTGAATTGTTTATTATATTTCTACCTTTTTGAGTGTTTGTCAATCCATTCTTTCTTCAGTTAAGTCAGTCTGAACGGTGGCACCTATCGTCTGTCCAGTGCAGTCTAATGACACATTCTAATTTCCTCTAAGTGACCATATCATTTCTATTATTAATCCTTTGAGACACTACCAGGTTTGAGGTCATTCAGATCAGACCTGGACACTCAACAGCTAGTAAGTATCTTTTTAAATATTGCTAATTGTTCCTTTTATTATTTGTCTGTGGCCAGGGAGAAAAAGGAAGGTGAACTGAGAGCAGAGTCACCGGAAGGCTTCAGTGCATACAAATGTAGTGTTTTTGCTGGGCACCTCAGAGGAAGAGCTGACAAAGACAAATTTGTCTTTAACATGATTCTGACCGCAGATGTATGTCAAGATGTGATTTACATGGGGTCATTGCATTTCTGACTCTCTAAAGTGTAGTCTGGTCATGAGTGCCATGGGGGCACTGCTAACAGCTTCACCTGATTCTAAATGAAGTTTGGGCTCCAAACGACAAACAAGCTCCAAGATTTTCACATACCCAGTTATTGCTCAAATATTAGATGAGCTCTTTTCATCCTCAAGAAAACCCCAAACTGCCTCACACTACACAAAGCTCCACTCTCTTATTCTTAATTCCATAAATCACCTGTGCGTGTGAATGTCACTGAATGCTATAGCTGGAAGTGAAATGATAAATTCTCTCCATTGTGAATATTTCAGAATGCTGGTGTCAGCTTTCTTTGTGCCTCATTTACACTGAGAGCTGAAGGTGTGATGCCAAAACGACAGATAAAAAAGCTAAGCAAAATTTTACTGATATAAGTTGCAACTGTGGTGTTGTCTTCTTTCCGTGCAGTGGCAATGAGAGCTGGAAAAGACTGGAAATGTTGCTGTTCCTGCTGAGCCCTGTCCAAACAAGTATGTGATGTTTTACACTGGCAGGCGTCACAAACTGGTGTTGGTACGTGAAGACCGTGATGAGCTCTGGTTTTGCACTCAGACTCTCAACACCAGTGTGCTGCTCGCCTTTTAATAAATGTGCCCTTTTGTCTGCGAGAACCTGTCAAAATGAGATTAGTTTTCTGCAGCAAGCATGGCCTTTACACATACAGCAAAATATACACACACAGACTAGACACACACAGACTGGACACACACAGACTGGACACACACAGACTAGACACACACAGACTGGACACACACAGACTGGACACACACAGACTGGACACACACACACTGGACACACACACACTGGACACACACAGACTGGACACACACACACTGGACACACACACACTGGACACACACACACACTGGACACACACACACACAGACTGGACACACACAGACTGGACACACACACACTGGACACACACACACTGGACACACACAGACTGGACACACACAGACTGGACACACACACACTGGACACACACACACTGGACACACACACACTGGACACCCACACACACAGACTGGACACACACAGACTGGACACACACACACACTGGACACACACACACTGGACACACATACACTGGACACACACACACTGGACACACACACACACAGACTGGACACACACACACACATACTGGACACACACACACTGGACACACACACACTGGAAACACACACACACATACTGGACACACACACACTGGACACACACACACTGGACACACACACACTGGACACACAGACACTGGACACACACAGACTGGACACACACAGACTGGACACACAGACACTGGACACACACAGACTGGACACACACAGACTGGACACACACAGACTGGACACACACAGACTGGACACACACAGACTGGACACACAGACACTGGACACACACAGACTGGACACACACACACTGGACACACAGACACTGGACACACACAGACTGGACACACACAGACTGGACACACACAGACTGGACACACACACACTGGACACACAGACACTGGACACACACAGACTGGACACACACACACTGGACACACACAGACTGGACACACACACACTGGACACACACACACTGGACACACACACACTGAACACACACACACACACACTGGACACACACATACTGGACACACACAGACTGGACACACACAGACTGGACACACACACACACACATACTGGACACACACAGACTGGACACACACACACTGGACACACACACACTGGACACACACAGACTGGACACACATACACAGACTGGACACACACACACACACACACACACTTACACACACACACACACACACACACACACACACACACACTTACACACACACACACACACACATACACACACAGACACAGACACACACACACACACATAAACACACAAACACACACATACTGGACACGCACACACACAGACACAGACATACACACACACACACACACACACACACACACACACACACACACACACACACACACACACACACACACACATGGTTTGGAGCACTAACCCTGGATCTAACGTATCTTTCTGCACCTCACAAGTGTTTATGAGACATCAGACAATTACAATTGTATTCAGAACTTATTTTTGAGTGACGGTTAACCATAAAACTATATAACCTGTAAACATGTTTGTAGTTATCATAAATGTGTGTGTGAAGTTTGTGCTTTTACTTTCATTTCTATTGTGTGGGCTAAAACGGACAATTGCATTTGAAGAAGATGCAGGAAAAAGACTGTTTTCATTCAAAAGTGCAGCATTTTACATTTTATTCAAGCTATGTTTGTTTGGGAATTCTCTGTTGGCCAACAGCACAGCTCCACACTTTTAACTAAATATCTAAATGAAAACAACGGTATTATATTGAAACGGCACTGTAACAAATAAAGAAATCCTCAGACACGTGCACAAACAGGTAGTTCAGGTGAGAC